>CM053747.1:5503492-5513978 GCA_028658305.1 Pachyuromys duprasi
AAAAAAAAAATACTGTGGTTGCTAAAAGAGATTAGAAGATGTATGTACTGCCTATTTGACACAAGTTAAAGTCAGTTGGGAAGAGGAAACCTTCCTGATTGAAAATACCAATCTAGTAGATTGGCCTGTGAGGAATTCTGTGGGGAGTTTTCTTGATTAATAACTGAAGTGAGAAGGTCTAGCACACTCTGGATGGTGCCACCCTGGGCTGGCAAGGTGCCAGTCTACAAGGTGGACTTGCCAGACCACAAAAGAAGAGGATCCAGGCAGTCCTGATGAGTCTTGATAAGCTGAGGGCAGATGGCAGGAGAGGAGAACACCCCCTTTCAGTGGATTAGGGGAACGAAAAAGGGGAGGAGAGAGAGGGAGGGAAGGACAAGGCAGAGTAGACAGAGGGGGCTACATTCAGGATATAAAATGAATAAATTGTAAAAATAAAATAAAAATAAAAGCAGGCTGAGCAAGCCTTGGGAGCAAGCCAGTAAGCAGCACGCCTTCGTGATCTCTTCTTCAGTTTCTGCCTCCAGGTTCCTATCTTGAGTTTCTGACCTGACTTCCTTCAGTGATAGTGACCTGAGAGTTGTAACCTGACAGTAAAGATCTCAACAATTGCTGGAGATTGGAAAGTGCTTGGTAAATTGTACTGGTGACAGCTTCGTAGAGTCCAGCAGAAGCTGTGGGCCCTAGGGTGTGGGGACAGGCATGCTGGGAGGAAGCAGCAGACCTACCTGAGAGACTGCATGCATTTTTAATCTCCCGTCTACTTGATTAAACCTTAGGCAGGTTCTTCCTGTCCATGGGCTTCTGCCACCCTCCCTTAGACCATGTAACTTCGAAAACATCTAGTTGTACATGTATTTTCTGCCCTTATGATCTGTTTGTTTGTTGTTGTTGTTTTTTTTGTCAAAAATGTCTTTTCCAAAGACCTGAAAGTTGGAAATATAATTATCAAGACAGGGTTCTTATCTTCCCTGCAGGCATGCAGGAACCCAACTCCTGTAAGCAAGTATCAAAAACAGAGGGCCAGGCCACTCTGATGAACCTTCTGTCTAATGTCCTCCAGTGACTGTCCACTCCCACATCCTGCTATTATATTGGAGTCCATTTTCCTCCCTATTTTACTAGTTTTGATAGTGAGTGCAACAGTTAGAAGTCTTGGGTAAAGTCTTCCTCAAGTATTCAACCTTCCATTTGATTTTTTTTTTCAAGAGAGCCTTTATTACTACTTTCTACTTCTACAGTAATCTCCCTCTAGTACTTAAGTCCTTAATTTAATGAAATGAGCCAAGCATACCTGCACATCATTTTTTCCTCTAGTTTCTCAAAGAAGCATTCTTCCTGAATTCAGGTTGTACTTTCAGTCCCTAATGGTTCTTCTCCTGCTCCTACACTGGGTTCTTGTCCCATTGTGCATCTGGTCCTGTCCAACACCCATTCCTTCGAATCCACCCTGTCCAAAAAATGTTCTTTGCCTTAGAATTAAATATTTTACATGGAGTCGTCCCAGGAGCTCTTTCGCACACATTTGTGCACTTGTGCAGATGTCAGGGCTGTACTTGAAATTAGATTCAGCTGTTTGAAGTAATAACGGATGCTGTAGAAGAGAGCTTTCATTAAGCAGGTGGCGATAGATCCTGTCATTTGCAGAAATGTTGCCTAGCACCCAAGAAAGGCCCACTTGGTAGAAATAGAAATGCATTAAAAATATGCAGGGCCCAAACTTCTGGCTGTGTACAAAATGCATCAGTGCCCATTGCCTAACAGGTCAACAGCATCTTAGCCTCCCATGCAGTTGGTTGTAAATCTTGACTAAATGCTCACCAAAGGTTTATGAACTAAAGGAAACCACACAGTTCTTTTCCTCTTCCACATGCTGTTTCACCCAGTGTCCAGCCCTGCACCTTCAGGTTGGAATAGCAATGAAGGTTTTGGGGGTTGGGTTGGCTCAACAATTCACTAAGAGAAATGTGAGTCCCGATGACCTCCGAGCAGGGAACCTCCCACTGACTTGGACTATTCACTTCCAAACTGGCACAGTAGAAAAAGAAAAAAAAAAAAAAGAAGTGCTATATGCTTCAAGGCAGTGCATAGCTTCTATATAATAACTAAAGCAATATCTGCAGTCACTTGAGACTGGATCTATAGTAGAGACAGAATGTAAACAAGCAGCTCGGCCCACCCATGCGATGTAGAGCTTGAAAAGCAGGAAGGAATTCATTTGAGGAGCTGCTAACTGAGGCCATACTATGTGCCAGCCTGCCCAGTCCAGTCATCCCATCCTTCACATGGGTCCTCCAGAGGCTCTCTCTCCTGGGCTGTTTTGTTTGCAAGGTGAATTCTGTCAGCCTTTCCGAAGGGGGAAGGAGACCAGATCATTTTTAAAGGATGAAGTGAGGTGACTGAAGTGTAATTGCTGCCCGAAGGCAAATCAATAGAGCTGTGAAAACTCAGGGTGGTGCAGCTCAGCTCCTCTTTCAGGCTCCCCCATGCACACAAAGCAGAGAAACTTGAACTGAATGAAAATCTGATGTGGCTCCCACCTTTGTCAGAATGCTTCCCTAGACTTTCTTCACAAGTCTGCTAACCAAAGGAGGCTTCAGTGACTGAGCACACGGGTAGGTTGCTGAAGGAAGAAAACCATTTTCAGCCATTAATATGTCCTTACTGGCTTAGGTAACTTAAATCTTGAGAAAATTTTCAATATTTTTAAAGAGAAAAAATAATGATGAAAAGGAAGCATAATATTTTACTCAGTGGCTACAATAATAAAACCGTGGTTCGATTTAACATTAAAGCTAAATAAGGGTGGTTGTTTATATGTAATGATTTGAGAAAAAGAAATTTTGCTCTTTAGGCAATTAATTCTGTTCTTTGGAAATATCTGTAGGGATTCCTTTTTGATGTTAGTCTAATGATGTCTGTCGTCTTGGTTGTTTTGGTGTTTTAGAAAACACACACACATACACACACACATACACTCAGCAGGATGTAGGGGAAAATCCTTTTGATCAGGGCCCTGTCTTAAAAACAAAGGAGCCAACAGGCCTGGGAACTGTTTCCCATCCTCATTCATTCTTTGTCATGCCCCCACAAAGACCTCTCCCAAAACTGCTCCTAGAAGGCCGGGCCTAAGGACCCAGCAGACCTTGTCCCTCAGGGTCTGTCTCGCTTCATGCCTCTGCTCCTGTGGTGGTGTTCAGGGTTTGTGTTTCTTTCCACCAGCAAGAGGTAAAATCTCAGATTTCAGAATAATCTGTTATACACAGTTTAGCCTAGCTAAATGAAGGAGGCCCAATCTTCTTTGTGTTTCCAGACTCTCATTAATGTTCAACCTCAAGATCAGATCTCTAATTAATGGTAAACACCGCAGCCACTTTGTTCCCTTTGTTGTGTACGCTTCTCTCTCAGGAGCTTGCCGCCAGTCACTGGGTCAAGATCTGGCCTTACATGCTCTCCTTTCTAGTTATCACCACACTAGTACTTTTTTAAATGCCATGTCTAATAAAACATTCAAAATTTCATCTCGGATTTTATACCTAAGAGGAAAGTCTAACATAAAAAAATAATATAAGTACATATGACATTTACCAAATTACAGTTGAATTATTTATCCTCGAAAAAGTCACTGAAGGAAACACATGTGACTGAACTATAGTTTCATGATAAAGAAAGCAGAATGTATTCGACTTCTAATAGAATCCAATGCCTCTGAAGTCCTCACTCCAGTGAACTATAAGTGGAAAAATGATATCAGATCAGAATAAGTCATAAAATAAATCCACTGTAAGCGAAACTAGAAAGTTAAGCAGAGATTTTTCTCATAATAAAGGATAAGGGTTTCTAGATTGAAGAAATCCATTGTTTTCTCAGATTTATGGCTAAATTTGCCTCCACGCTAAGTCTCTTCTTCATGAAAAGACTCTCAAGCTTTCAGAACTTAAAGTGGATGCTACGCAGAAGTACAGAAGCTGGGTTAATTGCAGACTTCTGCACAGCATTCGAGACACCCACCGAGCACCTGAAAGTGTATAAACACTGTTCAGTTGACAAGTCTGTAGCCATTCAAACATCAATGAAGTCAGACATCATGCTGTCTCAAAAGACTGTCCCTGAGTTCTTCCTCACAAAACTGATAAAGAATGTGCTCTGCCCTAGAAGACAAGAAAGGCCACAAACCCAGGCAGAAGATGCTGGAAACAGAAACTCCCACAGAAGCAGGAAGAGGGAGACACAGGGACTATTACTAGCACAACCCTGCACAAAAGCTGGACCTGAGACCCAGAGAGAAACTAGGTCAGGTCGAAGTGGGTCAGGGGGTGGCTTTGGGGATGTAAAATTTCATTGAAAACTGGACATTTCTGAATATCCTGAGAGAAGATTTAGGTACTTGGCAAAGAAATTTGGGCTGGATGAACAGAGATTATGTAGAAAGATAAAACTGAACAGAAAGTGAAAAAGAAATTATTGACTCAAAGGAAAATGTCTTAGTGACGTGCCCCACTAACAACGTAAACACAATGTATGGAGAGTAGTCATACAAGCATGTTAGCTCATGAAGGCCAGAGGTCAACATGTGTACTCCTCTCTTGACTGGACAGGATCTGTCACTGGACCTGGAACTTGCCACTTTAGATAGACTGGCCGGCCAGTGAGCTCTCCATATTCATGTGTGTACCTCCCCCAACTGGTGGTGCCGCACCTGGCTTTTATATGGTCACTGGGGATCCAAGTTGGATCCTCTTTTTAAATACATCATTTTTAATGAGATTACTTACAACCAAGTTTCTGAGTTATTTTAAAATTACATGAAAATATTCAGAAGTGCTTCCATGCTTATCCATACAAGCTCTGGTACCAAGGTTGAGTGTAACCCAGCCCACTGATACTCAGTTCTTGGTAGGTAGAACTTAAAAAAAAAATCCAAATTCTAAGGGAAAGAAAGCTAAGGAGGCAGGTCAATCTGTAAAATGCTTGTTTTGCAAGTACAATGACCTGAGTTTCATTAAATATGTAAGTAGCAGGGTGGCAGGAAGGAGCTGTGGTAAATGCTTGCAGTTCCATTGTTGGGGAGGTGGAAATTCTTCCACGAGGCTTGCTGGGAAGCTATCATAGCTGAACTGGAAAGTACTAGAACAATGAGAGACCCCTTCTCAAAGAAGGTGCAAAATGCCTGAGGAGAAACGACACCTTACATCCAAAACATACATACACACACACACACACACACACACACACACACACACGCACGCACGCACGCATGCACGCACGCACGCACGCACACACAGGTTTCAGGGGACAAAACAGAATATAATGAAATAATGCTGCTTATAAGATGGTTACTAATTTCAATATTACTATATGAGTAAGGGCTGAATCATACACTTGTCCTCTCTAGAGGAGAGTCACAAGAATAAGTTTAGGGAAATATAACCAAACTATCTTACATTTAAAGTTTCTGCAACTCAAAAAGCCTCAGTTTCTACTGTGCCCTCAATTTCCACAGCACCAAATATGGCATGGGCAATTTTTTAAAAATTCAGAAAGTGTGAGCAAGTATGAAAGATAAATGCCTAATAGTGAAGTAGTTCTAAGAACCTTTGAGTGGAAATTGCTTGAGTTTCGGCAGCATCAGATGATGTGCTCATTTTTGGGACCATCCTGAAAACAAGGCAGCATGTGGCACCTCTGCTACATCACATGCACTCATTCACTACACTGTGAGACTTACAGGAGATGTGAGTGGGAAGTCCCATTTGGTGTTTAGTGGGGAGAAAACTTGATAGTCACTGTCTCAAGACTGAAGCCTGAAGGTTGGCTAATGATGGGCTTCAGATGAAG
This sequence comes from Pachyuromys duprasi, assembly GCA_028658305.1. Taxonomy (NCBI): domain Eukaryota; kingdom Metazoa; phylum Chordata; class Mammalia; order Rodentia; family Muridae; genus Pachyuromys; species Pachyuromys duprasi. Next base: position 5,509,331 of record CM053747.1, read on the forward strand.
AGTGGAGTCTTATAATAGACTGACTGTTCTGTGTCAGAAAAAAAAATACACATTCACCTGCCAGTATATGGTGCATTAGTTAGGAGCTGGTAGCAGGCAAGTCTATAACACAGCTCTTTGGTGAGGTGAGTAATGATGCATTGGATTGGGAAGATAAAATGCAAATACAAAAAGCCATGATGGAAATGCAAAAAAAAATGTGTGTCTGCTGTATCAGCTAAAGAAATCTTAAAATGAATGCACAGCTATTACTGGTGCTATTATGCCTGATGCATGCTAGCTTGACTATGTTGTTAGAAGAGACAATTTATTCACTCTACAAACATATATACTTGCCGTTCATGAATTGCCTCAACTAATGAAAGAAAATAAAACCACTGATTCCATATAGTGTGAAGAGAGTGTTGATTGTCACCTGATAGGGTCTGAAATTACCTAGGAGACAAATTCCCAGATACACAAATTTCCAGTCCCACATCTATGAGGGACTATTTGAATTAGCCTCTGAGGGATTATACTGATTAGGTTAACTGAGGTTAACTTGCCTCATTGATGGGTGCCAGTATTTCCTGGGCTTGGATCCTGGGCAGTATAAAAGGAGAGAGCTAACTGGCAATGAGTGTTCATCATTCTCCGCTCCCTGACGATAGGTGCACCGTGAACAGCTCTCCCACCAGGATACAGTCTCCCCACAACTGTTGTTAGTATTAATTTATAAATAAGAGGAGGCTTACAACAGGCTTTCTATGAAAGAGGTTTATTGGGGTGGATATGAGAGAGGGAGAGCGGGAGAGCAGGCCATAATGGGGGAAGAGAGATAAGGAGAGGAGGAAAGGGGGGCGCCCCGATAGAGGGAGAGAAAGAGTAAGAGTAAGAGAGAGAAGAGAGGAAGAGAGGAAGAGAGGAAGAGAGGAAGAGAGGAAGAGAGAGAAGAGAGAGAACACCCGTCCCGTTGTCCCTTTTAAGGTCAGGTAACCGCTAACCACACCCCCAGGTATGGCCACCTGGCTGGGCGATACAAGATGACATCATAAGTTGTTAGGTAACCCAGAAGCAGGTTGTTTCAGAATACTAACAACTGTTAGACAAATCCTTCCCCTGTACATTGCCTTTGACTGGATATTTCATAACAGCCTTGAGAAAGGTAACAAACACAGGTGTTCAGAGGCAGGCAGCTTCTCTGATATGATGCTGTTTGGTACAAATTTGAACAATTAAATCTGAAGATACTGGAGACACTAATGTGGGCTCCCTCCATTGTCTTAATTCTCATAGTTTGGTCTGCTCTCCAACTGACATGAATATGTCATGAATATCCTACAGAGTCACATTTTTTATAATACATGTATTATACACTTGTTAGTATTTCTTCCTATCCTGAACAATGCCAAGGAGGCCCAAGAGTCATTTTTTTTTCCGCACATGATTTTTAAGAGCTCATAGTCAAACTAAACCTTTGCTTTCGACTTCAAAGTAATTACTGGGTGTCTGTGTACACCAGACACGAGGAGGACCATAGCAGTCCTCTTAAAGGCGGAGCTTTGCAGCATGGCGCCTCCCCTTGCAGGCCTGCAGTCAGGGTGTCCAGCAGCACACTGTGTTCTGGGAAGGTGCCTGAAGAAACTGAGAAGTGGCACAGAAACCTTTAGGGGATGTGTCATAGTGGCAAACAGTTTGGCACTTAATTAAAAGTCAATTATGAGTTCTAAGTGCATCCAATTCCAAGAAATAATGATAATATTTGCCATCTGATTGGACTCGGGGAAGCGTGATAAGCATTTTCACTGGCTTTTAATTATTTGAGTGATGTGATTTTTCAGATAGAACTCCAAATCAGCTTTAGCAGGTCACCTAGACAAATGGGGTCAGCCCCATTTCTTCTTAAAGACATATAAGTAATGTATTAACCAAAGTCAACTTCTCCTGACCTTGGACAAGGATGGAATCTGGGGATTAGCATAGGTGCACAGAAAGGGACCTATGAGGTCAAAGCCTTGTGTGGACTGCATTGCACCCCATTAAATGTTAGTGTTAGCTTCACACTATTTACTGCTGTGACCTTGACCCTCCCCCCCCCCAAAAAAATACTCATATGGCCCCATCACAAAGCATTGTGCTGCTGGAACCCTGCCTCTCCATGAATGACACAAGTTAACTCACCATCTCCTTTCCTGATCCAACCTCTAAGACGTCACGGGTGGCTCTCAGTGGTCATGAAGAGCTGTGCTTGCACTGGAAGGCTTTTAAAGTGACACCTACATCTGTATCTAGGTCAGACTGGCTCCCTGGAATTGTATTGCTTTCCCTCCCTGCTAATTAATTTCAGCATCAGCCACAAGAAAAATAAACTCTTCAGCCTATTTTCCAAGGTGGCTTTGTTCTGCCTGCAGACTTCCTGTGTAAACATAGGCACTGACATTTTCTTTCCCACCCCAGCAGCAATGAAAAGGCAGAGCCCAGCCTCTAGAGACGCAGTTCTTGTTATTACCTTTATAGATCCATGGGGTTTTTGGTTTTTTTGCCTGTTTGTGTGTTTATTTGTTTTCTTTTTAATAAAAAGAAGGGGAGATGCATAAAAAAGGGGAAAAGAAACATTAATATTTATTTTTATCTCATATGGATGAGTAGTTTGCCTAAATGCATGCATCACATGCATGCCTGGTGCCTGAGGAGGTGAGAAGTGGGTGTTGGATCCTGGAACTGAAGTTACAGACATTTGTGAGCTATCCGACTATGCATCCTGGGAACTAAACCCAGGTCCTCTGTAGGAGAAGTAAGAGCTTAGCCTGCTTAGCCAGCTCTCCAGTCTTTAGACCCATTTTTGTTTTGCTTTGCTTTTCCTAGACAAAGTTTCTCTGTTTATCTCTAGCTGTCCTGGAACTCTCTTTGTAGACCAGGCTCACCCTGGGACTCAGAGAGCTGGCAGCCTGTGCTTCCAGAGTGCCAGGATTAAAGGCATGTGCCACCATACTCTGCTCTGGAGACTCATTTTTACCTTATCCACATCCCTTAGACCCAGGACATGAATCCTTCCTTTCAATCAGCAGTGTAACTTTTTGTAGTCTTAGACTGCCCTGCTTGCTTCTGTCACTCTTAGACATTACAAGGTCCATCAAAAGGACCACTGATGCCTCACACATTCTTTTCGTTATGAGCAATTGGTCCTCATTCCAGGTGCAGCCCCACAGCCGCCGCTCTGAAGCTTGTTTGATGCTCTGAAATAAAGCAGACCCTGTCTTTTCTGCTGCCCATAGTACCTTCTCCATCGCCTGAGTGCTTTTGTACTTCCAATAGGAAGTTCCTGTGACTGCTACTATCCACTGCCACCAATCAGGTGACTTAAGACAGCAGAAGCTTACTTTCTCACAGAACATGGGGCACACATCTAATTTCAGTGTTATAAGTCATGATGCTCTAAAGGGCAAATTCCCTACATAGGTTCTGGGACAGAATGTAATCTTGTTCCTCCCAATTTCTGTTGGTAGCCAACATTCCTTGGTTTGCATTCCAGTCTGCATCTGCACTTTCCTTTTTCTAAGAATAGAAACACTTCTTTTATCCTATTCCAAGGTTAATCTTTCTCTTGTTTATGAAGAATTATGAGAACATTTAGGGCCTACCAACATAATCTCTTTCTCCCAGAATAATTACATTCTTCAAAGGTTCTGCCACACAAGTTATCATTTTGCTCTGACATATATTTGGAGGCCCATATTTAGTTTACCACACTTACTCTACACACACACACACACACACACACACACACACACACACACACACACACGTTAATATGCTTGCTCAAACACCCAGGTAGGACTGGGAGCTACTTGAAAACAAGAGCATAGCCTAAGAAAACCACAGGGATTTTATAGAGTATTTAACACCAGATGCAATATGTATGGTCCTGAACTGCCAGGATAATTGAGTTTGGTTCCCAGGGCCCTGTCAGGTAGTTCACAAGCACTTGTAACTCCAGATCCTGCACAAGTGGAATGCATATACCCAGGGATACATATGCATAAATAAGAGTAAAATAAAATAAGACATATATATATATGTGTGTGTGTGTGTATGTGTATGTATATCCCTGTGCTGACACTATGAGAAGGCTGCCTCTGTCAGCTGGAAATCTCATGGTGATCCACACAAAGGAATTGTCTGTAGACTCATGGGGCCATTGATTTTGTCAGACCCATGCTCATACCATTCATCCATGGTCCCCAAGTGGACACTCTAGCAAGAACCCAAGGACCAATGGCATGCTCAGGAATGACTACTGCCAACATGACAGAAGAGAATGAAGCAAAAAACAAAAACAAAAACAAAAACCAAGAAAATAACAACAATAAAAAGCAACAACAACAAACAAACAAACAAACAAAAAACACTGCAAGATGGATGGGTCTTGATAGACTGTCTAGTCTGGGAAGATGATTGTCAGTGAGAATGAAGTTCTAAAATCTGAGACAACAAACTTGAAGAAGCTTCAGCAGAATTTACGGAGTCAAGAGTCTAAGCTATTGAAATTATGCTTGACTTATGTCCTTGTCAGAGCGGAGTGTTATGTAAACAGTGGAGATTAGGATGCAGCTCTGCTCACAATAGACAGCATCAAAGGAGGTGTCTGTGAGGACGTAATAGTGAGAGA
>CM053747.1:5521097-5566936 GCA_028658305.1 Pachyuromys duprasi
GAGCTCCACAAGGAGACTAACAAAACAGAGACTGATGTATCAATCAAAGACCATGCATGGAGAGGACCTAGACCCCCTGCTCAGATGTGGCCAATAGGCAGCTCAGTCTCCATGTGGGTTTCCCGAGTAAGGGGAGCAGCAGCTGAAAGAAAAGAAATGGTCAAATAATATGTTGGATCATATTGGTGGAAATGACTTATTCACTCCCAGGTTTTCTCTCATGTTCAGTGAGTTGTGCGATGGTGAGCCACAGTGCTGAGGCATCATGTGAGACTTGGGTTCACACCAGAGCATCTTTTTAAATGAGTTTTCCTTTAAGGTTAAAGACAGTTCTGTCATAATAACTATAAAGATAAACAGTAGCTTCTATTTAAAGGAATTTACAAGCTTATTATTTATTTTCTTGTCTCCTTCCTGTTCTTATAAATTCATGTACCTAAACCACAGAAGCTTTGAAGCACAGAGAAAGCAAAGAGTAGTGATAGATTTTTTTATCAGCAATTATTTCAAATGTAAAATAGATGAAGTTATGCAATAAAAAGGCAAAGATTAACGAATGAGTTCCCACCCATCAAACTAATGATGTCTGTATGACACAGTTTACTTACTTATATTTGAGACAAAATTTCTCTAAGAAACCCAGATTGACCTGAAACACCCTATGTAGCCCGTACTAAATTTGAACTCCTAATTCAGGTCCTCAGTTGCCGGGATTTTATTGTATGTTACTATATCCAACCTAAGAGATTCACTTTACTTTTTAATTTCAATTTATTTTAATTTTTTATTTTGTGTGTGTGTTCTTATATGTCATGTGTGTGGGAACCTGCAGAGGACCAGAAGGCATCAGGTTCCATGAAGCTGGAGTTATAAACATTTGTGAGCTGCCGAACACGGATGCTGGGAATTGAATGTGGGTCCTCTGGGAGGTCAGGAAGCACTCCTGACCACTGAGCATCTCATCTGATGTGTTTGTACTCAAGGAGTACAAAGAATGAGAAAGAGGAAAGGTGGAAGTGAATTCCCCATAAAAACAGTAGCCAATGGATCATCAAAGTAGCTAAAGTCATAGCCCTACCAAAGAGGAATGAAGCTAAACATTCCTAACAACAACAACAAAATCCCCTTTTATTATTTTCAGAATATGGAAAGAACTCCTACAGTTTAACATCAGAAAGACAGACAACCCAATGGCAGGGGAATTAATTTTTAAACACACATAAAAAGACGATCAGCATCGTAATCATTAGTGACATTCAAGTCAAAGGCACAGTGATAAAGCACTTCTCTACCATGAGTGTATCTGGGAAATTACAGTGTTTATGAGGATCTGTAGGAAGGATGAGGAAATGCCAAGTGACATGTTTGCTTTGAAAAACAGTCTGGCAGTTCCTCAAAAACTTAAACACAGAACGGCCGTCGGATTCAATATGTCTCCTCCAAGGCATAGATCCAATGAACTAGGGGCTAGGCTGCTACTGGCATTGGAGGTGTGCACCCCATGCCTGGGCCCAATGGAAAATTACTAAGGTATACGAATTATTATCGTTTTGCTGTATACTGTAACACAGACAGACCTCGAAAACATTTGTTAAGAGTTGAATGTTGCACTTTCCATTCACAAGAAATATCTAGAGTGGGCAAATGTACAGAGACGCTATAGACTAGAAGGTAACTGAGATGGCACTGAGGCTGACAGCTCGATGGAATGTGCTTCCCAGCATGCATGAGGTCGTGAGCTTGATTCCGGCACTACAAAAAGAAAGCCTAGGCTTATTCTCAGTTGTCAGATCGACTGGATCTGGAATCAGCTAAAAGGCAAGCTGTTAGTCATACCCATGGGGGCTTGACCAGTTTATCTGAAGTTTGAAGACCATCCTACATTTGAGGGACATCTTCAGGTGGCAGCCCAGATAAAAGGAGTTAGAAAAGGGAAATTTTTGCTTTAGTCTGCTTGCATTCGCTATCACTGGCAGGGTTCATCTCTGTTGCTGCTGCTGCTGCTGCTCCTGACGATGAAGATGAAGATGATTATGATGATGCACTCCTTTGCTGATATCAGAAGCCAGCTTCATCAGGTTTTCAACATTAAGACTAGCTCCTCTAGCCCTCCAGCACCCTGTGAAACTGCTGTGGCATCTGGCCTCATGAACTGAGCAGCTACTGGGCTATGCACCTCTGCAGTGTGACACAGCTGTTGGGGGGGGGGGGCTGCCCAGACCACCTCCTCTAAGTCACTTCAATAAGCACCCTTCTCATATGTCTGTGCTCCAGTGGTTCTGTTCTTTGGGGAGCCTGACAGCTACAGAAGTGTGCCACAGGGAGGTGGGAGGATAAATGATATCAGTGCATACACAGTTTCTGTTTGTGCTGATGAAATCACTTTAGAACTAGAGGTAACAGCTGCCACATTTTGTGGCTCGAACCAGTGACATAGGACTGTTCATTTAAACATGATGGCAATGACAGATTTGTTTTGCACATGTTTATGTACTCAGTTTTGCAGTACTGTAGTTGAATGCAGGGTCTCCTACACGCCAGGCGAACCTGCCGCCACTGACACCTCCCTTTTTCTTTCATTCGGTTTTGAAACAGAGTCTCATTTAAGTTGCTCAGGTAAGGCTTGAGCTTGGGGTCCCCCTGCCTCAGCCTGTATGTAGCTGGGGTAACAGACCTGCACCATGGGGACTGGTTTATTATAGTACAATTTCAGAAGAACAGACGTCATCCCACAGGACAGAAGCTGGTGTTTTATCATTCTGGGTTGTTTCAGGAACAACAGCAACAAAAGCATGAACTGACATAAGCAAAACGTGTGTAAGTTTTTGTGTGATCCTGTTAGGGATGTGTTCTCTAAAGGCTACCCTCTTTTTAGTCACATTCTGTTTTTTAAACCTATCGCATATGACGGCTTTACTCATGTTCTTATGAGAATAAAGTGTGCGGTAGCGCATGGCTGGCAGCTTCTGACACTCTTACGCCTTCCTTAAAAGTCAAGTGTTACTTCCAGACAGGCTCTGCTTTGGGACCCCTGCACACATATTTCCAAGTGGCCACTCAGTTGAATTTTCAAGTAGGAACGTGAATGCTCAAAAGAAATGTAAAGTTCTTAAACATGAGCCACTTGGAAGTATAAATTTCTTTCTCCCTCTTTTCAGCCCCAGGACTCAGTCCCTGGAGATCTAACTTCTAATGTCTGCCTTGCCTACTTCAGTGACCTCATCCAGCCTTACAGCTTGGAATTTCATCTGCACTTTAATGCCTCCAAATTTCTACTCAGAACCCAAACCCAAACCCTCTGACTCACAAAACTTATCAGTCAATATTTCACTTGAATGATCATCACCAGGTACCCAGTGCTGTGAATGGCCATATGCAGATCAGTTCATTTCGTTCTGGTAGCAAGTTGTTGCTCTTAGTTCCAATTTACAAACGAGGAAACTGAGGAGAAATAAGATAGCTAGACACAGATAGGGCTTCAGGACTCCAGAACGTGTGCTTTTAACTAGGACATCCTGCTGTCCTCTACAAGGATGAATAATAAGCATTACCCTCAACATGAGCTTTACTGCAGAACATCATTCTCCCCTAATCACCTCAATTCAACAAATGATAGTTTGGCTTTCAGTTAGTTATTTGAAAACATGGTTATGCTTTGTGTTTCTATTCTCTTGTAGCAAGTTTACCAGAAAGTTTTTGTAAAATATTATTTACTGAAAATTTCACAAGTATGCAATGTAGTTCGGTCATGTTTGTCCTCTACTTCCTCCCTCCAGCTCCCTATCCCTCAACATATTCCTTATCTCTCTTCCAAGAAAGTCTGGTGTTTTGTTGCTATTGCTTTAATTACTCTTTAAATTCAGTTCATGCTTTCTATGTGTGCATGGGTGTGGAACCATCCACTGGGGCTGGTCAACCTACTCTTCTCCTTCAAAAAGTATCTCTCCCTCTCTCAACAGCCATCAACTGCCATTGGCTCCTCAGCTGGAGAGTGGGGTAGGGTGTATAGGGCACTCTTCCACTCAGGATAGAATTTAATTCTCTGGGGTTTGTGGAGATTTCCTGCACATGACCACAGTTGCTTTAACAGGTAGGCCATGTTCAGAGGACAGCCTTACACAGAATCCCCCTTAACTTTCAGCTCTTACTTTCTTTCCATTCCCCCCCTCTTCCAAAGTGTCCCTGAGAGGGATACTGATACACATTTTCTATTTATACCTTAGTGCCCATGTTAACTTATTCTAGTTCTTTCAATAACTAGTACTCTGTGCAATAATTTATTTTTCTGACCAAGACCGAAAACATTACAAATTTATGAATATAGGTATTAACATTTAGAAAGGAGCTTAATAATCTGACCATTTACCCTAGCTACAGGTTTTTTTGTTTTTTTAAATTTATTTATTTTTATATTAATCACAGGTTATGTACTTTGTATCCCAGCCATAGCCCCCTCCCTCATGCCCTCCTACTCTCCCCATCCCTCCCTCATCACCTCCCTGCCCAATTCCAAGTCCACTGATAGGGGAGGACCTCTTCCCCTTCCATCTAACCCTAGCTTATCAGGTCTCTTCAGGGCTGGCTGCAATGTCCTCTTCTGGGGTCTAGCAAGGCTGCTCCTCCCTTGGGGGGGAGGGTCGAAGAGCCAGCCATTGAGTTCATGACAGAAATAGTCCCTGTTCCCCTTACTAGGGTACCCAGTTGGATACTGAGCTACCATGGGCTATATCCAAGCAGGGGTTCTAGGTTATATCTATACATGGTCCTTGGTTGGAGAAACAGTCTCATAAAAGACCCCTGTGCCCTGATATATTTGGTCTTTGTGGAGCTCCTGTCCTCACCAAGTCTTACTAACTCCCCCTTCTTTCATATGATTCCCTGCACTCTGCTTAAGTATTGATTGTGAGTCTTAATATCTGCTTTGATACACTGCTAGGTAGAGTCTTTCAGAGGCCCTCTGGTAGGCTCCTGTCCTGGTGCTTGTTTTCTCCTACATTCGATGTCCATCCTGTTTGTCTATATAAGTGAGGATTGATTATCTTACCCCAGGTCCTCTTTCTCTAGCTACAGGTTTTAACCATGTTTAGCAAACATAAATTCCTCCCTTTGAAGCAGGCCTCACAGCCAATCAAGGGAGGGACTGGTTGCCCCCATAAACAGTCTTGCCACTATTGTACCAATGAGAACATCTTGCCTGGCAGGTAGGAACTGTAGCATACAGGGCCCAGTGATGGATAAGATCGTAGCTGTCTTTCCTGCTCCAGCAGGCTACATAGAACCACCGAGCATTGTGAAAGCTGGCCAGCAAGGAAAGAGTTTCCTGAAAGTTAAAGACTGACTTTGCTGTGTTCTGCAATCAAAATGTGTGGTGTCTTTAACACCAGTGTCTTAATGTCTAGTTATGGCCAACCAAGAACAACGGCAATAGCCTCTCTTGTTTGGAAGCTTTGAAGCCGCCTGATCGATAACTCATAGGGAGGCTCTGACATTTTCCTTTAATAACCCATACAGGAGGCCCGTTTACTTCTCTTTTCAATAGTTCATCAGCAAGTTTTCATGGTTAAGTCCAGTGCCTTCTCCCAGCTGTCTTCCACTGCCATGTGGACTAAGCTATAATCACTTTGCTTCCTCTAGCCTACAAGCTCCCGCTCTGCCTCCTCAGCCTGTTTCTATAGCAGCCAGGTGATCCTTTTATTTGTAAACCAGATTGGTCTCCTCCTCCTCCTCCTCCTCCTCCTCAGAACCCTCATCTGTCAGCAGAGCGCTCATGGCCTGTGCAATTACATGCAATGAGAAAGAAGTCTTGTCCCTGGTGCTTTCAGAATGAGATGACAACCCAGTCCCCTTCCCCCTACTTGCTCCATTCTTAGGCCAATGGAGTACAGGGAAAACACTGTACCAGTTTCTTTGCTTGCCTGCTGCAAGTCTGCTGCTGGCCGGTGTAGCCCTGACTGATTCCCGGACTGACGTTGTTCTCGCACATGCAATCCCATTTTCTCAGTCTGCAGTCTCTGTTCTGCATAGTCTGAACATTCTGGGTTTTTAATCCTGTCTTTTTCCACATTGTGTTTATTTCATTACTTGTTAATGATCTAGATCTTTGCTCCAGGATTGCAAGCTCCTTGAAGTCAGGAACTTTGAGTAGAACTAAGACAGCAAGAGTCTATCTATCTATCTATCTATCTATCTATCTATCTATCTATCTATCTCAAGTCCTACACTTTTCCAGAAAGGAAATAGAGATTCAGACCAGAAAAGAAGCACAGTATCACCAAGAAGCTGGTGAGGAAGCTGACTCCTGTGTTTCTTAAGTATGTGACACTACTATAATGTCTTAAGACTGGCTCTGATTCTTAGTCATCACATGAGTCATCCATTTCTGGAAATCTTGCAGCAAAGAAAAACCATGTGCATAATACCTAGAAAAAGCTGAGTAAGGTTTTCATGCAACCCTAAAATGTAGTGTTACCCCACTCTCTAATGAGCACACTTTCAGAGTTGGAAGAAATTGTTCAAGAGAAAGGAAATTTGTTAATTTCACTGCCTTATTCTAAGTCAGTCTTGCTAACTTATTTTAGATTTTCTAAAAAATAGACACTGAATCTAAGAATTGGGCACAACAAGCTTTTGAGGGGAGGGTCCCAGAAGCACAGAGAAGAAGCAGGGTGAACAGAAGAAACGCAAGAGTGACTGATCTGTAACTGGTGTTTGGGAGCTCACTTGTCTGGGAAGGAGTAGAAGGCAGATTAACCACCCCTCACGTGCACCTCCCTGGCATGTTAGGGAGAAGCTAGGCGTTTTCCGCTAATCTCCCCTCCTTGGCTAGGGATTGGTCCAGAAAAGACTACAATGAGAGAGAGAGAGAGATGACAAAGATTCTACCTGAGTAAGGCCTGAGCAGAGGTAACCTCCAGGAGACAGAAATACGGACAGGGCAGAGAAGAGAGTCACGGGCTGCGGCTGCCCATCTGCTCTATACCAAAAGTCTGCTTCCACTGTGGAAACTGATTCATGCAAGATTTCCCAACACACGTTCCCTTCTTTGCAGAACCCATTAGTCTTTGAGCATGGTGGGTTAGTTTCTATTTGCACAGCTTGTTTCACTCATTTCTTCAGCAAATATTTTTAAAGTCCTCTTATTTGTGTCTAGTCAAAGGAAAGAAATGCACCTTTAAAAGAATCTGTTAGAATGGACCAACAGTTTTAAGCCTATGCACTGGAAATAAGTAAGAGGATCTACTGAATAGTTTTGTTTTGTTTTGCTCTTTGGACTTTTTTATTTTAATTTTTATTAATACACTTTATTCACTTTGTATCCCCTCATAAACCCCTCCCAACTCCACCTTCCCTCCCCCTTCTCCACACATGTCCCTTACCAAGTCCACTGATAGGGGAGGTCTTCCTCTCCTTCCTTCTGATCCTAGTCTATCAGCTCTTATATAAACCATACCTCAGCAGAGCTGATACTTCATGTTAGAGTGGCATCAAACTCACAGTGATACTTTTGCTTCTGCTTCCTGACTGCTGGGATTCAAGGTGTGCAACACTGGTTAAAAATGCTGTTTTAACACAATTTCAAGGCTAAAAGAGGGACACGGTGTTATGAAACAGGGCAGAGCTTTATAAAGTGTAGGGAAGCACTTTCAACACGTTGGGTGTTCCCAACTATGAATTACTGGAATTACCGGAAAGGATTGTAAAAACAGCTAAGTTAGTGTCCCTACCCAACCCTGGGGGAAGTGGGGGCTGTGAACCCTCATCTTCAATAGAGCCTCCCAATGACAGTGACCCAGTTTTTTGCAGCCCTCAAATAAGAACTCACTACTAGAAAGACCACAGTAAAACAAGATCGTTCCAACCATTGCATGAAATAGACACAGGCTACAACATCTGTGAGTGAACGAGAAACACAGGCTTGCTTTGCACTACAGCATAAGAGGGTTTGGGGGTGATGGGCTGTTTCTTAGTAGAAGGAGTGGTTACTTGGCTGTGTTTAGCTGGTGAAATTTCATTGGTTCATTTATCATCTGCATGTATTTCAGTATACAGCGTAATAGATGTCATACTAAATATATATACATTATATATATTATATTATTATATAATAATTATTATATATTATATTATTATATAATTATATTATATTATTATATAATAATAATTATATTATATCTATATATATATATGGAGAAAATGAGGTTTCTTTAATGAGTGGCCTCCAAGATGAGAAGCCAATCTAGGGAGAGGAAAGTTTTGTTCAAGGATCACCTTAATTTAGGGAATTAAATTAAAAGTGGATTCAGTGTTGTTGTTTTTTAATAGTACAAGAAGAGGGAAAGCAGAAATGAATGGGTATGTGTAAAGAGCTGGATGAGGGGATTTGGAGATTATCTATCAAATCACAGTCATGTATGAACTTTCGGATAATAGACATAAACACATGAAATCCACTTTCAGAAACTTGCTCCGGTGTTTTACCTCCAGTAGTTCTGTACGATACTAGATGTGTTGCAAGGAGTCTATTGACAAAGAGAAAGAGAAAATCAACTGAACAATTGTTTCATACGTAGGGGAATTGAAGTGGGGAAGCCGGCATTTAGTAACGGAAGTACACAGCCCCAAAGGAGCAGTTGCTTGCGTCTTGAGCATTAAAAGGCAAACACAAACAATGTTTGGCGTGATCCCCAAGCACAAAGAACTGACCGGATTTTTTTTTTCCTCTCGCATTCCTTTCAATAAGGGCTTTGTTGCAGGAACTGTTTCCAAGAATCGAGCCACATTTGTCATAAACACTGTCAGTTCTCAGGTCTAAGGAATTCTTGGCACTTGAAGAGTCACGGGGCTTTGTAAGTTCTCAGAGCAGAGCGGTGCAGCGCATTCAGGAGACTACGCGTGTTCAGGAACTGAAGCTAGACTCATGGCACCCGTAAATTACCAGCTCGGAGGGGGCATCAGGCAGGGTGATTCTCTGCCTTCTGCTTCCTGTGCATAATTTACAGTTAAGGGATGGCATTGTTCAGCCTTTGGCAGAGTAACAGCTCTGTTGCTATGATAATCCTACTGAATACGTGTGCCATGCAACACCACAATACCATTAAAAATCCTCTTTCTGGGTTGCGAGTTCTCTTACGCCGCCGGCCGGTGTTTCTGTCAGCCGTGACCAGTGAAGGCTGTTCTGGGTGCACAGCATGGGGATCATGGCTGAGGTTCCCCTGACGGTTTCTTAAGAGTAGTGTGCTTTGATCGCCGCCTGGTGCTGGCTCTGTGTAACAGCAGTTAACATCTCACATGGATAGCTTTTAAGCAGAAGAATAAAAGCTAAAGGTGGATGGATTGATCTGAGCTGTTCCTACAACATCTGAATGATTACATCAGCCGTGGAGCAGGGGAGAGACAACGCACAGACAAGTGGGACCTAGCGATCTTCCACAGCAATAGCGCTTCCTTGCGATTTTGTAATCGCAAGCTTTAAAATGCTTAGTGGACTTGGCGTCGCCTTCCGCCTTCCGCTGAGGAGGGCCCTTGTGATGGAAAACCTCCCACCGGCGCCTCTTGAAGTTTCAGTCCTCTCCTAGCCGCGTCGAGTTGGGGGTGGGGGCAGCATCTCAGACTTAAACCCCAACAGCGATTTAGTGTCCAGGTGCCGAGTATAAGCAACTTATCTGAGTGCATACCGTGGAACCTTCAGAACTCTCTGGGAGCACTGCATGGGGTCTTGACAGCCCTATCAGCTTCTGTATGTCCATACAGCTGAAAGTAGTAGTGTGGAGATAGGAATCCCCTCTGTACAATAAACTTTGGACCGATTGCAGAAAGATGCTGGCTCTATGTCTACACGTTAAATTAAAGACTGAGGAAAAAACCCAGCCCGAGTTGGCTTTCATCGCCAATGTCTGCTAACTTGAGCGAGCGGTAGCTCAGCCTGGACTGTCCCGTGCTGTTCTCAAGCTGATGTAGCCCCCAAGCGTCTTTGCTGTAATGGATTTGTCTTCATGTTCTGTCTGTTACTCCTACTAATACGGACATGTTCCTCTCCCCCACCCCTTTTTCTTTTATTGAAAATAGATTCTTTTCTCGCACAATATATCCTAGTTATAGTTTCCCCTCCCTCTAGTCCTACAAGTTTCTTTCCCCCCCTCCCCTCCTCTCCAGATCCACTCCCTTTCCCTCTGTCCTTAGGAAAGAACAGGCTTCTAAGAGTTAACAACCAAACATGACAAAATAGCGTATAATAGGCTGAGGCAAAAACTTATCACACCAAAGTTGGACACAGAAATCCAACAGGAGGAAAAGAATCCCAAGAGCAAGCGTAAGAGTCAGAGACCCACCCTTTCTCACAGTCAGGAGTCCCATTAAAACACTAAGCTACTAGCTATAATGTATGTGCAAAGGAGCTGGTGGAGACCTGTGTAGGCCCTGTGCTTACTTCTGTCTCTGTGGGATCACATGTTCTTTGCTTAGTTGAGTCAGAAGGTCTTGCTCTCCTGGCATCCTCCATATCCTCTGGCTCTTACAATCCTTCTGCCTCCTCTTCCACAGGATTGTCTGTGCCCTGGAGAGAGGGATTTGATGGAGACCTCCAATTTAGATTCTTTCTGCATAATATCTGATGTGAATCTCTGGGTCCGTTCGCATCTGCTGCTGATGATGACTGGATATGGCAATAATCTATAAATATAGCAAAATTTCATTAGGAGTCTTTTTATTGATTTTTTTTTAGGCCAGTAGTGTTTGGTTTTACCTCAGGTCTCTGGTCTGTTTAGTCTCTGGTTCTTGGTTACCTGAGGAGTGCTGGGTGCAGTTCCCTCTCATGGAGTGGGGAAGAGATCAAATCAGACATTTGCTGGCTACTCCCACAAGTTCTGCACTACCATTGGCCTAGCATACTTTGCAGGCAGGACAGATTGTGGGTCAAAGGTTTTGTGGCTGGGTTGGTGTGCACCTTTCTCTTTCAGTAGCCTGAAGAGCATCTTCCTGCACCAAAGACACTAGAATGTAGAGATGAGGACTCCATGGAGGCGCCAGCTCCACTTTTCCATGTTCACTGAGTTATACGGGTATTGTCCTCAGCAACAGGGCTCCACTGTCTGTGGAAATCAGCCCTTTGTCTTAGCAACAGCCTGGGTTATTTGGGGATTTCCATGGGATCTTCTTGGCCAGCAACTCAACTGAATGCTCTCTGGTCCCACCACTGGAATTCTCACTTTGCTTCAAGAGATGGCCAGTTGAGACTCAGAACCCCCCAATGCTCGAACTTCTCATTAGGATCATCTTCACAGATTCCAAGAAATTTCCACTGTACTCGGTTTCCACACCACCCCCCAGTGTGCCCCCAAACCAGCCATCTCCCTCCACACTCTCTCCTCCCCACCCCAACTCCCCTCTACCTGATTCCATCTCCCATTTCCATCTACCACAAGTCTGCCCACAAAATCTATTTTATTTTCCAGGAAAAAACTTTGCATTCCCTACCCCCAAGACCCTTTATCTAACTTCATTTACCTCTCTTTACCTAATTTCTCTGGGTCTATGGATTATACATTGATTGCAATTTACTTAATGGTTAATATTCCTTTATAAATGAACGCATGCCATATTTATCTTTCTAGGTTTGGGTTACCTCCCTCAGGATGATTTTTTTTTTCTAATCCCATCCATTTGCCTGCCAATTTCATGATGTCATTTTTTTTTAAACAGCTGAGTAATACTTTATTGTATAAGTTCACCACACTTTCTTTATCTATTCTTCTGTTGAGGGGCAGCTAGATTCTTTCCAGTTTCTGGCTAATATGAGTAAACCACAATGAACATGGTTGAACAACTGTCTGTGGCAGGATAAAATGTCCTTTGGGTGTATGCCCAAGAGTGGCATAGCTGGGTCTGGAAGTGGATTGATTGCCAACTTTCTGAGAAACTGCCATAATGTGGCTATTTTCTAACACTCAAGCTGTGGAGTCTCTAGCTATTTTCAACATTACCTAAGCAGAGATAAAAGGGTGGCTTTCCTTTTACCTTGTTGTTGGGGTTTGTTTGTTTCCAGATCCGAGTGTTCAGAGGCACACAGCACAGGAAATATACACAATTTGGAACTCTCAAATATGACGGCTGAACCACCTGACAGATGAATTTACACAGCCCAGAGAAGCAACATCAATTAGCTCTGCTTTCAGAGACAAGGATCTCACAGCTGGTCGGGCAACACCATTCCTCTATTGACTTTCACTCATGCACACATTCATGAATGCGCACAGAAGTACAAACACGTGCGCGGACTACCTCCAGGTATTATGTGAAGATTACCTAGCAACTTCGGTAAAGCACTTAGAATGGTGTTAGACCGCTGACAACGTTCTTACTGCCCATTCCTTCAGCTCATGTGTCACTTCCTCACAGGCACCACCTCTGATCCCTGGGGGAGGTTGCCCTTCTTTCCCATGCATTCATAGAAGACTCTCTTTTCATTAAAATGCTAACATCTGAAATTGAGATCTGGGCTGTGTGTGTGTGTCCACCATCTGGAACTGCAATTTAATGACAACTACAGCCGTGCCTAAGTCTCCTTATTATTGCCTTTCCGGGCCCACCACCTCTTGGGTGGTCAGCAAATCCTGTTAGTTATAGCAGAGTAAATTTCTGAATCTTGCTGACAACTCTCCACTTCTTAGAGAATTGGAGAATGAGGCCTCTGTGCAGGTGTGCACAAGCCCAATCATATACATACATGTGCATAGACTACAGTCTCACACATAGACTATGCACACACACACTAAAAAGGGTAGCCTGGGAGACAATCACACAGGCAGTTTATAGCCAATTGTAAGCCTTTATTCTAGCTGCCTGGGACCACACCCAGGTTCCAGGTATTCCATGACCTGGCCGTAGCCCTAGAACTGTCCAGAACACTGTTTATTTTAAAGACAGAAACCATGTCCTGCTATCTGGCTAGGCAGCTGCAGTGAGCTTCACAAAAGTAAGCAGTTGAAGCAAGCAGTTTTAGTGGAAACTAAGATAAGTGGTTAGTTGGAGAGCAATCCTTCAGTGAAAAAACAGTCAGTTTAGCAGAATCTGAGATAAGTTAGCTAGGACATTCTAGCCTTGGGTTCCTAGAAATGAGTTAATTTTCCATGGGCTTCTCCATCAAGGAGATCAGATTCTACTTAATCCTGAAATGGCTTCAGCTAGAATATAAGATGGAGGAAATTGTACTGTCTTGCCCCATCACAAAAGAAAAGAAAGAAAGAAACTTTACCTAGCAAGGAGATACTGAGACTCATAGCCAAGCTTTGGGCAGAGTGCAGGGAATCTTATAAAAGAAGGGGGAGATAATAAGACCTGGATGGGACAGGAGCTCCACAAGGAAAACAACAGAGAAAAAAAAAAATCTGGGCACAGGGATCTTTTCTGAGACTGATACTCCAAACAAGGACCAGGCATGGAGATAACCTAGAACCCCTGAACAGATGTACCCTATGGCAGCTCAGTCTCCAGTGGGGTTCCCTAATAATGGGAGCAGGAACTGTCTCTGACATAAACTCAGCGACTGGCTCTTTGATCATCTCCCCCCCCCCCAGGGGGGAGCAGCCTTACCAGGCCACAGAAGAAAACAATGTAGCCAGTCCTGATGAGTCCTGACAGGCTAGGGTCAGACGGAAGGGGAGGAGGACCTCCCCTTTAAGTGGATTTGGGGAGAGGCATGGGAGGAGATAAGTGAGGGAGGGTGGGAGGGGATGAAGGAGGGGGCTACAGCTGGGATACAAAGTTAATAAACTGTAACTTATAAAAATACAAATAAATTTTTAAAAAGTGAAAAAAAAAAGAAAGAAGAGAGAGTAAGGGAGGGAAAAAAGAAGAAAAGAATGAAAAGACTTGAGATTTCTGAGCCAACCGTTGCTGTGTTCCCTTAAAACGAGCAGGACAACTTTAACCACTAGAGCTAAGCAGACACTGTTTGCTTCTCAGAGAAGGAGGGGCCTGTGTACGTGTACAGTAAAGCATGCACATCCACACTGAGGTCTCTGCCGAGAGCGCCTCCACCCTCCCAGCATCATCGCATTCTCTTTTAAGTGCCCTTTGAAAGAAGCTACCTGCCTAACTACAGATTTACACTCCTGTACCACCACAAGGGAAGATAAAGCTCATCACCTCAAATTTCTGTGAAAGAGATGAATTATGAATTATGACATCATGAATTGAAGTTTTATTATTTGATATGTAGCAAGTTGAATAAAACACATGAAGGCATATAATTTAGAAAGCCAAACTATAGAGACTATAATATTGCAACACCTAATATTATAAGGAAGGGGTCACCAGAGGGTGTGGAACATTCGGGAGGCTGGTGTTATGAAGTGAAGATTAATGGTAGACCAATACATGTGTTAAAAGTTTGCAAATGGTATAGGGTATTTTCTTACATTTATATGTTTTGTGCTGGGGGGGGCACATGTGTCATGGTGTGAGTGTGTGTGTATGAATGTGTGTAAGTTGAATTACGAGTGGTAATACCAGTTCTCTCTTTCCCTCAAGTGGGCCAGGATTTTAAAGGACTTATTTAAACTAATAGATGACTCTAGAACCGTTCAGTTTGTCTAGGCCCTAAATTTAATTTCGCACCAATTCTGTAAAGTGGAAATTGAAACTAAAACAGAATAGGTTATTCAAGGTCAAAATTTTAGGCACCTGACTTCAAGCACAATTGTCTCTTTATTATTAAAAAAAGACAACTCACTTTTGTACTATGATGTCTTTTCTTCTCCACCATAATGGTTTAAAAGCCTCTTTGAACCACAAGCCTGGTCACAGTGAGACCTATGTTTTTTTTTTTGTTTTGTTTTGTTTTTGCTTCAAATTTTTTTTTAATTAATTTATTTTTATCTCAATCACAGGTTAGGTACTTTGAATCCCAGGCTTAGCCCCCTCCCCCATTCCCTCCTACCCTCCCACTCCCTCTCTCATCTCCTTCTTCCCCGCCCCCTCCAAGTCCACCAACAGGGGAGGACCTCCTTCCCTTCCATCCAACCCCAGCTTATCCTGTCTCCTCAGGGCTGGCTGCAATGTCCTCCCCTGGGATCTAGCCCATCTGTCACTCCCCGGCTTGTATGGGGGAGGGTCAAAGAGTCAGCCATCAAGATCATGACTGAAACAGTCCCTGTTTCCCTGAATAGGGGTCTTCAGCCCTATACCGAGTTATCATGGGCCCCATCCGTGCAGGGGTTCCAGTCCACATCCACACATGGTCCTTGATTGTAGAAACCGAGTGAGACCTATGTCAATGACACTATTTTAGCACTGTTAATTTTCAAACAGGAGTCGTTTACCTTGAAATAAACGACAAAAACTCCTCAAACTCTATTTTCCAATATTTCCTTTTCATAGAGAGGACAAAATTGCTAATAAATGCCTAGAAAGGTGACTGTGGCTATCTTCTAATAATTTGAAGAGTATAAAATATAAAACAGGATGCTAATACCAGAAAGCCATTTTTCTTAAAGCTCTCTCCAACAACAATGCTCAGAATCTAGTTTTTATCCTCAAGTAAACTCCCGTGCTCTGTTCTTTTCTTGAAAACATGAAACTAAACAAAAAATATGCAACATACCCGGTGACCCTTTGAAGGCTGTTAAAATGTGCTTTCAGAAGCATTTAGAACCTAGACACCCCTTCCCAACAGCCACCTTGCTACAGTTTGCTCAGGGTTGGTCAGTAGAACAGGAAGAATGGAGACACTCTCCGGGGGAACGGGAGGTCTTTTGGTTAGCTTAAGAAAGAGAGAGAAGGTGGTAAACTTTGAAACTAGCCCCAGTGAGAGCCCTGTGGTGGCAGGGCCCTCCCTCACCTGTGTCACCCCTTCACCAAGGCTCTCCCATGAAAGTGCATACCACAGCTCTGCCAGGAACCTACTCTCTGGTTGGTGGGGGCCCTATCACGCGTGCTGGTGGCAGGAATTGTTTAGCCCCCCCCCCACTTCTCCCACAGCTCCGGTCCAAATAATCTCAACCCACTAAGAGTTCATGAGATTAGATTTAATGGAATCATGTCTGTCTCCCCCAAAACCTCTCATCTTCTCATCTGGGACACGCTTAACACGGAGCAGATACGTAGCCTGTCATTGTTCCATTTCAAGAGGTGGGGGAAGCTTGAACCTTGGGCATGGCAGTCTGCATTAAGCCATGCAATTTACCCAGAACTGCAAATTGTTCCCTTGAGTGATGAGTATAAATAAATCTCTGGGTGACTAAAAACACTGACAGAATTCATAAATTGCCAGTTACAGAGATGGAATCCATCTCCTTTTCTGTGGAAAGCTTCCAAATTAATTAGAGCAGCTAGGACCCAGTAGACAATCCATGCTGCACCCACTAATACAAGCTGGTGGGTTGTGAATTTAAAACCCTGCAATCGTATGTATGCGCCTCTAACGAGTGCATGGTTATGACTTGCTTTCAGACGTCATGTGCAGAGACTAATTCAGGGATTCAAGTCACTCATGCCACTGAACTCTGCTCTATTCATCTTTGCTTAAAGCTGAACAAGAGAATAATTGGTGTGTTGCTTTCCTCTCATGGTTAAGCATAACCCTGCTGTAAGTTAATAAAAGTGCAGTACCTCATTCACATTCAGCAGGCAGTGTGCACAGAAAAGCTCCCCCTTCTGCAACCATGAGTCAGAACATGTTAACATCAAATATGTATCACTGGGGCCACTTAAAAGGAACAGCGAACTTTATTTTATAATCCAGGAGCAGCCAGCTGAAGGCAAGCAGGCCAATCTTGTCCTGTCCAAACCAGCAAATGAATGAAGTAGGAAACGGCAGGATGATAAAATACTCCTGGGATCTTCAGGTGGAGAGTAATTCTTGTCTTTTGACTCAAGAACGGGACATGACACCTGAGAAGGCTAATAGGCAAATACGCAGCGACGTGCCTTAAGAACTCACACTATACTGAGGTGCCGGAGGCCTTATATTGAACAGGAGCCTGTATTTAATTTGTGATAATGAACACAGCACATAAGGAACCTACCTCCTCCGATTCCTTTACTGTGGATCCTTTGGGGATTTTCTGACCGGACTGTACCCAGCAATGCCATGTTCCAGGCTCTAGCTGGATGGAGAAGTGTCTGCTTAGGTAGACGGCAGACTAAGCTGAGACCAGCCTCAGCCAGAATCTGAGTTACAAGTATTTCGGGATGGCAGAGATGACTGAGAACTGAGGAGTACTTGCTGGACTTCCAGAGGGCCCACGCTCAGTTCCCAGGGCTTGCCTTGGGCAGCTGGAACCCCAGTTCCAGCACACGTGGTAGCCTCTTCTGGCCTCCGCAGATACTCAAACACAGGTGACTTATGTGTATGTGTGTGTGTGTGTGTGTGTGTGTGTGTACATGTGTACTACATAATTTAAAGAAGGGGAAATGATAAAATGAGCTAAAGGACAATAATTTTTAGACGTTTTGGGGAAAGTAAACGTAGCCATAACAGGAAAAAAGTGGATTAAATAGACAGTTACTTTGAAGATAATCAATGAATATGTCTGCCAGCTAATGGGAAGGATCCAATCAACGGGGACAGATTAGTAGAAAAAAGAATGGTTCTGTGCAGCATTTACATGCAGTGAGCACGCCGCCGCTGCGAATAGAAAAGAATAAGCAGAGGGTGAAGCCCGCAGACCTCCTCACTTGTCACACTTAAGGACCTTGTCCTTGACCTCTGCCCTGCCTCACCCTTCATAAGAGTAAGTGGTGCTTACATTTAGGGTCTGTTCTACCTGTGCAGTGTCTGTTGCTGGGCCAGATGCCCAAACAAAGGTGTGTGAAGGAAAGAACTGTCAGTGAGGAAATCAAGGAGCCAGGAATGGAACAGGCAGGTTTAGTCAAGCAGGACACACAAAACTGTAGGCCTCAACTATCAGGCCACATGCAGCTCTGCCCTGGAGGCTCCTGAACCCTGAATCCTAAATGTTTTTATTTTTAATCTTTTAAAATATCTTTGTGTGTGCAGGTGCCCAGAGAAGCCAGAAGAAGGCTCCTGTGGGTCTGGAGTTACATCTTGATGTGAGGAACCAGGCACGGCTAGTGAGACCAAACACAGGTGCTCTGGAGAAGCAGTACACGCTCTCAACCAATGGGCAATCTCTCCAGCACCTTGGACCTCTTCAATCCAGCCAGTCGCTGGCTCCGTCACTTCTCTCAGTGTGATGCTGCCAAGCAAACATCAGTAAAATGGCATAGGACAAATAAAAGAGAAAGATGAAAGCTGGCCTTTAACATCTGCCTTAAATCAAATCATTAATTTTAACACTGTGTTAAACAGAAGACCATGCTCCTGGCTGGAACATGGTAAGAATTTAGTGAATAGAATGTCAAAGGTGAACTCACTCTCAGAGAGAAGGCAGGTCAGGCTACCCTGGGATGAAGGTGAATAGAAAGGTTTCAAGGGACCGTAGAACCCATTCCCAAACAGATCATGCCCGAAATGTAAGGCAGCTACACTGAGATGGACAAGGTTTACTTATTCTCAAATGAGAAATATAAGAAGGGACCACATGTAGTAGAGAAAAAAATTATTTTATTTGTATATTTTAAAAATATGTTTATATTTTATATGCTGCTTATCTGATCTTTCTGTTTTGTTGCTTCCTACTGTAACTGTTGCCCTACGGTGGATGACCACAGTGGCAATCTTAACTAGTTCTTGAGTGAAAACATAACCTTTCCTGTGAACCAAGGTGAAATATTTGGTTTGGGGATTCCTGCTCATAGGACCCTATCCTCGTTACGATTCCTGTTGCTGAAACACCTTGACCAAAAGCAGCCTTGGGAGGAAGGGTTTATCCTTCTGTTCATTTTTGAAGGAAGTCAGGAAAAGAACTCAAACAAGGCAGAGACCATGGAGAGTGGGGAGGCCTGCTCCCCACAGCTTGCTCAGCCTGCTTTCTTATAGAACCTGGAGCTACCAGCCGAGAGATGGCACTGCACTACCCTCAGTGAGCTGCCCCCTTCCTCGGTCACTAATTAAGAAAATGCCCTATAAGCTTGTGCACAGGCCAGTCTCAACTTAGGCTCCCTCCTTTCTGGTGATTCTGGCTGTGTGAAGCTGACTAAAAGTAGCCACGCAGATTCTCAAGACAATGAATGCCCTGGTGGCACCACTGGGTTCACCGAACTGATCATGTGTGTTTGTGTGTGTGTGCGTATGTGTGTCATGTATGTGTGTATGCATGTGCACACGTGTGTGTATGTGTGTGATGGTTGAGCTTGATTCTTGACTTGATTGAAATAGTGTGCACCTAGGGATTCAGTCTACACATCTCTGGCTATATCAGTAAAAGTGTTAAATCAGAAGAACTAAGGCAGGTAAATTCATTGAGGATGTGAGTGGGACCATGCCATAGCCTCAAAGTCTAAATGGAAGAAGATAAGAAAAGGTGAAAGCCAGCTACATCAGGCATCTGCTTTATTCTCTGCTGTGCGACTGTCATGACATGAACTGTTCTGCTCCCACGTGTCCTTCCCACTATGACAGGCTAAACCCAAAAGCCAAGAGCAATAATCCCTCCCTTTAAATTACCTCCCTCAGCTATTTGTCAATATGATAGAAAAACAGTCTAGCACTACTAACAAAGCATGGTGCGGTGGTTTTTAATAAGAACGCCTCTGTGGGCTCATATAGTGCCAAGGAGTGGCACTATTTGGAAGGATAAGTGTGTGTGAACTTGTTGGAGAAAGTGTGTCACTGGAGGTGGGCTTTGAGGTTTTAAAAGCCCATGCTAAGCAGGTCCAGAGTCTCTCTTGCTCTTCTTGAGTCTCAGCTACTTCTCCAGCACCACATCTGCCTGGGAGTCGCCATGCTTTCGGCCAGGCTAACACTGAACTAAACTTCTGAAACTGTAAGCGAGCCCCAGGTAAATGCTTTTGTTAATCAGAGTTGCCCAGGTCATAGCGTTTCTTTTCAGTAAAAGACCATGGCTAAGACATAGACATTGTATATTTAGAAGAAACCTCAGCATGGCAATTGGTTTCAAAACTAAATATGAAGACTGAGTGTTGGAGATAAGAATACAGCACAGCAGTATTCTGTCTCTAGCAGAGACACACCGTAAATTCAATCTCCAGCACTATAAAAAAAAATTTAGAAACAAGCAATATTGGCTTTTGGCTTTGCAGTAGAATGAAATTCTTATGCTATTAGAAATTATTATTTTAATATAAAGAGATAATGAAGAAAACTAAAGTGGCCAATGATCTTCCCAAGCAGTTACTGAAGTTCACATTCCCAGGCTGAGAAAATTTGAACCATGATTCTAATGTAAAACGAAAAACCTCCCAAAGCATCACTGCTGCACACACACACTTAGATTCCTCAGTTTCCTGAGGTGATGGAAGAGTTACAACGATGGTAATTTATGAACCACAGCGAAGTGAGGCCCACAGCGTCTGCCGAGTGTACTCATGGTCAGATTGCAGTCCTGCTCCACAAAGCACACAGTGCCCACATTATAATTCCCCTGCTGAAAGGCAGCTGACAAGTGGTACAGTGAACTGCACAGAACAGAATTCCGCCTCAGCCACCACCTACCCTGAAGGCCTGTGGATTCAGCCTGACAGGTCAGGGGACTGTCTCCTCCAGTCACAGAGCTGCTTCCTACCAGAACAAGGCCCTGAACTAACCACAGTACAGTGTACTCTGTGTTGGGAAAGGCATCTCTACCTTATTTTTGTCTGTGTCACGTGGCCATGCTTTCTGGAAACCGCACAGACCAGGACTGTGCTCTATTACTTTTCTAATAGATAATAAAGTTTCTTGTGAAAGCCTATCCCTCTCTCTAAAAGTAAATTAAATAGCATAATCTTCCCATAAACTGGATTTAGTAGCATATTCTCTATGATAAACAACATTCAAATCAGAATCACCTCCTCTGTGATGTGAAATTGGAGTTGACTTTTGATGTGTTATCTGTTGATGACAATTGACTATAAATGTAGGATCATTTAGGAAGCAAATAAACCATGCAGTTAAGAGGTAGCATAATATACACAGCAATTTTATAAATCTCTTTTTATCTTGCCTTTCCACCGGTTGAAAAGAATTAAAGAGGACATTGAAAACACATTAGGTAAATTGTGATATTAACAATGCCATTTAAATTATTGCCGTGACTTGTGGAAACAAGGCAAATGATAACATACTATAAAATCTATGATGGTTCTCCTACAGGGATTCTCAGGGCATAAAGAAATATCTAAAGAGCACATAAGTGGGGGCCAAAGAATGAAGTAGGGCCTCTGGGCCATCCCCCCCTCTACCCAAGCAGCTCCACTTAGGTACCTATGTCCATGCTTGAGTTCCATCAAAAATTTTATTTGAAGGGGAAAAAAAAATCCTAAAGGGATGGAGGGATTATTCAGTGGTTAAGGGAACTTGCTACTTTTGCAAAGAACTAATATTTGGCTCCCAGATGCCATATTTGGTGGCCCACGACAGCCTGTGACTTCAGCTTTAGGGGATCCAAAGCTGTCTCTGACACCACACATGTATGTGCACACACACATACACACACACCCACACACATAAATAAATAATAAAATCTTTGATTGAAAGAAAGTTTCCAACAGGGGATATTGAAAACTCCTGCATTTGTGTCTATTTCAGGTTTAAAAAGAAATCATTAAGAAGCACACTATCTTTTAAATCTCAACCTAGGCATAATCTTTGTAATAATGTAAAAGTTTCCAGATTAATTTAGACTAGCACTACTAGACACAGAAACAGAACATCTGTCAAACAATAATAATAACAATGAGTGTTATGAAGAATGTATAGGAAGACATATTAATGGAATAAAGTGTGAATCCATAAATCAAATCAAAGGATACAATAATTCAGTTCACATTAAAATAATATCTTTATGATGCTGAGATACTCTATTAAATCATTAGGAAACACAGCTAGATCCCTATTGATTTAGTGTTCTCCAGAGAACAAATTGTACATACAGTATGTGTGTGAGAGAGAGACAGAGGCAGAGACAGAGAGACATGCACACAGAGAGAGAACACCTCACATATTCAGAGTCTTCAAGTTCACAGCAATAGCTGGAAACCCAGAAGGGCTAATGATGCCATTCTAGACCAAAGACCCAGGGAACTCAAGACTCAATAAAAGGGCTGATGTTTAATTCAGAATCCAAAGGCAGTGGAACCAATGTGATAATTCAAAGGCCAGGCTGAAAAAAAAAAGTCCCTATTATTCAGGGAAAGGTTGGCCTTTTTATTCTTTCTAGGCTTTCAACTGATAGGAACACCAAATGACAATAAGGAGTCAAGCATCCCTTGGCCAGAGGCTTCCAATGTTATTCTCACCCAAACACTGCACAATAATCTTTGATGGTTCAGTCAAGTAGACATAAAGAAATGAATGATCACACCATCAGTATTAAGTCAAGACTAATTAAGGTTTAAAAAGAAGATAAACAAGAAAGAGGACCCGACATAAGATGATCAATCCTCACATAGAAAGACAAATGGGGTGTGCATTGGATGTAGGAGAAAACAAGTAACAGGACAGGAACCTACCACAGAGGGCCTCTGGAAGACTCTACCTAGCAGTGTATCAAAGCAAATATTAAGACACTTAATCAACCCTTTGGCAGAGTGCAGGGAATCATATGAAAGAAGGGGGAGTTAGTATGACCTGGAGAGGACAGGAGCTCCACAAGGACCAAATGTATCTGGGCTCAGGGGTCTTTTCTGAGACTGTCTCTCCAACCAAGGACCATGTATAGTTTTAACCTAGAACCTCTGCTTGGATGTAGACCATAATAGCTCAGTATCCAAGTAGATACCCTAGTAAGGGGAACAGAGACTATTTCTAAAATGAACTCAATGGTGGGCTCTTTGACCTCCCACCCCTACAGAGGGAGAAGCAGCCCTGCTAGGCCACAGAGGAGAACATTGCAGCCAGTCCTGAAGAGACCTCATAAACCAGGGTCAGTTGAAAGGGGAGGAGATCCTCCCTTATCCATGGACTTGGAAATGGGCAGGGAAGAGATGAGGGAGGGAGGATAGAATTGGGAGGGAATGAGGGAGCAGAATACAGCTGAGATACAAAGTTAATAAACTGTAACTAATATTTAAAAATGTTTTTAAAAGAGGGAAAAAAGAAAACTTACAAAAGAAGTAACACAAATTACTGTTGCTTCAATTTCTGGTGTGCAAAGTTTTTTAAATAGAGATAATTATAAAATCTTGTACAGAATAATATTGTCATTTGCTTACATGAACACTGTAGTGTTGGAAAAATTTATACCATCTAATTTACTTTGTAGGTATCCAAAGTTTTTAGAGCCATGGAATTCTAAAAAAGAAATTATTGCATGTAGATTCTGCAAATAATTTTGATATCAAATTCTGCAAATAAGTTTGATATCAAACATAAGCCAACCCATCATTAGCCTTTGTTAGTCTAAGGTGATTGGGCAGAGTAACCCAGAGCCAGAGTATTTCAACCTGTCCTTGTTTTAGGTGTGTAATCAGTGCCCTTTAGTTGATATGTTTAAACAAAAAGAGCAATACTGAATTTTCTACACCTTGAGCCTACATCTGATTCTTTTTTTTTCTTTGTGTTCTCTACATTGTATAGTCTTTAGTTACTTGCTAATGAGAATGGAAATTTAAGTTCATCCTAAAGCTGTTGAAGTTCAGCTATAAATGAGTTATAAAGCATGTAAACTGAGTTATGAAGTTTTGGTCAGCCTTGATGATAGAACTGCTGTGACTGCTTGCTGCTAATGACTGAACACAATTTGTATGAGCTCTTCAATAGCATAACAATTTTTGCAAGCAAATGGCTAGAATTTTGGACTTGAACTACAGAACGTTATGGGATATTTATTTACAGAAACGTAATCTGCAGTGTTTGTTGATGGATGTCTTAGGAACGATATAAATTCAACCAGCAGCAAGGTTGACAACAACAATACCAGCTAAGTTCGAGCTTTGCTCCTCTTCAGGTTGGTCTTATTACTTCACAAGAAAAGAAAACCTTTTTCTTTTAGTGGTGGATCACACAGCATTATCTCACTTGGGGTTCCCACAGGCCGCTGTACAGACTGGGGCACAGTACACACAGGTGGAACGTAAGCCCCTTAGCTTAGACCGACACAGATCTCTCCTTTTATAACTGCCTCTTCATGGAGAGTAAATTATGAGATGTGGGACTTGTATCTAAAACTTTACCTTAACTTTTGTGGGGGAGGGTGATGCTCTTCTCGTTGTGTGCAGGAGCCAGCTAGGGTTAACTAATAGGATCAGAATGGGTATCTCTTCACAGCTTTGCATCCCATGGATTCAAAATATAAGATAAACTACATAGGAAGTATTTGCACCAGGAAAATTTGTAAATGCTACAAATCAATGCTTTCCTCTCATACTGTTGATTGTTAAAAAGTTGCAACACATCATTGGATTCTAAAATCAAAACAAACAAACAAACAAAAAACCAGGCATCTTGAGTTGTGTGGGGTTAATCACAAGTAAAAAATATAGCTTCCTACTCCTTGTCTGTAAGTAACTTGGACCCCAAACCTAGTTTATGTGCTTAACTGACAGAAGAATCACCAAAGGGAAGATATGAATGATCCCAAACCAACCCTAAGCACAGCCAAAGGGGCAATAATAAAGAAAGGCAAGAGCTAAACCATTTAGGAAACTTTTTTGGCTCAAATGACTGACAGCTCCCGAAGGGAAGGAAACTGAAAGGGCATACTACTCCTCCCAGCCCTCAGCAACACTGAAGAGTCTGAGGATTCCCACTGCCTGCACTTCCAATATCATCTAATCAGCCCCACACTATTTATCCCAATCCATGTGCAAGGTACCAGAGGCCCTTTCTCGCTGGCGAAATGAGTAGTGTTCAAGATTAATTGGTTAGCAAGATTATGTAGAATCGTTCTCCTTCATGCAAAATGGTTGCAAGAACAGAGAGCCCTGAAGCCTATGGAGTTCATAGTAGGACCACAGGTCTAGAAGCCCATGTGGCCTGTGTGTCCCTCACTTAGTTATAGATGGCTCTGCGTTCCTCTCACCCAAATACATGGCTGCCCTTGCTTCCATAAGAACATCATTGCATGTACTCAGCAATTCTGCTCAGGGAAACCCAATTTTCTTTTTCCTTCTGGTCATTTTACATTTATCATATTTCTCTGTAACTTGTTGAGCCGTGTGTCCCACACCAGCAAATGCAATAGAGGTAAAGATGATAGACGGAAAATGCCTCCTCCTGTAGAGTGAGTTCTACTGTTGTGTAACATTTTCCTCATCTTGAAGGAAAACTCCGTAAACAAGAAGATGAATAATTCAAAATAGCTTCCGGAAGTCCCTGAATCTGACCAGATTCTCTAATCCCTCACTTCAGCATAAGCAATAAAAGTTGAGAAAACCCCTCAGAGGAGCAGAGCTGTAAAAAGGTTCTGAGACCAGACCAGCTTCCTGAAAGGAGCAGAAAACATCTGAGCTGTCTGAGAGAAGTTTCAACCAACTGAGCCACCTGGAAAGGATGCTTTCCAACCTGTTGAGCTGCCTGAAGGCGATAAAGTGTGCTCCAGGTTCCCAGATTTGTGAACTGTCTTCCATGCTGGGGTGGGCCTTGGTAACCCCTCACCCTGACTCCTATAAGTAACCCCAATAAAACTCATTGGTTCACCAACCTAGCCTATAGTGGTTATCTGTACTTTGGTCATGGGTCCCTATGTGAAGTGAGTAGACGTGCATGTACTATCTCCCAGGAAATGTTTTGTCACATAACTTCTGCTCTTGGTAGCCTACAGCTGACTGTATGCTGAATGAGATATGAACCATTGTTACTTTTAGCCATAGACACTGTTGGAATTTCCACTGGAGTTAGCATATTTGTAGAGTATGAAGCCTAAGCTCAGCTCTGGGATTTAAAATCCCACCAACCCCAGAGCTAAAACAAACAAACAAACACACCAATCCCTGTGCTTGCCCCAAACTCAGGACTTGAAATCCCATCAGTTCCTTCCCTGGAAATTTCCACCCTGTAAAATTCTGCCCTCTTATATTTATGGTTGTGAGCCTAGCCTTTAATGGCTGAGCCATACAAAGTACATAACCTGTGATTAATATAAAATAAAAATGAAAAAAACACATAATAAAGTAAATAAAAGAGGGCTGCCTGAGATAGAGAAATAATAATACAAAAGGTCAACTATCAAGCTTGTACGGTGGCCCTGAGGATAAATGTACTTGCTATGCAAGCCTGGCTGCCTGGGTTTGACTCCTGAGACCTACAATAGAACTGTCAGTCAAAAGTTGTTCTTCAGCTTTCTCACATATACTGTGGCATCCAGGCATGCATGCTCACATGCACACACGATTATAATAATAAATGAAATGATTTTAAATGTTAAAAAAAATAACGAAATCATGGAATTTGCAGGCAAATGAATGGAACTAGAAAAGATCATCCTGAGATAACCCAGAAACAGAAAGACACGCATGGTATATATTCTCTTATAAGTAGCTATTAGCCATATAATATAGGGTAAATTTGCTACAATCTATAGAACCTAAAGAAGCTAAGCATCAAGGAGAACCCTAGGGAAGATGTTCAATTCTAATTCAAAACGGCACACAGAATAGACACAGGAAGTTGTGGAAGAAAAGAAACAGGACATGAACCTATCACAGATGTCCTCTGAATGACTCCACTCAGCAGGGGATTGAAGCAGATGCAGAGTCTTACAGCCAAACTTAGGGCAGAGTGCAGGGAGTCTTATGAAAGCAGGGAGGGACAGAAGGACCTAGAGGGGACAGGAGCCACACAAACAGACCAAGGAAGCTAAAAAAAATTTGGGTCCAAAGGGGCCCTATGTTGACTAATGCACAAATCAAGGATCATGCATGGAGAAGATCTAGACCTCTTTTTCAGATGTAGCCCATAGGCAGCTCAGTCACCATAGGGGTTCTACTAGTAAGGGAAACAGGGGCAGTCTCTTACATGAACTTCATTGCCTGCTCTTTGATCACTTCATCCTGGCGGGGTGGCCATACCAGGCCAGAGGAAGAGGATACAGACAGTCCTGATGAGACTTGATAAGCTAGGGTCAGATAGCAGGGGAGGAGAACAATCCCTTTTTGGTGGACTAGGGGAGGGATATAGGGGGAGAAGCAGTAGGGAGGGACCATGAGGAGATGAGGGAGGGTCTACAATCAATACAAAATGAAAAAATTGTACAAAATAACAAAATAAAAAATTTTAAAGAGAATTAAAAAAAAAAAAACCTCCGTCCTCAAGAAACCCTATATAAAGTCTGCCTCCTGCTCAGTTCTCTACTGCTTCTTCCCTGAGCAGAGGCAGCCTTCCTCTGTGTCTCTCCCAGTAAATCTCTTGTGCGAGGTTTGTTGTGTGGTGTAACTTTGTGGTATTCCTTAGCTTCCAACAGGTGGGACACATATCCCTTCAGAGCCTTAATGTGTGCGTTGGGGATACCTTTCCCCTCAGAGCTACAACATAGTGCTCAAACTAACACAGTTTATTGCTAACATCAAAAAGGAAACTCTGAACGAAAAATTGTAAAGCCTTTCAAATCCATAAAAAAGATTTTTCTATTATGTGTGTAGATTCAATGCCTTAGATGAGAAACATATATTCATCTTAGCTATGTCTGAATCAAAGACCAAAAGCTTGATGGCCCTTACCAAGCTTTGTTGATGATCTTCAAGATGCCTGTACACAGTGGTGGAGTGTGCTCTCCTAGCTTCAGGTGACACTTTCTCCTGTCTGTCTTAGTTAAGGTTTCCACTGCTGTAACATAATACCATGCCCAAAGAACAAGTTGGGGAAAAAGAAGTTTATTTGGCTTATACTTCTGTATTGCTGTTCATTATTAAATAAACTCATGACAGGAACTCAAGCAGGGCTGGAATCTGGATGCAAGAGTTGATGCAGAGGTCAGGAGGGGGTGCTGCTTACTGGTCTGCTTCCCCTGGCTTACTCATCCTGCTTTCATATAGAAATCAGGACCACCAGCCCAGGGATGGCACCACCCACCATGGGCTGAACCCTCCTTCATTGATCACTAATTGAGAAAATGCCTTACAGCTGGATCTCATGGAGGCCTTTTCTCAGCTGAAGCTTTCTCTCTGATGACTCTAGCTTGTGTCAAGTTGGCACAAAACCAGCCAGTATTCCCTCCTGAAAGAACTCATCAGAAATTCAGCAAATTTACAGTGGGTAAGTAATATTTAAACAGAATGTAAAAGAACAATAACAATTTTCACATGGACTGTTTTAAATAATACATCACCACAGCTTGTTGAATTTTCCATTTCTCTCATAGAAAGTTCTGAACACTATAATAAATAAAATGATAGGATTATTCTATTTCTTTTAAAAAAGATCAGCAGTATTGATGGAATAAAGAACTTTACACAATAATATGTCTGATATAAAATCCGATTTGCAAGAGTTTGCAAGTGTGTGGTCCTAGAATTAAGGGTGGCTAAGCCTCAGAGGAAGACTCTGCTAAGCACAGAGGGAGAACAGTTATCCACTGATGCACTTGCAAGTCGCATCTTTTATTTAAATATAGTACATTTTCTCTGTGGCTCACGCTTTTGTATCTATTTTATTTTTATAATTCTTTTTGTTTTACAATCATTTTATATTTACAGAAATGTTGCAAAGTTGGTACAAAAACTTTCCCTTAACTCCACCCAATTTCTCCTACACCATCACGAACCACAACCAGAAGCTAGCCCTGATATCTTATTAATAATTAGATTCAACAAGTCATTCCTATGTCACCACCTTCTCCCATATCTTTCCCTATGCCAGGGTTTCATTAAGGCTGTGCATTACGTTGAGTCATCATACATCATCTCGTCTGGGCTGAATCTCTCGGAGATACTGTTGCTGATGACCCAATAGTTCTGAGGGGCACTGGTCAGAGTTGTTGCAGAATGACACTGAATTTGGGGCTTATTAAATGTCATTCTCATGACTACCTGAATTCATGGGTCTTAGGATGGAAGTTTGTTGTAATAGAATTCCATTTTCATCATGTGCCACGTGGACATGCCAATAGGCTGGCCTGACTGATCATCCCATAACACTGTGATCACCAAGAGGAAAGTGTTTGCCGACTCTCTGCCATACTTGTGTCTCCTTCACTAACTTCCATGTCTTCTTTTGAAACATGTTGTTAAGACACAACACACTCTATAGACATAAATAAAGAGTAAGAATAAGGGAAGAAAGTGGAACAGAATTCCACTTTCTGACACAGTCATTCTAGTTATATAACTTGAAGCTTCTGTAATGAAGATTAACCTCACCCATCAATATGTATCAATTCTATCACTTACTTATAACATTATGGATTCAAAAGTATTTACTTTATAATTCACAGCCCAATGTGCTTTATCTTTTTCTAAAATTTATTTAAAAATAAGAGAAAACGAAATCAATTATTTTGTTAGAAATGACATTTTATGGAATCCACATGACTAACCAATAAAATAAAGCTTTCTATTTTACAATGTTTATCCACAGTTAGTAATAAGGTAAAATGAATTCTTGAAGAGTTTACACCTGATAAAGTAACTAAATTAGAAAAAAGGAGGACTTTTTCAAAAATAATTTTCAAGATTTAATTGGCAGATTTCATTGTACGCTGCGCCAGGCTTCATAAGGACACTATCATATAAGTTTATACTATACATTAGCATAGTACAGTCCCTAGGACCACATCCTCCCCTTCCTAACCTCTCCTGATTGTTCACCTAGACAGTTATGCAACCACTTTCATGCCATACATAAATGATGTTATGTTTCTACATAACCTCTAGAATCTACAAATGAAAAATGTGATGTTTGTCTTTGCAAGCCTGCCTTAATTGGCTTAATATTGATAACTTTCTTTTGTTGCTTCTTTTGTGTTTTGCTTTGTTTTGTTTTTTCAAGGCAGGGTTAATTTACAGTTGCATTTCTTCTTCAAAAAGATGTGCTTTTTGTCCTTTAGAGTTAAATAAAATTATGTTGTATGTGTGTAAAGCATCTTCTATCTCTTTCTCTGTTGACAGATACCTAGTTTGGTTCCATAATTTATTGATTATGAAGTGTGCTGCAATAAACATTAGTATGCAAGCATCCCTGTAACATGCTGACCTAGAGATCTGCAGTAAATGTCCAGCAGGGATACAACTGGGTCACATGACAAATGCATGTTTTCAGTTTCTTAAGAAATTTCCACACTGCTTTCCACATTATGATTTTAAGATCTCATCGGAAGTGTATAAGTATTTCCTTTTTCTTTGAATCCTCACCAGATTTTTTTTGTTGCCCCATTTTGAGTGGGGAAAGTTGGAAGCTCAGTGTAGTTATAATAGGCATTTCTCTGGATATTGGTGATGTCAGTCCTATTTGCATAGTTTTATTGGATATTTGTATTTAGTTTTTTAAAACTGTTCATTAGTTCATTTTATTTAGTAAGTGGATTGTTTTATTTCTTGGTTTTTAACTTTTTTATATTAATTACAGTTTATTTGTATCCCAGTTACTTTGTATCCCAGTTGTAGCCCCCTCTTTCATTCCCTCCCAATCCCACCCTCTCTCTCTCTCATCTCCTCCCTGTCCCTCTCTAGGTCCATTGATAGAGAGGTCTTCTTCCCTTTCCATCTGACCCTAGCTTATCAGGTCTTTTCAGGACTGGCTGCAATGCCTTCCTCTGTGGCCTAGCAAGGTTGCTCCTTCCTTGGGGGTGGGGAGGTCAAAGAGCCAGCCACTGAGTTCATGTTAGCCACTGAGGACATGTCAGAGACAGTCCCTGTTCCCCTTACTAGGGTACCCACCTGGATACTGAGCTGCCATGGGCTCCATCTGAGCAGGGGTTCTTGGTTATTTCCATGCATGGTCCTTGGTTAGAGAATCAGTCTCAGAAAAGACCCCTGTGCCCAGATATATTTGGTCCTTGTGGCGCTCCTGTCCTCTCCAGATCTTACTAACTCTTCATTCTTTCATATGATTCCCTGCACTCTGCCCAAGGTTTGGTTATGAGTCTTAGTATCTGCTTTGATAGACTGCTAGGTAGAGTCTTTCAGAGGCCCTCTGTGGTAGCTCCTATCATGTTTCTTGTTTTCTCCTGCTTCCAATGTCCATCCCATTTGTCTTTCTAAGTGCGATTGATCATCTTACCCCGGGTCCTCTTTTTTGTTTATCTTCTTTAGGTGTACAGATTTTAGTATGTTTATCCTATCTTATAGGTCTAGTATCCACTTCTAAGTGAGTATATACTGTGTGTATCTTTCTGCTTCTGGGATACCTCACTCAGGATGATCTTTTCTAGATCCCACCATCTGCTGCAAATATCATGTTTTCCTTGTTTTTAATTGCTAAGTAGTATTCCATTGTATAAATGTACCACAATTTCTGTATCTGTTCTCCATTGAGGGACATCTGGGTTGCTTACAGGTTCTGGCTATTACCAAAAAAGCTGCTATGAACATGGTTGAGCAGATGTCCTTATTGTATACTTGAACATCTTTTGGATATATGCCTAGGAGTGGTATAGCTGGAAGTTCACTGAAATAAACACTTGCAAGCAAAGAAGTGTGGACAAAAGCATATACTGTGGAAAACACTGACACACTACAGCTGCAAAAATGAGAGGGTTTGTTTAGTGTTTTGTTTTGTTTTGTTTCTTTTTGGGAGGTTGCAAGGGCAGATACAAGGAGGTAGAGATAGGAGTGGTATTGGGATGCCTGATGTAGAATTCACAAAGAATCAATTTTTAAAAAGTATTGTTTTTTTTTCCTGTAAAAAAAGGAAAGCTAGAAAGTTGAAAGTCTCTGTTGTAAGTAGCCTGGGAACCTAAGGAAAAGTTCAGGTTGTGGTCTTCTGACAGAATTCATCTCCTGGAGAAAGTCAGTTGTCTTTTCTACTGAGGCGTGACGATGCTCTCTTTAACCTCAGAACTTGAGAGGTTGAGACAAGAGGACCATCATGAGTTTGAAATTATCCTACCTACTGAGACCCTGCCACTGTAAAGTAAACAATAAACCCTTTATTACCACATGATGGAGATAAACTCACTGTCTATTGAAGTTAATACTCATCCAAAACTTCCTTCACCGAAACTTACATCTGTGAACTGGGGCCCTAGTACAGCTGACACAACATTACCTGTTACACAGAGCATCCTGTGGTCAGAAGATACAATGTCTTCTATGAAATGTTTCCTTCCCTCACTATAGATGTGGATTCTATTTTATCTTTGTGCAAGTAACATCAATGGCTTATTAAGGGAGATACCCAGTGAATATCTGTTAAATTATTTTTATAGAGAAGAATTAGAATAGCTGTTTATGAGCTCTCAAGATGGTTCAGTGAGTAAAAGCACTTGCCACATGGTGGAGGCAGAGAACCAATCCCTGAAGGTTGTTCTCTGACCTCCTCGGGTGTACTGTGGCATGTGCATGCAGATACATGTATGTGAGTGCATGTATACACATACACACACACACATATATACATTATACATATATTTACAAAAGAAATGATCGGATGGTTGTTCCTTTTACTAAGAGCCCCAAGGTATTTTAAGTGATTCTTAATCTTTGGCATTTTAGATCTATTTTTTCATGGTCTCCCAAGAACTTCTAAAATACAAAAGACCAGTTCATGTTGTATACTTGAGCATCTTTTAGATATATGCCTAGGAGTGGTACAGCTGGATCTTGAGAAAGCACTATTTCTAATTGTCTAAGAAAGCACTAGATTGATTTTTAAAGTGATTGTATAAGTTTACATTCCAACCAGCAGTGAAGGAAGGTTCCCCTTTCTCCACATCCTCTCCAGCATGTGTTGTCAAATTTGAGGTTTTGATGTTAGCTATTCTGATGAGTGTAAGGTGAAATCTCAGGGTCATTTTGATTTGCATTTCCCTAATAGGTAAGGATGTTGAGCATTTCTTTAAGTGTTTCTCTGCCATTTAATATTCCTCCATTGAGAATTCTCTGTTTAGCTCTGTACCCCATTTTTTAATTAGGTTACTTGATTTGTTGCTGTTTAACTTCTTCAGTTCTTTATATATTCTGGATATTAGCCCTCTTTCAGATACAGGGTCAGTGAAGATCCTTTCCCAATCTATAGGCAGTTGTTTTGTTCTGAGGACAATTTCCTTTGCTTTGTAGAAGCTTTTCAGTTTCATGAGGTCCCATTTATTGATTGTTGGCAACAAGGACATTTGCTCAACCATGTTTGTAGCAGCTTTAGATATAATAGCCAGAAACTGGAAACAACCCAGATACCCCTCAGTTGAGGAATGGATACAGAAATTGTGGTACATTTACACAATGGAATACTACTCTGCAATTAAAAACAAGGAAATCATGAAATATGCAGGCAAATGGTGGGATCTAGAATAGATCATCCTGAGTGAGATATCCCAGAAACAGAAAGACACACAGGGTATACACTCACTCATAAATGGATATTAGACATGTAATATAGAATAAACATACTAAAATCTACACACCTACAGAAACTAATCAAGAAGGATGACCCTGGGTAAGATGCTCAATCTTCATTCAGCAAGGCAAAGAGGATGGATATCAGAAGAGGGAGAAAACAGGGAACAGGACAGGGAGTCTACCACAGAAGGCCTCTGAAAGACTCTACCCTGCAGGGTATCAAAGCAGATGCTGAGACTTCTAGCCAAACTTTGGGCAAATTGCAGGGAATCTTATGAAAGAAGTGGGAAATAGTAAGATCTGGAGAGCACAGGAGTTCTACAAGGAGAGCAACAGAACCAAAAATTCTGGGCACAGGAGTCTTTTCTGAGACTGATACTCCAACCAAGGACCATGCATGGAGATAACCTAGAACCCCTGCACAGATGTAGCCCATGGCAGTTCCGTGTCCACGTGGGTTCCATAGCAATGGGAACAGGGACTGTCTCTGACATGAACTGATTAGCCTACTCTTTGATCACCTCCCCCTGAAGGGGGGGCGCATTCTTACCAGGCCATAGAGGAAGACAATGCAGCCACTCCTGATGAGGCCTGATAGACTAGGATCAGAAGAAAAACGAGGAAGACCTCCCTATCAGTGGACATCAGGGAGGGGCATGGATGCAGAAGAGGGAGAAAGAGTGAGATTTGGAGGAGAGGAGAGCGGGAGCTACAGGTGGGATACAAGTGAATAAACTGTAATTGATTTTTAAAAAGACCAGTTCATAAATTAGAAGGTGATCCTAAACTGCACTAATCAGCAAACATTCTTGGCCTCTGTGTGGCCTCTGTCAGTTCCGTGTGGGCTCAGTGACAAGAGACACAGAAGACCGAATGAGCAATTTATCCAAGGTTCTGTGTGATAAGGAGCGAATTCAAGATCTCCAGCATGTACGAGATTGCTGGTGTCTCCAGCAGCATGTATGAGATTGCTGGTGTCTTTCATTAGCACTTTATGCAAGCTGTCTAGTTGGGTGTGGACAGACAAAATTGAGAAATACAACCTTGTCTGGCAAGACTAGAGACAACATTTTGGTTTATTTTTTTCTTAAAAGACTTTGTGATACCTTTGCACAGCCTCTCATTATAGGTTGGAGTTTGAGCACAATGCTTTCCTTGCACTCAGTATTTGCAGACTAATTTATAAAAGGTATCTTAGTAGCTTGGAAGAAAAAAGAAATACTGTCTGTGCATGAGACCTGAGATATTCCTACCTTATCTTAAATTCAATTCCACAGTAAGATACAGGGATTTTTTTTTCAGTTCCTCTAGAATGTTCTTCATTCTTTTGTTATGTTTCATCCTGCATATCTTTCCCTAAGAGGGACTTATAAATATACAAGAGCCATGCAGCTTCTAAGAGGGAATCACCTGCTGCCACATTTTGACTCCTTTGGTTTGTAATTCTTACTCTGTGCTGGAAATGATTTTGTCATTTTCTTCCAAATAAGATATCTCTCTTTAATTAAGATTTTAAAAGAATAGTCACAGTGACATGCATAGCTTTTCAGAGTTCTTTTCTAATGTAAAAATTTAAACTAAGCAATTTAGAGGATGTATAATTTGAAGATGCACAGCTGATCTGTGATAAGACTTATCACAAGAGTTATTACCAATTTTATGGAGCTCAGAGTTAATGGTTACTTCGAGACAACAGAATGGAGACTAGAATTTGTGCCTTTCTTCTTTCCATCATTTGTTCCACTATTCCTCAAAGTCACAAAATTATGTCCCAAATCCAACCTTCAAAAAAACTTTATTCCTTGTGACTGGATGAAGCTTCATCAGTTAACCTTTATAGAATCCTTGGTAAACCATGGTTGAAAATATAGAATGGAATTACCCACTCAAGCTGATGGATGAGTCCCAGCAGATGGAACCTCCAAGCTGAGTCCCAAAGCAGAGGCAGGAGTCAATGAAGAGAAAAGTAGGATAGAGGAAGAGAACTAGAGGGGAACAAAGTCTAAGGAGAGGTGCATGTGACAGACAATGTTTGAGAGGTTTTGTACTTGTAAGAGTCAAAGGACAGCAAAAAGTGATCTCCCCACCAACCCCACACACCGTGGCATCCATCGGTCAGGCAGAGCCTGCTGAGTGTGTGCCTCACTTTTTGCTGGTAGAGTATAACCTCCCAGAGAAAAGGTTGTGTTATTCACATCACGGAGTCTTATACAATTTTAAGCGTTCAATAAATATGATGAATAGATCTACTGAGCAGTATGATTTAAACAAGTCTTCAGGTTCACTAAGCCTGTTCTCTTGGCCATTAAATAAGGGTATTAGTATTATTGCCCATGACCTTTATATGAAAACTAAATGAAGACATTCCTGACAAGCTCAATCAGCTAGTGTGGTTGGTGCAAGAAGTACTTCTGGTTCAAAGGAGGCTTCAATGCCAACTATCTGATAAAAAAAAAAAAAAGTACTTAAATTAGAGGCCCATGCCTTTGGAACATAATAAATTTGGATTGTTCTTTTCTTTTACAGCAAACTATCAGTTGAGTGAAGAGGCAACTCTCTAAGTGAGAGACAGTTATTGCCAGCTGCACCCTCTGATGAAGAATTTGTGTCTAGAATAAGATGAGAATGTTAAAATCTAAACATCAAAGAAATAAGCAGTGATGTTTATTAGAAACCAACATGGAGGCCCATAAATGAAGCAATAAGATTTCCCTCTGATCTACAACTTTTTCTACAACTTTGAGTGATGCTACTTTTTGGACATCTTTTCAATATAAGAAGAAAATCAAAGAAGACAGACACAGCTTGGCATCTCACTTCTTGGCTTACTATGCCCAGGTAAGCAATGAAAGAAGCTTCTAACTCTATGAGAATAATGAACAATGGAACAGCAAGGAGACATGCATTCCTTCTTCAGAAGATAATGGATTATGCCATTTTTCTCTGTGCAAATGGGAAATTTAGTGGTAAAAACGAAAAACTTGTACATTAAAATGTTATAACTATTAAATTTCAATTTATGAAATTAATCATGATCCCAAACTATGAAGAAATGAATCTTGATGGATGTAAGAATATATTTAAGGGTACTTTTGAATTTCTGTATTGTTCACTGAAATTGTTTCTCCTAGATATATAAAGATATGATTTTTATTATTAGTTGCTTATACCTAGTGAGTCTTTATGTTATCTGATTTGATGACTCCAGTTATGATGAGAAAGCCTGGATTTAAGAGATTAAATAAATTGTTCAAGGCAAGGCTGGGATTTAAGCCTGGGATAATCACATTCTAAACCTAGTATCTTTGGTCCTTATACCCTATGGCCAGAACTACCAGTGGATAAACACTCATTTAGTGAGTGAGTAAATGGATGAATGGATACAATAATGACTAAATAACTAAGACACCTTGATTCTGTTTTACTTTGACACAGTTCTCCTGAAAGTTTGATTTTGTAAATCGTATTTATTTTCATGTTACATGGTTACCTGCCTAAAATGGTTCCAAGACGATTCTGATGCAGCTCAACAAAATCATGAAAACACTGATTCTCATCAAGCTGATATACTTGGACTAAAGATGCAGGTTTTTCAAGGGCCACAGAGGTTGCAAGTAAGGGCCACTACCTGTTTGTATAGAAAGAACTCAGAAAATTTCTTGACAAGAGTATGATGGCCGCAACATCCCAGGCATTGTCTACAATCACATCTCCTTCCATTCAAATTCCCTTTGTTAGATTTTTCTGTGCAACTTTTTATTATTTTACCAAAAGAAAGTACTCTAAACTGTATGAACAAATGTCCATGGTCTTCTAGGACTTGCTTTGATAGTAAGAGTCACATTTTCTTTTTTCTTTATTTTTTTTAATTTCAGGCAATAAATTAAATATAATTTTTTTAAATTTATTCACTTTACATCCAGATCGTAGGCCTCTCCCTTGTCTCTTCCTCCCTCTTTCCTCCCTATCCCCCGCCCCTAGTCCTCAGAAAGGGGTAGCCCTCCTCACTTAACAACTTAGCCTATCAGGTCTCATGAGGACTGCCTGCATCCTTTTCCTCTGTGGCCTGGCAAGGCCACCCATCCAGGGGGAAATGATCAAGGAGCAGGCAACAGACTCCATGTCCGAGACAGCCCCTGCTCCCCTTGCTAAAGAACCCACATGAAGACAGA
The DNA here is from genome assembly GCA_028658305.1 of Pachyuromys duprasi. Lineage (NCBI taxonomy): Eukaryota > Metazoa > Chordata > Mammalia > Rodentia > Muridae > Pachyuromys > Pachyuromys duprasi. The sequence goes on from CM053747.1 coordinate 5,558,756, forward strand.
GCTAGCTAGCAGCTACATCTGAACTGGAGGCCTACGTCCTCTCCATGCATGGTCCTTGGTTGGCACATCAGTCTCTTGCAGGCCCCATTGGGCCCACATTTGTTGGCTCTATTGATCTTCTTTTGGAGCCCCTGTCTCCTCCAAGTCCTTCTATCCCCCTACTCTTCCATAAAACTCCCTGCACTGTGCTCAAAATTTGGCTGTGAGTCTTAGTATTTGCTTTGATTCCCTAGTGGGTGGAGTCTTTCAGAGGACATCTATGGTAGCCTCCTGTCATGTTTCCTCTCTTCAGCAGCTTTCCATGTCTATTCTATTTGCACTTCTAAAATGAGAATTAAACATCCTCCCTAGGGTGCTCCTTGTTACTTAGGTTCTTTAAGTCTGTGGCTTGTAGTATGATTACCCTGCATTTTGTTGCTAATATCCACTTATGTGGGAGTATATACCATGTTTATCTTTCTGAGTCTTCTTTGCTTTACTCAGGATGATCTTTTCCAGATCCATCCATTTACCTTCAAATATCATGATGTCTTTGTTTTTAATAACTGAATAGTACTTCATTGTGTAGACATACCAAAGTTTCTTTATCGATTCTTCTGTTGAGGGACATCTGGGTTGTTTCCAGCCTCTGACTATTATGAAGAAAGCTGCTATGATTACAGTTGAGCAAGTGTCCTTGTTTTATGGTGGAGCATCATTTGGTATATGCCCAGGAGTGGTATAGCTGGGTCTTGAGGTCAAGTTGTTCCCAATTTTCTGAGAAAGCACCAGATTACTTTCCAGAGTGGTTGTACAAATTTGCATTCTCACCAGCAATGGAAGAGGGTTCCCCTTTCTTGACAACCTTGCCAGCATATGCTGTCATTTGAGTTTTTATCTAAGCCATCTGATAGGTTTAAGATGGAATCTTAAAGTCATTTTGATTTGCATTTCCCTGATGACTAATAAATTGAGCATTTCTCTTTTTTTGAATTCTCATCTTTTTCATTTTTTATTTTTTGATTATTATAATTTATTCACCTTGTATCCCAGCTGTAGTCCCCTCCCTCAGCCCTTCCCAATTCTAACCTCTCTCCCTCTTCTCCTCCCATGCTCCTCCCTAAGTCCACTGATAGGGGAGGTTCTTCTCCCCTTCCATCCAATCCAAGCCTTTTAGGTCTCATCAGGACTGGCTCCACTGTCTTCCTCTGTGGCCTGCTGCAGATGCACTACCCCGCCTGGGAGAAGTAATCAAAGAGTCAGCCACTGAGTTCATGTCAGAGATAATCCCTGCTCCCCTTACTAGGAAACCCATTTGGGGGCTGAACTACCATGGGTTACACCTGAGCTGAGCATTTCTTTAAGTGCTTTTTAGCCATTCAATATTCCTCTGTGGAGAGTTCTATTGAACTCTGTATCCCATTATTTAATTGTATTATTTAGTCTGTTGGTGTTTAATTTCTTAAGTTCTTTATACATTCTGTATATTAGCCCTCTGTCTGATGTAAGGTTGGTGAAGACATTTTCTAGTCTGTAGGCTGTCACTTTGTTCTATTGACACTGTCCTTTGCCTTACAGAAGCTTTTCAGTTTCATGAGGTCCCATTTATTAATTGTTGATCTTAGAGCCTGTGCTGTTGGTGTTCTGTTCAGGATGTTGTCTCCTGCATGAATGAGTTCTAGGCTCTTCCCTACTTTTTCTTCTAACAAATTTAGTGTATCTGGTTTTATGTTAAGGTCTTTGATCCACTTGGACTTTAGTTGTGTGCAGGGTAATAGATATGGATGTATTTGCGTTTTTGTACAGGTGGACATTCAGGATACCAGCACCATTTGTTGAAGATGCTGTCATTTTTTTCTTTTTTCTTTTCATTGTATGATTTTAACATCTTTGTCAAAAATCAAGTGTCTTAGGTGAGTGGGTTTATTTCTGGGTCTTCAGTTTGATTCCATTGATCCACCAGTCTGTTTTGATGCCAGTACATTCAGTTTTTGTTACTGTTGCTCTATAGTACAGTTGATATCAGAGATGGAGATACCTCCTGAAGATCTTCTATTGTACAGGATTGTTTTAGCTATTCTGGGTTTTTTGTCTTTCCACATGAAGTTGAGAATTGTTCTTTCAAGGTCTGTAAAGAATTGTGTTGATATGTTGATGGAAATTGCATTGAATCTATAGATTTCTTTTGGTAAAATGGCCATTTTCACTATGTTAATCCTGCCGATCCATGAGCATGGGAGAACTGTCCATCTTCTGATATCGTCTTCAAGTTCTTTCTTCAAAGACTTGAAGTTGTTGTTGTTTTTATAAAGGTCTTTCACTTGCTTGGTTACAATCACACCAAGGTACTTTATGTTATTTGTGGCAATTATGAAAGGTGCTGTTTCCCTAATTTCTTTCTCGGCCCATTTGTCATTTGTATGCAGAAGGGCTATTAATATTTTTTAGTTAATTTTGTATCCAGTCACCTTTCTGAAGGTGTTTATCAGCTGTAGGAGTTCCCTGATAGAATTTGTGGGGTCACTTATGAATACTCTTATATCGTCCATGAATGGTGCTACTTTGACTTCCTTTCCAATAATATCCCCTTGATCTCTTTTAGTTATCTTATTGCTCTAGCAAGGACTTCAAATACTATATTGAAGAGATATGGAGAGTGGGCAGCTTTGCCTTGTCCCTGATTTTATTGGAATTGCTTTGAATTTCTCTCCATTTAATATGATGTTGGCTATGAGCTTGCTGTATATTGCTTTTATTATGTTTAGGTATTGGCCTTGTACCCCTGATCTCTCCAAGACTTTTATCATGAAGGGGTGTTCAATTTGTCAAAGGCTTTTTCAACATCCAATGAGATGATCATGTGATTTTTTTTCTCTCAGTTTGTTTATATGGTGGGTTATGTTAATGTATTTTTGTACATTGAACAATCCCTGCATCCCTGGGATGAAGCCTACTTGATCATTGTGGATGATGTATTTGATGTGTTATTGGATTTGATTTGTGAGTATTTAATTGAGTACTTTTACATCAATGTTCATAATAGAGATTGGCCTGAATTTCCTTTTCTTTGATGAATCTTTGTGTGGTTTACTTATCAGGGTGACTGGTTTCATTGAATGAGTTTGTCAATGTTCCTTCAGTTTCCATTTTGTGGAACAGTCTGAGGAGTACAGGTATTAGCTCTTCCTTGAAAATCTGGTAGAATTTTGAACTAAAAAATCTGGCCCTGGACTTTTTTGGTTGGGAAACTTTTGATGAATGCTTCTATTTCCTTAGAGGTTATAGGACTACTTAAACTGTTTACTTGATCTCTATTTAGCATTGGTAAGTGAAATCTCTCAAGAAAAATTATCCATTCCCTTTAGGTTTTCCAATTTTGTGGAATACAGGTTTTGAAGTAAGACCTAATGATTTTTTTTGGATTTCTTCAGTGTCTGTTGTTATGTCCCCCCTTTTCATTTCTGATTTTGTTAATGTGGATACCGTATCTCTGCCTTTTAGTTAGTTTGGCTAGAAGTTTGTCTATCTTGTTAATTTTCTCAAAGAATCAGCTTTTGCTTTCATTGATTCTTTGTTTCTAAGTTATTGATCTCAGTCCTGAGTTTATTTCCTGCTGTCTACTACTATTGGGTGTGTTTACTTCTTTTTGGCCTAGAGCTTTTAGGAGTTCTTTTAAGCTGCTAGTATCAGAACTCTCCAATTGCTTTATGAAGGCACTTAGTGCTATGAAATTTCCCCTTTGCACTGCTTCCATTGTTTCCTATAAGCTTGGGAATGTTGTACCTTTATTTTCTAGAAATCTTTTCATTTCTTTTTTATGTGTCGTTCCTGATGCAGTGGTCATTGAGTAGGGAGTTGTTCAGTTTCCATGTGTTAATAGGCTTTTTGTTGTTTCTGTTGTTGCTGAGTTCCAGCTTTACTCCATGGTGGTCGGATAAGATACAGGGGTTATTTCAATCTTCTTGTATCTTTTGAGGCTTGCTTTGTGACCTACTACATGGTCATTTTGGAGAAGATTCTATGAATTCCTAAGAAGACTGTATATTCTTTTGTGTTTGCATGAAATGTTCTGTAGGTATCTGTAAGGTCCATTTGATTCATGACATCTGTTAGTTTCATTATTTCTCCATTTAGTTTCTCTTTCGATGATCTGTCCAGTGGTGAGAGTAGGGTGTTGAACTTTCCCACAATTAATGTGTGGGGTTCGAACATTTTTACTAGAGAGTTGAGGCCATTGATGTTGAAAGATATTAATATCCAATGGTTGTTAATTCCTGTTATTTTGATGTTTGTGGTGGGAGAGAGAGAGAGAGAGAGAGAGAGAGAGAGAGAGAGAGAGAGTTCTTCATTTCTTTTGGTTTGGTTGATGTGAGATTATTTATTTCCTATGTTTTCCTGAGTAGAGTTAGCCTCCATGGTTTGACGTTTTCCTTCTAATATCTTTTGTAAGGCTGGATTTGTGGTTAGATATTGTTTTAATTTGTTTTTGTCCATGAATATCTTGTTTTCTCCCTCTACGGTGATTACAAATTTTGCTGGGAATAGTAGTCAGAACGGACACACTGACTGTGCTCTCTTTGTGTCTGTAAGATATCTGCCCAGGCCCATCTGGCTTATAGAGGTTCTGGTGAGAAGTCAGGTATAATTCTGATAGACCTGTCTTTATATGTGACTTGGCTTTTTTCCCTTGAAGTTTAATATTATTTCTTTGTTCTGTGCATTTAGTGTTTGATTATTATGTGGCAGGAGAATTTTGCTTTCTGGTTCAATCTGTTTGGTGTTCTGTAATTTTGTTTGTTTGTTTATAGGCATCTTTTTCTTTAGGTTGGAGAAATTTTCTTCTATGATTTCGTTAAAAATATTTTCTGGGTCTTGGTGTCTTCTCGTTTTTCTATTCCAATTATTCGTAGGTTTGGACATTTTTACTGTCCCAGATTTCTTGGATATTCTGCATCAAGTGCTTTTTAGATTTAAGATTTTCTTTGACTGATGTATCGATTTTTTTCAATTGTATCTTGTAAGTATGAGATTCTCTCTTCCATCTCTTCTATTCTCTTGGTGATGCTTTTGTCTGTAGTTCCTATTATCTTCCCTAGATTTTTTGTCTCAAGGATTGCTTCAGATTGTGTTTTCATTATTGCTTCAATTTCTTTTTTTAATTTTTAAATTTTAATTTCAATTTTTAATATTGATTACATCTTATTCACTTTGTATTCCAGCTGTGTCACCCTCCTTCATCCCCTCCAAATTCCATCCTCCCTCTCTCATCTCTTCCCATGTGCCTCTCCAAGTCCACTGATAGGGGAGGTCCTCCTCCCCTTCCATCTGACCCTAGCCTATCAGGTGTCATCAGAACTAGCTGCATTGTCTTCCTCTGTGGCCTGGCAAGGCTGTTACCCCTCAGGGGGAGGTGACCATAAAGCCAGCCACTGAGTTCATGTGAGCGACAGTCCCTGTTCCCATTACTAGGAAACCCACTTGGAAACTGAGTTGCCATGGCTACATCTGTGCCAGGGTTCTTGGTTATCTCTATGCATGATCCTTAGTTGGAGTATCAGTTTCAGAAAAGAATCCTGTGCCCAGATTTCTTGATTCTGTTTCTCTCCTTGTGGAGCTCCTGTCCCTTCCAGGTCTTTCTATCTCCCCCTTCTTTCATAAGATTCCCAGCATTCTGCCCAAAGTTTGGCTATGAGCCTGAGCATCTGCTTTGATATTGCTGGGTAGAGTCTTTCAGAGGCCCTCTGTGGTAGGCTCCTGTCCTGTTCCCAGTTTTTTCCCCATTTCCTATGTCCATCCTGTTTGCCTTTCTGAGTGAGGATTGATCATCTTGGCTAGGGTTCTCCTTCTTGCTTAGCTTCTTTAGGTGTACAGACTTTAGTATGTTTATCCTATATTATATGTCTAATCTCCACTTATGAGTATACACCATGTGTGTCTTTCTGCTTCTGGGATAACTCACTCAGGATGATCATTTCTAGGTCCCACCATTTTCCTCCAAATTTCATAATTTCTTTGTTTTTTATTGCTGAGTATTATTTCATTGTATAAATGTACCACATTTTCTGTATCCATTCCTCAGTTGAGGGACACCTGAGTTGTTTCTAGGTTCTGACTATTATGAACAAAGCTGCTATGAACATGGTGGAGCAAATGTCCTTGTGTACTTGAGCATATTTTGGACGTATGCTCAGGAGTGGTATATCTGGATCTTGAGGAAGCACTATTCCTAATTGTTTGAGAAAGCACCAGATTGATTTTTAAAGTGGTTATACAAGTTTACATTCCTACCAGCATTGGAGGAAGGTTCCCCTTTCTCCACATCCTCTCCAGCATGTGTTGTCAAACCTGAATTTTTGATCTTAGCTATTTTGATGGGTGTAAGGTGAAATCTCAGGGTCATTTTGATTTGCATTTCCCTTGAAGATGCTCAAGAAATGCTCAAAGGATGTTGAGCATTTCTTTAAGTGTTTCTCTGCCATTCGATATTCCTCTATTGAGAATTCTCTGTTTAGCTCTCTACTCCATTTTTTAATTAGATTACTTGATCTATTGATGTTTAACTTCTTGGGTTCTATATATATTCTGGACATTAGCCCTCTGTTTGATATAGGGTTAATGAAGATCCTTTCCCAGTCTGTATCTGTTGTTTCGTTCTGAAGACAGTTTGCTTTACAGAAGCTTTTCAGTTTCATGAGGTCCCATTTATTGATTGTTGCTCTTAGAGCCTATGCTGTTGGTGTTCTGTTCAGAAAGTTGTCTCCTGTGCCAAAGAGTTTAAGGCTATTCCCTAATTTTTTCTAACAGATTTAGTGTGTCTGGTTTTATGTTGAGGTCTTTGATCCACTTGGACTTTAGTTTTGTGCAGGGTGATAAATATGGTTCTATTTGTAGTTTTCTACATGTAAACATCTAGTTAGATCAGAACCATTTGTTGAAGATGCTGTCTTTTTCCATTGTATGATTTGTCCTCTTTGCCAAAAGTGAAGTATCCGTAGGTGTGTGGGTTTATTGCTGGGTCTTCCATTTGATTTCATTGATCCACCATTTTGTTTCTAAGCCAGTTTTTATTACTAATGCTCTGTAGTACAGTTTGAGATCAGTGATGGAGATACCTCCAGACAATCTCTTATTGTACAGGATTGGCAATTCTGAGATTTTTTGTTTTCCATATGAAGTTGAGAATTTTTCTTGAAGGTCTTTAAAGAATTTTGTTGCTATTTTGATGGAAATTGCATTGAATCTGTAGCTTGCTTTCGGAAGGATGGCCATTTTCACCATGTTAATCATACTGATCCATGAGCATGGGAGATATTTCCAAGCTCTTCTGATCTTCCATGATCTTCTGATATCTTCTTCAGTTTCTTTCTCCAGAGACTTGAAAGTTATTTCAAACAGGTCTTTCACTTGTTTGCTTGGAGTCACACCATGGTCCTTTGTGGCTATTGTGAAGGGTATAGTTTCCCTAATTTCTTTCTCAGCCTTTTTGCCTTTCATATGCAAGAGGGCCACTGATTTTTTTTTTGAGTTAATTTTGTATCCAACCGCTTTGCTGAAGGTGTTTATCAGCTGAAGGAATTCTCTGGTTGAATTTTTGGGGTATATTATCATATCATCTGCAAATAGTGATACTTTGACTTCTTCCTTTCCAATTTGCATCCCTTTGACATCCTTTAGTTGTCTTATTGCTCTAGCTAGGACTTCAAGTACTATATTGAAGAGATATGGAGAGAGTGGGCAGCCTTACATTATCCCTGATTTCAGTGGGATTGATTTAAGTTTCTCTCCAGTTAGCTTGATGTTGGCTATAAGCTTGCTGTATATTGTCTTTACTATGTCTAGTATGTGCCTTGTATCCCTGATCTCTCCAAGACTTTAAACATGAATGGGTGTTGAACTTTGTCAAATGCTTTTTGGGCATCTAAGGAGGTGATCATGAGGTTTTTCTCCTTTATTTTGTTTATATGTTAGATTACATTGATGGATTTCCATATATTGAACCACCCCTGCATGCCTGGGATGAAGCCTACTTGGTCATGGTGTATGATATCTTTTATGTGCTCTTGGATTTGGTTTGCAAGTCTTTTATTGAGTATTTTTGCATCAACGTTCATAAGAGAGATAGGTCCAAAGTTCTCTCTCTCTCTCTCTCTCTCTCTCTCTCTCTCTCTCTCTCTCTCTCTCTCTCTCTCTCTCTCTCTCTCT
>CM053747.1:5567036-5594021 GCA_028658305.1 Pachyuromys duprasi
CCCTGGGCTTTTTTTTGGAAGGAAGATTTTTGATGACTGCTTCTATTTCCTTGGGGGATATAGGACTCTTAAATCTATTTACCTGATCCTGATTTAATTTTGGTAAATGGAATCAAGAAAATTGTCCATTTCATTTAGATTTTCAAATTTTGTGGCGTATATGTTTCTGTAGTAAGACCTAATGATTGCTTGGGTTTCCTCAGGGTCTGTTGTTCTGACCTCCTTTTGTTTCTGATTTTGCTGATTTGGACAGTTTCTCTCTGCCTTTTTGTTAGTTTGGCTAAGGGTTTGTCTATCTAGTCAATTTTCTCAAAGAACCACCTCTTGGTTTCATTGATTCTTTGAATTGTTTTCTCTGTTTCTAACCATTGATTTCAGCTCTGAGTTTGATCATTTCTAGCCATCTACTGGTCTAGGATGTGTCTGCTTTTTTTTCCCCTAGGGCTTTTAGGTGTGCCATTAAGTTGCTTGTATGAGATGTCTCCAACTTCTTTCTAGAGTCATTTAGTGCTATGAACTTTCTTCTTAGCACTGCTTTTATTGTGTCACCTAAGTTGGGTAAGCTGTGCCTTCATTTTCATTGAAGTTTGGGAAGTCTTCTATTTCATTTTTCATTTCTTCCTTAATGAAGCTGTCATTGAGTAGAAAGTTGTTTAGCTTCCATGTGTATTTAGGCTTTTTGTTATTTCTGTTGTTGAGGTCTAGTTTTAGGCCTTGGTGGTCTGATAGGATACAAGGGATTATTTCAATCTTCTTGTATTTATTGAGGCTTGCTTTGTGCCTGACTATATGGTCAATTTTTGAGAAGGTTCCAAGAGGTGCTAAAAAGAAGGTATACTCTTTTGAGTTTGGGTGAAAAGTTCTATAGACATCTGTTAGGTCCATTTGATTTCCAACCTCTGTAATTGTCATTATTTTCCTAGTTAGCATCTGTCTAGATGGTCTGTCCCTTGGTGAGAGTGGAGTGTGAAGGTATTGGGATCAATGTTTGATTTAAGTTTTAACAATGCTTCATTTACAAATGTAAGTGTTCCTATTTTGGGGCCATAGATATTCAGGATTGTGATATCCTCATCATGGATTTTTCCTTTGATGACTATGAAGTGACCTGCCTCATCTTTTTTGATTTATTGTAGTTGAAAGTCTAATTAGTTAGATGTTAGGATAGCTACCCCGGCTTGTTTTCCATTTGCTTGAAAAACATTTTTCCAGCCCTTCACTCTGAGTTACTGTTTATCTTTGTTGCAGAGGTCTGTTTCTTGGACACAGCAGAATGCTGGATACTGTTTCCACAACCATTCTGGTAGTCTGTGTCTTTTTATTGGAGCTTTGAGTTTATATCCTGTGTTTTCTTGAATGTAGTTGTTTTCATTGGATTAGAATTTTCCTTCTAGTATCTTCTGTAGGGCTGGTTGCTGTGTAGATATTTTTTAAGTTTAGTTTTGTCATGGAATATTTTGTTTTCTCCATCTATGTTGACTGAGAGCTTTACTGGGTATAGTAGTCTGGTTGCATCTGTGTTCCCTTAAAGTCTGCATGACAACAGCTCTAGAGCCCTTCTGGCTTTCATGGTTTCTGTTGAGAAGTCCGGTGTGATTCTGATAGGTCTACCTTCATATGTTACTTGGCCTTTTCCCCTTGCTGCTTTTAATAGTTTTTCTTCGTTCAATAGATTTAGTGTTTTGACCATTATGTGACTTGAAGAGTTTCTTTTCTGATCTAGTCTATTTGGTGTTCTGTAGGCTGCTTTTATATTTATGGACTTCTCTTTCTTTAAGTTGGGAACATTTTCTTCTTTGATTTTTTTGAAAATATTTTCTGGACCTCGGAGCCTGGAATCTTCTTTTTTGCCTCTTCCTATTGTTCTTAGATTTGGTCTTTTCATGGTGTCCTCCCTTTCTGGGATGTTTTGTGTTTGGAACTTTTCCCATTTTACCTTTTCTTTGAGCAATGCATCCATTTCATCAGCACCTGAAATTCTCTCTTTCATCTCTTGTATTCTCTTGATGATGCTCAGCTTTGTGGTTCTTGATCTTTTCTCTAAGTTCTCCAGCTCCAGGGTTTTCTCTGTTTGGGTTTTCTTTATTGATTTTAATTCTGTTTTCATATCTTGCACCATTTCCTTCATCTGTTTGAATGCGGTTTCCTGTCTTTCCTTGATGGCCTCTATTTTTTTGTTTGTTTCCTCTCTCTATGCCACTAATTGTGCCTCTACTTGTGCCTCTATTTGTTTGGCTGTATTTGCCTGTATTTCTTTGTGAGCTTTGTTTGTTTCTTCTTTATGTGCCTCTGATATTTGGATAAGCCTAAACTTGAGATCGTTTTCCTGTGTTTCTGATAAATTGGCATGTCCATTGATTTTTGGGGTTGCTGGTGAAACCATGATGTCCTGATTTTTGTTGGATGTGTTCTTATGCCAACCTCTAGCCATTTGCTTATCTGTAACCTTCGCTGTTTGTTCCTAGTCTGTACTTCAGACTAGGTCTGTCTTTCTCTGGTGTCTGGAATATTCTTCAGGAAGATGAGAAAGGTCCACCAGTTTGAGAGTAGATGTTGCTCTTTCAGCTGTAGCTAAAGGAGGAAGGTTGCAGGCACAGGTACATAAGTGCAGGCAAGCAAGTGTGGGTGTGTGGCTGTGGAAATGTGCCTTGAAGGACAAGGTGCTAGGGTGTATAGATGCCTGGAATGTGGGGCTTAAGGAGATGGTGTGGGTGCTGGCACTTTTCTCCGGAGCAACACATTTGCCCAGGTGCCTTGAATACCTCAGTGGTCTACAGGCCTGTCATACTGTCTTCCCTGGTATTCAGATCTGTCTGGGCTCCAGGAATTATTTGCCTGGACTCCACTGGTAGACCCATAGAACAGGGGCTTCAATGTTGAGAACACTGTCCCAAGAATCCCTATGTTGCCCACAGTGGGTATCTGATGTCTGGCTGCTAATGTAGACATACTATGGATTTGGGGTTCTGCAAGCACTCACTTAAAGGTACACTCACTTACTAGCAGGCCTAACTGAAATCACAGGGGTTCCTCCTTTTCTCGTCTCTCAGATATGGGCCTGCAGGAGCAAATGAGAGTGCAGGAGATCCATCAGCTCAGTGGTGTCCACTGTTTGTCCGCTGGCCAGGGAGACCCTTATTTGGGGTAGCCACTTCTGTTGTCTCAGTCAGGGAGCATGGAGGCTCCTGATAGGGCTAGCTGCCACCCTGGCGCTGCTGCCGCAGACCTGGGAGGCTGGTATTGCTACCTGTTGGGAGGCCTGTACAGCTGCCCACAGACCTGGGAGGCCCGTACAGCCACCCGTGCTGCTGCGGAACTGGGAGGCCTGCCGCTTCTGTCTCAGTTACAGGGCAGGGAAGTCTGTGCTTGGAGTAGCAGGCACTATGGGCTGCCTCCATCGAGGAGGGAGGCCTGTGAAGGGGAAGTGCAGGGGGGTTGAATATTCACCACTCTCAGTCCCTGGAGAAGTCCACGGGTGACCTGAGTTGTCCCCTCTTGCCTAGGAAGCTTCTATGTCAATATTCTGGCTTCAGCTGCTCCTACCCTCACCAATTTCGGCGTTTTGAATCCTGTGTTCTTCAAATATGGTGCATGCTGGTTGTCACCATCTTGGATCCCTTTTCTATTTCTGATTTTAGATCTTAAACAGCTTTATTCATTTCCTTCTCCCATTTGATTGTATTTTCCTGTATTTCTTTAAGGGATTTATTCAGTTCCTTCACCTGTTTGATTGTATTCTCCTATATTTCTTTGAGGGATTTATTTTCCTTTCAAGGCTTCTATCATTTTTATAACCTCAGATTTAAGATCAATTTCTTACTCTTCAGGTGTGATAACATCTCCAGGGCTTGTTGTAGTAGAATAGTTGGTTTCAGGCAGCATCATATGGCCCTGGGTGTTGTTGCTTGTATTCTTACACTGTCCTCTAGTCATTTGGTTGTCACTGGTGTTAGCAAACCTGGTGGTATCTGAGAGTAGTTGGCTTCTAGGATTGTAGGATTGTAGGTGGTCCTAGATGATAGCAATCCTCTGGCTTTCCTGGGTGATAGCAGAACTTCAAGTATACAAGGTGAACTGGTAGTGTCTGATGGCTGTCAGACTCTGGATTGCAGGTGGGGATGAAGGCCAGCATATGTGGCATGCTAGATGCTATTAGTCCCTGGTGGGTGTTGGTGTCTGTTTCTCCCCAATGGCTGCTCTTGCCTGATAGTTGTTGATCTCTAAGAATGCAAGTAGAGATGTGGCCTGGGAAATGGAGTGGACCCAGAAGATGCTGCTTGGAGCACACTGCTCTACCCTAGTGTTTACCCGTTCATGGAAGTAGGGTGAGCCCTGTAGGGGGCATACTGGGGAGGGTTGGGTGCAGATGGCTAGAGGCAGATCATTCTTGCAGGCCTTTGCAGCTGGTCTCTAGCAGACCAGGAGCTGGGGGAAAGGTCCTCATTATTACTCCCTGGTAGTTGCCATTCTTGGAAATGGAGTAGGTCCAGAAGATGGTGCTTGGAGCACGTTGTTTCCCAGTGGTTTCTGGTACTGGGAAATGGAGCTGCCACATAGGTTGAACTTGGAGCACTCTGAGGGAGGTCGGGCACTGATGGCCCTAGGCAGACTGTATCTATATGCCTCTGCAGCTGGACTCTAGCAGATCAGGAGCTGCTGTTCCCTGGAAGTTGCTGGTCCCAGGAGGAGATTCACATTCTTGAGAGAAGAAGCCAAACTGAGCCAAAATTTAATTTAGGTATTTTCCAACTGTTTTATATAACAGAAAAGATTGGAAATTTTCTCCTACCAAGGGGGCCTAGAAGAATTTAGTTCATGTATCTTTTGTACACTTACTAAAAGTCCTTCATTGGATAATGGGGTTTAAATTTTGAACATTCTCTCTTTGGCCACGGGTGGATGTAGCTCAGAGGTAATGTGCTTGACCAACAGGCATGAATATTGTATCCTTTTTCTTAAATATATCAAACATTTGTCCTTGTAAATGGTAGCTCATACCTCCTACTTTTATCTCTATCTTAAAGTATTTATACTGATTTGGGTTTCATCTCTGCAACAAAAAATTAAAAAGAAATAAAGGGAATCCAGGAGGGAAAAGTGGACGTTGTCTGTCTTATGCTGCCCTGGCCTGGGAATGCATGTAGATATCTATCTGTGCACTGTTTGCATCGTTCCTGGTGTGGATATGTAAAATATCCTTGGAGATGATTCATGGATACCTTGCTATGGCATGTCCCAAACAAAATCATAAGTGATGTTAGCCATGGCCTTCTCCTTCCTCTTGTTCGCCTTCCATTTGGTCCCTCTCAGTACCCTCCCCAGACAAAGGCAAAGTAATCTCTGTGTGGCTGGAATATGCAGTAAGCTGATGATGCAGTTGGTGTCCTCCTGATTCTATACATTATGAACTGAGGGACCTTGACCAAGTGTTTTGGTTAACTTTTTAATTGCTATCACCCTACCTAAGAAAGCAACTTAAGGGAGAAAATGTTTCCTCTGGCTTATGTTTCAGATGGTACAGGCCACCACGGAAAGGAAGATATGGCAACAGGCCAATAGAGAATAGTGGTGAAAAGGAAGACTGGCTGTGACTTTGCATCTTCCCTCAAACAGCAAAGCATAAAGAATGCCTTCCACTGCTTAGGTCTTTTTCTCCATTTATTCCAGGGTCCCAGCCATGAAACGGTGCAATGCACAGTAAGCAGATATTTCACCTCAATTCATACTATGAAGAAAAATGTCCACAGGTATGTCCAGAGGCCCATCTCCCAAGAGATTGTAGACTCTTTTAAGGAGGCAACTCCATCACACTGAGGTCCTTGAAAACAAAAATAGTGAACATTTTACAGGGTCGCTGTGAATGCTGCATCAAACGAACCACAGGGAATGTGTAAGCCACAAATCAAACAGTAGATGTTAGCAGTTTTGGCTGCTGTTACCACCATCACAGCTGCTATCTGGTTGTTCCCAAGGCACAGTAGAAGATAAATGTCTAGAGAAGATAAAAGGAAATGTAGATCAGCTGAAAGAAGTCTGGTATATTACACTACTGCAACCTTCATCTTAAAATGAACCAACTAGAGACAAAGAGTTGATGTGATAGTCAGTCTGGACAAGAAGGAGTCCTCTGCCTCTGAAGCCAGTGTGCTTTCCATTTATTCAAACATTTGACTAAATTTCCATGAGACCAGCAGGCTTCAGCTATCCAATCTTCAATCATGAGCAATTTCAATCAGGTATACGCACCCAGACAATTATAATCAGCTGCTAGAAAACAAAGTTCTGACTGATCAACTCATTTTGTCCTCTTATCCTTAACATGGAATAAATGAAACAAACAGCTTTGATCCATGAATTCACATCAGTGAAAGGCAAAGGGGCCTGTTGTCTCTAAAGAAGGGATATTAGTGTTCTATAGCCCTGCTCTGTCTCAAATGATGGGACTCTCCCATCCCTTCCCCCATTCCCTTCTCTCTGAACTCTTCTCCAAGGGCACTAAAGTCATAAATGGGAAACAAATCTGGGCCTAAGAACTGAGTTTCTCAGGGTTGTAGGCTAAAGGTTCCCCTTGACGGCTCCTTTTAAATCATACTTTTCTTCCCAACTTTTGATATTCCCACAGCTCTCCCAACAACAACCAGTTCTATCTAAACCACCTGAGCTTATTGGAAGTAGCTTTCTAGACAGGGTCAGGTCACCCTCATATTATATTTTCAGGATACATTTTCATTTATGAAATTTTCTCAAAGAATTGTGGGGTTCCTCTGTCCACTGACATTAAGGAAAATATTTAAAAGCATGCAATTTATTCAAATATCCAGGCCCGGTTTTCATAAAATGGATATTAGTCTGTTAACATTCATCTATAGTTTGTAGTAGAAACTTTCTAACTGGAAGTTTACCTCAAAGCTGGGTATAAATATTGTGTATGTTTTTTTTCAAGCTTATGCATGACACTGACTTCGGAGTAAGACATAAAGGAGCTCAATAATTTTTTTAACCACCAGGCAATTAAATTACAGATCTATATCAGGTAACTAGAACAACTTGACTATTCCAAAATTTGAAAATACTAATGTGTGTTCTCCAATTGTTAAAACTATTCTCTGGTTTTATACTGAGATCTTTGATCCACTTGGACTTGAGTTTTGTGCAGGGTGATAAGTATAGATCTATTTGCATTTTTTTACATGTAGACATCCAGTTAGACCAGTACCATTTGTTGAAGATGCTATCTTTTTTCAATTGTATGGTATTGGCATCTTTGTCAAAACTCAGGTGTCCATAAGCATGTCAGTTTATTTCTGGGTCTTCTTTTCTATTCCATTGATCCACCAGTCTGTTTCTATGCCAGTAGCATGCAGTTTTTATTACTGTTGCTCTATAGTACAGCTTGAGAACAGGGATGGAGATAGCTCCAAAAGATCTTTTATTGTAGAGGATTGTTTTAGCAATTCTGGGTTTTTTGTTATTCCATACAAAGCTAAGAATTTTTCTTTCAAGGTCTGCAAAGAATTGTGTTGGTAATTTGATGGGAATTGCATTTAATCTGTAGATTGCTTTTGGTAAGATGGCCATTTTCACTATGTCAATCCTACCAAGCCATGAGCATGGGAGATCTTTCCATCTTCTGATATCTTCTTCTGTCTTCAGAGACTTGAAATTCTTTTCATACAAGTCTTTGACTTTCTTTGTTCGGGTCACACCAAGGTACTTTATGTCCTTTGTGCTATGGTGAAGGGTGTTGTGAACAAAACTAAAGTCCAAGTGAATCAAAGACCTCAATATAAAACCAGACACACTAAACCTGTTAGAAGAAAAAGTGAGGAAGAACCTTGAACTCATTGGCACAGGAGACAACTTCCTGAACAGAACACCAACAGCACAGGCTCTACGAGCAACAATCAATAAATGGGACCTCATGAAACTGAAAAGCTTCTGTAAAGCAAAGAACATTGCTATCAAAACAAAACAACTGTCTTCAGATTGGGAAAGGATCTTCACCAACCCTATATTTGACAGAGGGTTGATATCCAGTATATATAAAGAACTCAAGAACTTAAACAGAAACAAATCAAGTAATCAAATTAAAAAATGGGGTACAGAGCTAAACAGAGAATTCTCAGTAGAGGAATATCAAATGGCAGAGAAACACTTAAAGAAATGCTCAACATCCTTAGTCATCAGGGAAATGCAAATCAAAACAAACCTGAGATTTCACCTTACACCCATCAGAATGGCTAAGATGAATAACTCAAGTGACAACACATGCTGGAGAGGATGTGGAGAAAGGGGAACCCCCTTCCACTGTTGATAGTAATGTAAACTTATACAAGCACTTTGGAAATCAGTCTGGTACTTTATCAGACAATTAGGAATAGTGCTTCCTCAAGATCTAGCAGTGTATCAAAGCAGATACTGAGACTCATAACCAAACCTTTGGCAAAGTGCAGGAAATCATATGAAAGAAGGAGGAGTTAGTACCTGGAGAGGACAAGAGCTCCACAAGGACCAAATATATCTGGGTACAGTGGTCTTTTATGATACTGTATCTCCAACCAAGGACCATGTATGGATATAACCTAGAACCCCTGCTTAGATGTAGCCCATGATAGCTCAGTATCCAAGTGGGTACACTAGTAAGGGGAACAGGGACTATTACTGACATGAACTCAATGGCTGGCTCTTTGACCTTCCTTCCCCCGCGAGGGAGGAGCAGCCCTGCTAGGCCACAGAGGAGGATTTTGCAGCCAGTCCTGATGAGACCTGATAAGCTAGGGTCAGATGAAAGGGGAGGAGGTCCTCCCCTATCCATGGACTTGGAAAGGGACAGGGAGAAGATGAAGGAGGGAGGGTGGGAGTGGGATGGAATGAGGGAGCAGGATACAGATGGGATACAAAGTTAATAAACTGTAACTAATATTAAAAAAATAAAACAAAAATTTAAAAAAAATCCAGCTATACCATTCCTAGGCATATATCCAAAAGATGCTCAAGTATACAACAAGAACATCTGCTCAACCATGTTTGGAGTAGCTTTATTTGTGATAGCCAGAAGCTAGAAACAGCCCAGAAGCCCCTCAGTTGAGGAATGGATACAGAAATTGTGGTAATCTATACAATAGAATATTATTCAGTGATAAAAAAACATAGGAATCATGAAATTTGCAGATAAATGTTGGGAACTAGAAAAGATCACCCTGAGTGAGGTATCCCAGAAGCAAAAAGACACACAGAGTATATACTCACTCATAAGTGGATATTAGACATCTAATATAGGATAAACATACTAAAATCTGTACACCTAAAGAAGCTAATCAGGAAGGAGGACTCTGGCTAAGATGCTCAATCCCCATTCAGAAAGGCAAAGAAGATGGACATCGGAGAAGGGAGAAAACAGGGAACAGGACAGGAGCCTACCACAGAGGGCCTCTGAAAGGCTCTACCCTGCAAGGTATCAAGGCAGATGCTGAGACTCATAGCCAAACTTTGGGCAGAGTGCAGGGAATCTTATGAAAGAAGTGGGAGATAGTAAGACCTGGAGAGGACAGGAGCTCCACAAGGAGAGCAACAGATCCAAAAAGTCTGGGCACAGGAGTCTTTTCTGAAACTGATACTCCAGCCAAGGACTACTCACGGAGATGGCCTGGAACCCCTGCACACAGGTGGCCTCTGGCAGTTCAGTATCCAAGTGGACTCCATAGTAATGGGGGCAGGGGCTGTCTCTGACAGGAATTGATTGGCCTGCTCTTTGATCACCTCCCCCTGAGGGGGGAGCAGCCTTGCCAGGCCACAGAAGAAGACAATGCAGCCATTCCTGATGAGACCTGATAGATTAGGGTCAGAGGGAAGGGGAGGAGGACCTCCCTTATCAGTGGACTGAGAGAGGGACACAGGTGGGGTAGAGGGAGGGTGGGACTGAATGGGGAGGAGGGAGAGAGGTACGGGGGAGATACAAAGTGAATAAACTGTAATTAATAAAAATATAAAGAAAAAAAGAAAAAAAACCCTATTCTCACAATAGTTCAGATTTTTGGGACTGGAGAAGTGGCCTAATGGTTAAGAAAGTGTCTGTATCTTTGAGAGGACCCAAATTTGACTCCAGCCACTCATGCCAAGACACAACTCTCTGTAACTTTGGCTTCAGGAGAATTTGACTCTATTCTGCTCTCTTTAGGCACTGCTCTTCAATACATATACCCACACAGAGACATACTCACACACACACACACACAACTTAAAAAGTAATAAAATATTTTTAAAGAGCTACTTGTTAGGTTAACTTTGTTAATGCATTGAGGAATAATCAATGTCTGACTGTCATGTGTTTGACATGCAAGTTGTGAAAATTAGGCATCAAATTTGACACTATGTCAATTGTGCCTCAGAGAGTCTGTCATCATTTTATTTATACATATTAAAACCATGTTGTTTTATGTCAGAGTTTTAAATTGTGTTATCAGTTTTGAAATATTGTTTGTTTTACCATATAAAATGACCCTCTTTGTTCTTTAACGCTTTAAACTTTAATTTCGATTTTGTCTGATGTTATGACAGCAACAATATGTGTTTGAATTTTCTTGATTAATATATAATTTCCATTCTCATATTTTCATCTAGTTTGAGACTACTCAGAAAGTTATATTTGACTTATATATATATATTGAAACTATCTTTTTTACAATAAATTTTGGAAACCAATTTTAGAGTTACAGAAAAGTGTAGCACAGATCCTGGATGTCTTGCCTCTTCTTATGTTCACATGATGCATGGCCACCACTCACTTGTCAAAGCTGAGAAATCAACATGAGCAGAAAGCTGTTATTAATGACATTATTAAACCTTTATCAATTCTTCTACTTTAATGGTCTAAAATAGAGTTTAAGACATTGCACTGCATTTAGAACTATTGAAATTTATCTAAAATTATTACCTGATTTATTTATTATAGTTTGTAAATTCTTAAAACAGGATTTACAAACCAATACTGTTTGTGCTCTTTTCTTTGATTTTTATGAATTGATTTTTTTATTATATATGTGTGTATTATTTACTTGAAGAGTCGCTTGCCACAGTTCTCAGAGAACCACTTGTACAACACATTTTCCTCCTTCCTGTCAGTCCCAGGTACTGAATTTAGGTTGCCACCTTGGTAATGGATGCACCTACCCCATCATTCATCTGCCTTCAATTGTTTTTTTTTTAACCATTCTCTTTTGTCCACAAATAGTAGCCTTTTGTTAATCCAGAGGTGTTAGAAGTTATAAATAACGATGCCTAATGTTAATCAGTGTTAATTCTAATCATCTAACCTTCTCAAAATGTACATTAATGATCACAAAAATATGTATTAGCATCTCTCTGCATTTTGATTCTGTCTTCTTTTAAGATTATATGACTCCATGTTTTGAAGTGTTTCTTCAGGTCCAGCAACACATTGAATTCTTTCTAGCCTATGATCTCATCTTTCATTTAATATCTTCCATCTGAATTTTTCATATTTCAGAAATAATTTTAATATAGTCTTTCTCCGAAAGGGACTTCCATTTTACCTTCAAAATGATTCTGTTTTTTTTTTTCTTAAGAGTAAGATTTATTTGAACATAAAAACCTAAGTTGAAAGGGATTTTCTCTAAGTTCTTATGAGGTCTGTGTCTTTAGCTTATCCCTCTGTGTTGCTCTTGATGAATTTGTTGTTAGATGAGGTTTGTTCATAGCTAAGTTTGTTCTCTCTGTTACATTCATAACCATTTCCTCTTTTGTGTCTGTACTGTGGTTTCATCACAAAAATTTTAGAGGTATTTTTATCTCCATTTTCCAAGCTTAGAGTCTTTAGCATTATTATTTGGGTAGAATGATGTAGAGATGTCACACACATTAAAGGAGGGTGATTTTTGCCATATGGTCCTATGATTCTCCACTAATCTATATATCTCTCACTAAATGAATTATGTGGTCTGGATATTGTAAAACTCCTTAATTATATCAACACATTAACTATGATTTCTGGATATAACAAATAGTAACTATCTCCAGGGCAACTTCACAGATTTTTAGAAGGCTAGAATTAGAGTCATTCATCCACTGGTAGGATATAATTTTGTTTTTTGCATGTAAGGATAAACATGCCACACACAACCAAATGTTAAAGTCATTAGGTATTTTATTTAACTGTTGGGTATTTATTTCACACAAAGATCAAACATATGTTGCAACTGTGATATGCATTCTTTTTGTGAAACACTAAGTGTGCATGATCAGTTCATCTTCTACTACATAGGCTATAAACACCTCCAACGCACCTGTATTAATCAGGGTTTTCTAGAGAAAGAGAATTTTTGTTCATTCTAGGGTGTGTGTGTGTGTGTGTGGTTGACTAGAGTGGCTAATAGGCAGTGACCCAGCAAGTCCAACAATGGCTGTCTACCAACAGAAATTCTAAGAATCTAGTAGTTGTTCAGCACACAAGACTGGATTTCTGTTCTGGTCTTTGGTATAGACCTGGATCCTGAAGAAGTAGACTCTAATGCCAGTGAAAGAATAAATTGCTGGCAAGAATGAGAGTGAACAGACAAAGAGCAAAACCTTCCTTCCTCCATGTCCTTAGATAAAGCTACCAGTAGATTATATTTGTATCTTTCCACTGCAACAGATCCAGATTACAAGTGGATCTTCCCATTTCAAATGGTTTAATTAAAAAAAATCCCTCACAAATATTCCCGGCTGATTGTGTTTTAGTTGACTCCAGATATAGTCAATCAAGATATAGTTGACAGTCAAGAATAGCTACCCCAGCAACTAACATGTTTCTTCCACCTCAGAGTTTCTGAGGTTCCTGATAGTGGTGAGCAGATGGTAAATACTGTGTTACTATTTTTTAAGCTGTTATAAAGTTGAAAAGAGAAGAAGTATAGCTCTTAAATTTCACCTGGAAATTAAAACATGTTTCCTTGAGAATCTCAAACTAAGTTTGTTGTGAGTGATATTTTCGATCTATGTTTGTTATCTCTTGAAAGTTGTGTTGTTCCCCAGCATGAAAATGCTACATGAGAAGGGTAAAGTCTAGCTTTCTGAGAGAAATGATGATAACAGGTAGATAAATGCAATAGCCTCTGTATAATAAGTCTATAAATAAAATCCAAAAATCATTCTAAAAATGCATACACAGAAATATTTTAAATGAGGTATTCAAGAATAGCAAACAGTTTGACAGAAGCTAAGATAAGTGGTTAGCTGGAGGGTTTTCACTAGCAGGAAGTTTAACAGAAGCTAATATAAATTAGCTAGGACATCCTGACCTTGGATTTTTAGAATAGACTCAGGTAATTTTCCATGGGATTCTCCGTAGAGGAGATCAAATTTTAGTTGCTGAGATCACCTCAGCAAGAAAATAAGATAGAGGAAACCTTGTATCGTTTTACCCTGTCACTACATGTTCCTGTTGTTATCAGAGAAAGTTGAGTCCTCTCTCAGGGATCATAGTCTCTTTAAGAACTCGAGAATAGACTCAGAAGGAAGCTGGACAACAATAAGCCATAAATATGAATCTTGGCAAGTGCTCAAAGAGGGAAGAGAGAAAAGAGGAGGAAAGCAAGCCATGCCGTTTGTAGGCAGCCATAAGGAAGACAAGCAGCAACAAGGCAAAGGGTGGAGGAGCTTCAGAAAAAAATGAAAAAGAAAGAACGGAGTCCGGCGGAGATGATAACTTAGACACAGTTGATAGCCAATGCAAAAGCTTTATTCCAGCTGGCTAGAATGACACTCAGGTATTTGGGACCAAAGGGTAGCCCTGAGTAATCACATCAAGGGGCTTTTAAAGGTAAAAGGCACATCTTGTTATCTTGCTTGGCAGCTGCAAGATGAAGTTTTGTACAAGCAATCAGTTTAAGAGAAGCTTAATTGATAATTCAGCCTGCCTTCATCTGAGGTTTAGAAACCATCTTATAGTAAAGATATACAAGGTTCATTTCTGTTTATGACTGAACTGTTTCTCAAGGACTGGGCTATGCCCCACCTGTAACCTTAACTACAAATGGTTCTATACTATCTGTACCAGGAATCAGCAATGATAACAAAAGAAGAATATTTCAGTTTTTTGTACTTGTTTTTTTTTTTTTATGATCATGGTAAAGTACATTTTGTAGGTTTATGGTCAGAGAGTAACCAGAACATACCATGAATCATTTTATGATCAGTCAAATCTTGGACTATATCATGAAGCAATAGGAACAATTTACAATGTGTAAATCACAAGGCTGTATAGGAAGAACAAGTCCAAAAATCAAGTTGACCTTCAACTTGGGGTAAGATTGGAGAAGAACACTATTAGGAAACAATATAGAAAATAAATCAAATTCTAACATTATTTTTAACTAGGAAAAGAGAAAATGGAGTCAGCTGGCCCTTCATCCTTTGTTGCACTAGAGGTTGTCATTTTCTGCTTCTAAAACCCTTCCTATTTGCCTGCCAAATCCCCCATTTGGAAATTCCCTACCCCTGAAGAGAAGAGGGGGGGTGCAGGAGAGGAAGGAAGGAGGACAGGGAAGGAAGAGAAAAGAAAAGGGGCCAGGAGGAACCAAAATGTGTGGATTATATAGTGGAGGGCCTCCGGGAGAGAAACCCCACTCTTAGGTAGAGGGCAGAGTATGCCAGCTGTGCCCTGGAGCAGGTAGGGGCCTAACACCCCAGCCTTTTGTTGACAACAAATGGAAAATGTACAAATAAATCATCTTTGGTTTCTTCCTGCTGACTTTGGGGTACATTGATTGGGGGGGGGGACAAAAGGCTAGAATGTTGGCCGAGTCTGGGAAGAAAAGGTTGTTGTATCTGCTGTTCAGGGTCTATGAGACCATCTGTAGCCAGAACACTGTAAGCAGAGCTGGAACAATCTGTAAGGTTTAGGCTGAAGCATGTGGAGCTCTGGATGCAGCTCTTGAGGAAACACCTGGCAGGATTCTGAACATATATACATATTAGGGGAAGAATACACATTTGAGACTTGTAGGCCAATGGTTTTGGTAGTTGGAGGGCGTTGGGTCTCAGGATCAGAGAAAGGGGAATAGATCTCACCCTCAGCCAAACAGGCTGTTGTACTTTTCTGGAGTCCATTTATTCTGTGAGAAGTGTATTCCTTAAAGCTTACAAGAATCTTTTTGAGTTTACAAAAAGAGACAAATTTTAGATATGTTGGCATCACCTCCAACATTTATAACTTGCATTTACCAACCTTAAAACACCTTCTTAGACCTTCAAGTATTTTCTCAACCTTACATAAACTTTACATATTTCTGAGAAGGCAGCTGACACTTTGGGATCTGCTGTTAAACTGATCTTCAAACCCATCAGAGACCTGAGAAGGATAAATTACCGCAGGAAGCATAATCCAAGTTGCCTATTTGTTGATTAATATGGCAAATGCTTACCCATTACCCAGACAAACTTCCCATTAGGTTCAATGGTTTCAATGTCTTTATTGTGGACACAGGTCCTAGAGCAGCATCAGTCTTTATTTTCAAGGCCCAGCAGATCTAAGAGGTCTTCCTGTGGAGGAGGAACTTGGGAGACTGACTGGCACTTGTTGGCATATAGGCAACCTGCTTCTGGGTTGACTAACAATCTATGATGTCATCCTGTGTTGCCCAGGCATGTGGCAGACTGCGGTTGAGCTATGCATGCACAAGCTATAAAAGGCTATACCTGCCACTTTGCCTCTCTCCTGCTCTCCTCTCTTGCTCTCTCTGCCTCACTTTCTTTTCTGCGAGCCCCACCATGTCTCTCTCTTTCCTTTTCCTCTCTTTCTCTCCACCTCCATCCAATAAATCTCTTTCATATATCTGTTGTGTGCATGGCATCATTTTTAAATAAATACCAACAGCAGTCAGCTCTCTGGGTATCATGTTTGTCTACAATTTGGGCAGGACCTTAGCAGTGGGTGAGTTGGGGCAGTCTTACCCAGTTTCATAATTGTGGTGGAGTCATCTGCCGTGGTGTCCAGATTTTCTTGGAGGCCTTGGAGCCTCTACTAGAAGCTGGGGGTCTCTGTCACAATATGTTTTATTTTAATTAAACATTTAACTATATTATTCTGCAGATTTTCCGACAGATTTGAGGACCATAGTCTATTGAATACAGATGAGCCAAACAAACTTTAATTGTTTTTAGTTACCCATCCTAGGATTAACCTTGAAAACAAAAAACAAGAGACTAGGTAAAGATTATCAGTTCTCAGTGTGACTTTAAATATATTTGTGAACTAGTCATCAAAGCATAACGTATAGTCAGATGTCTCCAAGCTGTAGGCCCCCTTTAGAAGAAAAACATGTTTTGTTGTTGTTCCATACAGATTAGTTCTTGAGTGGCCACAGCTTCACAGGAGTCCGAGGTACCATTAGAGGTACCTAGTACCCATTGATGTCAGCTGGCAGACAGGTCACTCACCAAGTGCAAGGATGTATCAAGAGGAGAGGGTAGTGGGAGGAAATAAGTGGTCCCCAAGTGGCCTCAAGTAGCTGGGCTGGGCAATCAACTTCTTCTGGGTTTAAAGATGATTAATCAGAGTAGGCAGAGAATGAGGAGATGAAGGGAGTGGCCCCACAAGTCCACTTTGGCCTCTACTGCCAGACTGAGTGGGGCTCAACGTCCCCTGAGTCACAGGCACCAGATGATTATCAGAATGAGCTAATAGCGAGAGAAAGTTATATAAATGTGGGTTTATTGGGAGTGGCTGGGGAGGTGAGGGAAGAGAGAGAGAAGAGAGCACACAGGCACAGAAGGGAGGGAAGAGAGGGAGGAAGAAGAGGAGGAGGAAGAGAGACACAGAGAAAGGAAAGCAGAGGAGGGGCGGGGGTGGGGAGAGGAGGAGGAAGGAGAAAGGAAAGAAAGGAAAAGGGACCAGGAGGAACCAAAATGTCTGTTACTGTTGTGCCAGAATCACAATTCCCCAAAAGACCACCACCAGGAGCTGAGTCCGTTGCAAATCACATGAGGATCTTTTTATTATAAATTATTACAAGCTGCAGCTTGGGTTCATAGCCCCCACCGCCAAAGTGGTGAAGAGCTGAGAGCCTCGTGCTCAGGTTAGTTGGGTAATTTAAGGATTCTGTTCCCTCCCAGCATGCCCAAGGCAGGGGCGATTCCTACCTGGCAAGCATCTATTGGTTGAAACATTGCATTTTGAATTGATTGGCTATAGGAAGGTCCCCAAACCATTAATCCCTCCCTAGGGGGATGGGCTAGTTTCCTAGCAACTGTATCTCTAGTGTGTGGGTAAAGAATGTGGTAAAGCAAGTTCTTCCCCTCAGAGCACCACTGGACCTCCCCACCCAACTATTTTAGGCCTCAAGCACTAAAAATAGCTGCTTTAATCTCTTGGTCTCTCATTACATGATGAAGGGCCTCTGGGAGAGGGGAAGCGCCACCTTTAGGTAGAGGGTGGGGTATGCCAGCTACGCCCTGCAGCAGGTAGGGACCTAACAGTGTCCTTCTCACACTGCTTATAGCCTCAGACATGGGCACTTATTTAGGAGAAAGTAAAAAGCATAGCCCCTCTGGCACTTCTCACTTGAGAGCCATGGGTATTCCTAGAGCTCCTGCTTTCTGGGCCCTGTGCTGAGCTGCCAGCCCAGATCTAACCCCTTGGTCTCACCACTGCCACCATGCATTCCCTACCATGATGACTGTACCACCTCAAGCCTCTCTTCTATAAGTTTCATTTGTCAGATGCTAGTTCATGTGAGTAAGGTACTAATAAGCACTTTAGGGTGAAATGGGCCTGACCCACCTGATATCTGAGTTCTCAATGTGCTCTAGGCTTCCTTCCTTTCCCATCATTTGTTTTGTGCTCTCAGTAAAGGAAAGAAGGCTCCTCATTATGCAGCAGCATCACTTCTAACATCCCATGGACGTTGTGGAATTCTAGGAATGTTGTCATTAACACCCAATACAGGAAGAAAATGACCGTTTTAATCAGCAATTAAAATTAGTTCCCAGAGCTTAATCAGGAGGAAGGAAAAAACCTGTAGAAAATTAGGCCTCCTGTGGTTTTTCCCTAGGAGGGCTGGTTTAGAAATTCTAGACTTTCCTCATCCTTTTATAATTCAAGTGCAAATTTATGGCCATTGTGTCCAGGAGATCAGCAAATTCCCTGCTGGGCTGGAGAAGGAGGCTTTTACCTGGTGGGGCCTGATTAGTGTCTCTAAATTAATAAAAGAAACCAGTCCCTGCGCTCTGGCAACTTTGACATTCAGACTTCAGAATATACAGTTCTTCAGAAGGTCAGCACAAGGACAGATGCCACAGTCCTGAGTTGGAGATGTGCATTTCTACTGACTCTTCAGCTCACTTTGACACAGGGAAATGGGGAAGTGCTCGAGAGTAGCAGAAGTTTTTCACTTAAGGTGAGCGATAGCTTGGGGAGTGGGGTCGCAGATAATCAATAGCCATGAAAACCGTTTTAGGGCAATGGTTTTCAGTCCTTTGTCTCACTGGAGTGTGCGACTGCACCACAGTCATGCAATCCCATGATAGCATTCCTAAGAGCACTTTCATTGCTGATGTTGTGCCCGATTCACAGGACCCCAAAAGATTACCAGGAGTCCAGTGGCTTGCAAAACACCGGAGGATCTTTTTATTACAAGATATAGCTCAGGCTCGTACCCTCACGGCCAGAGCAGTTGAAATCAAAGAGCCTCTGTGCTCAGGTTAGGTGGTTGATTTAAAGACTCCGGTCTTTCCCATTGTGCCCAAAGCAGGGGAATTCGAGCCTGGCAAGCATCTATTGGTTGAAACACAAAAGAGGATGTTGCACTTTGAATTGATTGGCTATAGGAAGGCCCCCAAACCATTAATGGTCTGGCTCCCCTTGTTTGGCTGTCCTAGGAGGGAGAGGGGCTATCTGGGTGGGTTTCCTAGCAACTATAGGCAGGAAAAAAATGCAGTAAGGCTGGTTCCTCCCCACAGGTGGCTGGACATGTCTCCACCTGTCTGACCTTTGTTTAGGCTTGTGCTTTAAACTTTGAACCAATAACTCAAAAAACTGATTTTTAATTCTTTGGTCTCTCCCAAAAACTATCTCGGGTAAAATCTGTTCTTTGGTTACTTAGCGCAGCCATAAATTCCTATGGTAAACTGTCTCTACCAGCCCATAACTACCATGTAACCCTGATGTAAGGGTTAACTGTGTGGCCATTTAACTGTCATCTTTCCATTTCTGTAAAAAACTCTGACTTGCTACAGAAATGACTTTCTGTGTAGGTCAGAATCAAACAGTCCTTGTCTTTAAAAACTCCAAGACATTGTGCTGACCTTGGGACAGGCCCACTGGTGGTAAAAAAAAAAAAAAAAAAAAGCAAAACAAAAATACTGTTTGACTTACTCAAGCATCTCAGATTTTCTTTTCAGGTACTCTATAACATCATGAATTCAAAAATTAATTTCAAAGACAATTGGGAAGGTGAGTTTCTAGGAGATTATTGCATGTTCACAGGTGAGTTTGAGAGAAGAAAGCAAATAGAGCTTGAAGCATCGGTGATGTAAATTCAAAGTAATACAATTGATATTATAAAGAATTTACTAACATATTTGCTTAAGACATATTAAGTTACACAAAGCAGAATTTAGCAAAGGATCATTGGCCCCCAAACGCCCTCAAAGATAAAGCAGAATGCTAACCAGGCCTGTTAGAGATAAACAAAGTTTACATACTAGGATGTAAATGCTGTTCATCAGGATTGACCATCCATTGGGTCTATCTCTGAACAAATGTCTCTAACATGCTCAGGGGCAGCACAAGGTCATAAGTCCTGGCCTTCCAGGACTTCCTATTTGAAAATAACAGCACTGGTGTACTTAGATAATACGGCAATATCTTTGCTGTGTAAACATTCTATCTGCCCAATAGCCAACGGGTCAGATTTGCAGTCTCCTGGCTCTGTTTAAATTGTTTAAAGAGTAACCTGGGGCTGGGACATGAAAGAGATTTAAGGCTGACAACTTAAATGTGAAATGTGAAAGGTGTATACACACTAGTAAAATCTTTCAGAGCAGTGGTCCTCAACCTTCCTAATGCTGTGACCCTTTAATACAGTTTCTCATGTTGTGGTGACTTCCAACCATAAAATTATTTTCATTGCTACTTCATAACTATAATTTTGCCACTGTTATTATTCATAACATAAATATCTGATATGCAGGATATCTAATATTTGATCTCTGTGAAAAGGTCATTGGACCCCCAAAAGGTTTGCAACCCACAGGTTGAGAACCTCTGTGTTAGAGTCTGGCTTTTCCTTGGGCATTAGCCACAACCAGCCATGTACCTCCCCCAGTAAAACTTCTTATTTATTAATCTCTAAGTGTGGTGAGTAATCTCTCACTGAGAAATCATATTATTTCCATATCATCTACAAGGACCAACAGTTACTTGGATGCATAACCAGGCATAACTCATTAAATAAATTAGATAATACTTTAAAAATAAACCTATTATTCTTAGATATATCAGAGCTGATAAAAATCCTTTGTGTAAGAGTCCAGTCTTGCATGACATCATAGCTAGTCCTAACGGAATCATTATGAGCACTTTTCCATGAGTCCAAAGGGAAAAAAGACATTGTGATCCTTGTCTCTGAATGACCTCTGTTGAATTCCTCAAGCTTCCGCATGTATAGGCACTGGCTTTCAGGTTTGAAGTGGGCGCTGGACTGCAGAGCTGATCTCTATGGTCTCTAGGAAATGAACAGAGAGGCTGGTCTGGCTTGAATTTCACTGCATAGGTCTCCTCCCCATGCAGTGCCGTTTCTCCACACCCACCCCAAGCACAGTGGGTCTATAGAACTGTACCTGCAACTTACTGTTTAAATGTGTGCCCACAGTTCAGCCTAGGGCACTGAATGGCCCTGTGACATTCTCTTGGGTGTTATGACCTAAGTAATATATGCCACAAAGTCACACCATGAGACAAATCTCACTTGGGAGGTTTGTTGGGGAGAGAGTGTACAGCCGCTGCCTCTGGAGAAAGGTGAAGAGAAAGAGAGACTGTGGAGGGGAGGCACTGATTTCTTAAAAGAAGATGTTGCACACAGGGATGTTATGGCGACAGTGGGAATGCATCGCGTTTTGGCAGCTAATGATGACATATTGCTGTCAGTGGGTCCCTGGGGCAGGTGGTGGAGATGCCTGGTTGCTCACATTCCTCCCTTTTGTTCATTATAAAAGATGAGGGGAGCCGCAGGTTACTGCGCAAACATGGCCAACTCCAAGAACCACACCACACACAACCAGTCCCGCAAATGGCACAGAAATGGCATCATGAAACCCCGATCACAAAGATATGAATCTCTTAAGGGGGTGGACCCCAAATTCTTGAGGAACATGCGCTTTGCCAAGAAGCACAACAAGAAAGGCCTGAAGAAGATGCAAGCAAACAACGCAAAAGCAATGAGTGCACGAGCAGAGGCCATCAAAGCCCTTGTGAAGCCTGCGGCTGTTAAACCCAAGATGCCAAAGGGCCCCAGCCGCAAACTCAGCCGTCTGGCTTTGATTGCTCACCCTAAGCTTGGGAAGCGGATTCGAAGCTCTATGGCTAAGGGTCGTAGGCTCTGCAAATCAAAGCCCAAGGTTCACACCAAGGCAGAGGCCATAGCTCCAGCTAAGGGCAAGGCTCCAGCTCAGGCTCAGGCTCCCAAAGGTGCCCAGGCCCCTGTGAAGGCCCCGTAGGAAAGGTTTCTGCTAATGTGAAGACAGACGGACTGTTGTGACACACCTACACACTATTGACAGATGACCATTGTCCTATGCTGTTTTTACAAATAAACCTGAGGCAAGATCTGTTAAAAAAAAAAAGATGAGGAGCTACAAAGGGGTGATGGTGAGGCAAAGACGTCTATTTCCCGCTGTCTGGGACATAGTCAGGCACTGTCGATCCTCACCATCTGGGCACACTTGGTAGTCGTGAGCCTCAGGCTTTGTGGCAAATGGTGGGTAGTCCTGTAACAGTAACTGATTAATTTTTTGATTTAGAGATATTTTGAATTTGCCTTTGGAGAAATGCAGAGAAGAAATTGATAAAGCACGGTGCAATTGCTAAAAACAGGAAATGAGGAGAGGGGTCTGAAAGGGCAATATCTACTTCCATATGGTGTTTTCAAAGGCCCAGGGGATGGAGGCATTGAGTTGTTCTGTATAATTTTGGAAGTCTGTAGGCTTAGATTTTTCACCAAACCTCCTTTATTAAGGGATTCCTAAATGCTTCTACCTCCTTTCTATCCACTGACCAGAGGTAGGAATGAAAGAATGTTATTAGGTAAAGGCGGTTGTAGACCTTTTTAGAATTAGTTCTTTGGGAGGAGTCCTCTCTTCATTGTCTCGATACCAGCAGTCCAGTCCAAGGACCAACACCAAGCAGCAACATGAATCAGCATGATTGGGACAAGTCAGAGAAAGCCAAAAGACTCAGTTGGATTGCCCTGAGAAATTCTCTGGAACATTTCTCTCTACGAAGTCAAGTGTTAAAGCATGAAGATCTGCGTAATGATGTTGATCCAAGAAGTGATGCCTCTCCTCAGAGTCCACCCACAAATCTTCTCAGCTGGCCAAAGTTACACCCCTCACATGAGAGAGATCACAGCAAAACATCATCTGCCCTCTCACAAGACAGCTTCTAGCAAAACATTACATGACTCAACTGAGTCATCAAAAAAACCAGAAACTTCCACTTTAGAGGTTTGTTTGAAGTTGTTGGATTTTGTTTTTTACTATATCTGATTGATTGACATAAAAGCAGCATTCCTCTTGAAGAAAGAAGCAAAGGCCACCTTTTTCAGCTGTAAAAAGATCTAATCCCCATCGGTTTTGCAGTATCACCACAGCCAGGTAATAATCACTCCTTGAAGAGTGATTATTGTTTGTTCTACCTGCTGGAGTTCCTAGATGAACTGGGAAGGAAAATGATACAATGTCAGGGAAGTGATCAGTCCTACTGTTTCAGGGGTCAAACCAACAGTTATTCCTTCAACAGCCAAGAAGGGCAACATTTAAGGAAAAAGGGAGGAGTCTGCAGTAGGGTGAGTTGGTAAGTCCTGATTGGTTAGCCAAATAATAAATTTTGATTGTTGGACCTTGGTGTTTTTCTGGTGAGTGGCCAACTATGAGAATAGAACATGGGGACTAGCTTTAGGAATGTAATCTAATGGTTTTTACCAAGGGGAGGAAAGATATGGGCAGAATCTTTCATTTGTTGGCACCACGTTTGCCATGCTCTGGCCTATGTTTGCCATATTCAGACCTGTTAGAACCTTTCACTATCAGCACCAGGGGGACAAGAAACTGTGGATGTATAGGAAGGATTCAGGGATGGAGCTCCTCCCACATCAGCACTAGGTTCTAAGCAGATCTGAAGGTGCAGTCTAAATGCTTAGGGTCTGGCCCAGCCCTTAAATGCAGCTGGTAGTTTCGTGGAAGACCAGGAGGTATGGGCCAGGCGGTTGGTGCCTGGCAGGGCCCTTAAGTGCAAGATTCTGGGCACCCATCAGAATGGCTAAGATCAAAAACTCAAGTGACAATACATGCTGGAGAGAATGTGGAGAAAGGGGAACACTCCTCCATTGCTGGTGGGAATATAAACTTGTACAACCACTCTGGAAATCATGCACTTTCTCAGACAATTAGGAATAGTGCTACCTCAAGATCCAGCTATACCACTCCTAAGCATATATCCAAAAGATGCTCAAGTACACAACAAAGACATTAGCTCAACCATGTTAGTAGCAGCTTTATTCATACTAGCCAGAATCTGGAAACAACCCAGATGTCCCTCAATGGAGGAATGGATACAAGGAAATCATGAGATTTGCAGGCAAATGGTGAGATCTAGAATAGATCATCCTGAATGAGATATCCCAGAAGCAGAAAGACACACAGGGTGTATACTCACTCATGAGTGGATATTAGACATATAATATAGGATAAACATATTAAATCTGTACACTTAAAGAAGCTAATCAAGAAGGAGGACCCTCGGTAAGATGCTCAATCCTCATTCAGAAAGGCAAACAGGATGGACCTTAGAAGAGGGAGAAAGCAGGGAACAGGACAGGAGCCTATCATAGAGGGCCTCTGAAAGACTCTACACAACCTGGTACTAAAGCAGATACTCAGACTCATAGCCAAACTTTGGGCAGAATGCAGGGAATCTTATGAAAGAAGGGGGAGATAGAAAGACCTGGAAGGGAGTGGAGCTCGACAAGGAGATGAACAAAACCAAAAAAATCTGGGCCCAGGGAGACTGATACTCCAACCAAGGACCGTGCATGGAGATAAACTAGAACCCCTGCACAGATGTAGCCCATGGCAGCTCAGCATCCAAGTGGGTTTCCTAGTCATAGAAACAGGGACTATCTCTGATATGAACTCAGGGACTCAAGGGCTGGCTCTTTGATCACCTCTCCCTGAGCAGGGAGCAGCCTTCCCAGGGCACAGAGGAAGACAATGCAGCCAGTCTTGATGAGACCTGATAGTCTAGGGTCAAATGGAGTGGGAGGAGTATCAGTGGACTGGGGGAAGGGCATGGGAGGAGATGAGAGAGGGAGGGTGGGGTTGGAAGGGAATGAGGCTAGAGCTGGGATACAAAATGAATAAATTGTAATTAATTAAAAAAATAGGGCTGGAGAGATGGCTCAGCCATTAAAGGCTAGGCTCACAACTGTAAATACAAAAAATTAACTAATTTAAAAAACAACTTCTGAGCTTGTAAACCATGCAACTGACACTATAAATCTGAGCTTCCTTTTGATTTAATTATATTTTATCCCCCCTTCCAATATATAAGCATGTGCACAACTCTTCACTGTTACCTTCTCCTGTTTCTGACTCCATCCCTCTTTTATGAGTAGTTAGAAAAGTAAAGATCTAACCTCTTATCAGATATCTACTGTAAAATACAACTGTAAATACACTATCCCCTGGTGTGCAGAAAAATAGTTCCCAGATACTACAGTTCCTACAGAAAATGGTATATACGACATTTTCATATGACCTTGCATATCTTGTCATATACCTTAAATCGCCTCTGAGTTATATACTGTCTAATATCCAATACAATATACTTACTATGTTAATAAATATGATAAGGGGCAGGGAGGAGATGAGGGAGGGAGGGTGGGATTGGGAGGTACTGCGGGAGGGGGCTACAGCTGGGATACAAAGTTAATAAACTATAAATAATATAAAAATAAATAATTAAAAAATAATAAATATGATAAAATGTACATGATCAGCATGGTTACAATTTTTTAAATATTGTTTTTATTTTGAATCTATGAACATGAAACTTGTCAAATGGTGACTGACCATAACTTCTATTCTTACTACACTGAGATACAAGGGCAGTTTGTCAGAAAGAAGAAGCTGGGCTCACAGATTTTAAAGCTAAATTCTACTACAGTGCCTAGCACAACATAGACTCAGAAATATTCATCAAAGCAAAGAAAAAACTGGAGTCCAGTTGACACCAGCTCTAAGAAGAAAAACTTCAAGTGGCTTTGGTTACCTCAGGAAGTAGCAACCCTACCCCCAGACGCTGGGTAAGGCCAAGCGCCACAGTCTAGGAAATGTGCACAAGTCTTCAGTAGGATGTAAAAAGTAGACAGAAAGTGAAGAGCCAAGAATAAACCCCTCTGCTGATTTTTTTAACCTTCGTTTAACTCATGCACCCTTCAGTCCAGCCACCCCCACGATTCTCTCCATGCAGCCAAGATGAAGAGTATGGGTCTCTGATGGCTGAATACAGCTCATAGATTATGGATTTGTACTTCATTGTGTCTCTTGTGGATAGTCTTTCAGTAAGCTCAGTTTCAAAGCAATTTAATTTTTTTTTTGCTAGTAACATTTATAAGATAACATGTAATCTGCTTCAGGAACATTAAATTCATTATATTTCAGTTAACCAAGTGAGCTTTGCATAGATAAATTGTTGTCTTACTTTTGCATTTCATTATTTCTTTGCCTTGTTTTTGCTGAGCATAATTTTTCCGTTATAACAAGTGACTGTTGAATAATACAGAATCTTCTCACATTACAGCTTGGTAGAAAAATTTCAAACACAGGCCACAAGGGTAATGCTAAACTGTGTGATTGTAGGGCAGTGCATCAAAGGAAATCTTTCACAGGCAAGTCAGAAAGAAAAATCATGTTTCATAAAATATACATGTAAGATTCTGGACTCAAAATCTAAGAGAAAAAAAAACAGGCCTCTGCCTTATAAAGGAATTTTCCAATAATATTTAACTCATTTTGACATCCTTGACAGTCTCATGCCTCCATGAAAAGTATTCTTCTTATGGCTCCAAATGGCTTTGGTGTCTGAAACTAGATTGTGAGCTACAAAAGTGTGCAGTCATACAAAAAAGAGGCAGTGTTTGCCTTGAGGCTTGTCAGGTTACCGGAGACACAGAAGATTTAAAACACTAGCTTCAAAGAGGAGTCAACCTTGGGTATTGGGATGCCCACATTGCTCTCTTCCGTGTAGCTCATGCTCAACTTGAGAGCGCTGAGCAGGAGGTCAGTGTGCTGGCGTCAGGGCTCTGTGATACTGTTCTAGATAGTTAACTGCTGCTCTAACCCAGCTGGACCTGTGATTTCTGGCCTCCAGGAAAGGGCGTCAGGACTTCTGTCTGGACAATTCGCTTGTAACCTAGAAAGGGGGAAGTGAGTAAAGGCAGATGGAGAGTGGCATACCATTGCTGCAGTTCTGAGCACCTCCTATAGCTCAGAGACAAATGTTGTCAGGCGTCGGATAGTGCAGAAAAACCCAACGATGTATGACGACCTTGGATTCTTTTTTTTTTTTAATATTAAATTTTTTTTAATTTATTTTTATCTCAATCACAGGTTAGGTACTTTGAATCCCAGGCGTTGCCCCCTCCCTCAGTTCCTCCCACCCTCCCACTCCCTCCCTCATCTCCCTCCTCCCCGCCCCCTCCAAGTCCACCA
>CM053747.1:5594521-5620157 GCA_028658305.1 Pachyuromys duprasi
AAAAAATGCTCAAGTTTACAACAAGGACATTTGCTCTTCCCCAATTTTTCTTCGAACAGATTTAGTGTGTTTGTTTCTAGGTGTCACTCCTGGGCCACAGAGGAGGACAATGCAGCCAGTCCTGAGGAAACCTGATAGGCTGGGGTCAGATAGAAGGGGAGGAGGTCCTCCCCTATCAATGGACTAGGGGAGGGGTACAGGGGGAGAAGAGGGAAGGTGGGTGGGCTGGAAGGAGATGAGGAAGATGCTACAGCCAGGATACAAAATGAATAAATTGTAATAAATAAATAATAATAAATAATCAATCAAACAAACAAATTTTAAAAAAAAACCTAAGAGCTCATGAGAGACATTTCCTATTCAAACCACAATGACAAAGCACCGACGCCTGTTGAACAAACACCCTTCAACTTGACACTCTGAAGCCTGACAGAGGGTGCTAGGCAACAAGAGAACAGAGTCCTCTGGCACTGTCCTCATTCCAGACACTATTTGACGTACATAGATATGCGCTACCTCTGAAGCAAAGAGCATGACTGAAATCTGGAAGACTCTGCTAGATGGAAAGTTTTGGAAATATAAAATAAGTTTGGAGCCTTGTAATGGAAAATCTTTAAGCTTTGTCAAGCACTGGAATTTTCTATGCCCAGATACAAAGTAAATCAGCACTGGCCTCTCAGGGATTATGATCACTGGCTAATGGTAGCTAGCAGCAAAGTCAAAATGAGCCAAAGTCATGGGCCTCTCCTTGGCCACAAAGCCAAAGTACAACTGGCTGAACAATAGATCCAACTAGCTCTGCCTTCCTGGCTCAAAACTAACAAAGCTGAAAGGTGAACTGATGGTAGTTGATGGATAGATTATCTCAGGCCACACAGCTTAAAGGTAAACTGACAAGAAATACATCTACTCATGTTCCTCCCATCTTTGATGTTCACTGAGTTCTGGGCTCCACAGAGCTTCACAGATCAGCTCACAACAGACAACAAGGTTTAAGAACATTAAGCTTAAATGCCTTGTCTGTTAGAGCAAAGCTTTAACACCCAAGATCCCTGTGACCTTGCCAGGAGGCCAATGTTGGGACTTCAGTTACACCTACCAGCAGCTCTGCCAACCACACCTTCTCCTGGTGAGCTCAGCTTCTTGCTCCAGAATGTGTCTTTCTACTTACATTTGGGTAAGAGTGTAGCCTGCCCGTTTCCCATCTCTTTTCACACTTTTAACTTAACACTTGGGGAAACTGTCATTCTCTTCAATAAATTGTCCTTGAATCCCCTTTTGGGTCTTTAAAAGTTTATTTTATTAATGAGACTGAGAACCTCCAAAGGGGGCTTCTGTGCCTTCATTTATGGGGCTATTTAAAACCCAATATCCAATGTGCTAAGTGGGTAAATGAGATAACAATTCCCAGAGTCCAGGGCCAGCTAAAATTGCACAGCAGGATTCTGAAGCTGACCATAGCCAGGTTTACTGTGTTATCCCCAAGAGTATTGTTCAAATAATCCTGGAACAACAAGAACTCATTCAAAAAGGAGTGGTAGAAATGCTCAGAGAAATAACTAATTATGAGACAGATTCAGTCCTATATCCCTATTTCATGGTATCTCAATATAGGAAAGACTTTCGTATAACATTGCAAGATTAGTCTA
Source organism: Pachyuromys duprasi (assembly GCA_028658305.1). Taxonomy (NCBI): domain Eukaryota; kingdom Metazoa; phylum Chordata; class Mammalia; order Rodentia; family Muridae; genus Pachyuromys; species Pachyuromys duprasi. The sequence goes on from CM053747.1 coordinate 5,596,171, forward strand.
TGTACAGATCACCTGGATTTTGTTAAGCATTCAAATTTGTCCAGGATAAGTTATGAGAAACAAATACACAAGAGTTTGAGGCAACATTTATGTGAATCTGCCATCACCTCAAAGTCAGGAACCATTTGAGAAAGAGAAAAGGTCATTTTATAGCCTCCTCCCATGGTTTACCTCAGTTTCCAGGCATCCTTGTGAGTACTTTCATGCCTTGGTTCAATCATCATTATTAATTACCTTCAACCATTGCTCAGCCAGTGCAGGCTTGGCAATCTTCTTATCTCAGAGGGACAAGGAGGAAAGATTAGTTGTTTTATCATTTAAGTAATGAGAATTTTACACTTCTCTAAAGAGATTTATGAGAGTAATTAGTTGAAGCAGGAGTTCCCTGCCTGAGTGTCATTAGGCGTCATAATTAACCCTAGCAGGGTGGGCTGCTGTCTAGCAAAGTAAGAATTAGTGGAGATGGCATGAAATTTCAGTTTGAGGCATGTGGAAATATATAGAAATATGCATTAACTCTTCAATAAAACTTGGCATTTGAGACACTGGATCATAGCACCATACAATGTCAAAAGCACTGATTTTCAAAGTTAGACTCAGCTCTGTTTGTGTGCATATGTGTGCCTCCATGTATGTCTATGTCTGTGTGTGCATGTACGTGTGTCCATGTATGTGTGTGTCCATGTCCATGTGTGTTTGTGCACACTATGTATGCACTTCCGTGCACACTAGGAGTTCAACTCAGGGTCTCATGACTGCCATGCACACTATCTACCAATGACAGATCCCAGCCCTCAGCTCTGCCTTTCTCTTAGGAGCTGTTTGACTCTGGATAACCACCTGATACTCATGTTTCCCCAGCTTCAAGACGGGCTAGAAAAAGAGAGGAAAGGTTCCTCCTAGACCTGGCTAACCACATCTATACATGACAGTAATGTTTCTTGAATACAGCAACAATAGTGAACACCTCAGCCCTCCAGGCTGGAGCTGAACGCTTTATCCCAAAGAGAAAGTAAAATGAGCTTTGTTGAGCCCCTAGGTCACACTTCAGTTTTTCATGTACAAGTTCTCAGCTAGACTCCCTCAAGTAAGAATGCTATGCCTATTGCGTGGTCCCAGATGCTCAGGAAAGGGGTGGAACTTGAGTAGCAGGTATTTTTTTTTGTAAGCAAGTCTGTTCAAATGTGAGTTCTGCCACAAGTGAAGCAGCATGAGTGGGAATGATCAGAATCATAAGATTGCTGAAAAAAAATCAGATGATTCACCCTAAGTTCTCCACAAAATACCTGTCTCAGAAGAAACATTTTATAAATATCAACAACATTATGGTTATTATTATTAATAATATTAATATCATCAGCATCACTATTGTGATTTTTTTTTGGAAACAGGGTTTCTTTGTGTAGCCTTGGCTGTTATGAACTTGCTTTGTAGGCCGGGTTGGCTTCAAACTCACAGTAATTTGCCTCTTTGCCTCCCTGAGTGCTGGGATTATAGACACGCACCACCACACCCAGCTTTATGATTGTTTGTAATGTGAACATTTTAAAGGTCAATTCTGTTTGCAGACTATGTTGTTTTGCTTGAAAATACCACACAGGTTTCATTGCCATGCTAATAAGCCAGAACTTGATATGCTTTGCTTTAGTTATTATGCCCATCTTTTCCCCCAGCTGTAGCCCACTGTTGATTTCTAACCTGACATATCTTTTTCCTATACTGTGCTGTGAATTCTCAACAAACTGATTCTCTTGCATACATCCACAGCTGTTTACAATTTCTCTTATTATAGAAAGAGAAATCTTTAAGATGAAGATTTTCTTTAATTTTTCCTCCTTGTTTCTATTTTTATCGACACCACTCTTAAACACAATCCTTCACCTGACTCCAATGCCTGCACTCCACCTCTGTGCAGTCTGTTGCTCTTCACATTCCTCTTCACTTACACCCCTCCCCCAGATCCTGCATGTTCCCTGGATGATTGTAAACGCAGCCGAGACCTTCAGTCTGGTTCAGCCTTGTATGACCTATCATCAATGATCCAGAACATTCTCCTTACAGTTAAAAGGACTTGTGAGTTTTAAAACTTGAGAGAAACTTAACACTCACGAAAGATTTGTTTTTTTACTTCAATGGCCTGTGTTTTGTGATGTTGGCTAAAGGGGAAATAACACAAAGGAATCTATGGAATAGGTCTTTGTCATTGTTTTGTTCTCGTCTCACTTCTGAGACCAATGAAATACATCACAAAAATATATATATATTAATTTCTTATGCCTTGATTTCCCCCAATATTCTGCCTACAATAGCATGTGGAAGTTCTAACCCTGAAAACAGAGAGAGAAGCTTTAAAGTCTCAGATTAGAAGCTCAGAAGAAGCTTCAGAGGAAGGGACAATTCATGCCACATGAGTGGTTAATATAGTCTTTAGCATGTACATAGAGTCTGGTAGACTCTGATTCTCAGGCAACAGGGCTGAAGTAAATGCTTGGCCATTCAGTTAACTGTCTGTCACAGGATGGGCCACCATTAGCCCTTGACAGCTTAGGGTTTGCCAGACTTGCTTAGGGGAGTCAGAATCAAAGACTCACAAACAGATTCTTTTGCAGAGCTCCTGTCATTGTGCCATAACATTGGAAATTACAGTCAGGTATGAGAGTAGGGAGAGAGAAAGGATGCTAGAGGTGGCGTGGCCCAAGAAGCCTTTAGGCCAAACCTAACAAACATATCTGTCATACCAAATGTATAGTAATTATCAAGTCATTGTCTGTTTCTCCTGGGTTAAAACCAGGAGTGTTTGCCTTTCTTTACTGTTATTTAGTTCTTAAATGGCAATAACTTCCCTGGGTTACTAGCATTCATTCAAACATTTCTGTTTTATTTCTTCCAGCTTAAAATGTGTGTTATGTCTACCATATAGCACTATGATGAGCTCTGACAAATTAATGCCAACTAAAAATTCAATCATTTAACTCTTGGGTTTTTTTGGTTTTATTTTCTTGCTAAGTACTGCAATCAGAAAGCAGAAGTCAAATAGAGCTCAAGTAGAGCAGTGAAGCAGCAAAACAATGACCACCATGCAGTCAGCAAACTGTGTGGACATTCCACTGCCTTCTCTGATGCTGAGTGAAAGAGTTTTACAGCCTTCATGTATTAGGACTTTTCCATGAACAATCACAGTCAGGCATGGTGACACACACCTTAACACTTTAATGTGCTCAAGAGGTAGAGGCAGGTGGGTATCTGTGAGCTCAAGGCCAGCCTGGTCCATATAGGGATTTCCATACCAACCAGGGAGACGAAGACCCAATCTAAATACATACATAAAATAAAAATCATTCCAAGGGCTGTAATGGAATTTAGTGGTAGCATACCTGTCCAACATGCAAGACACCCTGAGTTGATTCCTAACAGTTTTTTGAAATGTCATTTTAATTTTTTAGTGATGCAGCTTACTTCAAGTATAGAGATAGTAAATAGGTGAAGTTTCTTTTTCTATAAAGGCTCATTCTGCTTTCTGTATTGTGTCTTGCCTTCCACATGCTCAGAGTTCTCCAACCATTATTATCCATAAGAGCCCCATTGCAAGAGTAAATCCGTGTTATCATCATGCGGGTGAAAGACAAAAGAATTAAAAATTAGTTTTTTGGGGGGTTATTGGCTTAAAGTTTAAAGCATAAGCCTGGACAAAGGCCAGACAGGTGGTGACTTGTCCAGCCATCTACAGGAGGAAGCAGCCTTACTGCATTCTTTTCCTGCCCACTAGAGATATCATTGCTAGGAAACTGGCCCAGATCGCCCCTCTCCCCCAGGACAGCCAAACAAGGGAAGCCTTGTTTTCGGGCCTTCCCACAGCCAATCAGTTCAACATCCCCTTTTGTGTTTCAACCAATAGATGCTTGCCAGGCAGGAATTCCCTTGCTTTGGGCATGCTGGGGAGGGACTGGGACCTTTAAATCACCCTTCCACTCTGAGCACTGGGCTCTATCTCAATCGCTATGTCTGTGAGGGTGTGGGCCCAAGCTCTAGCTTGTGATCAAAAGATCTTCCTGGCAGTCTTTTGGGGTCTTGTGAATTGGGCATAACACAGCAAAGATAAAAGTTGTACTTTCATCTCTATAACTAACTTGTGATTCAATAAAGTGACTATTATGACTATAAGAGCAAGTCATAACAACTCAAGACAACAGGGTTAGAGTTCTCTCCCGTGGTGTCAAAGCTCTAGATGACACCAGAGTTCTATGATAGTTAGGGAGTTTGTTCATCTTTAAGGAGGAAAATGCTTTATGAATACTAATTCCGATTGGTTTTGATTTAAGGGTGTCACTTAAATATGCCTGAAGGAAGAAAATGCTACTGTGCATTTTCTATATTCCTTTGAATTTTAATAAATTTCATTAGGTAGAAAATTCTCCTAAGGATTGCTGTCTGAAATATGATTTGCAATCCCTTTTAGGAGAGTTGGTTGTCCTCCATAACCTTCAATAGACAAATTTGCCAGCCCCTTTGTGGGCATGTGTTATAACTGCTTCTAATTCAGATTTTGAAACCAGAAAAGTTGTGTAACTTTCCCCAAGGCCAGCATATGATTAAAGTTACTCTATAGAAGACAAAAGAATTTATAAAGTAAGTAATATTATGAGGAGTTGATCTATTTCCTCATACAAACAATAATTGATTAAATCATTACCAGATCTGGAAAATATTTAGAAAACTGAATTAGACAAGGAGTCTTTAGAGCAGACCAACAGATATACTTTGTGTGTAGTATTTCCTGACTCTGGCTCTGTCAGTTATGAAATAATCATATTAATCTACTTTCATTAACTGGGGGAACACAAGCTGAAAAGCACATCCCAAAGGCTAAGATGGCAGATGCACAAATTCAGCAGCCTCTGTTTAGCTAGGTATAAGTCCCCGGTAGGCTTTTGAAGGAGCAGTAAGTGGCAATCCACGAATATGATAAACTGGATTAATGTGGCAATTAAAATTTACTGAAATGAAGTATTGCCCTTAGCCGGAACCTGGCAGTGATATAAAAGTTGAGAATCTACTTACAAAAACTGATGTTTATCAAAGTCTCAATTCCCCAGAGGTTGCAAAGGCCACTGAGCATAAGTGCATAAGAATAACCACTCTGAGCTGACTGTGGTGCGAAAATACCCCAGAAGAGTAAAGAATCCAAGACAAGTGTGGTCATAATTCCTTATCCAAAAACATGGGTGTCCTTCAGGCAAAGGACACCCGGTTTTCAGCAGATAAGTCCCTCAGGACTATCTTCTGAGAAAGAAATTTTCTCATTATAGCTATCTTATTTGAAATCCAAGAAGCCACGGAAAATGGTTGTAGGCCAGAGTTGGAAGGTTATGATGGTGTATAAAGCAGTAATGTAATTTTGCAAATGTAAAGGGGGCATTGGAACAGAAGGACTGCTACAGTGGAGGTGATGAACCCTGTTCTTAGATCTTACAAAATCCCATTCTCTATGCCCAACGCAAAAATAACAAGGCCTCTGGATGATTTTAATCCATTGGTTCGCACATTACTGGCAAATCCAGTGGGAACATGGTTCTGACAGGCTGTCTGTATACAGTCCCCCAGGTTGTGCCATTAAAATTCATCTGAACTCCTTGATCAACTTTTTTCCCCCACCAGAGCTTATTGTTATTATCTCTGGCTTTTATCAGCTATGTGTGCTGAGACAGGAAAGGCCCCAAATAACAGCAGAAATTCCCACACTTTCACAAGCAGGTGCTGACTACAGGGAGCCAGATCCCAAATGTCACAGAACTAGTGATGTTCTGTGCAAACATTTCTAGCTAAAGACCCGCAGTGCCTTACACTAAATGGCCAACCTCAAGAATGAGAGTTGGTGCTGTAGAGTGGAGTCCACATAAGTGGGACCTAAAATAAGACCAACTTATCTTTCTTTGACTGTTGTAACAGAATTCCCTTCCTCTCTGAGCCTTCACTGGCTGTATCCCAATTTCTCTATGCAGTAGAGTTTCCTTAATATATCTTCTCTGTGTCTCTTCTGATCTAGTAAATATTTTTAGCACTGTGCCATTAGTGTTGTATGACACCTCCTAGCACAATACATCAAAAAGAAAACAAACAAATAAGCAAACAATTTCCTTTTTTCTATACTTACTACCCACAGGAGTGCAGCACTGAACTCTCTTCCTGGCTTGGTGGCCTATCTCCTGGTAATACTTTATGAAGAGTGCATTGACTTCTAAGTTGCTTTTGGAACATTTGAGCACTTCAGTGATTTGTTGCCTTTCCTCCAATCAGGCAGACTTCTGGCTTGAGGAATCCAACCTGCTATTGGGCAACAGTTTGCTGTTTGATCCCTTGCACATTTAAACAAGACTCATAGTCTACTCCCAGTGTACCCTTACCATGTTCAGAGACGGAAACTCTCAACTCTGGCTTCCTATCAGCATCACTGCCTCTGAGAGGATACAAGAGTTAATGAGTGCTCAGTCACAGACAAGACATATATATCACATCTCATCCCTCCAAGTTTAGGGACCATTGACAAAAAGGGAACAGAAAGATTTTAAGAGCCGGAGTTTTGGAGAGGACTGGGGTAAAACGGTATCTTCTGGACATGACCGCGAGGCTGTGCCCATGAACTTACAGGGCACACGGTTGCATAAACAAGATCAAGCCAGTCAACATTCCAGCAGAAAGTGGGGAGAGGCAGGGAAGCCTCACCTCTAGCTGAGAAACTTTTGTTGTTGGTAGCATCTGGAGTAGGGATAGTCAGTTTTCTTAAAGAATGTAGCCTCTGGAAGACAAACTATATATGATCCAATGAATGAACCTATGTCCACTAGTGTATAAACAACACAGCTTTGGACTGAAATTTTTGTTTTGTTTTAAAGGACCTGAAGTTCTGAGGGGTTCAGAGATGGAGAGTGGGTCTGGAAGAAGTGACAGGCAGAAATAGCGGTATGATCAAAATATATCGTAGATATGTATCGAATTCTGAAAGGATTAATATTTTTCATGTATTTATTTATTTATTTATTCATTTAATAACTTTTCAACCTGACGGCAGTCCCCTTTCTCTTCTCCTTCCAGTCCCGCCTTCACACTCCTCTCTCCCCATTTTCCTTTTCCTTCTCAGAAAAGGGGAGGCCAATCAGCCCTGACACCTCAATTCACAATAGGACTAAGAGCCCCTTCTCCCGTTGAAGCCAGACAGTACCCCAGCTAGGGGAAAAGGACCTAAAGGGAGGCAAGAGAGTCAGAGGCTGCTTCTGCTTCCATCGTTAGGGCACCCACATGTTGGCCAAGCGGCGCATCTGCTACATGTGTGTCTTAAAAAAAATTCCAAGATTGTTTCCTAACCGTGTATAGAATTTTAAAGATGATAAAACAAAATATAGGTTCCAGTATTTCAAAATTTGTTGGTACTGTCTTCACAATTCATTTAGACTGGTTCATATGATAATTAAGGTTAACTGAGGGCAGGGTTCATGATATTGTACCCTAAAATGTAGCACCTTAACATTTGAAGAAACTTATTTGATCTTTTAAAGTAGGTCAACAGATCCTTATTCTGGAGGGATCTTCTCTATATCTGGAAGATGGAAGAAATTATACAGAGATGACAAGAGGAATCTGGAAAAAAATTAAAAAAGAAAAGAAAGAAAAAAGCTTACAAAGCAACTTCCAACCTACCGTCACCTGTTACATCATACCATTTTGTCTTTCACTCATATAGCTATGACACATAGGTATGACAGGATAGCTCATTCCTGTGTCCTTTTTTTGGCAGGGGTGTGTTTGGGGCGGGGGGTTATTTCTGAAGCGTCTCGTGCCATGTAAAACTCTTATTAGATAAGTGTTTTTCATATTTTCTTTTGTTGAGCTATCTTCTGTTTTAGGGACCTCAGTCACGAACCTAGCAATAGAAAAAGAAAGACATCTTTTCTTCCTTATATAGGTAGTTGATGTCTCTGTGTAGCAGACAGCCCAACAGGATGGTGGCAGATCAAGCTAGGTAAAGACTTGACTTCTTGACTACAGAGAATTTGAAGATGTGGCTTTAGCCAGGACTCTTCTGAGCCTGTTATTTCTAGAGCTGAAATATGATTTTGTCTTTAGCTGTTAGGGTCTACTTGCACCAAGGCAACTCTCTTGGCATTACTAACGAAATACCTCCTCCCTGATTTTCCTACCTATAAAAATGATGATAAGCAAAAAGTCCCTATTGCCCCTTTTCTCTGTTGTGACAAAGTTACCACAGTGTCTTTTCCTTTGATCTAAAATAAGGAACACAGGTATCACCAAAGCCTCTTTGCAAGCAGATGAACTTTTACTAAGATACTCTGTTTTTGAGAACCCCTGTGCCCAATCTTTACAATTTATTGGGCTAATGGCATCTTCACTTGGGTGGACCTGAAGCAGAGAGTTCAATCCATTCTTATTCAAAATTCTAAGGTCTTTCTCACAGGCCTTAATGAATGTAAAAGAAAAATAGTAACACCGTATTACTAAGTTTTCAGGGCCTAAGCCTGAGCTGTCACTGTCCCAGTAAGCTAGTTCAGCCGTCTTCCCCAGTACTCCAATGAAAGAGTCAGATAATGGAAAAAGCAGAAAAAGAAGATACAGTCAGCGTGGCCATGTGGAAAAGAGAAACGAAGATATCCAGTGACCTCCTTCTTTGGAGTATGACATGAGATTTAGGTTTCAATAAAGGGAAAGAAGTATACAAAACTCTTAAGTCCTGACATAGTGTGTACCTGACCATCAGTTCTTACCCATTGTCTCAGCTCTAGTCTCTTCTGCAAAGTAGTTCAATAAGTCTCAGAACTATAGGCAGTCTCTTCCTGAGAACAAAGCCCCTCTCTAGCCCGGCACCAGGGCCTCAGCCTCTCCTGATCCCCAAGCAGAAGTTTTCTGGCAGTTCTCAGAAATTTGTAGTTTTACTGCTGCAACCTGTCTAGAAGAATTGCTTAAAATAAAATGTAATTGCCTGAGGGACTGAACAGCTTTAGAGAACTACACTGAACCAATTAGCAAATACCACTAAACTCATGAATCTTCTCATAAAATATGCTTTGTGGCTTTCTGACTCTTTTAGCAATCATATATTATGTGACAGTCACCACCCACTTCTTTCTACCCTAGCTATCCTTATTTGTGTCTCATCACTGCTCATTTAAACTGACTTCAATCTAAGCAGTGGTCCATCAATACACAGAATACAACCCTGGAGAAACAGACATGGCCAATTACCATCAGTAGAGAGGAGAGCAATGACTCTGTAATTTAAATAAAAAATACCAACAGAAGCGCTAATGCACTCTAATCTCATGGAGAAACCAGCTTAACATACCTGCTCAGAGGGCTCCTTCCCTCCAACAATTACCACATTAGTGGTACACATTGCAACTGAGTCACCTAAACAACAGGAGGAAGAATCTACAGAGATTCTGGAAACAAAGATGGTGCTGAAAAGCCTCTACTGGAAAAAAACAAAAAAACAAAAAAAACAAATATGCTCCTGTTTTGCTTTAGCAGCCTAATTCACATGCAACAAGGCCAAAAATAAATAATTTTCTCCTGTTACTGAAAAAAAAAAACACTTTTAAAATCAGTGCTGATAACATACACATACCTTCTACCTCAGGTTAAGTAGAATATTCTTTATCAATAGAGTAAGAGTAAAAACAGCATTCATTAAATGCTGATTACATGCCTCTGGCAATCTTTGATAAGGTTACATAATGGTAGGCACAAGAAGGTGATGTGATTACTTAGGTGGTTGAGTCCAGCTTTAAATTCTGGGGTTTACTGAACTCAAATAAGAAAGTGGTTAAAAATATGTACTGCAGTCAGTATACTTAGAGAAGATCTTGTCTCCCTCCTCATTGGAATGCCTGCTGTTTCCTCTAAGAGAAATTGTAGTTAACATCCCAAACATAAGGCGCTGTCTTGTTCCATGGTGAGTCAGGTAGAAGGTTCCGCCTTCTCAGGTACTGCGCCGCACCAGCAGGACCCAGGCTCCATCCATCTCTCTGCTCTTGTCAGCATGGGTTGGAAGTTCCAGGAAAGCCTCCACGTGACTTCTGCAGCTGAGGCTTTCCTACCACATCAACTTCTAGAAGCCATGAGAGGTGGGGGAGTGGAGCGCTACATAAGCTCTTTTCACAGAAAGGAGGCTTTCTTTTTGCTTTTGCTTTTAAAATATTATTATTATTATTATTATTATTATTATTATTATTTACAATTTATTCACTTTGTATCTCAGCTGTACCTTCCTCCTTCATTTTCTCCCTGTCTCTCCACCCCCTTCCTTTCCAACTTCCCTCTGTGTCTCTCCCATAGTCCACTGATAGGGGAGGTCCTCCTCCCCTACTATCTGTCCCTACCCTTTTTTTCTCTTGCATTTTTAAAATTTTATTTTTGAGAATTCCAAATGTAAGTACTAATATTTACATCATTTCACCCCAAACTCTCCCCCACCATCTCCTTCCAAGACCTCTTTAGTTACTATTGTTGCACACACACAAACACACAGATATAAGTGCAACTTAGTGAGTCAGTTGCTCATGTGTGTGTGTGTGTGAGTGTGTGTGTGTGTGTGTATGTGAGCTGAACACATGAAATAGTATAACCTCTCTCAGAGCTCTTCTGTTGAAAACTGATTCTGTCTCTCTTAGTAGACACTGACCACTTAGAGCTCCTCATCTAGGGATGGGAGATTTTCCCCATCCGCATTGGAATGGCAGCTGGCATTGTCGTTGAGCAGATCTTTTAAGGCAACTGGATTGCTGAATTTCATGAGTCCAGCTTTGGGTCACACATAGAAGACACTCTCTCACAGCGGACGGCCTCATCCTCTGGCTCTTGTAGTCTTCCTGCCTCTTCTTCCCACGTGTTTCCTGGGACTTAGCTATAGGAGTTCTATTGTAGATACAATTTGGGAGCAAGTACCCCATGGTCAGTTGTTCTCTGCAGTTGTGACCTGTTGCAGATTTCTGTGATGTTCTCTGTCTGGTGCAAAAAGAAGCTTATTTGATGCAGGGTGAGAGCTACCCTTACCTGTAGGGTAGCAACTCAGCCTGTAGGCATACAATGTCTTTCTTAGCAAAGTCTGTTCTCTGTCTTTGTTTTCACTTGGGTAACGCTCAGATTTACCTCTTTCCTGAAGAACTTTATTTAAGGAGCATATAAACCGTGGCAAGTTCCTACACACTGGAACTTTCCCTCCCATTCCTCCAAAACTGCACCTTGTCACCTGCAGCCCCACAAAGAACTGGCGGTCGGGTCAAATATTTTGTCATGGTAAATAAATGTCACAGATATTTCCCAGGGTCCTGCCTGCTGCCATGAGATCATCGCTCCTGTCTTCATTCCTGTCCGCTTTAGCAGCCTTCCTTGTGTATTTCCCCCAGCTGCTACAACCATTGCTGAATGCCATGCAGGAGCTGACTCTCTCCAGCAGGGTGGTCCAGGCAGTGTCAGCTTCCAGGCAGGGTTGGGGGAAGGGCCGACGGGCCCTCAGTGTCTCAGATTCTGATTTTTTTCAGGAACGGCTAAAGCTAAGTCCCTGCTTGAAAGGCTCCTGATATCACTGGGAGGTGTGAAAAAGAGTTTTCTACAGCGTGTTACAGCTAGCTCTTTTTAATGGGATTGCTGGTACCAGATGGCCGTGGAAACTCGGAGGAGCAGTCGGAACCCTATGATGATACCTCATGCTAACAGCAGAGGATTCAAGCAGAGGGTCTTAGGTTCATAACGGCAATGCAGGTCCTTAGGTCCAGCTGATGCTTCATTGGCAGTCAGACGTCTTCAGTGGTGGTAAGACTGCCTGGCTGGAAGCCAAGACCCAGCCGTCCAATGATGAGTTCTTCAGGGGAAAGAGGAGTCCTTCCTTCACCAGAATAAATGACAAGTCTCTTATGATTTTTTGATGAAACAGATGATGACAGTCCCCTTTATTTCATGTGAAAAACGACACATAAACCTGGGGCAGTGGGAAGAGTTTTGAATGTGATCTCTTGGGTCTAAGGGAGCTAGGGATACTACATTTACATTCAGCAGCATAGTATTTCATTTACATGCAGTGGTACAGTCCTATCATAAGAAAGGGGACACAGTACTTAATTATTCTATGTGTTGGGGAAGAATTCCAGGTATAGTTAAAGGTCCTTTGCTGAAAGCTAAGGTCTCATTAGCATAAGGTGAGGAATCACTAGGTGCTTGCTGAGCAGGTTCTACCAAAGGAAAGGGAGAGAAACCTGTTTCTTTTCCTAAGGACTATGTGACATTCCTCAGGCAGAGGATGTGGGAATTCAGGCTCCCTAGATCAGACTGAAAAGAGGGAGCCCTGCTGACAAAAAGAGTCCATCACTTCCTCTCTGAGCTCAGTGGCGATCGGGTAATGCCAGATTTTGACTAAGCAGTCATTTCTGTACTCTGTGTTCTTATACAACCAGAAAAGCAGTATGCATTGCTTTCAAACCAAATTTGTAAAGCGGTTTAACTTGCACAGGGCATAGTAGCTCACTTCACCAGCCCAGGAAAGGAACTTACTTTAGCCGCCCTTAATGCCCTCAGGAATCTGTGTTTCTCCCATCTCCACCCCCAGTCTGCTGGCCACTCCGCTTATGCTAAAAGGTCACTTTCATAGCTCCAAGTATAGTCTCCTCACACAGCTTGATTCAGCAGGAAAAAAAAGGGGGGAGGGGGGAAGAAAAGAAAACCAAAAAAAGAGAAAACAACATTAAAACTTTTTTTTTTGGCTTGGGACACCACTACTATCAGTCATTAAGTGCTCTCTGAAGACTAAGTGTGTTTTCTCATTGGCCAGGGTAATGTCACATGTCATGTGTCAAGGCCTGCCAAATTATAATTATGTGTTGAATCAATCAAAGGTCTCGTCTGCTGAGACTCTTTTGGTTAAGGATGAGAGAAAAGGAGGTCGGGAATTTTCTTGCTTTTGTCTAATGTCCTAAACAGTTGTGTTAGAGCAGTGAGGCAGCCCATGATGAACACAGTGAGAAGGTAGATCTGGACCCTACTAACAGCTAAATTAGAAGAGCCTCCAGGGACAGGTCCAGGGAACTACATCTCAGCCCTTTGCCTCTCTAAAGACCGATGGCCCTGCAGGACTCTGTGGAACCTCATGTGATTCCAATTTCCATCCTTGTGTCATCTCCACAAAACAGATGCTAAATGGATCTGCAAATGTCACATTTCAAAACTGACAGATTTTTTTTTTCTTTCCAACAGAAGTTGACTATGTCCTTGATAGCATCCAGTGAGATCAAATGCTCTGTGCACCAATTTCACTTGAATGGACTGACTACTTTCTCTTCTAGTAATTTTATTTCCAGGACAGGATTAAGAGAAAATATAATTAAAAGTAACAACAACAATTAGCAGGAAAAATAGACTTGAGAAACTGGTCACTTTTCATTCATTTTCTTTTTTCTGGACTAGAATGAAGCCCAGATCCTAATGTTTGCTGGCAAGAGCTCTACCATTAGGGCAATTTCCTAGCCCTCATTGTATCTATCGTGTTATAAGCAAATAATTTCTATGGCCTGCCTTTGATGAATTGAAGTAGAATCTATACAGAAAATATTTTCAATGTTAGTCAATTGAAGTGGAAATTTCTGGTTTCTTTGAAGACCCGGTTTTGTCATGTGATGTTTTGCTGCAAGCTGGGCACGTAATGTTTTGCTGTAGGTTGGCTTGTAAGAAGACGATGTTTTACTGTAGCTCTCTTGTGAAAGGGTCATGACTTTGACCAGCTGAGAACGTCCTTGGGTGGACTCTAAGGAGAGGAGATATATAGAGGTTCATACACAGTGAGGCATCACCTTTTGGATCTACATAGCTTCGATGATCATCATGCTTTGACACTTGACTTCACAGAGAGGAACATGCCAGAGAACTTCTCAGGGCAATCCAAATGAGTCCTGAGGCTTTCGCTGACTTCATGTGCTGTTTGGTGTTGGCCTTTGGACTGGACTGCTGGTATCTGGACTACTGAGTTTGATAATCCCCTAAAAACCCCCTAAAAACCCTAATCAGCAGAAAGTAGATAAAACAGTTCTATAGCCCTTTTCCCTACTGATCTCCTACCTAGGGTCAGGGGTTGGAAGGAAGGTGAAGGTCTTTAAGAACCCTAAATAAAGGTTTGGTGAAAAATCTAAGCCTGCAGTCAACTGGTGACCACAAAGGACATTGTTTCCAAGTTTCCAGCCAGCGTGAGGAAAGCTGCACGTTCACTGTGAGTGCTGTCTCCTGTGTCAGAACAGAGAACTGTAAGATGTAATACTACTTGCTAATATAATGCTTGCATATGCTAGGCCTCATTCTGGAGTTTATATTCCTTCATTTGCTTCCTGCAGCAATTGTAGACATGTATTCTCACTTGTGTCACGAGCCTCACTTCTCAGACTGAGATGAGAGAGATGGGTTTTGCTAAGATGTAATAAGATGTGCATGTGAATCTAAGGGCATAGCTCCAGAGGCTGGCCTTGGGGCTGCAATGCTATTCTTAGCTCTCAACCCATACCACAGAATATTGTCTGTGAACCACGACACTGAGTCCTTAAAGCTTTATAATTAATTGTAGCATCTTAAAGTGAATAGAGAATGCTTTTGACTTTCTGAATTCTGACTTTTCCTGAAAAACTCAGAAGACCCATGCTGGCGGCACAAGGCAGGAACGTGTACAGCAAGCAGTCGCTTGAACATGAGTAGCTAGCACACTCAGACATCTTGCATTTTCTTATTAGCCACATTTTCTTCCACTTTTTATCATTTCCTAACCATAAGGCTTAGAGCTCAATCTGCCAGACACAATTTAGTGGAATGACTAAGCACTTGAAAGATCAACCACTTGGACTCCGGATTCAGGATTCACTCTCACCTATGAACATCACTTAACTGTTTTATATCCCAGTTCCTTTCTCTCTGGTTGGGGGCAACAATAATATCCCTTTAACAGTTCATAGTGTTTGCTAGAGTTTACTATATGGAAAGTATTTAAAACCATTTTTGTCAAGAACAGGTACCATACACTATTGGCAGGCAAACGGAAGTCACACCATGAAACCTATCCACTTGGGAGGGAGAGTGGGGACTGAAAGGCTGTGATCTTGAATAATAAAGATCTACTGTGTGATCCTCATTATGCAAATAGCGCAGGCTGCTTGGGTGTGGGCCCACTGTGAGACCTAAAAGTGAAGGGTGGGAAGAAGTCACCATCAGTCTTCAAGTTCCCTGAAGAAGAGGCATCTCTCATGGGTACAGATGTGGGTAAGCTAGGCCTCTGATTCCACTAATATAACATTTTGATGCCATTTGATGACAGAGCCAGGACCTGGGGCCAGGCTACACACTCACCGTTTCACCTCTTCTCAAGTATTTCATGATATGTATTGTAAGATGAATTTACTGTGCTCAGAGGTCATAGTTGCAAGCTTGGGATGAGGAGCAGTAGAGAGCCCTGGACTAGCATGTGCAAGGGCCTGAGTTCAATCCCAGCCCCTCAAGAAAACAAAACAGACTAACACACACACACACACACACACACACACACACACACACAATAACTTAGTTAGTACATTCTTTAGAGTAGAAACTCCAGTTTACTTCCGAGTGGCCAAACCAGAGTATTTTTACTATGTGGCTCCTGGATCCATTTTTGTTAGTAAGTAACAGCAAACTGACTTATAATTAGTATAAATTCTTTCCTAATTCACTTATCCATCTGACCAAACCATTCCCAACAAAGAGAAGGTTTGAACCAACCAACTCAAAATGTTTGTAATGGTAACACATAACTTGTACATCTCTTAGAAATTATTTGAAATCAGACATTTTGTGAACTTGGAATAATAATACACACACACATCACATTGCACATTGCTTGCTACCTCTTCCTTTTTAGTGCCATTTGAAAGGACAGACAAATGGGAGGTTCCTGGCTTGCTGACAGTGCACCCAGTCATAAATGTATTACTAAATTCCAGCTTTATCGAGTTACAAGTAACATACAATTAATGGGCCATTATAAAAATTTTCATGTCTCAACTTCAGATTAGACAAATATTTATCATAGTCCTAGAGCCTGTCTTGCAAAGAGAAAACAGGCCAACAGATACTTTGTCCTTGCCCAGTCCCTGTTTTTAAATGAAAGATGAACTAGGCTGTGCCTGTCTCAGACACTGGAAGTCTCTGGAGGAATTTGGCTCTTGTCTCTCAGGGAAGAAGAGAGATTTAAGAAACCTCTGATTAACCTTAAGAAAAACCAATGCAGGGGAAATAAGAAAGCTGTCTTGTCAAATATGTGAAGGGTTGTCACACAGAAGAGAGAACAAACTTGGCCTCCATTATTTTGAAAGGCCAACCTGGAATTCAGACGTGGCTAAAATTTTATAATTATTAATGGGCTAAAGAGGTTAAGAATACTGGTTGTTCTTCCAAAGGTCCTGAGTTCAATTCAAAGAAACTACATGGCGGCTCACAAACATCTGTAATGAGATCTGGTCCCCTCTTCTGGTGTACAGGCACACATACAGGCAGAATGTTGTATAAATAATAAATAAATAAGTCTTAAAAAAAGTTATTAAAAAATGTTCTCTACCCAGTCTAAAGTATATCCTTTATTGTTGTTGTTATTCAAAGGGAAAATTGGAATCTTAGTGTTTGTATATTTGACATTTATATGCATTTACTCTGAAGATATTTTTGAGCATGAGTCAGCTCTTCAAATAACATGTTAGTTTCAAAATTATCACCCTGGTTTGGTCAGAAGTCTCAGCAGGTAACACACTCTTGAGACATTATTCTGGAAATGTGAGTTTGAGCTTCAGACCACACATAAAGGGAGAAAGGGAGATTCAACTCCACAACATCTCCCTATTGTATACTCACAATAAAAAATAAATATTTTTACTATAGTAAAATCACTACGTAGTGTTACAAAGCTTTTCTGGAAAGGATGCCCTTGATCAGGTCACTTTTAGAGCATCCTTTTGAGAAGAGCCGACACAGGAGGTATCCAAAAGCCATTCTGGCCAAGCGACCCCCCCTCCAAAGGCCTCCTTTATCCAGCTAACTTGAAAAATGGCACTCAACTAAACAGTAAGTGTTTCCAGTGTATTTTTTACTCATGACTCAAGCCAAGAAAAGAACAAATGAACATGCCATTATATGACAGGGTGTCCTGTGAATTCCCAGACATAGAAGGGAAGAAATGTGGCAACTGAGTCTGAGTGTCAGCCTGTAGGTCTGTGATACTGCCTGGTCATAAGGACATGTAGAAGCTCTATTTCTTCACTTGTCAGACAACAATGACAATAAAGACTTCAGCGGTTCCTGTAGGAATTTAGAATCTATGTAAGTCTTCAGCATAGTTCTAGGTTCTTGACACAGAGGCCTCTACTGCTTTTGTGGTTCTTGGTGTTGCTGCCGTCACTGTAAATCATGCTTCTCACCATGTCCTCAGTGTGTCCTGAGTCACTTTTCCCTCTGTATCCTCAGTTCATCCTTTCTGCTCTCTGTATTTGAAAACTACTTTGCAAAAAATGTATTTCAATTATTGCCATATAATCCCCCTTAAGGGATTTTTGTCAACTTTTGTGTGATAACATTTGTATACACAGCTGAAATTTAGGATACAAAGCTGATTGTAAAGTGAGTTTAATCACCAAAGAAAGTAAAGACTGTATTGATTTTTTTTTCGGTGCTTTAATTGGTATACAAACTAGTAATGATTTATAGAGGCTTTTGTTTGATTGTTTGTTTAAGGTCAAGATTGTTGGGTTTGCTGTAAACACAAGACTAAGAGATGTCATTGAAGCAGACAGGCACAAGCGCCCTTGAATTCTCCAGTACTGGGTAAGTCAGTTAACCTCTATGTGTCTTTGTTTCTGATCTTTTCTTCAAAAGTTTTTATTATTACATTTTACTTATTTATGTGTTGTGTGTGCACCACCATGCACATGCGGAGGGAGAGGACAACTTATAGGAGTCATTTTTCTTTCCTTCCACCATATGGGTCTCAGGGATCACACTCAGTCATTAGGCTTGGTGGCAGGCATCTGAGCCATCTCACTGGTCCACGTTTTTTCTGGTCTTTAAATTGTATGTAGTAAGGATCTATAAGTAAAACTATTTTTATGAATGGGTAAAAAGCATTTAGATCAGTGCTGGATATTCAGTGGGAACATGATGAGCGGTAGCTGTGGTGGACTGTTGTAAAAGAGTTTTGGAGCAGAGACACAACAGATAATCATAAACCCAAACAGTCAGAATAGTGGATGGCAGACACGAATTCTCTCTCTCCCTCACACACACACACACAGAGAGACATTTGAACATTCACACTAGTCCTAAACTGAACGTTCCCTCTTCTTGACTCGGCAGACATGAATGGCCATCTGCTGAGGTAAACTTTGGGTTCCATCACTACATCCAAGATGGACAACTTTTAAAGTCACTTTTTAGAATTCTTTAGATATCTATGTGTTTTTCCAAACCATATGCGTGTGTGTATGTATGTATAATGTGTTCATGTGTGTATGTGTATGTTTTTATACGTGTATACATATGTAAGCTATGGTCGCAGCATCAAAATTATATTTTTACATTAGATACACAGTTTAGCAGTATAAAAATTATTGGTTCATAGACACAGCAAATAGCAGTGTCACACATATATAAAACTATAGAAAATGATGGATGTCCTGAGTTTAAGCTGAGCTCACTAGCATTCCTCTGGGTAAACCTTGGCCTTGCGTCTTGTCTCCTGATCCTGTTTCTCTAGCTACTGAAAAAAAAGAGGCAAATTAGTTCCCCAAAGATTACTTATCCAATACCAGGGCTTTTGTCATAGTAACATACGTGATCACCCAAGGAATATCCTTGAAATTTCAAGGATGTCCTTGAAATCTTGGTTTTCTTATACTATTTAAATTTTTATAATACACACTTAAATATTTATTATTATAATACTTTAAAATGCACCTTGCAATCTCGACTTACATCATGTGTTTTGGAAGCATGAGAGGAGATGACCACTGAGGTCCCTGGCAGTTTTCACATTCAGACATGCAACAGATGAAGAGGACAAAGGAAAGGAAGAACAAGACGCATGCCAAGGTGTATGTTATACTTTGCCATTTCTGCATTTTTTTTCTTTTCAGTTAGTGGATCAAGAATGGAGTAGATATTCCTCAGGGGAAGAATCCATCTCATCTCAAAGATGAGGTTTTGACTGGCCTCAAACAGAAACTATGAGAGACAAGAATGTTGGAAGCTGAGCTATCATCATCAGTACACAGAAAAGGCAAGGCAGCATGCTTCAAGTTCAGCGCAGGAAAGAGATGAGGCACACCCAACAATAAAAGGTGGAAGTTTCCACAATGTGAAGCCAGCAGGATTTAACACACAAGGACAAAAAAAAAATGTTTGTTCCTATGCCTTCTCCCACTTATTTTTTTCTCAATTGTCATTTTGTCACATTAAATTTACTGTCTCAACTGAATCAGAACATCCTAGTAGGCTGTTAATGACCTTCATAAATCTGTTAAATTAGTTATTTTTTTCTTACAATTTTTCTTCTTCAATGATTTTAGGATCAATTTATATTGTCTCTCATCCAAGGGAGAAAGTAGGGTCCCCATTTATTCTGTGCAAGGAAAGGCTAATAGAGCCCAAGGGCTCCCCTCACTCAGCCGCTGTTCAGCCCCTCTTAAGACTCATGACTCCCTCAGTCTAGGATGACAACGTCTCTGGAACCAGAAGAAAAATGAAGACTTCCTCAGAGTGTTGGGTCTTAGGCTGTCATCTTGCCTGACATATAAGCCTCAGCAGCTGAGAGAGGCAGGCAGCAGATACAGAAGGACAGACATCTCAGACCAGATAGGAAACCAGCAACAGAACAAAGCAAGGATACCACCAAACACTCCAGGCAGAGAGCCAACAATAGAACAAAACAGGGATAAACACCAAAGTTCAACTTGGTGAACCAATGAGTTTTATTGGTGTTATTTACAGGAGCTTGGGTAAAAAGTTGTTTACCAGAGCAAAAATGATTGAAAGACAGATATGCGTCACCCAAAGTCGAACCCCAGTATGAGTGACAGCTTATGAAATCTGAAATCCTGGAGCTTTCAGAAAGCTCAAATAGTCAGATAGTGTCACTTACAGGGATTCCAGCTTGTCCGATCTTTGTCCAGGCATCTGAGCTACGCAGTGTTTGTTGTTTGTCTTTTAAGCAGCATGGTTGGTCTCTGCCTCTTCTATGCAGTACAGGTTTTCTGAGCTTCTTCCAGGCAGATATGCTGGTCCAAGAGCGTTTCTCAGCAGTCCTTATTGCTCACATAAATGTTGGGAGGGAGGGGCCTAATGTATCTGGTCAGTTTTAGGGAGTTCCTGAATCTCCTGAGTTATTTATTTACTGAGTCTTAAGGAGCCTCCCTATAGGAGAGAATGTTTCACCTTTCTTCAGAGCATCCTGAGCCTTAAGGAGCAGCCCTCCTGATGGAAATGTATTGACTGGAAGGAAATTGCTATGCAGGACAGGGACTGTCTCGTCCTGTTCATGGATCATCTGTGTGATCTTGGGAAGAGTCAGGTGTATTTGGGGGTTTCCTTCTCTAAAGTTAGAGTCCCAATCTTCTGAGTACACTAATGTGTGTCCTAGATCTCCAAAAATATCCAGGCAGCTTCACAAGTGCAATGGGCAACATCTCAGTGAGACATATACTTTATTTTTCAAGGCTTGGGTTATCCATGTCAGTGTCTCTTCAAAAGTACATGTAGACACTGTGGGACCTGTACATCAAAAGGTCTTGGGAGTCATTTCCTGTCACCTCTCTCTGCTCCAGAGACAATCGTGAGATCCAGAGTCAAAGTGTTAATGTAGAATGTCTTCCATAGGCTCATGTACTTGAACCCTTTGTCCCCAAACAGTTGCACTATTTTGGAACGCTGTGTAACATTTAGGGGGTGGAGCTTCACTGGAAGAATTGGATTATGGGAGGCAGACATTGAGATTCTATAACTTGCTGTTTTTCTCTGTTTTTTAGTCTACCAGAAGTGAAGGGTCCCTGGAGCCAAGTCCTGACAACATGAGGCTCCCACCACTATACCTTCAAAACTATGATCAGCCATGTCCCCTCAAACTTAGAGCCAGAATAAATGCTTCCCTCCTGAATCTTCTTTTTCTCAGGTGTTCAGTCACTTCCACAGGGAAAATAGCTAGTATCCTAGGGAGGTGGATTCACTCTCTGACCATGGATCCAGCTCACAAAGCACTCATGCGTTCTCTTCAGATGGAGAACACTTGATGCTTTTGTATGTAAAGGGGAAACCGGTTCACAAGACAAGGGGAGAAGTCTGCTACAAACTCTCCACATAAAGTACTTCCTGCTCTTCATTAGCTATGGCTTTCTTGGAAATGCTTCTCCCTTCACCATGAGTCCCAGAAAACAATCATGACTGAAGAAGAAACATTCAATTCTGCATGACTCAAGGAACAAAAGAGTCCAAGCTAGGAAGACAATGACATAATAAAGAAAGCATACATTACATCACCCAGTTTTCCAAAGGAAACAGATTCCTTGCTGTTCCAAGGCTTTCAGCACTCTGTTTGTCTAAACTACCTTTCTCCTCCATTCCCTTGTTTGTCAAACTCCTATTCATCCTTCAATACCCCACTCTTGTACTATATTTTTCCTGATGATTCTATCAGCTTGTAATTGTCCTCCCACTGCCAGAGAATCTATGAATGTAGGCTATTCTTGTGCAAATCTCAGCATGCAGATATGGGTAAGCTGCGTAGAAGGAAGGACTCTTCTAGCCAAAGAGATGGCTCAATAGTTAAGAGCACTTACTATTCCCCTAGAGGACAGCAGTTCAGTTCCCAGCACCATGTTTGTTAGGTGCCTCACCTTGGCCTACAATTCTGGCTCCAGGGTACCCAGTACCCTTTTCTGGCCTCAGTGGGCACACACACATACTCACACACACACACACATAGCACAAACACATGCACACATGTATACATACAAATAATGACATAAATCTCTTTTTTTAAGGAAGTTTTACTGCCTGTCTGCATGGCTTCATAAAGGGAGTCTTTGCTCCCCTGAGTCTCCACCCCGATGTTTGGATCCTAAGACTTTTGGTAGGGCTGAGAATGTGCAAGCTTGTTCCTTCCTAAAGGCGTACAGCAGATCTAAGACATTACTGAGAGCCCTTCACTCAGCAATCCAGCTGGAGGAGGAAGCAGCCTGTGCAAACACACACAATTAGAAAGCCAAATTATACACCGCTCGGGATTTGTAAAGAGAGCCATTGTCAATCACTGCCCTTCTTCCCCAACAAGATGGTAATAAATCCATGCGCAGCCTGGATGTGCTGGGGGAATATCCTTCAAGATGTACAATTGGCATTAATTAGGACAGGGTGCTCTGTGCTGCAGTTTTACACCTGAAAATGATTCTGGGAGCCCACATCTTCCTCCCGTACAGACAGACCTCTTGTAGGTTCTGATAACTGAACACAGAGAACTCCAGTTTCCACTTCTGAATACTAATGAGCCACATTATTGTTTTCAAAGTGACTGCAGAGTCTCATGATGGTTTTTTTCTTTTCTTTTTTCTTTTTTTCTTTTTCTTTTTTCTTTTTTTCTTTTTCTTTTTTTTTGCCCTGTGCTTTGGCAGAAACCAATGTGTTAGCATTGAACGTATCACTCATGTGAGTGAAGGACATCCTAGGTAAGGGGACGAAGGATCAGTGCATCCCCGGGAGGCAGTGCAACTCAACTTGTGGTGACAGGCCTACGTTATGGTAGGGCATGACCGATGTCACCCCTGATGGACTGGAGCTCCTGGAGACCTTGACCTTTCAGTTTGTAGAGAACAGCCTGTAGTGTTGGAAACAGCCTGGGTAGTTTGCGGATTCCCATGAGAACCCTTTTGCCAATAGCTGTATTAGATGTAACCCATTCCTAGTGTGGGAAACTTCATTTAATGAAATGCCCAGTAGGGACTCTGTCTTTTCCATTGTTTGGCGATTTCACTGAGCTCACTTTCCTATATGTATATATTTTTAAGAAGGTTCTGCCATATTAGGTTTCCACAAATACACTACCTTTCAAATGGCCCTTAATGCTCTATCTCCCCCCATATTCACTGCCTCGCACCCTCATTTTTTCCTTACCGACTTGATTCTCCTATTTCACATCCCCATTTATGCATAACTATCTATTATATTCCCATTTTCTAAGGCGATCTGTCTGTATACTTCCTTCTTCTATACCAAACCTCTGTTGTTGTATGTCTTGTAGCTTAGCTATCATTGACTTAACAACTAGCATATGGATATAAGCAAGTACATATCATATTTGTCTTCTTAGGTCTTGATTATATCACTTATGGTGATTTTTTTTCTAGTTCCATCCATTTACTTGCAAATTTTATTTCTTTTAATGGCTGAATAATATTCCATTACATGAATGTGTAAACATGCATTGGGTAAATGACCTTCCGTTGAAGGTCAGCTAGGTTGTTTCCAGTTTCTTGCTATTATGAAAAAAGCAGTAAAGACATAGTTGAACAACTGTCTCTGTGGTAGGATGAAGTGTCCTTTGGTGTATGCTCAAGAGTGGTACAGCTGGTTCTTAAGATAGATCAATTCGCATCTTCTTGAGGAACTGTCACACTGATTTCCATAGTGACTGTACAAGTTTACAGTTCCAATAACAAAGTAGGAGTGTTGCCTTTACTTCTGATCCTCACCAGCATGAGATGCCATTTGTTTTATTGATTTTAGTCATTCGGATAGGTATAAGATGGAGTCTCAAAGTAGTTTTGATTTGCATTTTCCTGATGACTAAGGATGTTGAACATTTTTTAAATAATTCTCAGCCATTTTTGTTTCCTCTATTGAGAATTCTCTATTTAAATCTGTACTTCATTTTTAAATTGGGTTATTTG
>CM053747.1:5620657-5640928 GCA_028658305.1 Pachyuromys duprasi
CAGGGAAATTTCTCCAGGTAATAACTGGGTGTCCCTAGGGTTTTCCCACTTGATTTTCTCACCGTAGGAGTTCCGCTCACCTGGCACTCACAATGCTGGCGTTTTAGGTCCCAGAGTTCAGTCTCCTGGTCGCTGCGTTGTTTCTGCTCTCCTACTCCTCAGACACAGTGTTCTCTCGTGGCAGCCATCTTGGATCCAGGCTTATATTTCTATTTTCACGTCTTGACCTGTTTTCTTCACCAAAGTGTTTGTTTTTTTTCTTGGCTTTCTTGGCATTTTTGATTTTCTCCAATTTCTGTTTGTCTTTGATTTCTTTAGTAATTTTTTTCTTTATGTCTTCTTTAAGGAACTTGTCTTCACAACTTTGATTTTAAGGTCTTCTTTTGTGCTTCAGCTGCTTTGAAATATTCAGATCTTGTTGTCATAGGATAGTTGATGGTGACACATTGCCTGGGCTATTGTAGATTGTGTTCTTATGTTGGCATTTAGGCATCCAGGTTTGGGATGATTCTAGGTATAAGTGCTGATTTCTAGGTTTGTTTTTGTTGGATGGGTATTTTGTTTTCTGGTTTCTGTTTCCTCTTTGGTCTTCTAGTATTTGTGGCCTGGATTTCTGGTGGCCAGTGTGACCTCTGATCCAGTAGAAAGTCTCTGACCATGTTTAAGACTGGACTTCTGGTGACTACTGTGACATGTACCTGAGCAGAGAGAGTCTTCAGGAATTGGAGCAGAGAAGGGAACAGTGAAATCACTGTTTTAACTTGGAAGTATGCAGCTTCTCTTACCTTTGAACTCTCCACATTTATTCATTTGAAAAGGGAATATGGATACTCTTCCTATTCTTCCATTTGTACTTCAGATAATTTAAAAAAAAAAGGAATATAATAAAGTTTTGACATTGCTTTGGTCATTACCAAGCAATTCAAATATCAGCCATAGGATAAGGGATTGCTTTCTGATGAATAAATAAGGACAATATTTAAAGATCTGATGACCTTGAATATTTTAGGGCTTGAGTTTTATGAAGATCTATCCTTTTAGTAAGGATTCAACATCTTTTATTAAGGGTCAAGATAAGTTGTACTAAGCCAGACAGAGGAGCCAGAGATAGTGGTAAAGTGAGTTAACATTTTTATTGGAACAACATTTTAAATAAGAAGTCACACAATTTTTTTTTTTCTGGGTGACAGCTTTGTCTCTTCACAGAGGCACTAAGCTGAACAGTACTCCCTTTTGGATTTTCAGTTATCATCAAAACCATAATTTACAAGTGAATCTGGAGTAGAATATAGAATGTGACACAAACTGTCTTAGATATAGCCTATGGGTGGTAGTTCTTTCTTTTTAATTGTGTGATTGAGGCTTGAATCCGAGGTTCAGTACTGATTAGGCAAACACTCCACCATTGAGTCTACTTTTAATTTGAGTCAAAATCTTGCTGTATTTCTCAAACAGGCCTTGAACTTGCAAGCCCCCTGTTTTAGCCTTTTGAGATAACAAGACAGGCTCATAAATTGTATTACCTGAAGGTTTATATTCGTGCCATTTAATGTAATAATTTATGACACTCTCATTTTACTTCCCATCTCTTAAGTTTGTCATCAAATGTTATTAGAATCTGAACATGATGGCTAATATCTAGAATACCAATACCTAGGCCAGAGGCAGTGAATAGCTGTGAGTTTGAAGCCAGACTGGGCTATATAAGAAACTGGAGAACAACAGAGATTTCATAGCAAGACTCTGGCTGGAACAAATAGACAAACAAACAAATAAACAAAGTAACCAGAAAAAGTATTATTTCAGATGCTCGTTCAAGGCAGGACATAAGGAGTGTTTGGTTCGGAAGAACAAATATGGTGCTAGACCTGTAGGCTGCCTCAGTGACCCCAAGAGTGCAGTGTTGGTGTGTGCCTGTGTGCATACATTCTTCTTTTGGGGATCTGTCTCAGGAAGAGAGGATTGATCAGCTGAGTGCCACATAGTCTTACCTGCAGTTTTCAAATCCAAGCTGAGGGCACTTCTTTTCTTGTGACCCTCTGTATTAAAGCGCTTTTAAAATATATTCCAATTCTACTTTAAGAAAAGAAAAAAGAAAAGAACTCACCACACACAATGAAAATTCAGTACAAGATTAAATAAAATAACTAGTGTGTGTTAGACGGACAGCACTGGTGCTACAAATGACATAGAATGGGAAGTGTGGGGCAGGGAGAGTGCAGCCGCGGAAAGTTGAAAACAGACGATGTGAGTGGTAGAGCCATCTGGTGTCTAAGGAAGCAGGGAGCTGAAATGGGACCTGAAGGAAGGTGGGTGACATCTTTCAGAGGCTGGGACATCTGCCAGCTCTTTCCCACGGCAGATCGTGGAGCCAGGAAGAAGGCCTCAGGAGCATCTCTTCCTTTGTTAATTTCCTCCAAGCAGCCACCTGTCAGCGGCATCTTTCCACCAGGTGTCCTCAGACTGCAACAGGATCTTCCCTGTTTTCCCAGAAGAGGAAGAAATCCTTTCAGCACATGCTTCTGTGAAGAGGGCAAGAATGCATTTGCAATGAAAAGAATAGCTTCTACCCTAGACCAGAAACTCCCAGGTGAAGTCTGCCACATCTGAAAGCTGCAGTGGCCAGAGAGGACTCCATTTTCTCACTTCACACAGAAGCTTGGGGCCAGAGGTGAAATCAACATTACAAGGGAAGGGTTTTCGTTTAGGTGGCTCGGCTCTGCAGTCACATTAGCATTATTTTTGTACAGCTGCCTTTAAGGGGGCTGAACTCTGTCCAGGGCTGAACACAGCAGCATTATCAACCTCTCCATCCATCCTAACTTCCTGCACGTCTCTCTATGTATGCGAAGCTATTTTTAAAAATGCTTATTTCTCCAAACTCTTTTCTACAAATAAGGCCACTATAGGGGACACAGGCTCTAGGTCTTTACTATTCCTCCAACCCAAACATCTTGTGCACCTCACTTAAAACTTACAGACTTTCTCATTATTCAGAAATTCTCAAAAGCTATTTCTTTTTCCTCCCGCCTCCCTCCTTCTTATACCTCTTCTTCTCCCTTCCTCTTTTCTTTTTTGCCTTCATTATTTTTTTTTTCAACATAAGAGGAAAGCTCTGACCAAGTGCAAGACAGTAGACCTTCAGAGGAAATAGTCTTTCCAGTTCTGATACAGAAGAAACGTGTAGGACAGTGTTAGCAGAGGCCAGAACTGTGGGAGAGAGTGTGTGGACAGCGGTGGGCAGGTTAGAAATAAGACCTAGCCCGAGAACCTGGGGTTAGCTCTCAGGTCAGATAAGATGCGCATTTATTGTTCAGCTGGATCATCAGAGACACACGGCTCACCTCTTTGGTTTCAGTCACTGATAAACATTCTGAGCATTTGTTTTCCTGGAGATGAAGTGCCAGGTATGCTTTCTGCTGACAGCAGGCCCAGTGGTGGATTCATCCCGCCTTCTCCTGTGTGATTCAGGGGTCTGTCAGACACAGGAGGGAGGTGACTGTTTCGATTTTTTTTTTTAACATAGAAAAGTGTAGTGAATCAGAAAGGAAGCAAGCAGATTAGCTGTTAGGTATAAACCCTTCATCTGACCCATGATCATTTGGGTCTGATGTGAGGACTCTGCTCCCGTGTGAATTCCTGCTCAGAAGCACTATCGTCAGCCTTTGCTAAGGATTGCTGAGCCAAGCCAATCTTCCGGATGTTGGAGAGAATGGGGTGCAGCCAAGCATGTTCATTTTTAAGGTTCATTTTGCAGCCGTGTTATGGGATGGCATAAAAGTAACACTCCAAATCAGATTTTTAAAAGGAAACACAACCAAACGGCTTCCCTGTCTGCACTGCG
Organism: Pachyuromys duprasi; assembly: GCA_028658305.1. Lineage (NCBI taxonomy): Eukaryota > Metazoa > Chordata > Mammalia > Rodentia > Muridae > Pachyuromys > Pachyuromys duprasi. The sequence goes on from CM053747.1 coordinate 5,624,502, forward strand.
CACGTCAACTCAGGCACGGGAGGGTTAGCTATGGATTAGCTCTGGCCAAGAACAATGAGTGGTGTTAGAGCCTTCACAGCATACTAATGACAGAGGAGGAGAGAGAAGTAAAGTGGCCAGGTGGCTTGGAACTTGCTATCTGCACACTGTTCTTGGGAAAGAGTAGGGCATTTGTGATAAGATGTTTGTTGTAGTTTACAGATTTCAAAGTAAGGTCTTCAGAAAAAAAGAAGGGATAGGAGAAAAGAGAGAATTAAGGAGGGAGGGGAAGAGGAAGGAAGGGGAGGAAGGCAAAAAAGAAAATTCTACCTTTTGTTTGTTTGCTTCTATCTGTTTTGTGGAAAATATAAATGTACAACCCCACTCAGAAGACAGGAATCTGATTATGGCCGCTTGTCCATCTAAGGCCAGAAGTAGCTGTACTGTCCTCCCACCCCAGAGAGCTCCCATTTCATTGTGTAGATGCTGAGTCTTTCCTTCACGCCAGAGTCATAGAGCAGGACCTACAGCTCCTAGGCTGCCAGCAAGAACAGTTACCTGAAGACTTCCTCCTACACAGAAAATTGTCCGGGCTGTGGCTCTGGGCTTTGAGGGCACAGGCAGCTAATCTTTCAGTAACCTTCACTCAACCAACATTTGTTTGGTACCTAGCAGAAAATAATGATCTATGCTGACCCTCATAGGGGAGGGCAGGAGACAGGAACAGTAGAATCTTATAGGCCTGTTAAGGAACTTTGATATAATCTATAGTTTCCCTTTCATATTCCCATCTACTCTAATTGCCATAAGTATTTTCTGTTGTCCTAATAGTGTGCTCCCAGATAACATGGGTCATGGATGGAGGTACTGAAGGATAAATCTGTGATAAATCCGAACTGCCCCACAGTGATTTTGCAAACAATGTTGTGGAAACAGCATATTGGCTCGGCAAGAACAGGGCAGCAGAAGTAGAAACATTGTGATTGTGGACAACCAAGAAGGCCAAAAAGAAACAGCCTGAACTCGTAGGAATGTCCGACCTGCAGTCCACAGACTACATGTGACCCAAGGATAGCTATGAATGCTACACAACACAAATCAAATCATAAACTTATTTATAAAGTTATGGGATTTTTTGTTTTTGTTTTTTGTAATTCAAGCATATGGTTTCTGTATGTGAACTTCATAGATTGCACAGTTGTGTTGTGAAATTAAAAGTCTGGACATGCCTCAGCTCTAAAGCAACATAGAATCAAATATACATATGTGTATATCTTATGGTATTCTTAGAAACATATTAATCTCATGAATATATTATTACATAATATCTATAAACATAGATATATACATATATGTGTATTCTTAGTAACATTTATCTTATTATTATATAATATATATGTACATATATGTATTCTTAGTGACACATTAATCTCATTAATATATCATTACATTATATATATGAATACATGTATATATATGAATATATATGTATGTGTATTCATACATATACATGTGTTTTTTTATCTTGGATACTCAGACTGAAAGGAAAGAAAAGCCAGTGGCAATTTTGAAATTTTTAACCAGGCAGGCTTTGTGTGTCCTCTCAGAATTCACTTCTTCTTAGCAGCCAAATATCCTGCTCAGCACTCTCCTGTCGCTGGATGATAACAACACCAGCCCTGGGTCTATTGAAAATGCTCCTTCAGGAGGGAATGGCAGAGGATGGAAAGGTTTGCTGTGTGTCTCAGTCCACCTGCTTTGACTTTGTGTACTGAAGCAATGCAGAGCTCTGACGGGCTCGAGCTCCACTTGATTGACTCAGTGATTCAACACTGTCAGTGAGGCTCTGGGTAGGGTTTATGGTCAAAGCATATTTCATTCTTAACAGTGACACCTTGTAGTTGGACACAAGTGTGTTGTGGGGTATTCAGCAGAGAAGACTGCTTGGACATGGGTTTAAGCCAACAGAAAGTCTTTATTAGCCAGTAATCACCTATACCAGGTGTTTGGGATCCAGTGTAAAACTGAGCCTTTCTCAGGGTGAACTTTTAAGCACAAAAATTATGTTTTTGGGTTGACACACTTCAGTTAACAAGAACAGTTAGCTAGAAGCTGAACTACAAGAAGCTAAAAAGAAAAGTTACATTTTGACACTTTCCCAGAACTTCGGTGAATTAGGCTTTTGTTTTTCGCAGATGGTGCTGAGTATCAGCCTGAATGGTACTGCCATCAAGGAGTCAGTTGTGCTAAGGTCTGGGGCCTGGTACATAGGTCGAGGTTCTCTTGCAGTCCTAATGGCGGCTGAGGAGATCTCTGTGGTGGTTTAGATGGACTGTCAAGTTGACGTGACCTAGAAGCACTGAGAAAAGGAGTGTGTGGCATGCCTGTGAGGCACTGTCTAGATTAGGTTATCTGAAGAGAGAAGACTCGCTCTAAGGATGAGCACTGTGGATTGAGTCCTGGACTGAATAAAGAAGAGAAATTGAGCAGGAAATGATACTCTGCCTCCTGGAGGATCCAGGCAATGTGACCCACTCCTGCTCCGGCCAGCTTGGCCTCCCTGCTTGCTGTCACGATGGAACGATTCCCAGGAACTACAAGCAAGAGAAAACCTTTCTCCTTTAAGCTCCTCCTGTTAGGGTATTTTATCACAGCAGCAGAAACAATTAGTACAGGCTTGTCTGAATGATAATCATGAACACTTTTTTAAATACCGGAGACCTGATAATACAGATGATATCCCTGTTTACTGGATAATCCAAGCCTGTGCTCTAAGGGCTAATCTAGCAGAACTAGAACAGAATGTCTCACTATTTTGTAATTTTAATAAAACAATCATGCCATAAACAACTTATTTAACATCTGATACACTAAATATGATTTAAATGTTTAATTACAGTCTACTTCAGGGTATTATTATTTTCAAAAACACATTTGATATTAAAATTTCCACTTCTTAGCATAGTAAACACTTAAAAATCACTTCTCTCTGCATTTACTTATCTTGAGTGCCAAGACAAGCAGACTGAATCACAGGAGATATTTTTCTATTTTAATTGATTTTTTTTACCTGATTCATGTAATTGAAAATGAAGACTGATACACCACATCCCTGAACCAGACTCTCACTGTAGTTTAATTTCTAGACCTTGAGAAATTTGGTGTTCATGAAAATTCAGATCTCAGAGAAACAAAAATAAATGTTGAACATTTTCTGGGAAATAGGAAATTTAGTGAAATCTTAGACAACAGCCATCAAAAAGTCAACTCCCAAATGTTTGTTCACTTTTCTGGAGAGTTCTTAAGTTTTCTATTTATAGTGGAGAAAGAACCCGAGAAATTTCAAGCTCTGTCTGGGGGTGAAGCTGAGTGTGGAGTTCTTGCTCAGCACGGCGTGGGGACCTAGCACACCACGGGGAGGACACTGAGCTCTTTCTGGCCAGCATGAGTGCACGGGGAGCTGTGTTTTTCTGTGTAAAGACTCTCTGAAACCATTGACTCTCTCTCTCTCTTTGGCACTTGCTGGTGTGGGAGCTTTTGGTTATACTCTTCTTCTTTCTTTGGCTACTGCTTCCATCTTCAAGTACATGGGATAAAGACTGATAGTGAGGCTTGACACCAGTTCAAAAGAAAGCATTTCACTTTAGAAAGATAGATCTCAGGGTTTCCTTGTTTTTAATAGCTGAGCAGAACTAGAGGAGATCATCCTGAGTGAGGTAACTCAGACCCAGAAAGATTAGCATTGTATATACTCACTTATAATTGGATATTAGCCATATAATATAGGATAACCATTCTATACTCAACAGACCTAAAGAAGTCAAACAACAAGGAGGACCCTAGGGAGGATGCTTAATTCTCATTCAGAATGACAAAACAGGATAGACACCAGAAGCAGTGGAAGAGAGAGTGTATGATGGGAGCCTACCACAGATGTCCTCTGAAAAGGTCCACCCAACAGGGGATCTAAGCAGATACAGAGACTCATAGCCAAACTTTGGGCAGAGTGCAGGGAGTATTATGGAAAAAATGAGAGACAGAAGGACCCAGAGGGGTCAGGAACTCCACAAGGAGACCAACAAAGCTAAAAAATGTGGGCCCAGGGCGGGGTCCTGCAGAGACTGGAACATCAACAAAGCACCATGCACAGAGAGGACCCAAAGGACCATGCTTAGATGTAGCTCATAGGCAGCTCAGTTTCCGTGTATTTCTCCAGTAAGGAGAGCAGAGGCTGTCTCTGGTGTGAACTCAGTTGCCTGCTCTTCGATCACCTCTGCTACCTGGCAGTGCAGCTTTGCCAGGCCACAGAGGAAGAGGCTCCAGGCAGTCCTGATGAGACTTGATAGGCTAGGGTCAGATGACAAGAGAGGAGGACCTTCCCCTTTCAGTGAACTATAGGAAGGGGATGTGGGAGAAGAAGGAGGGAGGATGGGACTGGGAGGAAGTGAGGGAGGGGGCTGCAATCAGGATTAAATATGAATAAATTGTAAAAATATGAAAAGACATTTAAATTTTTTAAAAAAAATATTTAAAATAAAATGAAAAAAGAAAGATAGATCTCACCAAGGAAATCTGGATTCAGACCACACCTCTGACATCATGTTAAGACAAAGCCACCTTGTTTCGTTCCAAGCCCCAAATTCCTGTACTTTGCTTGAGGTAAAATTTTAGTTTGTACTGAGGTTCTAAGAGTAAAGAACAACATTTGTTTGAAAAGATTTATGTTTACTTTTAATGATGTGTATGTGCGGTGGAGGCTTATGTGTACATGAGTACAGTTGTCCTTGGAGGCCAGAAGAGGGTGTTGGGTCCTCTGGAGCTGGAGTTACAGGCGGGCATGAGCCATCAGATGTGGGTGCTGGGAACCACACCTAGGTCCTTACTTTGTACCTCTGAACCATCTGTAGCCTCAAAAGCGATAATTTGATGTTGCAACCCGTTATAGACAATCACTACATATGATGCTTTCCATTTATTAATAAATTACACCTGTAGCCAAAGGCATGATTTGAAAATTACATACTCACTAGAGAGGCCATAGCTATAGGCTTTGCAGTATGTTGACCGCTTATTTTACATAGTATATAGCATGTCTCTGCACACATAATACTAATCAATCCAGTTTCAATAGGGTATACAGTTGTGGACAACAGCACCTACTAAGCATAAAAGAGGGATTCTAGTAAGAAGTTTTGTCTAGAGACCTCTGGAATGCTGGAGATTCGTGCTTCAAGCTGCCTCATCTAGAACAGTAAACAATACATACATTACATAGCCAGGACTGTGGACAAGAATTCCTAAGTGTTACCCAAACTCAACTTAGGCCCAGCACTGACAATTTTATTAGTCAATGAATTTTGCATCAGCTCTGTCTACTGTTAATGTTCATGTCATATCTTTCTGCACATCAGTGTTAACACAACTTCATCAGCCCTGAGGGAAGTTAAGACACTGACTCCCTCACTGCAGAGATTTCTAGGGAAATTGCTGTCTTCTAGGGTCTAATTGCCAAAGTCTCTGCTTTGACAAGATTCCAGGATCCAGGGTAGGATCTGGGATGGGATGCAGAGTTCCCAGGTTCATTTTATTTTTGGGGTCCCGAGCTGATGGCTCGGGCAACTGGTCATGAAAGATGATTGACAGAAAAAAAAATAGGGGAGGGAGCCCAGGATTCCATCTCTAGGTGTAGGGACTGGCTACACTGCTACTAAAGGGAAGAAATTTAACTGGTCCACTTTTTTTTTTTTTTCGCCTGCAAGGACTATTTGGCTTCTAGCCAAAACTGCAAGGCGTTGTAAAAAAGGGGTTCTTTGATCTGAGATTAGCTCCTGCACAGGGGCAGGCCACTTCACAGGCTTCCACAGGCTAAAGTAAACCTTCCCCTGCTTATTTAGACTGATAGTTCAATCCTGAATCGCTGTTAACTTGTTTGTAAATCGGCAAGAAAAAAAAAAAAACGGAGAGAAAGTAAGCAAAGACCATTCACACACACATGCTCAAGGGAAAAGGTGGATGAGGTTAAGAACTCTTTTTTTTTAACATTTTTACTTTATTTTATATTAATCACAGGTTATATACTTGTTATCCCAGCCGTAGTTCCCTCCCCAGTTCCCTCCCAAGAGGTTAAGAACCTTAATATGAATGAATTCCCACAAGCTTAGACAGGATGATGTTGATTTCTGCTGGTGTCCCCTCTGCAGAAACTGCAGCAAGCTTAAGCTGCTAGTTCCGTAGCATCAGCCCATATGTACACATAGACAAACAATCACACATATAGACCTGTACAAGTTCATAAACACCTTCAATGGACGATACAAAAGGAGCTCCTTACATACAGACAGACGATTGACGTACATTCATATATCATGTGAACAAAAACAAACAGACATGCACATCTACAGGTAAAACATACCTAAATACGTATTTACAACTCATAGATGAAGTGAATTCCAGCCAGCTTCCATTCAATTGGCTTCCACCACTGGGCTTCTGCCAATGAGGTGTGTATGTTTCCATCATTTATTGTATAGCCTTTATACCTCTGAGACAAAGCTCCCAGAAAAGGAATTACCTCATAGTCAAAAAGGCAATTAATCACAAAAAACAGATGAATTCCAAAATACAACAGGTTACATGTCTTAAAACTAAACATTTCTTATCTATGTATCCATTACATAATAAGTTCATAGTGAGTTCAGAGTGAAAAAGGTTGACAAGGCCTAAAGGTTAACAGGGTCTAAAAGTTCCAAAATCTATGTCTTTTCAACTAGGACTGACCTGGCTACATATTTTCCAATTATCTCTAAGTATATAGTGAGTTCAATACAATAATTTTATCTGTCTTTCATTCTAATAAAGTAAATTTAAAATGATATAAGGTGACAAAATATAAGGAATTACAACAGAACACTTTGTATATGATGATATCAATGTTTGTATTTAATTAGACATTTCTTGGTAGTCTTATTATAATTTGGGTTCATGGGAAGTTTAAACCAACTTGCTTATATTTATGGTGTATACCAGGATCTGTGAGTGAAGGTTTGAGGCCACAAATCTGTCTTAAACCCATCCCCTAGTGAGGCATCTGGAGGGCCACAAAGGTATTTATTGCAGCCATAACCTTTCTAAAGTTGTTTAAGAAGTTCTAAAACAATTTAACTTTTAAAATTGTTTAAATAAAATCAGGAATTCCATAATTAGTAATTAATTCATCTAAACAGCAATGCAGCTTTAATAAGATCCTGAAGGAAGTTTGTTCAATGAAAGTGTGTAAATACCCATTTACACCATCCCAGAGTATAGAGAGATGCAGCAGTGCACAAAGAATGAGTGTCAGAGACTGGAAGCAATTCTGGGATGTATCATGGTATAGACCTTGCAAAATACTGGATCCCCTTCCAGAAGGCCCACCTGTGTAATGGGCTCCCTTAACAGAATGGCTCCTGATAGGAAATGGATGTTCAATATGTTCAGTCCTTATCTGAGAAGATACTTTCTGTACAAATTTATTAAGCCTGTTCAAAACAACAATACATTTCCACTCACAGAAATGTGAAAGACAATTTTAAAAATATCAGTTTTAATGGCTCATGGGACTAAGATCCAGAAAGTCTGAGTTTCTTAGATTGAGTTTGTGCAACCAGATTCTAATGCTGCATATAAGGACTGTCAGAGAGCACCTGAGGAAGAGACAGAGTTTTAAGAACACACAGTATGGAACTGGCCAGAGTGAGCCAAGCCTCAGCCATTCTTGCATGGTTTTCTGGTAGGAAAAGTAACAACATAACCATTCCAGCATTAAAATGAGGAGGCTAATCTTTATGTGTCTGCATAAGCCAGTTTTGAGCCTTTTGTGTGGGGATGAATCTTTGCAGCTAAAAGGGAACAAATTACTGATTTTGCTTTGGTAATGCGATGAAATCAGCCCAAAGTAGAGTGAAGTAGGGTGGAGTCAAGCACTCTTCCCATGGTGAAGACTACAAAAAAATAAAAAAACAACAACACATTAACACTTTAAAAAAGAAAAACAACCCACAAATCATGGCATTCACAATAAACGTGGACAGGTCTGGGAGTGTGCAGAAACTAGAATCCTCAGAATTTTTTGTAGGAAAGTGGAACCATGACACTGTTTTGGACAACAGTGTAAGAGTCAGAGTCAAATCTAAAACCAACTGGTGCCCTCCCTCTTCTATTTCTCCGTTTCTTCTGCTGACTTTTTTGTATGTAAAATACTGTTATTAATCATTTTTTTCTTGCTGTGATCAAAGATCTGACAAACATTAAGAGAAGAGGGTTTATTTTTCATTCCCATTTTGAGTGTACAGCACATGGTGCTGGGGAATGGCAGCAGGGTTGAGGGGTGACTGTCATATGGAGTTTGTACTGAGGAAGTAGAAGGAGACGGATGCTGGTTCTTAGCCTGCTTTCTCCATTTATTCAGCCTGGGACCCCAGCTCATGGAACATGTCACCCTCAGGCAAGATGGGTCTTCCCTTGCTCAGTTAATCTCTAAACATGCTCAGAGGCTTGTTCCTTCAGAGTGTCTAAAATAAGTCACACTGACAGTGAAGATGAACCCTCACCAATATCAAGGGTGGTTTTAGTTACACACACTGACACATGGCTGGTGCACGCTACACTGAAAACAAGGTCACATTCCATCTTCAACTGGAATAACTCATTTAATTCCAGGTGTCATATACTGAGGAAATCAGAATGCCTCCTTTCAAAAACTTAAGTCTCTTTGTGTGGAAAAACTCTTCTATTTGAAGAAATAGGACAATATTAGTGACAAAACCAAGAAAAAGGTCACAATCGGAGTCTTGCTTTGCTAGTCATTGGGGCTGCATCACAGAAAGAGTTACAGCAGAAAATGGATGGCTCATGGTGGGAAAGTCCTCAGACAGTCTGGAGGATGGAAGGACATGAACGATAAGGTGGACGTTCGTAAACTGGACTCACAATGGAATAGGCAGTCTATCTGCTACTCCAAAACAGATGGACTTAGTGTCAGTATTTGGAAATGAGTAGATTTGCCTAAAAATTTGAAACTTGGCTTTACTTGGAGGGAAAAGATTGAGGTATATGGTAACAATGGTATTGTAATCCTCTGACTTTCTTCCTTTAGGCCAGGCAAGAAACTTGCAACTGGCCACAGCTTCAACACTCCCAATTGCTTGGGCTTTAGCTCACATTTGTTATCTATGGCACCTGTCAGGAATCTGAGTTTTGCTACCTCTAGATTCCAAAGACTGCCTGGTTCCTTCATTCTAGGGCTTTAATGTCATGTTTGAATGCTCTTCCTATGAGGTGGTCGTTCCTCGTAGATGCTCTTACTTCCTTAAGCAAGCCTTGGGTGTGCGGTGTTGATCACTGCTTTCTTGTCTTTAGTAACTTCCTTGCTTGGATGCTGAAGTTCACAGTTCTCACAAAGAAGAGGATGCTTTAAATATTTGTTCAACAAGTACTTTTGACAAACTGATTAATTCCACTGTAGCTTAAGACAGCTTTTTCAACACATGGGGAGAACTAGTTTGTTTTCATTTTAAACTGCGAAGTTTATTTTTCAAATTGAATTATATTTCCCTCAAGAATTCTGAAATCTTGAAACAAGCATTGAACTTTTAGACAAGGGAAATCTATCCTATTACACATTTTAGCCCTTGTCATCAGAATGAATCTTTGCCATGCATTCAATTGCATTTCTTCACTCACTGAGAATTTGACATATAAGGCTGCTCCATCTCCAAGGCCTACTGTTTACCTTTGGAGTTTAGGACTGCAAATAATTTTGAAATGATTCTTCTGGACAGAGTAGCCCACTCTGTCCTCAAGTTCACAATGATCTTCCTTCTTCAGCCCATGAGTCCTGCCATCACAGGTATGAATGACAATGCCTGGCTTAGACAATAGGTTTTCAGATTATAAACAGTTTAGAAGAGGACAGAAAGCAGCTGTAATTGTTTGATAGCTTTGATCTAGCACAAACTACTGCAATAATAGTAATCATTTAATGTGTCATAAGACACCAACATATTGACCATGCTTTTTCTAAAATGTATTTATGAAACATCTCCCCAAAACATCTCACCTATAAAAAAGATTATATAATTGTAGACCCAGGACAGACAGAATGTAATATATTTGAAGATAGAGAAAGTTTTTTTTTTTTTTTAAAGTTGGAAGAATCTGTTTTCGAAGATGAACTGTTCTCACTTGGGCTGCTGTTTCCTTGCACAGGAAAAACCTCTACCTTCAAACTGTACCTGTACTTGAGAGGACACAGAGCTGCTCAGAGGTCCTAAAACAGTTACTGATAACCCATGTTTTCTATACAAAGAATACTTTGTGAAGTGTGCTCCCCACATGTAGGCAATGAAGCTTGGCATCAGTCCTGGCCCTGCAGGCTTTCAGAGGCTCTGCTGTGGCAGTGTAGGAGGGCCTGAGCCAACACTTAACAGGAGAGGATTGACTAATCCAGAACAAATGTGTTTGTGAGGGCCCAGTGAGGCTCCAGTGTCATGGTAATGGGAAGCGAAGGCTGTGCTCACCTCACGCTACACGCGGGGGCAGCAAAGAGCATAGTGATAACATGGACATTAGTGTAGGAAACTGAAGTGCCAATTTCACTTGAAGACTTTTAATCTAATAATGCAATATCAAATCAGAATAGGATTTAGCCGTGTATGTGCTCAAGAGGCCCGTCTCCTACAATCTGATTTCTTGTGTACACAGTAGATTAAAGACTCAGAAACATCAATTGTATATGTGCTGTGTGCACTTGTATTTGTGTGTGTGGTACATTGTACATGTGTGAGGTGTGTGTATGCATGTCTGAGTGTGTGTGTGTCTGTCAGGAAGGGGCCCATGGCAGATGTCTTCTTCGGTGCCTCTCCACTTTGTTATTCGGTGACAGATTAGGCTGGGGAGCCAATGAGCTCCAAGAACCCGCTTTTCTCTGTTCTACCAGCGTAGCCATCACAGGTGTGCACCAAGACATAACATTTCCGTAGGGACTGGGGACACAAACCCAGCTTCCTCATGCTTATGTGGAAAGTGCTTTCACTGAACAAGCCATATTCCTAAATTTACTGCCTCGATTTTAACCCAAATAGGCACAGATCTATCATTGAGGGGTGTAGTATTTGCTGATTGAAGGTACTTAGCCACAAAGGCTGGCTAGTAACTGTTTACCACTAAGTGAAATTAAAAAAAAAAAAACTTACAGATTTAACCATTTCATTCTAAACAACCCATCAAGCAAAGAAGAAACCACCAGGGAATTATAAAATATATACTGAATTAAAATTAAAAGGTAACATTTTATGGACTGTAAGTGAAGCAGTGCTTGGATATAAAAAAACTATAAATAAATCTACAGACTCACATTAAAAATGAAAATGTCAAATTAACCACCCAAGCTTAGGAAACTTTAGATGGTAAAGAAAATACAAAGTATACAAAGGATAAAATAAACCCCCCCCCCCAGCCTCACAATCTGATTAGAAATCAATGAAAACAATTTAAAGGTAGAAACAAGTGAAATCAAGCATTGAAATGTTAGTAAAGGTAATTATCCTGTTAGCTGGCCTAAGAAGAACAGAAGCACAGATCCCCAAACACGAAAGTCAGCCCATCAGGCTTCACAGAAGTGAAAAACCTGATAAAGGAATGTCACAAATTGTTTTTTATTTTATTTTATTTTTTATTAATTACAATTTATTAGAAATTGTTTTATGTCAATAAATTTGACATAATAGAAGAAACAGAAGAATTTCCAGAAATAACAAGTTATTGAAATGGTCATAAATAAAAAAGGATTAAATTTATGGAAACAGAAATTGGTCTATAAATACTAACCAGTTGGTGGCAGGCATGGGGTGTGTGTCTAACACCCCAATGCCAAGGAAGGAGGACCAGATTTGGAGGTCAGTTTGAGCAAATTTGAAAGACTTTGCTTCAATAATAAGAAACATAAAGGAAAGGAATTACTTATTGCAGATATACCTGCAAATCTAAGATCAGGTCCAGGGGATATTTCCCTGGTGAATTATACCACAGCCTTAAAGAATAAGCAAACCAATCACTTACAAGTTCTTCCAGAAAAATAGAAAAATTTCCTAACTTGTTCTCTGAGGCTATATTACTTTGATAACTATTTCAATCAAGACATCACAGGAAAACTGCCAACACTATCACTAGAAGACAGACATGAAAACATTGGGCAAAAAAGGAATGCCTTTCCACCAGCACTTGAGAGGCAGCGGGAGGCAGATGTTTGAGTTCAAGGACAGCCTGGTCAATAGAGTGAGTTCCAGGACAGCCAGGGCTACACAGAGAAACCCTGTCTCAAAAAACAAAAAGCGGGGGAGGGGCAAACTGGATCCAGAAGCAGCTTAAGAGGATCCTACTCGCTGATGAACCCAGGAGTGCAAGGGCACAAATTGATTATCTAATGCTGTATGATAATATTACTGCAGAATTAGCATCTTCAGACAGCTTAATCCACAGATTGTCTAGGCCAGAGGTGAAGGCCGTGATCAAAAGGTCCTCACCTTAGCATGGAGGGGCAGGCAATGTTCTCTGGGGCTGCAGCTTCCTTTGGGGTGATCTTCCTGTAAACCCATTCAGAACTTTGACAGTTCCTAACGGTGTGGGTCTGAGAGTATCATCTGACACTCAATGGTTGGTGGATGCAAGCTACCTTAAGCTGCTAGGGGCCGGTATATCTCTTTGCCTCGTTCGCCTTCTTTCTTCAAAGCCAGTAAGAGACAGAGGACTCCAGAAAGAGATTGTAATCTTGTGGCTGCAGCTTTTGTGGCTTGTGTCTGTTAAAGGATAGTCGTGGCTTTTACCATGGTCAAGGGATGTGGGTCTGGTGGGAACATGAGGGCCCAACAAAATGGCTCATTCTATACATGAGGGCCCAACAAAATGGCTCAGCCCGTAAAGCTGCTTGCCATGTAAGTCTGATGACCTAAATCTCAGATAGTGAAAAGGAAAAAAAAAATTCCTGGAAGTTGTCCTTTGACCTCCACACTCCACTGTAGCATGTTCCCCGCCACTTCCATACAAAAACATACTAAATGCAATTTAATATTTTTAAAAAAATCTTTAAAAGGCGGCGTCTGTCCATTCAGGTTGGTTTACTATTTAAAAATCGATGAAGGTCATGTTCCATATGAATAGAGCAGCACCTGTAAGTCAATTATATTTCTGGAGCCTACTGATCTGAAATCCAAAATTGAAATTAAGAAACCAACTATGGGACAAGCGAATAGTGAACTGGAAGGCTGGGGTGAAAGGACTGAATCTCTGTGTGACGGGCAGTGCAGAGGTTCCTCCATCTTGTATTCTTGCTGAGGCCATTTCAGGTTTAACTAGAATTTGATCTCCTTGATGGAGAATCCCATCTCCAGCTAACTTATCTTAGCATCTGTTAATTTGCTTTCTTGCACAAAACCTTCCTGGGGCTGCTAAATGAGATACCAGGATGTATCTGTGTGTGTATGCTTTTTTTTTTTCTTATGCCTTTCAAATCCCTTACTCTAAATAATCAGGCTAGGTTTAGGTCCTGAATACCTGAATGTAGTCCCAGCTGGCTGAAATAAAGGCTTTCAATTGGTTGTCAACTATGTCTGTGTGGGCATCCTGTAATATCAGTCCTTGACATTTCTCCCTATTCCTTAATGGATTAAAAATGATAACAATTACAGTTTACTAGACTTTGGATTTGAAATTATACTAAAGACTGTTTGCTGAGAGCAAAACTGATGAGGTCTGAATGTCAGGTAGACCCAGAGTCTAAGGATCAATTTAAGGAGAATTACCTTAGTGTGTTTTCCCACCTGCAAATGGAGATCTTCCATTTCCATCAGCAATGCTTTATAATCTATTTGTTTTTCTTTGTTTTTAGACATAGGCTCATCTCAAACATTCTGGCAAAAATAACAGCCCTTAGCCATGCCATAAGTATTGGCTAGTGACTAATATTTATTTCCAACTGGACAAAACGGGATCATATGTCTATTTCTTGTTCTTTTTTTTCCTTTGTTTTAAACTTATTTATTCACTTTATATCCTGAATGCAGACCTCCCTCCTCTCCTCCTAGCCCCTCTCAAGCACCCTTCCCCCATCCTCCCCTCTCCTCTTCAAGGCTTTAGCAACAAAGACATCTGGGAAATGTAGTTCCTAGATGGGCACATTGGCCAGTAGGATGTAATTAGAGACTAGCTATTTATGCTGAATGGATTTTACTGTGAGTGCTTCATGTTCTTGAGCCAGGAAGACCAGCTATAATGAGTCAGTCACACCGTAAATTCTGAAGGTTAAAATCATTATTTAGGACAAACTGAATCCACTGTTTATTTCACTAATGGATCATGGAAATATTCGTTCACTTTGTTTTCTGTTTGTTAAAATGGAATATCTGGACTAGTTCCAGCTTTAGCAAGGGGGCAGTAGAATGCTTCAAATAGTTAAATTTTAAATTAATTCTGCTTTTGTAACATTTTATAAAAATGAATATAAATCAGAATGAAAACCTGTAGGGTAAAACAAGCTTCACAATTTCTTTACAAAACAGCAATGCACCACTAGCCACAGAGCAATAAAGAAGAATTAGAGGAGTATATCACAAGGGAAGAACTAATGGAAGCCATTAGAGACCCAAAGAGTGGAAAGACACCGAGAGAAGATTGGTGGCCTTGCTGATTTTTATCAGTTTCCCAAAAAGATACAATATTCCAGCAGGTAATAAAACCATTTGGTGAAATTGCTCATACAGACCAATTAAACCTCACAAAAAAAAAATGAGGTCATTATTTCTTGCCTGCTGAGTCCAAACACAGCAGTAGGAACATAGATCTCACCAAAGAGAGCCCTGAAAGGTTCTTACAAAACACTCTTTAGAAAGAAGTACTGTGTCTGTAGGTTGCATACCCCAGATCAAAACTTGACTGACACTGCAGCCTTAAGACACCTATAGAGTGTCTTAAAACTATAAGGTAGTCTTTCCAGAATGCAAGAATCCTCATAAGTAGACTCATGGAAGGAAGCATCCAGCACTTCTATGGCACTTGACAAGCTCACGGGCTGTTAGCATTAAGTCCTAGATGCAAAGGGCATGGAGGCTGGGGAAGGGGGGAGGACCTTAGATGTGGCTTATTCTTTCTGTTCAAAATGGTATCAGTAGCTCCAACCTAGGCATGAGAAAACTGTCACTGGATACAGCAGGGTGCCCAGGGACAAGAAGCTGCCAAGCTCTCTAGCTGTAGGTCAGATGACACACGTCTGCCTGCCCATCTGACAGTAGGCCAAGCCACAGCCCAACTCTTACCCCTGTGTCTGGGAAAATATGCTGGGCTAACTCGAGGAAAGAATGGAAGCACAGTGTGCTGAAGTGCCGCATTTGGGAAAGGGTTTTAACTGTCAGTGGGAGTCTTATGGACTTGAAAATAGTGTGTTTGTCAGTCTGTCATTGGATCACCATACAAACAGAGATCAAAGCTCCTGATAACCTACAGTGTCCAAAGTGGGTGGGAATAAATCTCTTTTGTAGAAGGACTGAGAGGGGGATGTTTGTTATGTTCACATCTGCCCTGACTGACTGATACACTTCAGATGAAATCAGCTTAATTACTTACACCGCTGTTGACATACATAATCTCTTCTTGCATTTTCAAATTCTTTGTTGTCAGTTCTTAAAATTAAAAATACATCTGGGCAGGAACCTTATACTCTTATTCATTGGCCTATTCCTTAAAACATGATACATAATCTAAAAGATAACCAATGTTCAGTATATCTACAGAATAAATAACCATGATATTTTAATATAAAACAAAAATTCTTTTAGCCAAGAAACTAGCCAGCCCTTTATGTGATTTTTTTCCCTCAGCACATACTATCTGATATGCTAACATTCATCAGCTGTGTGACATTGAGGGCGGTCACTTTATCTTTTCATGTCTGATGCCTGAGTTTCTTCATCTAAAAAAAACAATAATTCTGTCGCTGACATCACAAAATTGTCAGGAGTATTCAGTGGGTTGCACAAGTGACGTAGTGGAGCCCAATAATAACTATTTATTACTAAAGTCACAAAGACAGATTTTAGAACAATGTGCCTAGGTGATAAGCTATGTTCACTAGCTTTTTCTCGTGGCTAAATGTGATTGTATTATACTCTGGCTAGAGGTAAACACGCTGAAATATGGAGTAGGGTAGGTAGGCTCCTCCCTCACTCTACTACTGCGCAGATGTGGACGGAACAAGGCTGTGGCCTTGTTACATGTGATGAAAGCCAGGCTGGACACCACCCAGAGGAGGGCAGGATAACAGAAAGGGCTCAAGTCCCACATGACTAAGGGAACCACACTAGCTTAGTCAATTCTCCCTGGAGAATCTGCTCCTCACCTCATTTCTTTAAGAGAATAGCCTT
>CM053747.1:5641428-5748954 GCA_028658305.1 Pachyuromys duprasi
CTTCTGCCCAAGCCCTTCTGGCTTTCATAGTTTCTGATGAGAAGTCTGGTGTGAGTCTGATCGGTCTACCTTCATATGTTACTTGACCCTTTTCACTTGCTGCCTTTAATATTTTTTCTTTGTTTTTCTAGGTTTAGTGTTTTGACTATGATGTGACGAGAGGTATTTCTTTTCTGGTCTAGTCTATTTGGTGTTCTGTAGGCTTCTTGTATGTTTATGGACATTTCTTTTTTAAGTTGGGAAAATTTTCTTCTATGCTTTTCTTAAAAATATTTTCTGGTCCTTTGAGCCTGGAGTCTTCTTTTTCATCTATTCCAATTATTCTTAGGTTTTGCTTTGATGGCATCCTTAATTTCTTAGATATTTTGTGCTTGGGACTTTTCTGATTTTCTATTTTCCTTGAGTGAGTAGTCCATTCCAGCCAGCGTATCCTCAGCTCCTGAGATTCTCTCTTCCATCTCTTGTATTGTATTGTTGTTGCTTACCTTTGTGGTTCCTGATCTTTTCTCTAAGTTCTCCAGTTCCAGGTTCTTCTCCCTTTGTGTCTTCTTTATAGATTCTAATTCCGTTTTCATGCTTTGTACCGTTTCCTTCAACTGATTGACTGTGTCTCCTATAATGCTTGTTTCCTCTATGTTTATCTTTAATTGTTCTGCTAATCTAAAACTTTAGGTTCTGAAATACTCCAAAATTCTAAATGTTCTGATGTGCTTGATGGATGGCTCATTTGATTCTGACAGTCATGAGTACTATAGGTTGAGCTTGCTAATCTAAATCTTTAGGGTCTGAAATACTCCAAAATTCTAAATGTTCTGACTGGCAATATGATACTAGAAGTGGGAAATTCTAAACCTAACCTCAAAGGGGCACAGATAAAATGCAGGTGCCATATAATACTATATAATCTTACCTTTAAGAATGAATGCTGACTCGGGCTCCATCCAGAAAGTATGAACACACACACACATAACACTCATACAAGTAAATAGTCCACAATCAAAAGAGAATCAAAGATACTTCTGACCTTAAGCATTTGGGTTAAAAGATACTCAAAACTGTGTTATCTCAATTTCATAGATGAGCAGAGGTGCACACAGAAAGGAGAAGCACAAACAGACATGCAGAACAAGATGAGTGGAAGAACATCTTGTAAAAGTGGCTGACGGAACTGGGCCCTGACCCAAAGTGTTGACTGTAAGAGCGAGTATGACCACAGGAAATTCCTGATTTTCCGGCAAGGCATCACTACATCTACAGAGTGTGGATGGAGAACAAACAGGCAACTAGACAGGTGTGCAGGCATTCACAGGAACACTCCGCTCCTGAGGGGATGCTGGGAACATATCCAAATCAGCCCTGTTGTGTAGTATTTCCTACTGCATAAAGAAGTAGGGACATTTTGAGAGCACTTTCTCTGTGCAGAGCTGTCCTTGGCAGAACAATTGCAGATACCTGCTTGTCACACAGGCTCTTTTCTCAAGTGGCCTCCCTGCTATGGAAACAGTGCTGTCAAGCTGCAATTTAATAGCCATCAAGCACACAGGTGGGACACAGGGACCAGTTTCGGCAAGTTCTTCAGTAGCTCTCAAGCTCCTTGTCTACAGTGGGTGCATGGAACATCAACCGGAAGAGAGGCTGAAAGAATGCATTTCGCTAGAGCCAAGAAAGACATGGAGGAACTCAGAATCCAAAACACGCAGGCAAATCTGTGGCCAGTTTACCATCAGCTGGGATGCACAGGCCAAGTTCACAGGGGCCTTACGAAGCCAGGGAAGAAGGCTGGAGGGCTGCTGGTGAAAGAATCATTGAATTCTGTCAAATTCAAGTCAAAATGTGTATTTTGATTAGATTGTGGTTTTTTTAGAATTGAAGAATCACCAGTAACAACCCCATATGCTTATAATGTCATCTGAGAAGCACTTATGGGCTAAGAAAATATTAGGAATTCAGAGATGTACTAGTGCTTTCTGTGTAAACCTATTTAATGAGAGCATGAACTAAAGGCCTTTATTTGTTTTTTTCTCAGAAACAAACAAAGAAACAAAAGAACCGCATGCCCTCCTACTGTGATGACACAAGCGTCAGGAATTGGGGTGGGCATGCTGGCATGTGAGGACTCGGTAGACAGATTCTCAGCCCTACGCCCCAGGGGTAGACTCCTTCTTAGCTCCTGTCATATAACATGAAACAAAATATATCTCCCCAAGCCATTTGACACAACAACCCCGGTGGCAGAAGATGCGGTGACACAAGAGATCACGGAGCTGAATCATCTCTTGCATGGATTCATGCTGGCCTGGTTAGTAGGGTGTGGAAATAGGTCATCCACTAATCTCTCTGGGACGTCGAGGAAAGCAAAGCTCCGCTCTTGACATGTGAATCTTTTGCTTGAAGGCTCTCTGTAGGCCTCTGATGAATGCACAAGGAGCCAGCAGCTAAGCAGAGTTTTGATTGAGTGGCCTGGCATGTACCTGCTTAGGCTTCTGTGAGGTGGAGTGTTGCCAGTCAATTGTCTCCTGAGTGCCGGATTCTCATTTAAGACACGTGTTTAATGGGAAACTCAGGGTCCTCTCACACTCTTCAGTTTCAAACTAGATGTAATTTACAGTTTTAGAAAGATTGAGCATTGCTTTCTGTCCCAGTAAGTTGCTCAGAAGCAGAATTTTCTCTAACGATTACTATAACTTCTCATTTTCTAATTACATTAGTATATGAACTAACAAGATAAAAATATCTCTTCATTCCACATACATACAGAGGTTATACCCAGGCTTATTTCTGTTCCCAGGTTTTGAGTGGCTTCATTTTTACAGCCATGACTTTAATTTCATTGTTTCAGGCTATTTGAATGCAAGGAATTGGTTAGCATGCAAATGCATTCCCTCTGTCCTTGCCAACAATCAGCAACTAGATTACAACAGGCTGTGATTAATGTGGGCTTGCACAGAAATGCAAGCCAACATGTGTCTAATTGTTTAGCAACAAACAGAACCCATGGAGTGCTCTGGAAATGAGCTTTCTCTCCAGAAGCCAAATCAAATATTACATTCTGGCCCTGCAGACTGCAGACATCTAACTGCCCACAGGTATTGTAGGAGAACTGTGCTGTTCCCACATACAAGGTGGGAGGGGGTGTCCACTGATCTGGAGTGAAGTCTTAAAGTCTGTGCTGTTGCTAGCCTTGTCTGTACATAGGAATGTGGGACTCATACTGCTTGACATAAAACTAACATGTCATATGGGCAATCTCCACAGGAAAAACAGGCTAAGCACATACTAGAATCTGAGCCATCAGCATTTATGTTTCTGCCTTTTGTGTTTGAGCATTTCCTTCTGGAGAAACAAACTTCTCCTCGGGGCCCTAAAAGCCACAGCACTCCATCACCTTAACAAACAGGCTCCTCTTTATTCAGCTGCAGACCTGAGAGGCCATATGAATCTAAACAGTAAGAGGATGCCACCATGGTCTGCTCAGGAAACTGTATCAGTTATTTTCAATAAAAGTCTGATTGGAGTAGACAGGAATTAAAAAACAAAAACAGTGAAAATGGGAGCGCTGAGGTAGCATAGCCAGGGGCAGTGGATGAGGCCAGCACACTGTACAGCCAGAGAAAGTGGGGGAAGGGTTAGGCTAAAGAGAACCTGCTTGTCTGAAGCGAAGCCAGCTTCAAAGCTCCACAGGGCACCCCACACTCAGAAATTCATGCAGTAGATTCTTGTGCAATGTACTTTTGCAGCAAGTACTTTACCCAAGAGCCACCTCCCCAGCCTGAGACCCCATTTTTATTCTGCATGTGACTCCACAAATCACACAAATGTTCCTCATTTGCATCTGTGTTGGATTGTTTTACATCAACTTGACACAAGCTGAAGTCATCTGAAAGGAGGAGACCTTAATTGAGAAAATGCCTTCATAAGGTAAAGCTGTTTGCAAGCCTGTAGACTCTGTAGTGTAGAGAATTTTCTTAATTAGTGATTGATGGGGCATGGTCCAGCCCATTGTGGTGGTACCATCCCTTAGATGGGGGTTCTGGGTTCTATAAGAAAGCAGGTTGAACAAGCCACAAGGACCAAGTCGGTAAGCAGGGCTCTGTGGCCTCTGCCTCAGCTCCTGCCTCTGGGTTCTGGCCCTGCTTGACTGTCTTCCTGCCCTGACTCCCTTTGATGATAAACTGGACTGTGAAAGCCAAATGGACCTCTTCCTCCCCAAGTTTCTGTGATCATGGTGTTTTATACAGTCATAGTAACCCTAAGTAAGACAAAATCCTATTTCTATTTTTAGTTCATGATCAAATATTAGATTTCATATGGATCAAGCTTATGAAGGCACACACTAGGACTGGAAATTGGTACCAGGAGAAGTGTGGTACCTGGCAAGTGCTAAGGGTTTGTGATACCCTTTCAGAGAGAAATGTTCCGGAGAATGTCTTGGGCAATCCAAGTTGCAGCTTTTGCTGACTTGTGTTCATTCCTGTTGCTGCTTGGTGTTGGCCTTTGGACTGGACTGCTGGTGTCCTGATGACTGAGTTTGGTAAGCCCCTAAAGATCCATCAACCCAAATCAGCAATAAGTAGATAAAAGAGGTCTACAGTCCATTTTCCTACTAATCTATTTGAGGTAAGGAGGGGGGTCGGAGGAGGGTAAAGGTATTTAAGAACCTTAAAGTAGGTTTGCTGAAAAATCTAAGCCTACACCCAAATGTTGAAGTCCTAGTAACATGGTGATGATATTTGGAGGTAAGGCTGTGAGGAGGTAAGTCAGTCTTAGAGAAACTCCTGCAAACAGTATTAGAGGCTTCATTAAGGAGGCTTCTTGTCCTTCCACCATGTGAGGACATGATGAGGTGGTCCTTTGTCAATCATCATGGAGGCCCCAAAGGAAACACATCTGCAGGGTTTTTTATCCTGGGCTCCAGAATGGTGAGGAAGACATTTTTTTATTCCCAAACCCTTGGTCCACAGTGCTTCCTAACACAGCTTCAGAGTGGTAGGTAGGTTAGCTCACAGACAACAGCTTCATAAGCATCCAAGAAACTGAGCCAAGTGAGATAAGGGAGTTCTGGTGAAGGACAGAAAGAGACTAATTAGTTACATGGAAAATGGGGTCCAAGCAGAGAACACAAAAGCTTCCTGGAAGCTTAAAATTATTTTTAAATTTGAAAAGAGATGGTTTAATGAACTGATTTTAATAGGCAGGAGGAAGAGGCATAAATCAAGAAGAGGTGAGATACTGGTGTATTATCTATTCATCAGGAAAAAAAAAACCTAGCTGCTTTTTATCATGCGCAAGGATTAAGATAAATGATCTAATTATGTAAAATGGAAATAGTATAATTTTCTGATTAACATAACTTTGGGGGTTAAGATGATATCTTAGTCAGTGTTCTATCGCTGTCAGGAGACACCATGACCACCGCAACTGTTATGAAGGAAAGAACTTGACTGGGATTTACTTACAGTTTCAAATGTTTAGTCCATTGTTAGAATGTCAGGAAGCATGGCAGCACACAGACAGACATAGTGATGGAAAAGAAGCTGAGAGTTCTACATCCAGTTCCACAGGCAGCAAGCAGGCGTGTTAGGCCAAGCCTGGGCTTTTGAAACCTCCAAGGCACCCTCCCACTCCCGTGACACAATACAAGACCTCCTTGTCCTCCAAGAAGACCACATCACCTAATCCT
Source organism: Pachyuromys duprasi (assembly GCA_028658305.1). Lineage (NCBI taxonomy): Eukaryota > Metazoa > Chordata > Mammalia > Rodentia > Muridae > Pachyuromys > Pachyuromys duprasi. The sequence continues at coordinate 5,647,109 of CM053747.1, forward strand.
TTCAAATAGTGTTACTTCTTCTATTTTTGTAGTTTTTTGTTTTTTAAAATGTATTACACTTTATTCACTTTGTGTCCCAGCTGTAGCCCCTCCTTGACCCCCTACCACCCTCCCTCTCTTTTTTCCTCCCATGCCCCTCCCCTAGTCCACTGATAGGGGAGGTCCTCCTCCCTTCCATCTGACCCTAGCCTATCAGTTCTCATCAAGACTGGCTGCATTGTCTTCCTCTGTGGCCTGGTAAGATTGCTCCCCACTCATGGAGGTGATCAAAGAGCCAGCCACTGAGTTCATGTCATAGGCAGGCCCTGTTCCCATTTCTAGGGAACCCACTTGGAGACTGAACTGCCATGGGCTACATCTGAGCAGGGGTTCTAGGTTATCTCCATGCATGGTCCTTGGCTGGAGTATCAGTCTCAGAAAAGACCCTGTGCCCAGATTTCTTGGTTCTGTTGATCTCCTTGTGGAGCTCCTGTCCCCTCCAGATCTTTCATCTCTCCAGATCTTTCATAAGATGCCCTGCACTCTGGACGTGAATTAAAACAGCAATGCATCGTGATAGCATTTTCAAAACAGTCAGATTATAGCCAGTGCTGTTGACTGTGGGAGAAGGCAGGCTTCAACCACCGTTGGTGCTGGGGTGAACTGTTGGCCACCCCAATGGAAGCTCCTTTCAGAGTGAGGAAGCTATACACAATTTGGGTCAACCCTTTAGTTACGATTATTTAACCCAAATAAATCTTTTAAAAATCCCATTTACCTATGGTAGTGTTTTATTAGAGGACTGCTCGTAATAAGAGCCCTGAACGCAGTTTTTATAAAAAATAGAATAAATTACATTAGAAAAAAGCTACAAAATGCTAGTTTGCAGCTACTGAAATGAATGTCCTGGTTGTGTGTTTAATGGCCTGTGACACATCCACATGCGTTCTTAGCATCGTTACTGATAACGTAATTCACACACTCGGCTGAGCGGTTTCTCGAACAGTCACAGCCTTATGCAGCTGGCACGCCTGCTTTCCCCATAGATGCTCTGTACAACATTTTCCCACCTTCTAACACACAAAAGCTCACTTCACCGTTATATCTGTCAGGGTAAGCATAGCATTCATCCCCCAACATTTTCTAGGACTTTCAGGGATACCATGACATTATTTAGATTAACAAAATACTTATATCACATGAAACACAGTATCTTCCGTATGCTCATTTATTTCATTAACAGCTGTTCTTGTCATAATCTTTATAATTTTAGAAACTTGTCTCTAAAAGAGAAGTAGAATTCTCATCAACCAACCTAAAGGGGCTTCACCATTGTCCTATACCCTACCAAATGTCCAAACAACCTATGTACAATAAAGTAGAATAAGAAAGGAAGGATTTGAACCTGCTTATACCGGTTTCAAGCCAATGTCTTCACATTTGTCCTTTTCAATGTGAAGTTAGCAAAAGTACTACATAACATGGCCACAGTTCTACTACATCTTACATGGTTTGTTCTTTCCAACTAAGCTTACAAGATATGATATCACCTATTACAAAAGAATTAATACATTTATTTCCATGACCACACCATCCTTGTATTTTTAATTAGTTCCTTAGCACTCTATATTATTTCACTAATATGCAATCACACACCGACAACTGTGATTTACTTCTGGCTTCTGATGTTATGTCTGTCCATCCTGCTATAACAAGATGGGTGGCTTATAAACAATGGAGATTTTTCTGTCTTGGTATGGGAGTCTGAGAAGTCCAAGATCAAGGCACTAGCACATTCAGGATCTGGGGAAGGTACCTATTGCAATCAGCTTATACTTTTTACGCAACTATAGAGACTTACTTTAGCTCTTAGCATAACTGTAGCTCCTGTAACACCTGCCATTGCCTTTAGCATGTCAGAAGCCATTTTGCCTCCCTGTCTCCAAGTTGATCAAGAGGTGAAATTGAGTTCAAGTTCTCAAGCCCTATGTGCCTGAGACCAGGATACAATTAAATAGTTCAATGCTTGTTGCTTAGGATAAAACAATAGATGGTCAATTCATGTTCTGCTTGAGTTAAAGATAAACGTATGTTCTGTTAGAGTTAAGACTGCAACATCTGGCTATGTTCCTTACTCCCAGGAAGCTGGAAAGCCCCCAGAGCTCCCCTACCCTAAATCCCAGCCAATCAGCTCAAAGTGCTTTGTTTAGCTACCTCGACACAACAAACGTGAAGCAAAAATTAATTCTCAGTGGGATGAACACACTGTATCTGAAAAAAAAAAAGATTTTTCTCCTGCTTGGTTGTTGTTTTTCCCTATAAAGACTCACTTTGGAAATGGCTCAGGATCATTGTCTATCACCTGAGATCAGAGGTGGCCTTGGCCAGTCAGTTTTTGGTTCGGTGTTCAATAAACTTCTCTCAGTCTGTGTCGGTGTGCAGCTATTCCTGAACCTCCCTGGTTCACAGATGGCATCTGTTAGCTAAGTTCAGCTCTTTGTACCTTCCTTATGTGGACACTAACCCCAATCCATGAAAGTTTTACATAAATAATCTAATTACCTCCCAAATACCACCTCACACAGGGGATTATGTGTCAACCTATAATCTGAGGTGATACAAATATCCAGGTAGCACATGACTTTGATGATTCAGGATAATTTGTCTAGATATAGGCCTGTGGGCTTTTGTGGCTGTCTTTTTTCACTTTCTTCACCTCCTTCACACATTTTGGCACTTGCATTTAAAAAGTCTTATTATTATGTGACTGTTTCACTTGTGGGTATGTAGCCTTAGGTTTCTATAGCTGTGTTAAAACCCCATGATGAAAGCAACTTGCGGAGGAAAGGGTTAATTTCATGTTAGACCTTTACACTCAATCAATGAGAGAAGTCAGAGCTGGAACCCAAAGGCTGGAACTGAAGCAGAAGTCTTAGAGAGTGATACTTACTGGCTTGTCCCTTACTAGTTTCCTCCACCTGCCTTCTTATATAACCAGAGACCACCTGACCTCAGGTGGCACCATCTGCAGTGGGCTGGGCCCATCCACATCAATCATCCATCAAGAAAATGCTGTACATGCTTTCCTATGGGCAGGAACCTGAGGGAGGCATTTTCTCAATTGAGTTTCTTCTAAATAACTCTGGCTTGTGTCAAGTTGACAGAAAAACAGCCAGGATGTATGTTTACCACATGCATACAGTGATGATAGAGGCAAGAAGAGAGCATCAGATCCCTCCGGAGTTACAGAAGACTTGTAGGTGCTGGACAGGGAACCTGGCTTCTCTGCAAGAGCGGCAGTTGCTCTTAACTGTTAAGCCATCTCTGCAGCCTTTTATCAGTATTTGATTTCTTTTGCTGCAAAATAAATACTCGAGGATATGTATACACTACATTAAAATTTCTTACTCTAATGGTAGGAATTTTTTTCAGTACCTCTTCGTTATTATGAATAGCGCTTCTATGAATATTTTTATATTTTTTCATTTGTCTTAAATATATGCCTAGGGGTATTTACAAGATCAACTCACCCTGTTTAAACATAACACTAAGATATTGCTATGAGAGTTTCCAAAGTGAATGTATCATGATTCATCTGAAAGAAATGAAACCAAGCAAGTAACTGCAGAAATGATCAAATTATGGGTTTTCAAAATTTTTATGTGTATAAATGTTTTGGATGTATGTATCCCTGTGTCCCTGGAAGCCAGGAGAGGGCATCAAATCCCCTGGAACTGGAGCTGTATTGGTGCTGGGAATCAAATGTGGATCCTTTGGAAGAATAGCCATAACCACTAAGGTATCTTTGAAGCCTCAAATTATGTTTTTATACGAAAATAGACAATTCAAGAACATGTACGTGGGTTTTCACATGCATCTCCTGGGTTGCTTTTGTCCAATTTTGTCAAATAAATAAAAGTAAATCATAAAGGAATTCCAATAATATGCAAAAAGCCCATGAGGACCCCTCTGGTGTGTTAGTGGTCTCCTGGGAAGCAGAGTTAATATCATACACAGATACATAAGTCTCCCTGTTGGTGAATGGTCATCTTCTTATTCAGTATTCTCATTTAAATACACCTTTCTTCTTGGCATCTTTTAACTCTGTCATTTAAATATATAAAAGAGTCAACACTATGGGAATTACGTCACACTGCTCACTGCCTTACTGGGCAGGACTACCTAAAAGTTGTCCGGAAGCTTACACAGCAGCACTGGCAGGGAAAGTGCCACCCCAGCGTCCTCATGCTGCAAACACATGCACACACTTGCCTGAAATATTTTCGTGCTCTTTACAAGAAACGAGAGAGACAGAAAGTGATTTTGACTTTATAATGTGTCTGTGAAAGTTTCAGCAGCCCCCAGAGCAGTGATGTGTCGCAGCATTGGGAGCAACGGAAGTCTTAGTTGGCATTTCGGAGAGCTCAGTTCATCGTCAAAGCAAACCCCTGTATTCTCCTTCTGGATTTTACCAGATGACTCTGCAGTGGAAATATGCAACAAGGCACTTTGGATGTCAGTTCATTTTATCCTCACAAGAAGCTCTTCTGGAGCAGACATCTATTGGCATGAACTGGTTGGCATGTAGTTCTGAAGTATCCTGCACATTCCTCTCAGCATGATCCATGCTGGGCTATGTGGCTCCGCTGGCTTTCTTTTTTCCTGGGGGTGTGACATAGAGAGTTTTCTTACCACCATATTAGTCTACTTCCTGAGTTGGAAGTAGCCACTTACCCTGAGTAGGAAGTAGTCACTTAGTCTTAGTTGGTCATCAATTTTAGCTGGGCTTTTTGGCTATTTATTGGGTTCTTTTATCTACCACCCTTCTCCATCCTTATTTTACAGCCCTCCCCCATGCTAGATAGGAAAGAAGGATAGAGGAGAAAGGAGATGTGATTATCATTAGACTACTTCTTGCTGGTTAGGGGAGTCAAGTCCGTTGGGTTGGGGCAGGGTTGATCTTCACCTCTAGGATATCCAATTTCTTCTTTTCATCCTCTTTGCATATGACTTACCCCTTGACAAGCCATACAGCAGCAATCACCACAGGCAGCAGCAGCAGGAGGAGGAGGATCAGCAGCAGCTGTGGCCCCTTTCGGGGCTCTCACATTTATATACCTTCTCAAGCATCCCAAGAATTCCAAATGTCATACACTTGCAGAAACTAGCTTCAGCTGGCAAAGTCACATTCCTGCTAGAGCATGAGGCAAATCATAGTCAGCTGCTGTGGACAATCTGAAGCAGCCCCATATCCCATACCTGGGACTTACACAAAAACGTAATCTCTTAACATTTCTCTGTTTTTAAAGAAACCAAAAGTTCTCACCACAATCAACAAAATGAAACATGATAAAATGTCTCAGTCAGTCATGAGGAGAAATGACGGCTACACTGGATACAAACCCTTGGTTGCTGTCATGCACAATGCTCCTGAAAAAGTGTATGGTGGCAGTGATCCCCGTGGAAGCAAAATGCATCTTTAACCTACAAGCACAACCACTTAAGTTACTTCAACTGAACACATTACTATTATAACACTGATTTCAGATCTCTTTAAAATAGCATTTAAATCCATGTCTGCTCTGATGGTGACAACACAGCACCCTGGAGTGCAACGATGAGATAGTATGATGCTATCAGATGGTTTTTTTCTTCATCTTCATACTCAACATTGAAGTGTCATGTGGATGAGCAGATCAGAAACCAGACACCTTGGAAAAGCGACTTGTGGGTTAATGGGTCTAAGACTGGCAGCCTGCATACTTTGTCCCAAGCCTGGGCTTTTGTCACCATGGCTTCTGGTAGGGAGAAGGGGACACTCAGTTTTCATTAAGAGGTTGGTCACTGGGTTTGACCACTCTCCAATGAGTATATGCACAACACAAATGAGGCTCAGTGGGATTTGTGTGTCCAGCTCAAGAATGGGAGGGTAGACATAGGAAGAATGCGAAGCAAGAGTGATGGGGTACATTGTCTCAAATTCCCAAACTAATAATAATATGTTGCGAAAAAAATTTTAAAAATAAATATTTATTAAAAACAAGCTGGGCATGGGCATACATCTTTAATCCCAGCACTCAGGAAGGTAGAGGCAGGAAGATCACTGTGAGTTCCAGGGCAGTCTGGTCTACAAAGTGAGTCTAGGACAGCAAGGACTATGGAAAAACCCTGTCTCAAAACACAACAACAACAAGGTAGAGATTACAGAGGACACCTGATGTCAACCTTTGGCCTGCACAGACACATGGTAACAGTTGGGAGTTCTACGAAAAGACCAGAAGGCAATGAAGACACCAACACGAACCATCTGGAACTAGTAATGGAATCCAATCATAGCCTAAGGCAAATTTTGATTACTAAAGTCAGTGAGACTGATGTATTTTAGAAGTTAGCTTATTATTAAAGCATAGATAACTCTGTTCACAGTAGAATTCTTAGCAAGGCTGTCTTTGTATTTATCAACATATGGTTTCCAACCCTGAAGGTTGGAGCCCATGCACTTACAAAGCACATGTTCTTGTGTTTAGGAGTTGCTGCTTGCCTGAAGTTTTACTCCCTAGCTCCTGTACTACAACACTGAACTCACTGACTGAGGCATGTTTGAAACCGGAACTCCAACACTGCATTCCTGACTCTATAAACTGTTTCTTTGGTTCCTTTTTGGACAAAAGAATATAACCATAAGATCTGCCTTCAAGATCCTGGTCCATGTGGCACACTGCCACCCTGGTCCTGAGGACTTGATGGCTCAGATGCCTCCTCATTGATCTCACAGAGATTTTCTAACCTTGAAAGGATGGCACATACTCATGAGCTGTTGATGTGGACAATAGGGACTAACTATGTCCAGACAGCCCCTCCCTACAAAAGCAGGGGTGGACCTAAGTATTCAGACAGGGGCAGGAACCTAAGTTACTGCCACTCGCGGCCTATGGCTTCTGACCAATGAGGTTTTACATGGTGCAGGGGGTAACAAATGGTCGTTTGAAATGACCTTCTACTGAAATTAATTGTACACAGCTTCTTGTAATGTAAAATGTGGTCTCACTGGCCTTTATGCATAGCAGGCATTTGATAGTTAGGTCAAGAGTAAGATAACAGGCAGACATGTTAGCACTCACCTGCTATCCTCTCACTCAGGAGTGGAGGAGGAGGACCAGGACTTCAGACTACCTTTGTTTACATAGTAAGTTCAAGGCTAACATGAAACCATGTTTCAAAGAAACAAAATGTTGGCATTTCTACTATATACATGTTTGCACTGGGTTACAGATGCAATTTCAAAGTTACAGTACTGTGTTCTGTAATCTCTGTCCACCTTATTGTTTTAATTTTTATTTTTATTAAATAATTCACTTTGTATCCCAGCTTTAGTCCCCTTCTCCATTCCCTCCCAATCCCATCCTCCCTCCTTCTTCTCCTATGCCCCTCCCCCAGTCCAATGATAGGGGAGGTCCTCCTTCAAATATTTATTAAAAAAATTCCTCAACATAATATTTTTATTATTTGGGAATTTCATACAATGCACCCGATCACACTTGCTTCCCATTTCCCTCAGCTCTACCCTTCTACCCTTGACCCCTCCCAAAGCTCCACCAAGTCTAATTTGTGCTGCTCATATACTGGGCAAACTCCCAGCGGCCAGAAAACTGGCCTTAAAGAAAACTTCCCACAGGAAGCCATCAGCTGTGAAGAGCTACACTTCAAAGCCTTCATCACCATTTTTAAGGATTCTCTTTAATAGCTTCCTGTCTAGATGGTTTCTTTTTGGGGTTGGCATGGCATAGAAGCCTTCAATGTCTTTCATTCTTAGTTATGAGTCTGAGTCACTGATACCACTGCCAAAGAAACTTCATAGCAGCTTGTGACAGCACGGATCATGGACTTCCACATGGTGTCTGGTGGCAGCAGAGACCATGGACATCAACGCAGAAGTCTTCTGAGGAGACTTAATCCAGAAAATGAACCATTCTTAATCTCAGATATGTTGTTCAGAGTCAGTGTCAGGGGCAGGATCTGCCCAAGCTCCGGACTACTGTACGCCCCTCTGCCCTCGGCCCTGGCTCCCCGGCTCGTATCCAGCAACACGAGTGTTATTGGAAGCCCAAGAGCAGCACGGAGGCCCTGAGTTCTTCTCCCCCACCAGGGTGAGCGGCAGCAGTGCCCTCCCTGGGAATCAAGTGGTGGCCCTGGCCTAGCAGGCAGCCACAGAATGAGGGGGGCTGGTGGCGGCTGGAGCCTCCCGGGGGCACAAAGCAGCACGACTAGTCCAGGACATGAGCCTTCGACCACTGCGGCCTCACGCCCATACCTGTTCTGTAAGTACCGCGCGCTAACCGATTACGTCACTGGAGCATCCGTTCATCCCCTTTTCTGTATCCCTAGTTCTGCTCCTCTCTGCTGCACACATGCCACTCCATTCCACCATCTTTTATTTTTCCAGTTCCATGAAACCACTTTTTAAAAGCATCTTACCATAAGACCGGTATTATTTTTAGCTGTTCCAGAGATACTGTAGGCTCTGCAGGCTCATCCTCTGCACTACATCTCCCCGGAAAGCCTCCTTGCGTCTCTTAGACTCCTCGAAGTGTCCCCAATGGCCCGAGAGTGCTGGTGGCTGCCACCATCTTGAATTCTCTCTCCACCTTATTGCTTGAGATCACAGATTATCATTGAACCTGGAGCTCCCTGATTTAGCTAGACAGGCTGGCCAGCAAGCCCCAGGGATCCTCCTGTCCCCAAATCCCCACGCTGAGGTTGCAGACACACACGGCTGTTCCTGAATTTCATATGCACACTAAGGGATTAGATTTATATCCTCATACTCATGTGGTAAGTACTTTTATGACAAAGCCATCTATCTCCTCAGTTCTCAACTTTTATTCTTTTTTCTAACTAATCCACTTCGAAGAAAAGAGATACATTGATGATTCAGTTGAAATGTTTCAATTTTTTTTTTTTGAGAAAGTTTTATTGTGCAGCCCAGGGCAGCCTTGAATCTGGTCAGACTTCAATTTCTGCCCATAAATTTTACATGTGTCTGTGTGTGTGTGTAAGCATCCCAAATGAATGCATTCTGAATCTTCATCCATTTTTCAAAGCTCAGCTTTAACCTTGCCTTTCCTACCCTATTCCTTTGCATAGGAGAAAACAATCTTTTTACAACTCTATTGACATGAGACTTTATAGCTACGTTTACTACCTATGGGATGGCACACTATGGGATGGCTTTGATTATTCCCTTGCCCAGACTCTTCATTCAACATTTATTTTGGCACCTATTTGTGTGACAAGGAATAAGTACATGACAGTGAGTGCATTTATGAAAATCAGGGTGTATCTTGTGAGTCCCTTACCTTTACTCTTAGCATAGCATGTAAGATAATCATACAGAAATGTGTATTCACTGAATAAAGTGATGTACTGAAGTGCATCAGAAGCAATGCGCTGTTTCTTCATTATCTATTCCCAATTTGTTCTTCATTATCTATTCTGCGATGATGTAAACAATCCCTTCAAATGTTCCCACTGTAGTGTACAGCAGAATAATAAGCTAGGTCACCGTGGGCAAACAGGCTTCTCCTGATGGCTGTAGACTTCAGTATTGGTTTGCAGTTAAGTGGAGAAAAGGTAGCACTTTCTGACCTAGCTATATAAGTACCAGAACAGTGGTCTTCGTTGATACTGTAACCTCATGGGTCATTGCAGAGACAACTGTGGCCTAAGTCTTGTATGGGTCTGGATGCTGTAGTGCTTTGAGTGAGAATGGTCCCCATAGGCTCATTTTTGAATACTTGGTTTCCAGATGGTGGAACAGTTTGGGAAGAACTGGGAAGTATGGCTTTGTTGGAGGAGGTGTGTCACTGGAGTGGGCTTTGGGGTTTCAAAAGACTCATACCATTCTAAGTATGCCCTCTGGCTTCTGTTAGTGGGCTTCCAGCTCTCCCTGCCACCACCTAAACTCAATTAAATGCTTTTTTTTAATGGGTTGCCTTGGTTGTGGTGGTTACCAAGAAACTAGTACTGATGCTCATGATACACCAGGGCCATGGCTTCTGTTGCCTCCGAGTCCATCCCTTTTCTCCTTTAAACCACAGTCAGGCACACCTTTCCCCTTACTTGCTTCCCAGATGAATCCCTGAAAATGGGAACCCTGAACTCCTCTAAAGAGGGGTTTGCCTATAGCCAAACATTCCTCCCTCATCTAGTTACAAAATTCTTTCACTTCTGTCCAGGGCAAAAGGTGAGACATGACCCACCCACGGATTCTGATTGTTTAGAAACTTTTGTCTGTTTTCTGGTGTATCTGTAAGTTTCAATGTAAACATGGGAGACAAGATAAAAATCAGTCAGGCTCAGTTGAATTTATGAATGATGGTGGCCACCATATGTTTCGTTTCTGACTAGTATTTGAGTGTGTGAGCTTTCTGTGTTCATTGGTTTTTTTTTTTTTCTTTCTCTGCTATTGCAAGCTGGCAGCCATCACTGCTGACAAAGCTCAGAATTTATCTCTGGGTTTTCTAGATGCTGGATTCATAAGGTATTAAAGCTACACCTCCATTCATTCATATACAGGAATTTACCTCTGGCCACACTAAACTTCTATGCAAATCATAGAAGTGAACTCTCCTGCACTAGGGCTTTACCACCTATGCCTGCTTTTTCTATGACCAATAGAAGCTTACTGTGAAAGTGGCAGATACTTAAAGAGGTTAACCATATAGCAAATACCATTCAACAAATCTGCATCATCCTAATTACTTATCAGCTACTGACTAAGACTCTGCCTGGCTGCTTTGGAGAGTGCTGGTTGAGTGTGTCCCATGTACCCTCCCAGGACCCAGGACCCGCCATCACTCACGACCATCATTCTTGCCCACTGGGCCACTAAAATCTTACTTGACAACTCTGAGCCAAGTAGTAACCACCCTCATCTCTCCCACATCTCTCTCTTTGGTATCACAGACTACTTTAATTCCTCAGGAACAGGTTTTGTGGGCACACTGGACTGCAATAATACCTTAATCCATATGTGCAAAGATTTACAATGCCTCAATTATCTGAGGCATTCAGGTTTCTCATTGTCTACCCTCTGGGTGGATGGTCCAGGACTCATGCCCTGATGTTCCTTTTTCAAAATTCGGTTAGGAGTGGTACCCAGTGAAGAAGCCTTGCCAATTCCCATCACAGGGCTTACAGTGGCTCAGCATGGCAAATGAACAGTCCAGATCCTTCCCTTTCTCACAGCCGTGGCTCTAAACACTGGTGTCAGCACTGGAGGGGCAGGACTAATTACCTCCTTAGATATTTACCTCAGTTTTCATCTAAGTTCAGCCAGGGTTTACAACGGATGGCACAGACCATCCTCACCCTCCAGAGCCAAACAGATTCACTGGCCACCATAGTGCTACAAAATTAGCAAGGATTAGATTTACTAACAGCAGAGAGAGGTGGCCTTTCTCTCTTCTTCACGGAGGAATGTTGTTTCTTGTCAGGTATAGTTAAAGACAAGAAGGTCCAACAATTCCAGATGGATCTCCAAAAATGTAAGAAATAGCTTGATGTCTCTGGCCAGTGACTCACTGACAGTCTTGTACTGGAATTACACAATATCCTTTTAACCCCTTCTCCCTTTCTTAATCCTACTAGTGGCATCCCACCTTATAAACTTTTGTTTACCAATAATAAATGAAAAGGAGGGAATGTAAGCTCCTTGAGGCATGTAAGTGGGCAGGCCCCTCCCCTGAGGACCTCAAACTGCCAGGTTCCACCTACAGAACACTCTAAGACCCAGGCTCACCCTGCACAGTAAAAAGCCCAAGCTCTGGACTCTAAATCCCACCAGTCCCCTCTACCCCCAGAAGTACTATATAATTCCATCTTCTGCTCAGTTCTCCGCTTCTCACCTGAGCAGAGGCAGCCTCCCTCCTGAGTTTCCCCCTCCCAATATATCTCTGTGCGAAGTCTGTTGTGCAGTGTGACTTTGTGGTATTCCTTGGCTCCTGACTGCCAGGACACCTTTTCTTTTAGACATATAACACTTACAAAACCTATCCTGTTCAAATCACAGTTGGGACTGGGACTGTTGTCTCCTTCAGAACTAAATGGATACAAATACAACACAATGAAAACAGGCTATTTCTCAGCTTTTTCCTATTCCCCAGAAATTTCAAAATTACACGCTCATTTAAGCTTTTAGCCATTATGGAATTCCACTGAGCCTTAGAAACAGATGGTGAAGACTCACATGTATGGAGAATCCTAGTGTTTATCATATGATGCTGCTTCATACCTTTATATCTTGCTCTGGTTTCTGGGCTATTATTTTCTATTTCTTTAGTATTATTACGAGATTCTATTCTCAATTCATAGTCTCTTTTTACTTTTATTTCAGCCCTACTTCTCTAAGTACTCAACTTCTTTTAATGATAAATACTAACTATGGGGAATTTGGCTCAGTGGTAGAGTGCTTGCCTACTTTGAACAGGACTCCGGATTTCATTCCTGATACTGGGGGAAAATGGAAAACAAAACAAAACAAAACAAAAAAAAGCCTGATAGTATCATCACGAGTATAGACACATACATAGTAGTCTAGAGGGGCTACTATACACATGCCTGAGAACAAAACACAAGTCTCAACCCTTAACAGTTATTTGTTTCAAGTAGACATACAGCTGAACATAACTAAGGCATCTGAAGTGTTACTCAACTGCAGTACCATTGGATCCTTTGATTTCAGGGAGTCTTGCAGAGCTGAAATACAAGCTCCAATACACATGTAAAAAAAGGTGAATCTAAATTCTATAACCAAAATTTATGTTTTCATTGTCTATGTTATCTACATTTTTGTGTGAATTCCTCCTCTTTACCCTTAAAATATTATGTATATATCATGAATGTACACAATGAAATGACATGTTTAATTGTTAAGATTCTTCATTCATTCTACCTTTGTACATTGTCAATGCTTAAAAGCAAAGCAGTACACATATTTCAAACCATAGAAGACTAAAATAACTTTATATGCAATTATACAAAACAATAACTAAAATATCATTTTCTTAAATATAGAACTTTAAATCTTAAATATCTGAACCACTGAAAAAGTAAACCTCCTCATAAAAATATTTAATACCACCAATACCCCACTTTAATATGAAATTCTGTAAGGGTCAAGGTGCTAGTATTACACATTTATTAAAATACAACCACAAGGGAAACTGGCTGCAGCTAGCATTTGAACTAGCATTCCAAATGCAGACTGACTACCTGATCTGGGCAAAGCTTTGCAGTAACTGTTACACTGCCAACTACTCCTGTGCTGCCTCGATTTACTGATTTTTAAGAAACAGCGCTGCTCCACACTGGATCCACTGGTCCTGGTTGCCCCCACAGGGAACATCAATGTTGGTCACCACACGATCCCTTTCGGCACTTGTGTACACAGGCAAAGAGATGCATTCGTCAGGTGAGTACGGGCCATATGTACCCTGTTCAAAAGAAAAGGATGCTCTAAAAATATAGCAACAAATGCAAATCTTCCAATTGTTATACTTCATTAGATAGTAGAGATTTCAAGTAAAGATTACTATAATAAGCTCCTATATCCCACATACCCAATCATGGCTCCTTTAAAAACTTGCCTAAGGACTGAGAGGATGGCTCACTGGCAAGCATGAGGACCTGAGTTCAAGTCCCCAACAGTCACATAGGAGACAGACACATAGTACAGGCAGCTATCGGCCCACTGCTACTAGGCAGATGAGAGGCTGAGACAGGAGAATCCCAGGAAGCGCGCTGGGCACCTAGCCTTGTGTGAGCAGTGGTACTTAACAAGAGAGACCCACCTCAGAGCTAAGAACAATGCCTGAGGTTGTCTTCTGAATTCTACAACGTGCCCAACTGCATTTGTGTTCTTCATCTCCTCTCTCTTTCCCTCTCTTACTCAGTCACAGACATAGTCTCTCACTCTCTCTCTCTAAAACTCCTTTAGTCCCAAATGCTGGAATATATTGAAAATTAAACATAAAATTTTACCTATCAATTTCAATAAAACACAAAAAACATTTCTAAGTAGTAATATGTCCAAGAAGAACTTGCTTCTTATTACTACAGTAAAGTTCAATTTGGAAGAGATGGACTGAATAAGTAGATGTACTATCTCTCCTGAGTTGGGACAATGCATTTCCTCAGTACTCTCCCAGGGTCACCAGTTAGTGCTGTTGCTGTTCTTTTAGCTGGTGTACTTAGGCATTTTTGTTGTGGTTCAGTACAATTTTCTTGCTGGTGCTCACATTGTCCATCTTTACCCAGTAGGTGTTCAAGTTGGCTGCTGAGTTTTGGTGCACTTGCCATTGTAGCTTCACTGTGTCTCTAGTGTGTCAGTGTGGTGTGAGCTCACATGCAATTTCTCCCATAGAAGTAAAATCAATGATTTCTGTGATGATCCTTGGTTTGGTTTCAGGAATGGCTGGCCACTCTCAGTCTAGAATTTTCCAGTGACTGAATCTCAGAAATACACATCTTTTACAAAAATATTTTCAAACAAATATGTAATAGTGCTTCCAGTTCAAATCTAACACTAGTGTTTGGACTGAACTTGTGATCTCATCCAACCAGTAAATTATTAGTGCTTTAGAGTTGGGATGGAATTTAAACACTAAAACAGAATATTCTAGAAGATTACGGGAATGGATTAGAAGCATATAGAGAGTTTACCCATGGTAAGGATGGTTCATGCACATAAGCACAGTTATCTTTCAAAATAGACATAATCATTTATGGAAATGCATGGTTTTAGGATGTGGATACTTGCCAAAGGCCATGCCGCCCTTGCATATGTCATAGGAGGTTGCAGCCTTGTTCATGTGCACACCTTATTCTCTGGACTGCTCTTTCTACCAGTTCTGATATCATCTAGAAAACTCATCCTTTAAGCACCTACTCCAGTAGGTGATGCTATAGCAGAGACAAATAAAACAGTCTTCTTTCATGAAAATATTTTTAACTGTTAAGCGGGCATTATATGAACTTATTTATCTTTTCTAGCATGATTAGGTCTTTGATGTAAGTCACTTTAGTCTCTTTGACATTCCTGAATTTTAACCTACTGCACATACAACAAAGCCTGCAATTTATGTAGGTCATTTCCCAAGCAAATGCAGGCCACCTGCCTGAGTCCTCCTAGTCATCTCCAATTTGTATGAGTGTGGTCAGTAACTCAGCCTTCCACAGTGCTCATGGTGTACCTGTGTCATAAAGGCTGTGTTCACATACAGAAAAACAGTCCTTCAGTGCAGCTTATGATTCAGTTTAGGAAACACACACACATCAAACATCTAGAACATACTTTTAAGTAAAAAGTAGTAAAGTCTTCTGGGGCGTCATCCTAACAAGGTTCGTAAGAGGATAAATTTTAAGTTGGAATCCTTGAAAAACCTAAGGAGGATTTTAGGCTCCTGTCAGTGCTTCACCTCTCTTCTCCAATTCTGCTTAAATGGTGAAGTGTTAGGACTCAGAACTCAGAGCATCAGTCATTCCGTGCATGCTTTCTTCAGCTGCTACCTCTACAGTCTTTGCAAAGAGGAGACATTACACAGCAGATGGACTGGGGTGGGATGAGGCTGACCACTGGGTAAGGGCAGTTTTTCCTTGAGCCCCTGACGTTTGCGGAAAGCTAAGCCCAAGCAGCACACGGAAAGGCATCCAGGGCTGCTGTTGCTGTGAGGACACCACAGGCACAGGAACACGGATGCTGTGCGTACACATGCAGCTCACACACCTTTTTCCCCAGGCAGTCTGAAGCAAAGGACCACTGCAGCTCCTTGACATTTTACTCAGTATTTCGCAGGCTCCTGACTTTGGTGAATGCTGAATGGACTTGCTCTACGACCCTAATCATAAGTGACCCAAGCTGAAGCAGAGCTGGTGATCTGGCCAACATCAAAATGACTACGGTTCCTTTGATGTGCTGTATATTCAGTTCCCTCTGGAGTAAATCCAGTTCCCTCTTTAATACCTCTACTTTACTAGACCAAAGTATCAGACTAGCTGGCTAAGGTGTTTGTATACAATTAGAATTTTATTAAAAATTTATTAACAAATACACTGTTCAACTAACATAAATGAGATACATGAAGACTGCAAATAGTTCATGATAGTACACAGAAAGTATTATGCAAATAAAGTCAATAATTAAAACATATATATATATAGTGACTGCATTACAGTGACTAGTAAAGTCTGAAATGTGATGCTAATTTGGCCCAGCTATCCTGCATGCATACTCTCTTATGAGGATCAGCACATTGCAAGGTTTTCCTACTTCTCTAGAGTGTCTGTTAGTGCACTGTAACTTCAGTGCTTTAGGAAAAGTGTGTTAAAAGCGACAGAGAGCAACGTGCTAATGGCAGGACATCTCCAAAGGGACACTGGTACTCCTACTACTTTCCCTCTCTCATTCTTCTGCCACCGTGGTAGATGTTGGGACTTGGGATTTTTTAGAAGTCTAACTGACAGCTTCTGAGCAGAGACATAAAGTAACTTCACATTTGAAAGGGATGTTCTGGATACTGCTGGTAGCAGAGACTAAAGAATAGAGGCAGGGGGACTGATGAAGAGGACATTTCAAAATCCATCAGCATCTGTTAATCTGTATTTTACAACTACTTCCTCTATTTCACAGTAACAACTGTAGGCATTGACTTCGCCTCTGCATATTTTCATTCTATTATGTGCATATTTTATAACGCTTCAGAAGTTGTATAATAGGTGTGTGCATGGTTTTTCTTATTTCTACAAAACTGAAACAAAGTTACTGTCTTAAAAGAACTGGTCTATTGTCTTACAGTGCTGGTGGTCAGCATCCTGACACAGGCGCTGGCCAGCCCTGCTCCTCCTGGAGGATGTCTGCCTTGCTCCTCCTTGAAAAGGCCTCTCTTTTCAAGCTTTCTTCTCTGCCTCTCTCAACTTTTGCAGCCTTCTTCAGGACTCTCTGGTCTCCCTCTATCTGTTTTTTGTTTTTGTTGTTGTTGTTTTTTAAACAGACCCTCATGAGGGTGCTAGGCCTACCTACATAAGCCAGGTTGTATCTTCCATATTTGACTTAACCAATCTGCAGAGTGCCATGTGTAAGATAAGGAGACAGTCAAAAGTGAATTCTGGAGATTGGGATGTGTGTATCTCTGAAAGGAATATTTAGTAACAAAGCAAAGAAGAAAAACATAAAACAAAAAAGAAAATAATACCACCTCAAGAAAAAAATAAAACCCAACAAAATTACTAGGATGGTTCTTTAACTTCATTACAAAGAAGTTGAATTTAAACTTTTCAAATAATTTTAGAAAACATGTAATTACATTATATCATATAGATTAAATTTTAATAATTTCTATTCAATATGTTTATAATAAGGTATTTATGAAATCAAACCAAATATTTTTTATCAGTGTGTGCATGGTCCAGCTAACTTATCTAACCTGTTTCCTGATAGTTTATGAATCACAACAGCAGACAATACTGGCTTTCTTATGTTAGAAAGGGGGTTAGAAAACTGCAGCTTTAATGTTTATGTCTAAGGGGCATAATTCAGTATAAATCTAGGGAAAGAACTTGGCATTGAGTGCTTAGGAACCCTGTTGCAGTAGGGTGTGGTGGTGTCTGCCTTTAATCCCAGGAGAAGGTGATGGATCTCTGTGAGTTTGAAGCCAGACTGGTCTACAAAACAAGTTTCAGGACAGCCAGGGCTGTTACACAGAGAAACTGCTGTCTCAAAACAAACAAAAACAAAGAAAAGAAAACACTGTTCCGTGGGAAGCTCTAGCAGGTTTTAAAGGGATAGATAGTGGTAGAGACCCTCACTTGTGTTTTCTTAACCTCTGGGCCATCTCTCTCCAGCCCTTGGGTCTCACTTGTGTTTTCAACAATGTGACCAGGATTAATTTACAGTCTTGGAGAAAAAGGTAGATCAGAACAGAAACTAAATATTTGTTGTTTTATACTGATATATACAAGACAAAGAGCTCGCCAAAGCCCTTTGATACATATATTTGAACATCTATGCAAGTAACATAAAATAATGACTACTTTGTGAATGACTCTTGAATTTTTTAATAGCTGTACTGTTCAACAGTGAAATGTGGTATCTTCTGAGAGGTCTAGACCCTTGGCTAGAGTTTAGGCTGTTTTGACTGCTAAATTACTTTGCTTGAAAAGCCCTAGGGGGCACTGTTTCCTAGAGTTATACAAGGATGAACAATGCCAAAGAGGGCATCATCTGAGACTGGTCCTTATCATAAGTATGTGCCCATGTGTATTCTATGGAATATGAGATCCTGAAGGAATGCTGGGTTCAGGAAAAGTTTGTGTGGCAATATGTCAGACTTTTTGGATCTCTGGTTGAGTGAGGTTGAAGGTGGTCTTGTGTCAGTTGCTTTCTACCTTATTTTTGACATAATCTCTCATTAAGCCTGGAGCTCACATACTGGGCTCTATCAGCTGGCCAGCAAACCCCAGTGGCTGCCCTGTCTCTGCTTCCTCAGTGCTGGGATTACAGGTGCACATTGCTGTGCCTGTTTTTTTTTTGTTTGTTTGTTTGTTTACTTGTTTATTTTTAATGTGGATCTGGGACCCACAGGTAGGTCCTCATGCTTGTATAGAAAGCACTTAACTTACTAAGAAATCTCCCAGCCCCTCTTAGAACTTTTAGTGCAAAAGTTTTCCAGAAGAGAGAGAATACTATGTTGATCAAATGTGTTTACTGAACAACTTTCCCACAGGGAACTAATGCGGGAAAGAACTAATGTGTCTAAAAGTGTGTTGGGGACTACTGTGGGGAATCCCAGAACATCTGGACCTGAGCATAAGCACTGGCTGAACGGGAACAAGTCTACGAATCTGCATCCTGCGTGGATGCTGATAGCCATTACAGAATTTGAACACATGTTTTATTACCTTAGTCCATACAGTTAATGATGAAGACAGGAAGTACCATATCAGAATTTTACTCTCCCTTATCCTTCATAACTGTAACTCCAGTTGTTCTAATTCACTAGGCAGAATCAGCACACCTGACACTGACTGGCCACACACTCAGATGGAGTGCTGCAGGTAAGTGTCAAGGCCACGCCTCCGTCCCTCACTACTGTGTAAAAGCGAACAGCTGAAAATTAGAGATGCTGCAGTGACCGGAATAGAAGGCACAGTTCTGCTAGAGTCAAATCTTCGAGGTGCTTGATTATTGCCAGATACTGTGGGATTTGTAAAAAACAAACAAACCAACAAACAGCCCCTTCTGTCTGGTTTAAAATGTTTATCTCCAAAATTCTGAGCTTGTTTCTAAATGTTCCACAACAAAGCAGCTGTGGATGGACACAATGCCCACTGGCTTCCATAGGGTGTAGAAATGGCCACAGCAAATGTAAAAAGCACCTTCTTGAACAAATTAAATGTACATGAAGCAGAAGTTGGCAAGCATCCTAGACCATCTCATTCTTCTGCACCATGACTAAGCAAGCCCCAGCTCTCTAAGGTCACCTGACTTTTCCTTTTTGCTCATAACTTGGAGAGCTGAAGCTGTTGTCTCTGTAACCCTAGTGGTCAGCATTTCTGGGATGTCTAAATGTAGCAAGTAGTCAATGACTGAAAACATCAGCATCTCTAAATCTATGTGGAGTAAGGAATTATTGTTAAATTTGACTAACCATGTATGAGGCATACTTTGGACACTTTATTCAAATACACAGGAGGGAAACTGGAGTTCAAATCCAGCCTGGTCTACAAAGTGAGTTCAGTAAAGCCAACACTATAGAGAAACTGTGCCCCAAAAAACAAAAACAAACAAACAAACAAACAAAAAAATCCAAATAAAAACAAAATATGGGGAAATTGGTTCAGCAAGGTTACTGTGTCTAAATTATAGTTTTGGGAGCTGGAATTGAATTGTATTGGTCTCTAAAATTTTGTGTTCAGAAACTCCTAGTGAAACGTGTGATTTTCTTCATAGATCAGAATGAACATCTATGTAAAGACAGGAGGAAAGTGGGCAAGTACCAGGAAGTCCATCTATCACATGTCACTGAAAATACAGAAGCCGAAGGGGAAAGCCTATTTAAGAAATCATTACTTTTGGCTCTTTGTGGGACAGATGACAGGTCCATCTGACCTTTCCTTAAATGTGCAAGTTTTCCAAATAATTTCTGGCTTTTAATTTCAACCCTGACTTTTAAAGTATAAAAATCCAATGGAATAAGGATAATTTATAAAGTAGGATATCTGAAAAGTCACTTCCTACTGCATGCACTTCCTACTCCACAGCCTGGTTCTGTCCCTGCCCCGTGGCTTTTTGGACTGCAGTGGTGAGGTCAGGTGATCATCCCTCCCTTCTTTCTAGCCATTACTCTCCATGCTCTGATCTGATGGCAGGTGCTGTTCCTTCACTGAACCATCATGGTCATTACATGGATTTCAACTTTACTTGCCAGAGCTGGAGCACATCAGACTTGTACAACTTGATATGGTACAGTTAAAACCCTTGGCAAATTCCATCCTAAGCCAGTGAGTACAACTCTGAGCTTCATTACAACCTAAGATCAAAAGCCATATCACCCATAAATATTACCTTTCTAATAGAAATTTCTGAAAAAGATATTCTCTTGATCTCATCTCTTTACCTGAATGAATCTGCGTGGGTAAAAGGAGCCGCACAGTAACGTTGCTCTTTTGGCTCTCTGAATAGTGACTGCTAGTTACTGCTGTAGCTCTAAGTTTTATGTTCAAACACCCAGATGCTTTTGATCATTGTCAAAAGAAGTATAACTGGAAACTTCAATGTAACATTTCCTAATGAGAAAATGTATTTTTTCCTGTAGTGAACAAGAGTTTTGTTGCTCATCAGAGGGAAGATTATAGTCTGTTTATGCATCCATTTTCAGGCGTAAGCTACAGGGTTATATTACATTCCTCATCTAAAACCGCATCCTATTTTAAAGATACATGTACACCTCTAGGTCACTGAAGCTAAAGTCATGGTGGGAGGCCAGGCTTCTGACACAAATTACCACCTGACCTGGTATATGAGTTACTTCCGTATTGCTGAGATAAAACACTGTGGCCCAGGCACGGTGGTTCCAGAATAGTAAGAGTCCCTGATGGCAGAATAGAGGAATGGAGGCTGCGGAGTGAAGCTGAGAACTTATGTTTTTAACTATAGCAGGAACAGGGAATACAAAGTGAGAATAGCACTTGGCTTTTCAACCTCAAAGCCTACCCCCAGGGACTACTTCCTCCAGCAAGGCCATACCTCTGTAGCATCCTCAAGCACCACCACCAACTGGCAGCCAGCACCCTCATTCCAACCACCACACCTGGCTACTTTCAGTGCCCCTTACTATAGAAAGGCTGACCTCAGGTTACTTGAAGCCATGTAAATTATCTGCATTGCAGCTGGGCTAGGAGGCTCACAGAGCACTATCGCCTCTTCTTAGGCTCAAGAGTTCTCTAATAACACACGTTGTTGTTGTTTTAGAAAACGGTCCCCCACCCCCCAAATGGCTCATAAATCTTTACCTCTTCAAATATAAAGTATTTTGACTAAAAAATTTTGCTACAATGCAGGTAAAATGGAAAAGAAATTCAAAACCATACAGGCTATGATACCTTATGGTAAGTAAAATCCAAGAGTGGACCAATGAGCTCAGAAGCTGTCTCTCTAGTGCTTACCTGTGGAGTCCAGCCCATATAGCAAGGGAGAACTGAGGACACGCTGGGAGAGTCGTGCTGGTTTTCTGAAAGACGATTACCATCAAAACTGCACCCTTCCAGTAACAGACCACTGATCTGCAGCAGAAAGGAAGAGACTCTTACATGTATACTAGATTCTCAAGCGCCAGCCATACGCCATTGGAGTTTAAGCTAAATGGCTCATTGTTCTAAAAGCTGTGAAACGGAATTTTATTTGGAGAAAACACAAAATCTGAACCACTGTTCACTGTGAGCTTTCTTTAGAGAGTTCTTACTTTTTAGCTAATATTCTAGGAAAAATTCACAAATGTCATAGAATATATAACCACAGATGCTTTCGCATTGCTAATTTATAACATTACAATATAAGGTCAAGAGCAATATAAAGACAAAAGCCAATTTAACTCTTTTCTAGGAAGTGGGAGAGAGACGCCAAGTGAGAGAATGAACATGTTGTCCTACGTGTTTTCTAACACCGTTTATTTACCTGCTATGTGGAGTTGAGAAAGTAAAGAGTCTTATGGGGTCTACAGTAGCTTTAGTGTAAACTGAAGACACCTAAAAGAAAAGCATGGCTCATGGAGTGATGTTAGCTACAGGTTTCTTTGTGGCCATTTTATTCATTTCTCCAGTGTTAAATGCCCTAGCCAATGGCAAACGTGGAGCAGTAGCTTTCGTTTACAGCTCTTCAGCAGTCCACCATGACAGTCTTGTCTGCTTTCTCATGATGTATGCATGACACCAAGCACACTCTTACACAGTAGCTTCAGGTTTTAACGTGACCAGTAGCTTCTAACTTGAGAGGACTGAGCTTCAGAGTCTTTTACAATAGTGCAGATGTGACACATTTGGCGGAAAGCACATACTGAGTTCTGGTCTTTTTGCTGGCTGGCAGTATGTGGTTGGCAGCAGTGAGCTGCGGCTTACAGACAGCCAACTGATCAAAGGGAGAGCCACTGACTGCTGTGCTCATGGTATAAGGCGGTGTGTTTCAGTGCCGAGGTCCTCACATCCTCCATAACTTCTGCGTACTGGCTACTTGAACATCACTTTTGGAAAATGTTTATTTAGGTGGTTTGCCCATTTTACTAATGAGCTATGGCTCAGTTTCCTCCTCTAAATTGTGGTAGGAATATCGACATGACATGACTTCTGTAAAGACTGCTCTGTACCAAGGAACAGCATGTAACAAAAAAGTCTAGCTTTGTACTAGCTGCAACTGGAGTTCCAGATAAACCCCAAACACTGCCCTATAAATGAAGGACTGATCTGGGTAATATACAGGTCTCCAGACAAATGGCCCAACTCCTCATCACACAAGTACTGGGACAATGAGCCAGCCTACTTAGGATATAGAATACCATGAAATATCGAAGCAGAATTTCTACAACCCAAGGAAAAGAACAAGGAAGAAATAGTATCAAATCTGGATTGTTTTTGCCTAACAAGTGGCCAAACAAATGTGCTTCCAAGGGAATGATGACAGACCCTTGGGTGTCAACCTGACATGGAAATAAAACATATGAAACTGTCTGATACAAGAAATGTTCTGTATTAGCCAATTTTACTCATTTTGGCATATACAAATTATATAAGCAACCCAAGGAAGTGAGACAGATCAGAAGCTTAAGCAGAAATTATTTGGATAATTCTAAACAAAGGACTTTATAACACTCTTTAGATAACAGAATCCATCCTGTTGTCTCACACATGCACAGAGAAAACACATGACACTGAAGCACTACGTTGAGCCCATTAGGTAGCCCAAAGTGAAAGTTACATGTTTACTTAAGGAGATAATTTTACTGTTTATTCAATTTGCAACTACAGAATTTATTTATTCAGTTTCCAACCTGAATACAAAAGGTTATGTGCTATACATACTTTTGCACATACTGAGTACTGGTTTTAGGTGTTTGTATTCTGTTCTTTTGTTATTTCTGCTAATCAGCAAATCAGAATTTGTTTTTAGGAGCTTTGTCTTAAACGAAAGTTCTTCAAATCAAAATTCAGTAACAAATGGTTTTCACGCATAATATATAAACAAGAAAGCATGAATAAAGGTACTTGTATAATTACAAAAGAACACACATTTTCTTTCTTTAAAAGAAAATTCATGTAGCTACGTATATAACTGTTTTGTCATCTCTATAACTTCAGAATTAAATCTATATAACAATAGCATGAAGCTCTATTGGAAAAGAAAGTAATGCCTGGGCTGGGGCTGTATTCAGAGACTTCTTATCATGTGGAAGGTCCATAGCACCAAGAAAACAAGCAAAAATAAATAAATGAAGGAAGGAAGTAAAAAAGGGGAGGGGAAGAAGGGAGAGAGAGAAAGTGATACTGCCTGATAGCCTAAATTCATTAAGAAAAAAAAATGAGAGAACTAGAATGGTAAATCAAAAGTTTATGTAATAAATCTCTGTGAATATACACATGCCTTTCTATGTAGTAATAAGTATAAATGTATTGATGATTTTATAACATGTACAAATACTTCTGTGTATACCTTATACAGAGGGGTAGAAATAGGCTGTGCAAGACATTTCTGTATCAATAGAATTAAGTTTGTAATACTCTGAAATAGATATATGTTGTACGTTGTAAAGTTTAAGGACACAAAAAGTCAGTAAAAATTATAGTTTTAAGCGAAAGATAGCTTTCAATTTTTTTGTCATAGCAGTTCTCTATTGGTACATATATATATATATATATATATATATATATATATACACACACACACATATATATAGTATTCTGCTAATTGAGTGAGTGAGCAGTTTGGGAAGAAGTTTGTATGTGATGACGTTGTGTACTGTTTTTCTGTGCAGGAACAGGTCTGTTTTGGATTTAGTATTACTTTACTATACTCCATTAGTTTTTCCTTATAGCAACAGCCTACTGTCTCAGTTGTCACAGCTTAAGGACAATGATCCTAAAGCTACTCCCATTACGAGTTGATTTCATCTCCAACGTTTGAACTTAGGCTCAGCTTGTTACTTGCTTTGACCTGTTATTGGTAATAAGACTTTTAAAGGTGAACTTTAAACAAGATTTTCCTCTTGGAATACTGCACTGACACCATGTGGTGAAGAAAGTTCCATCTTGAGGGACAGGAGATGCTACACTGAGGACTGAAGTGATTTTGGGCACAGCCAGCAGCAGCTGTGCACAGTGAGTGTGGTCAGTACTGATCCTTGACTAGAGCGGGCCTAGCTAGAGCCACTCTCAAGCATTTTCAGTATGTGTGTGGTCACGATTTAAAAGTACATTTTAAAATAACGCATACTAGATTTTCCTTTTTCAAAATATAGCAAGGTAGAATTAAAGTTTTATATTAGATCACATATATCTTACTGTAAGGTTTTTTCTGCTAAATCTTACAAAATTTGACTGTAATCTATGGGTAGATCTTTCATTATAAGAACAGGAGCCTATGAGTTAGAAATGTACATTTCAGTTAAGCATTTTAAAATTCAGCACCCCAAATCAGTACCTTAATCTGAAACTTTGCTTCTTGAAGTCGGCCTTTCCAGGATGCGACAAATTTAAGGCTATCCACAGAGCAGCCCATCGCTCTATAAGAGTAAGCAACAGTGTCATGAGAAATAACCCCCAGTAAACACATACAAGTCTAACAATAGAGCATCTTCTTGGCAGGTACAAGGCCCAGGGGGCATGCTCTAGACCCAAACCCAAAACACGTAAAACAATGCCCTTAGGAAATACAGTAACTATATATCTATTTTCAATGACTTAAACCCAAATATTTATGATATGCAAGCAAGAGCTACCAACTTAAGTAAACAAATACCCAAAGGGTTAACATTAGTTGCTTAAATGTCAATCTTCCTTTGAGATTTCAAGTTTCTTAGGTAGAGGGCCTTTAACAGTTTAAATTCTACAACTTGATCATGGCCCTCAAATTTTAGCACATAAAAGATATTAAGCAAGTTTTTATTGAATGTACAAAATACCTTGAGTAAAGATAAACACCAGTCCCAGACCTGAACTACTACTTCTTCAGAACATTCTAGAAATTCTCCTGATGTTCTGCCTTGTTACAAACAGGGCCTATATACATGCAGTAATCTGGCGCTGGCACAAAGACCAGCTTGCCCTTAGCCACCAGCTCTGTTCACCATGAAACTTATCCAGAGCAGCCTCCTAAGAGATTCTGCGAAATTGTGTTTTCAGGTAGTCTGAGGTGATAATGACCAGCCACCTGTGGTTACCAAACACTGTGAGCTGGGCTAGTATGCCTAAGAAACCAAATTCTTAGTCTACATAGTTTTTCTTTAAATGTACTGTTGGCTACTATTTTGGACAGTGCAAGTCTGGATAAAAAAAAATGAGCAAGTTTCTCTCCACTGAGTTTGATGTTGGCTATAGGCTTGCTGTATATTGCCTTTACTATGTTTAGGTCTGTGCCTCATATCCCTGATCTCTCCAGACTTTAAACACGAACGGGTGTTGAATTTCGTCAAATGCTTTTTTTGGCATCTGAGGAGATGATCATGTGGTTTTTTTTTCTTTCAGTTTTTTATTGTGGTGGATTACATTGGTGTATTTTCTTATGTTGAAGCACCCTTGCATGCCTGGGATGAAGCCTACTTAGTCGTGTGGATGATATCTTTAATGTGTTCTTGGATTCAGTTTGCAAGTATTTTATTGAGTATTTTTGTGTAAATGTTCATAAATGAGATTTGTCTGAAGTTCTCTTTATTTCTTTATTGAGGTGACTGTGGCCTCATAAAATGAGTTGGGTAATGTTCCTTCTGTTTCTATTTTGTAGAATATTTGAAGAATATTGCTGTTAGCAATTCTTTGAAAGTCTGGTAGAATTCTGCGCTGAAACTGTCTGGCCCTGGTCTTTTATTTTGGATGGGAGACTTTTGATGACAGCTTCTATTTCCTTAGGGGATATAGGACTATTTAATTTCTTTACATGGTATTGACTCAGCTTTGGTAAATAGAATCTATCAAGAAAATTGTTCTGGCTGGCTCTTTGATCACCTCCCCCTGAAAGGTGTAGCCTTGCCAGGCCATAGACAAAGATGATGCAGCCAGCCCTGATAAGCCTTAATAGGCTAAGGTCAGATAGAAGGGGAGGAGGACCCCCTCATCAGTGGGCTAGGGAAGGGGCACAGTAGGAGGAATGGGAAGAGGCGAGGGAGGGGCTACAGCTAGGATACAAAGTGAATAAACTGTAATAAATAATAAATAAATTTTTAAAAATGAGAACACTTAGGAAGTATTTTTTTTCAATTTCGATAAAGCAATGACATTGAAAGTAAAAATTGACTGTTACTAAGGGTGAACTGTTAGGGGGAATAAATCAAGGCAACGTAACTAGAGGTTAAGAAATAAAACATAATTACCCCAGGGAAAAGAAAGTATTCATTCTGACTACCTTGCAGTTTCCTGGCGAAGAGCATTAAGGAATGTGTCTGGATGGAAGAGCTCCGATAGGTCAAGTGTATCAGCGAGAAGAGCTTGCTTTTCTGCTTTATCTACCCAATTCTAGAAGAAGAAGGGAAAGGAAACACATAAATGTACAGTTATGTATGAGGCAACTACATCCAGAGAGTTATGTACTCATTTTCCAATTGCTTTGAAATCATGTCTAGGAAAGAATTCAGACTTTCTCTGTGCCTTGTAAACACCGGACACAGTAATCTGGTATAGCTAATTCACTATAAGTAAGCCTCCTTGTGCAAGCTCAAAATAAAGCTTAAAATGGGATAGCGAGGGTTGAGTGTGGCAGTTGGGATTGTGCTCTCATTAGCAAGTAGTGATACATACTCAGTGTACATGGGATACACAGTTGAAAACCTGAGTCCTGAGGACCCTCTCTTCTCAGCAACATGGAATATCACTATTCACAGATGATATGATAGTATACATAAGTGACCCCAAAAATTCTACCAGAGCTCTTTCAGCTGATAAACACCTTCAGCAGAGTGGCAGGATACAAAGTTAACTAAAACAACAACTACAGCAAAAAACTGAACCCCTCCTGTATACAAAAGAGAAATGGGCTGAGAAGGAAATTAGGAAAACAACACCCTTCACAATAGCCACAAATAACATAAAGTACCTTGGTGTGACTCTAACCAAAAAGTGAAAGACCTGTATGAAAAAAAAATTCAAGTCTCTGAAGAAAGAAGTTGAAGAAGATATCAGAAGATGGAAAAATCTCCCATGCTCATGGATTAGTCAGATTAACACAGTGAAAACGGCCATCCTACCAAAAGCAATCTACAGATTCAATTCCTATCAAAATACCAACATAAATCTGTACAGAACTTGAAAGAACAATTATCAATTTCATATGTAATTCTTACCTGATAATTCTCATAATTATTCTTATTGTATATAGTTTATTAATCTTAAAAAGCCACTTTTAAAAAGGGGAATTTTTTTCAAACCAGATGACCCTAACCAGCAAGAACTAAGTCTAAAGAGGTCTATGTCTCCTTTCCTTTCAAACTTTCTTTCTCTCCTACCTAGGATTGGGGGCTTGGAAGAAAGGTAGAGGCTTAAGAAACCCAAAATAGAGTAGAGTTAAAACAATAGCACCTGCTTGCTTGTTCTGTTGCTGTTTTGCTGAACTGCCAGATATCCTAATGACTGGGATTGATGTTGCCCAAAGGCCTGAGTGACCCTAACCAGCCAGAAGTAGCCAAAGTTAACTTTGCCCCTCTTCATACTAATCTTCTTTCTCTCCTACCTAGTGTGGGGGTTAGAAGGTATTAGGATGGATAAGAGTCAGAAGGGAGGTAGAGGCATTAGAAACCCCAAGTAAAATACTCTTGCATACTGCTAGGAGAGAAGATGAGGCAGGAGGATTTGAGGTAATCCTGGACCACACAACAAGACTATGTAACAACAACAACAAACAAATAAAAAGGGTATTTATGAAGCTGGGTCAAAGTGCAGCAAGCATGGAAAAGCATACACAGAGTCCCATATGCACCACTAATTTGTCGTATGTGAGCAAGTAAATAGGGCACTATCTTTGCCTGTTACCGCTTACTCTGTTCATTTTCCCTATACATACTCACCTGGTTTGATGTGGGGAAAAAGTGTTTCCCCATATGGGGACACTCCTTACAACTCTCAGGTCACAGTTCTGACACAGCTTCAGTTGCTACCTTAGTCACTATGTGCACAATCCAACTGCACAAGTGTAGATTTTTCTCCATATTACCAATGATTAAAAAAACAAACCATAAACAGACAGCAGACATTTTGAAGAGTGTGATACGAACATTTCAAGTAACACAGAAGTTGATTTATGCTCATGTAAAGTCCCATCATTGTTGCCACTGAAGATGTTTCAATAGCTAAAACTGTGCACCACAGTCAGAGCCACACTCAGTTGCTGATAACCCACTCTCACCTGAATTGCAAGGGTGCGGGCTACAAGACTTCGCAGGTACTGGAGGGGATCCTCAGGGCCTTCCCACCTATTCTGCCACGTAAGAGGACACTGCAGTGTAAAGGAGAAAAAGTCAGCTTACGTGGGAAGCATCGTATATAGACTATCAACATTACTGTGAAGGAAAGGATATCTGAGGCTAAGATGGGACTCGTTAGATGTAAAACCTCTTAAAGGAATGAACACATCTACTACCTGCCGTCTGTGAAACTGGCCAACCATGTTTTCTTGAAGTGATATTTGGTGCAATATGAAATCAAGTAAATTTTAAGATCAATTTTAAAGTTATTAAAGATAAAAGGGTCTCGGTCCCTACAGAATTTTTTTCAAGCTCCGCATAAAGTAGCACCCGTGAATTTACCCACAGAGGTGCTCCAGGAAGACTGTGCAAGGAGAGGTTGTTAATGGAACTGTGTCACCTAACTTAAGAACCAGCAAATAAAATAACTCAGAACAGCTCTTTTGTAAGAACTATCTTTCTAGTAGCTAAACCACTGTTAGTTTCCACTAATATGCACAACTGTACTTTAAACTTATTCAGTAAGTACATATGTAATATAATACAGTTCTGTGAGGGCTCTCTAGATTTTCAATATTTTTAATAAATAGAAACAAATTCTGTATTATTTTAAGTGTGATAAAAGTACAATAACGTGATGCCCCAATCATGTAAGTGAGAAAATACTACAGGCTAGCCTGTATCAATCATCAGTAATGTACAGAAAACTAGAAACATGTAATGTCCAAATTTAAGAGTCAAAAGGGAACTTAGAAGTCATCAAATACTTTAGAGTAATCTACGCATTCTTAGAAATAAGTACCAGAATAATGACCAAAACAGATGTGGTTTGAAAATATAAGTTTAAATAAACACCCTGAAAATGTAAGTCAAGGAATGAGAAAAACAAACCAAGTCCAAAACAAGGAGAAATGAAATAACAAACATCACAGTTGAAATAAATAAAACAGAATAAAAAAGTATTAATCAACAAACAAACATCCGATATTTTGAAACATAAACTGACAAATGCCTCAATAGCTTAACTAACAAACAAAAGACAGAAAGTCAGCGGTGATAAAGGAGACCTCTGATATCACAAAAATGAAAAAAAATCATTAAAGATTGTTAATGTGTGCAAGTATGTGCAAACCATCAAAATATCTTAGAAAAACAAAAAAATGTTTCCATTCTTGGGACTTTCAAATATGGAGCTAGGAAGATGTTCCAGTGGTTGAAGGCACTGGATAAACCTGAGGATTTGGGTCCCACATACAGGAAGTGAAGAATGCACTTCTTTGGGTGACCACTGACCTCCATACACATAGAAGAATCAACTATGCATTGTATGGATGCAACACCTGTCAATTAAAAAGCCTATGGCTCTTTGGCTGAGGGAGGAAATAGGTTGAACATGTGGCAGGCAAAGGGATTCAGGGATAGAGCCAAGTGTGAGAGATTCCAGCAGCAAAATGTGAAGAGGACAGACGTTTGGTACCTGAGCTCAGGTCGCTGGCCACGTGGCAGAATGTAGATTAGAATAAATGGATTATTTTAAGTTATGAGATAGTAAAAGAAGAGCCTACTTATATGGCCTAGTTATTTATATAATAATTAATGAGTTTCATGAGTTGTTATTCTGGGAGCTAAGGGCAGGAGGAAAAATGACCTACAACACATATACACATGTGATCACACATGCATAAATAAATGTAATAAAACCTCCCAAAATTAAATGATGACAGAAAGCATTAACAAGACTGAATTAGAAGCAGTACTAACAATAATAATGAGACAGTAATGATGATGATGATGATTGATTATAAAGGAAAGGCCTAGTAAATGAAAAGTCAGCTGCACAGATGAACTATGTGAAAATACTAAGAGGGAACTAATACTGGGGAGTACACAGCCCAGTGTGACAGTGCTTGCTAGCATGGAAAAAGACTTTGTATTCAATCTTAAGCCCTAAAAACAAAATGAACAAACAAAAAATCTGCTGGGGTTCTTGCTATGCATTTGCAATCCCAGCACTCAAAAGGATCAAGAGTATAAACCCATCTTCAGCTACATAGTGAATGTGAGGCCAGCCTGGGCAACATGAGACCTTGTCAAATATAAGCTAAGCACATATACGGCAACTCCCCTTAAACTACAGGAAAATATTTAAAGGAAGGGGGGCCTTCCACATTCATCCTACAAGGCAAGCATTACCATCCAAGATGAAAGAAGGACACAAAGAAAACTATCTTTTGATAAACAAAAGCCCACAAAGTCCTATTTTTAGAATGCCAGATCTTAATCCTTGGATAAAAGCTGTGTATCAGTCTCCATAATCTAACCTCCACTGTCCCCTCTGCTTTCTTTACCACTATTCTGCTCTATTCTTGTTATATTGGTTATAAACACTGAAAAGAGTATTAAGGTTCCTAGATAGAGTGTTTAACCACACTGATCTGGCCAAATATGTACAATCAACCAATAAAAACTCACTGGGAAAATGTGGGAAGGCAAGGCAAGCATGTTTCTGTGTGTTTCTGTTCTGCCAGCACTGTGCTGCCCAGCCCTGCTGTCCACGCTGACCATGAACCTCCTCACTTTAGGAAAACCCACATTCACCGGGATTTCTACATGTCTGTAATTCCCATTAACTCACTGAAAAGGCATTTACTGTCACCAACGAGAATGTTAAGATAATCTGAAAAAAAACTGGTTCTATAAAGGGCTCAATTAAAATGATTTTTAAAAGCAATGTAATCCATTAACTCCTAATCAAATGATACACTCGTGATTATTTAGCAGGGGTGACAAGAAAATCTGTCAGTTTCATTTTGACTTGATTATGTCTTTAAAATTGATTTAAAAATATATTCCAACATGTAAGAGGTACTCATTATGATGTCTCTTTATAAAATAAAAACAGCAAAGCTTTAGGCATAACCAGTAGCTGTTGAACAAACTTGTAAGTACTAATCCTAGGCAGGATAGTTTCTACTGCAATCATCCCAGGAACACTGGTAAAAATATCAAGTGTTATTATAAATTATATTAAGTAATATCACATAGCACACAAATTGCAACATTTAAATGTAATCAAAATTAGCTTTTATTTTGAGATTCATGGGATAGTACAGTTTTAAATTTATTGAAACTTAATGTATTTGTCTTGGTCAAAACTGGCCTACTCTCACTTGAATTTCAAAGACCCGAAAACTATCTCCAAAAATCTGCATCGTCTGATTTAACTGTCCTTTGTTAAACACAGTTTTTAGTTTTAGAAAGGATTTTTTTTACTCTTATTTATTTATTTATTATTAATTACACTTTATTCACTTTGTAATCCCCCATAAACCCCCTCCCTCCTCCCCTCCCAATCCCACCTTCCCTCCCCCTTCTCTACACATGCCCCTCCCCAAGTCTACTGAGGAGGTCTTCCTTTCCTTCCTTCTGATCCTAGTCTATCAGCTCTCATCAGGAGTGGTTGCATTGTCTTCCTCTGTGGTCTGGTAAGGCTGCTCCCCCATCAGGGTGAGGTGATCAAAGAGCAGGCCAATCAGTTCATGTCAGAAAGGATTTTAATCCAATTCATTCTCATGTAAATAATGAAGACAAGGGTAGTGATGCATACCTGTAACCGAGGCACTGTCCCTCAGTCGGTCTCTACTGACCTGGCTGAACTGGCTGCTGTAGAGGCAGTAGGCCACTGGTCTGCCTGCCCTTAGTGCCGGAGTTATAGATATACGCTGCTGGCCCTCACTTTTCACATGTGTAAAACTAGGGTTCCCATGCCAAACTTGGGTTCTCATGTTTCTGTGTTAACCACCTTACCAACAGAGACATCAAAGCCTAATACAGAATAATCAAAGTTATATATGATATCTACATTCCTTATTTTAATTAAGAATTTAGCCATCTGTTTCATTTGCTATGACTGTTGTTATGTCAAATGAAGAAACACTCAGCAGATCTTAACAGCTGAGGAAAAAAATTAAATGATATTATAAAGAATTAAAAATTTATGAGCCATTTATAAAAGAGTTAAGTCTTAATCAATGAAAGGATTTCATCTAATTAAGCCTTTAGAAGCCTTATCTTCAAAAGTTATCTAACAGTGTGAGAGTCCCATCACAGAAAATGATTTAGAGTTACTCATTTTTTTCAGTTGATAATGCCATATGTCTCCAAAATAGTTAATAGAAGCAAAAGAAGCAGTCAAGTTGTACATGTGTGAATATGGTATATGCCTGTGTGTGTACATGGATGTGTGTGTGCATACCCATGTGTGTGTATGTGTGTTGAGTGTATGAGCACAGGGTCCCAGGCACTTGCTGGCTCATGTTGGTGTTTTGACAGGGGTCATATAGTTAGTCCACTTAGCTGAGAGAAGACATGAAGTAGAAGTGACTGCTCTCAGAATCAGTGTGGGCTCAGGAACTGGATGTGACTTAGATTTGTCAATACAAGTCCAATTGGTGGGAAGGGAAGACCCCAATCTGAGGGCAGCAAACACCATCTCCAGATGGGAACTGCAGCCCCACCTCTGAGAAGAGCGAGACAAGCTGGGCATGAGAGGGTGAGCCAGCCAGAGCCCAGCCTGACTCAAAAGGTTGGGCTTCCTGCAATCTCAGAGTTCCAGAGAGAGTTGGCAAAAAGGCTGCCCACTTAGGCATTTCTTAGGCCATGAGCTCTGTCAAAGTACTCTCAAGAGAAGCAGCAGCGCCCGGACGTCCTCAGCTAGCAAAGAACATCTCCAGTGAGGCCCCTTCCTTACCACCGAGCCTGGATACAGAAAACACTGCAGGGATTCAGCCCAGCATCATACAGCATGCATCCCAGTGGCAAAGCAGGGAGGGTCTGAGCTTGCAGACAGCTCTTTCTGCTCTAATAAGACTGGGCTTCAGAGAGAAAATGAAGCATACCCTCCTCTTCCTCCTTCACCCCAAAGCACAAGCCAGCAAGGCATTTCCACCCTTCCTATAAGGGGGGCTTCAGAGAGAAAATGAAGCATACCCTCCTCTTCCTCCTTCACCCCAAAGCACAAGCCAGCAAGGCATTTCTACCCTTCCTATAAGGGATGCTAGCTCTCTTCTGGTCCTTTGCTTTTCCTTCTGACTGTACTGCCTCATCTGCATTTGTTTTATTAAATGGTCTTTCGCTATTAATTCTTAG
The DNA here is from genome assembly GCA_028658305.1 of Pachyuromys duprasi. Taxonomy (NCBI): domain Eukaryota; kingdom Metazoa; phylum Chordata; class Mammalia; order Rodentia; family Muridae; genus Pachyuromys; species Pachyuromys duprasi. The sequence goes on from CM053747.1 coordinate 5,681,443, forward strand.
GCCTCCATTCCACACATTTTGCTGTATTTCCATGCTTGTTTTTTTCCTTTGCCCATCTCTTTTCTTTCAATTACTTATTAATACATTTGCCTGTAAAGTTAACATCCAGCTTATCCTATAAGCATCTTGTTCTTTTCTATCCGTACTAAGGTTAGAGTTGCTACTTATAGTTTTTTTTCCCCTGAGTAGTTAAATAGTACTTGAGTAGTTGGTTTTAAAATCTTACTATTTCTGCAGTGGGTTTTCCCTCTTCCAAGTGGCAGTAGGCTGGCTACTGACTGATAAGATCCTCACATAAGACAGGAAGAGGAATCAAACACAACAGAGGCAAACTACAACACAGAAACAACATACATACACATACATATATACATACATATAAATGTAAGCTAAGATGGTGCCTCCAGAACCTCATACAACTTCACAAAAACTGTACCCCTAAAAACAGAAAGGATTCAAATGCCACTAGACTAAGAATGTAAAGGTTTAATTTTAAATACTTGGTGACCTTAAAGAGGAATCACGTAAAGAAGTGAAGAAAGTCCATTTGAGATCTAGTTGAGAAAGCTAGGTACTTAGATGAGATATTCAGAAAAAAAATTGAAATTCTGAAGGAAAAGAAAAGAACATCAATCTTGAGAGTGCAAAGCTCAATAAAGCAGATAAACTGTGGTAGGACTCACAGAGTCAACAGCTAGCCAGCTTCCAGGAAAGAGTGTCAGGAACTGAAGACAAGGCTGAGACACTGTCACATTAGACAGAAATAATACAGATCACTTGTTTTAACAATTTCTAGACACTCTAGGACAAAATCAGGACATCACACAAGAATCCAACGTATACAAGAGATAAAAACCAACAGAAAACCTATCCAATGAGAACAAAGGAGAAAAACCCCCAGTCTAGGCAAAGGGGTGGACATCCAACTATTTAGGACCCTAAATAGACATGACCACCTACTGAGGACATATCTCTCTCCCCTCTCTCTCTTTTTGTTTCTCAATAACATGGGATTTATTATTTACTAAAATGGTCCAATTATTCAGTGAGAAAAGTGCCGATGTCTCTTTTTCTGACAAACATCTCCCAGTATTTCACTAGACTCATCCTTCCCTTTGCTTAACCATTCATATCCAGCACCTTATAGGCATTTGACTGAAGATGCCATTGACATGAGAGTGCCACCTGCCTGCAGAAGGGTCTGGGCGCAGGCACACTCACAATCCAACTAGTTTGGAACAATGTAGATTCCAAAATTTTTGTTTAAGTTGCTAAGAAATAGCTTTGTGCTTAGAGGGTCTAAAATTTGGTCTGATAGGCTACCAACATGTTACAGAAAACTTGTCCCAAAGTGAAACAACAATGGATTTCATTTTTCATCTGTAATAAAAAGATGGCCATTGAAAAGAGTGTAGGCTGCGATCCTAGAGAACTGTATATTTGTGTCAAGATGACTTCATGCTTCCACTACACCCATTATTAGTTTTCAACCAATGCATTCTATCAATGTAGCTCCCACCACCTGGACTTAAGTTCTCTGTTACAGTTAACTACATAACTGTAGTTATGTAGGATCTCTCATAAATACATTTCATGAAAGGAGAGCCACACAGGTAATAGAATAACAAGTGACAGACTTAGGGTTGGCTTACCTTTTGGTTTAATAAGGCACTTGCCAGTTTTTGTACTTCTGAACTCAGTAATGTAGTTCCTCTTATGACTTTACTGAGGGCAGCCAGAGACTGATGGACACTTTGCACTAAGCGGATGGCATTGAACTGCTCAAGAATGATGAATGACAATATTGGAGATCCTTGTCGATCATTGGGAGGTGATACTTTTTGATGGATTAGGTTTGAATTCTAAAAGAACAAGGTCATGTCACAGTTAATGAGGAATAACATCAATGACACTCTGAAGTATGTAAAAGGTCAAGAATCACTCATGAGTTCATGTTTCTGAATATTCTGTTTTATGAATGGATGAACTGAGTCTGCAAGTACAGCTTTCTGGACTTGACCGAGTTTTTAATGGTATGTGGAATGAAAACAGAATAGCAAAACAAGAATCAGAGAGGAGCAATAGTCAGAGCATGAGGGAGGCATAGAAGAAAGGGAGCCTTCTAAGTCAGAGCAACCTTCCTCACAGGGTGCTTGGCTACCCTACAATTTCCATTTTATTGTACCCAGACTTGGGAACAAATACAGCTTGCAAAACTTGCTCTTTTACACAGGCAACAACTATTTCTTTCACAGCAATTTATTGGTTTTACCAAATTACCGAAAATATAATTATTAAAAAACAGTCATAATTTCATGTTTGTTTGCTCCAGTTTAGCTGGAATTAAGCTATATAACTTGAATAAGAAAACAAGTATGTGGTAATTCATAAGTTCAATCCAACATGCTGAAGAATGGAAACAGAAGGCAAACATATAGGTCAAGTGAGAGTTTCCTGAGAGCTAATACACAGTACCTGAACCTGGGAGCTAATACACATCTTTCTGTTGTTGTTGTTGTTAGTAGATTGCTTTTTCTCACCATTTAAAAAATGTATTCAAGCTATGCACAAATGTGTTCGTATAACAGAATCAAGGAAAACACACAAAGGCGAAATCCCCTTTACTGTGGTGTCACCCAGAACGGTATCTCTCCTCAAGGGAACCTACTATCCTTAGTGTTTATTGGTTCCCAGCATCAGGCTCCAGTGAAAAGCTTGCTTGGCACCTTGTGCATCAGATAGTATGTCCCTCAGCCCTTAGACTGCAGCCCTTTCTGAGGGGATAGTCTGATAAGCTTCACAGCCTTTCTCCCGGTTTCCTCACATGGAAGCTCCCTCAGCCCTTTCTGAGGGAAGAGTCTGATAAGCTTCACAGCCTTTCTCCCGGTTTCCTCGCGTGGAAGCTCCCTCTTCTACTAGCACTAGCTCAGGGATGGCATCTGCTGCAGGGTTTGAACTCCCACTGATACTTTTTGGCTGTTTCATCTCTCTATCACCCACAAGATCACTGCCTATACTCAACGTCTTTGTTATGTTTCTATTGCTGATAAGAGGCCGCTGCCAAGGCAACTTATAGAAGAAAGACGTTACTTGGGGATTACAGTTTCAGAGGGTTAGTCCACGACCATCATGGTGGGGAGCCTGGTGCTGGAGCAGCATCTGGGAGCTTGAGATATAATAGGGCAGAGAGAGAGAGAGAGAGAGAGAGAGAGAGAGAGAGAGAGAGAGAGAGAGAGAGAGAGAGAGAGAGAGAGAGAGAACTAGGCATGACCCAAGTCTTTTTGAAACCTCAAATCCTGCCCTCAGTGACAGAGGTGGGCTTCCAAGGAGCCACACTCTGATTCCTTCCCAAACAGTTCCACCACATGGTGGCCACATATTCAAACACAGAAGCCTATCTGCTGTTCACACCCCTACATTTTACCTGCTGTGTTTTCTGCTTTGCTGAAGGGAATGACTCACTCCCCTGGGAGGAGGAGTGGCTAGAGCTCTGTGGGGACCCTCTCACTGGGGATTTACTGAGCCCACAGGTGATTGGCTGAGCTCCAGAAGCTGTGCAAAGCACACTGAAAACTGCAACAGCAACAAAGAAAGGCCTCTGTCCAAGCAAGAACATGTCCGAGGTATGTTCTCTGCCTTGAGGACTCTAGACACAGAGCTCACCCATCGTATGCCATGGTTTACCTTAATCTAAAAGAAATTGGACAATGCTCACAAAGAAAGAAACAATAATCAATTTAATTTAAAAGAATCTTTAAAGTAAAATAATACAAGAAGGCAGTTTCTTTTAATTATTCTACCACTATAGATTGTCAGCCAATTTAACATCAATTCATTCTTTTGAAATTAATCTACTGAATGTATAATTTTGATTAGATGCACAAATCCATTTGTCAGTATAGACAAAACATTTCCGATTTAACTCATGTTCAGAAAAAAAAAAACGGTTTCCCATGTGTTTTTCTTGCAATAAACTGTAAGAGTCAAAGGAAGATGTTTCATGTACCCTGGGTCATATGACTAATTTAAATGAGCATTAATGGAAGTGCTGAGGCTATAGAGTTAGGTGTAAATTAGCCAGGAAGTCAGTAATTCTCAATAACTGCTGGCATCAGCCAGGCACTAAAAGATACAAGGGTGAAGCTCTTACGAAATAAAAATTTTAATAAGATCTGACCTTTCAATGCACACATGCAGAGTGTTAGATGAGAGCAGATTCTCTCATGTCATGCTTGTCAGCTTTTATGTTGAAAATTATTGTCTTACAAGCTTACTATTAGCAATTTTCTTTATGGAAACACTAAAGAAAATGATAAAACTAAGGTAAGCTATGCATCTGATAATGCAAACTCTGGCAGAATAATGTATAAGCAATATTCAATAAAATGTAGTATTAAAATGTATGATTATATGTTTATATATAATTTCCTTTAAAAAATTATAGTCACTAACACACGTGCCAACCTAAAAATTCACAAAGCTGTAAAGAAAGATAATGTTCAAAACATGTTTGAGTCTATAATCCAATCTTTATTAGACACCCGCAATACCTCAGGTGAAGGTGAATTCTACTGCTGAGTATCTGCTAATGTGTGCTCTGCATTCATGTAGCCAGAACACTTGACAAAGCCCCTAGCATCCTCTTCCCACAGCATAACTTAATTCAGTTGCATGCCCTGACTAGCTTCTTAATTGAATCTATTCTTTACAATATATCAATTTGGCTCTATAAAACACAAATCACTTTCTATTCCTTCTCCATCTCATTACTTCACTGAATTCTTCTTGTCCAGGAATAACATGTACCCACTGCAGTATATTACGCCTCCTTCCAGCTGGTCTTAGTAACAAAGATGGTGGACTGGCCCTTCTCTCTGGAATACCATGCCCCTGATGCCACCAAGAATTCTTTACTTAACATATCAACACAGAATTTCCAATGAGCAATCTTAACTTGGTTTTCCTCAGAACAGAGTAATTCAGTCACTTGACTTTGAATAAAGAACATGAAAGTAAGTTGACTTTGAGTCCAACAATTGTCTTAGTCACTAGCTCTTAATAAGCCTCTACCATACAGCAGACCTCCAGTCCATACTGATGAGTCCATCAGTCATAAAGGAACAAGCTAATAAAATATGCTGAAGTGTTTAGAGACTACTTAATTAGGTGCGATGAAAACTGTGACAACCCCTTATTTTATGAATGCATTGATTTTCATCATTTAACAAGAGAGTTCTAGCATATTTAATATGCCTATCTTAAATATAATTTTATATTTTGTAAGCAGGGCACCATGCAAATCAAAGAGTCTGTCGCTGGGTTAGTGTTCACATTTCTTCTTTGTTAGCATGCAGAGTCCGTTTCAGTATCAAAGATGATAGAACACAGTGGTGAATGTGCTCTGTAGGCACCAGCCTGACTGCTCCATGTTCAATGAGTTATGTTGGTGCTATCCTAAACAATGGGGCCCTTATCATCAGTTTGTGGGGAGCTCTCTATAGTCTTGGCTACAGCCTAGGTTGTTAGGGTGTTCCCACAGGTCCCTTTTGGTCCAATTAGACCCAATTTCAGTATAAGAAGCTTCACTTGGTGATAAGAGATGTCCAGTTGAGGCTCTATCTCCTCCTGTCTCCCCCATTATTTGGCAATTTCATTTAGATCACCTTCATATATGTATATATTTTAGGAGGCTTCTAATGTACTAGGTTTCCACACCACCCTTCAAATGGTACTTAATGTTAGCTATCTCTTCCCCTATTCCCTATCTTGTCTTCCTCCCCTTTCTCCTTCTCCACTTGATCCTTCCTTTCCAGCCCCCACAACCACCCATAACTATCTATACTACTAACCTTTCCTAGGCAGATCTATCTATCTCCCATTCCTTTACTGTATACCCATTACCTGCGGTTCTATGGATTATAGCTTGGTTATAATTCAAAGCTTGTCGAAATTACCATCTGATCTGACTTAAGGCCCACTTCACAGAATGGAACCCACACCTAATATTGCTTGGATAACCAAGAACCTCAGACTACATAGCTCAGGTAATGAGGTTAAAACCAAATGTTTTAGTTTTTTTTTTTAAGGGGCAATAACATGATTCCTAATGATATTCTGCTAACACTCATATGTAAGTGCCTTGCTTAGTCAGCACCAGAGAAGCTTCCTCCTGAAGCAGATGAAAACAAATGTAGAGTTCCAGCCAGACATTATGCAGAGAGAAACCTTGGATATTTCCATCATATCTCTCCATCAAGGCTCCAAGAACCCTGTGGAAAAGGAATCAGAAAAAGTGTAGGAACAAGAGCAAGAAAACAAGGTCCTCTAAATCAACATGATCAAAGCTCAAATGAACTCAAAGAGACTGAGGCAGCATGAACAAGGCCTGCACAGGTCTGCAGCAGGTCTTCTGTGTATATGTTTTGGCTTTCAGTTTAGTGGTTTTATGAAATTCTTGAGTATGGCAAAGAAAGAATCTCTGTTTCTTGTGCCTTCTCTGTTTTGTCCAACTCTGATGTGTTGGCTTTTTCTTTATTATAATATTTTGTATCATATCATATCTTATTCTATCATATCACAATCCCTTAGAAGGCAGTTTGTATTCTAATGAGAGAAAGGGAGTGGATCTGGATAGAAGGAAAAGTGGGGAGGAAGTGAGAAGTGTAAAGAAAGGGGAAACCATAATCCGGATATTATGTGAGAAAAAATCTATTTTTCCCAGTATTTTTTATTTTTATATATTACAGTTTATTCACTTTGTAGCCCAGCTTCCCTAGTAAGGGTGTGAACAGGGGGTGTCTCTGACATGAACTCAGTGGCTGGCTCTTTGATCACTTCCCCCTGAAGTGGGAAGGTACCCTTACCAGGCCACAGAGGAAGGCAATGCAGCCAGTCCTGATGAGAACTGATAGACTAGGGTCAGAGGGAAGAGGAAGACGACCTCCATATCAGTGGACTGGGGGAGGGTCAGGGAAGGAGAAGAGGGAGGGGGTAAGACTGGGAGGGGCTGAAGGAAGGGGCTACAGCTGGGATACAAAGTGAATAAATTATAATAAATAAAAATAAAAAATCGAATTTTAATAACAGAAAAAGTCATTTTTGTCGAAACTATATTTTAATTAATAAGTTATAAACTGAAAGGACTAACACATGAAAAAAGAAATTGGCAGCATGCCAGGTGGCACTGGGGCTGACCAGGGCTTTACTGAGCCTTCACAGAGTTAGCATAGCTAGGGGGTTGAGAAGGAAAACTCCAGAGACAGACTCTACCAGGAACATTCATCTGATACTGAAGCTTTCTTTATTCTGGAGAAGGCTATGACGCAACTTGGAGAGATTCTTCCAGAGAGCTGATATATAAAATATGGCTTGGAAAACATAGTAAAACAAATTTGAAATTTTCTGCAGTAATTCATAACAGAAAGAATAAAACTTAAATCATAATAATATAAAATAATATAATAAAGTACAAGATGTGACAGATTTGAGATTTTCCTCCTAGGAAATTAACATGAAAAAACTGGTCATGGTGGCATATGCCTCCAATCCCAGCACTCAGGAAGTGGAAGCAGGAAGATCAATGAGGTCATGGCCCCTCTTGAACACATAGTGAATTTCAGGCCAGCCAAGGATACGTAAAATCCTATCCCAGATAAAAATTTAAATAATAAATGACGAATATTTGTTTTGCAAATATCAATTAAAACAAAGTTTACAAAGGTATACTGTTTTTAGATAAAATGTGAAATTATCAGCTACACTTCTGAATCCTGAGCTTGACAAGGCAGGAAAACCCTGACACCAGGAGATGGTCCGAGAATGGGAAGTCTGAAGGTAGAGTGTGAGCATCTGTATGCAGGAAACAAGGGAAATGTAATGCATGGCTGGAGCAACATACACTAGGGAGACATGCTTTTGATTTTTCAGAAAATGTTTATTGATTAATTTTATGTATCTGAGTGTTTTGCCCATGTGTGTGTGCACCATGTGCTGTGTGCACCATGTGTGTGCAGTGCCCGTAAGGGCCACAAGAGGCATCAGATCTCGCTGACCTGAGGTTAAGTTCAGCTGTCAGCCACCATGTGGGCGCTGGGGACCAGGCTCTCCCCACCACTCGGGAGAAGTTTTAGCTGCAGGGTTTTATTTTCATATGGCCTTCGATGGATTGTGGTGCTTTAGAGAAGCAATTATTAAGCAGCCACAGGTAGACATCTGGTGTCTCACAGTGTGTGCTCAAGGGGATGAAGTTCAGGTGCACGTAGAAATGTAGCATTTGATTAAACAGATTTAAAAAACCTCAGAAAACCTTTATACTCACACATATTACAATAAAGTTGACGATGAGAGGCAGAATGTACAAGTTGAACAACATCTAATCAGCCTCAGTGGAGCTAATCGGATTAGCAAGTGCCAATACAAAAATCAACACTTTTCCCTACCTCCTAGAGGTGACGAAAATAACTGAACCCTTAAAATGGGTGTGTAGCTACACTTTTTGTCAAACATGGATGATGGATGAAAGGAACTCTCCAAACCAACGTCTTTAGAGAAAGTGCTGAATGAAGAACAATTTCAATATTCAGCAAGTGCTTTAAACATGAGAGGTTGTTTCCTCTCCCAGATGCCACCTGTTCTTGTCACTTCAATTATGAAGCTCTCAAATGCAGAGAAAACGTGAGGAGAGCCACATGTTGCCTGATTTGAATCTATTTGGCTCTCTCCCTCTGCTTAAAACCTGCACACAGGAGCTCACAACAGCTGCACAACATGAAAACCTCAAGCCAGAAGGCACCCCAGCACGGGGGCTGAGGGGCGGCCCTATCTCAGGAGCTATGGCTGCTGTGCATCCCAACACGGAGGAAGGGGAGATGGGGGCGAGAAGGGCTGCCGTAGCTCAGGAGCTGTTTTAGCTAATGGACACTGAGGAGGTGTGTGGCCCCTGGTAGGTAAACCATTCTCCAGTGGATGGCCACACACCCAAGAGTTATGTGCATGCAAATTGGACCATACGGTTAAAAAAAGAGTGACACAGAGTTGGGTGGGTATAAAAGAGGGGCATAAGGGGGTGGTCAGTATACTCAAAATGCAGTATATAAAGTTCTCAAAAAATAAAAATCTTCTTAAAAGTTCAAGCTGAGGTGCTAAGTAGTCCTAGCCATGCTAATGGCCTAAGCATCTACTATTAACTCTGCTCACCGCAGTTTTGAATGTAGCCAGGACTCCCCTATTCGTCATTCACAGAAAGTTACAGTCATCATTATCCCAGAAGCAACTCTGTTCAAATGACTATTCACAGGGATTGAAAACTCAATGTGCAGCATGGTTTGCTAATCTAGATGCATTTGTCTGTGGACCTACACTCTTACTTTCAGGATAAGCTCCTTTGCCTATTACATCTTTAAAACAAATACCAGAAGATGCTACTTTCCACATTGTCTAATTATCAAGGAACTGCCAATGGGTCCAGAACAGACACCCGAGATCAGTATCATCCTCATGTTTTGAAGATTCTGTACTAGTAATAACTAGTGTTTACCAAGTACTTAGCATGTAGCACAGGAATTAGCTAGTTCAGCTGTTACATCAGGTTATGATTATCTCCATTTTACCAAGCCGGCAAACAGGCAAAAGGAGATGAATTAAGATGGTCAGAAGCAATCTACAAGCGCAATGGGAATTTAAAGCCAACAATGTACTCTATGTTCCACGTTCCATTTCAACACTGTACTGAAAATCAGTGGAAAATACCTGCTTTTTGTCCTCTTAGTAATACTTTGTATTACAACTATGGCTTTGTTATATACACAAGGATAATCTACGTTAAGTGAAAAACACATGAAAAACACTGTTATACAGAGAAGGTAGAAAGCATTCTTTTCATCCCTGGGGCCATCAACAGAGTTTCATTTGTAAACAGACCTTGATCAGAGTCCTCATTCTCACATCATTTATTGTCTAGTGTTTTACTTCAACACAATTAACATCACTGTAGCCTCCCTCTCTGGTTCTGGTTCCTGTCAGGATGCTGCATTTCAGAGTGTTCTCTCACACATTCTGGATCCGGGCATGTGCACTCTAGCTGGTGAGATATTGGTTTGATTCTGCCCTATTAATAAATAATTCCTTTTTTCAATAAAAACAAAAACGAGGAAATGTCAGCTGGGTGTGGTGACGCAGGCCTGTAATCCCAGCACTAGGGGAGGTAAAGGCAGGAGGATCTCTGTGAGTTCAAGCCTGGTCTAGAACAGGACAGTGAGGGGTACACAGAGAAACCCTATCTCAGGAAAACAAAAACCAACCAACCAAACAACCAAACAAAAAACAACAAAAAATGAGGAAATATCTTCAAAGATGAAAACAGAACAGCACCATTTTATCAGAATTCACCTCAGTGTAGCCCCTAAAATGATAGTTACCTTGTCTCATGGTTAGATTTCACACAAACCAAATTTCAAACAAATTTACTGCCTAAAAAGTTTTTTTGTTTGTTTTTTGGTTTTTTTTGGAGGTGCATGGATCATGGATGGAGCCAGGGCCTTGCCTATGCTGGAGAATCACTTTGCATTGAGTGTCAGTTGTTAGACATTTTAGGACAATTTCACAACAACAAACAAGGAGGCATTTGTTTTCATGTACAGCTGTTTAAGGAAGATCTGATTATTAAAGTTTATGATTCATGGAATAAAAGGTCAGTATTAACCTAAACTAAATGACCCTATATCTTTTTAAATTCAATTTCACTCAAATTGAGAAAACTTTAAATGTTTAAGTCCAACTATAAAATATATTTTAAAATTATACACTTTATTTTTGAGGAGGAAAGGTAATAAAATTGACTGCACAGTGAAAGGTTGTGGCAGAAATCTATTCAGCTTAGCCAAGTAAGTTCCCTTGAAGAGTTAATATCACTGACACCCTGACCCCCTCTTCTTAATCAGTAAATATATTTTTGTGTTTTCCTGACTATACATATTTATTCTGGTTTTGGACTACCTAACTGGATAAGCCCAACATGTATGACAATTAAAATTTCTAGGTTTGATATAAAATAGTTTTAGGAAACTCTTCATTGTCTCATTTCTAATTTCATTAACCTGTAAATTTCAATGAGTATTTTATTTTTTTAAAATAATCTTTTAAAAGATTTTATTTATTATATATACAATATTCTGTCTGCATGTGTGCCTGCACAGCAGAAGAGGGCACCAGATCTCATTAAAGATGGCCATGAGCCACAATGTGGTTGCTGGGAACCGAACTCAAGACCTTTGGAAGAACAGTGTTCTCAACCTCTGAGCCATATCCCCAGTCTTCAATGTGTGTTTTAAGATGAGCAGCCTAAAAGGCTGACGAGAAGTCATCCCTGGGCTGTAGGAGGGATCAGGCCCAATGCAAGGCAGCACAGCACTGTCTGCATGATGACAGGAACATTGCTGCTGCCTGCAGTTGTAACTTCTAATGTCCTCCCTAACTGGCTGTGTGACCATACAGGGACATCCTGTCCTGTAAATCCCTACCTAGTCCATTGGCCCTACTAACACAATGGAGACTTTATAAACTAAATTGATGTCAGAACCACAATCCACAAAAGGAATCAGGAAATAAATTTGAACATAAACAGGTTAATCTACTACTAATAAAAAGATCTAAGAGTCAGAGCCTAATAAACACTTTAAATGTATAAGCGGCTGTTCAAAGTCATTCACTATCCTAACACCAGTAAATTTCGGTACAATCAGCAGACACATCAGCAAGGTGACACAGAAGTTGGGATTGCTGAATATGGACTATAAAGCAGCTGTCACTTCCCTCAACCCTTTAAGAAGCCCTCAAGGGCTGGGGGGATGACTCAGTGCAGCGAAGTGTGAGGACTAGCACTGAATTTCCAGAAAAAGCTTGGCTGACCTGACATCCCAGCACATGGGAGGCAGACAAGGAATCCCCGGCACCAGCTGGCTACCTGGACTAGCCAAAGAGGACATTTTCAAGTTCAGTGAGAGACTCTGCCTCAATGGAGAGAAGTGGAAGACACCACCAAAAGTTAACGTCATGCTCTTACATGCACACACTCTTACACATCAACACACAACACACACAACACAAGTACATAGTCTGTGCAAACAAGTCTTCAAAGAGACCTGCTCTTTTCACTGTCTCCTATCTCAATTATTCTGTTAGTAGAATCTTTTTTGTTTTACTTACCCCATTTGCTCAGAATTTATTAAGACCCTTAAAATCTAGTGAATTTTGATTTAAAAGGTAAATGTAATAAAAATATTTACATACATGATTAATAGCATTGAGATTATAAAAGACAGAAAGTAAATAATCTAAAGGATTCAATTGAAAACTTATGTAAATTTGTTTACAGCAAAGAGTGAAGAAGACTAACTTCAGTGTGAACTGACAGGGAGAAGAACAAACACTGACTTTGTGCTTGGGGGAGGAGGGCACAGAGTGAAGACTGACTGTGTGCTCAGGGGAGGAAGACACAGTGTGAAGACTGAGCTCAGGACAAGCAGGGCCTGGATTTGGGTGGGAATGATGAATGTGAATGTCTTTGTTAGGCAGAACACCACAGCTCCAGGGGGCTGGAGAAAGTGACACAGGGAAAAGGTATAACATTTTCAATCCTTCCATGACTAACCTGGTTCAGTTTCTTCCAAAGATTGAGGATGGGGGAAAGTTCATTAGACCAGATTTCTCTATCAAATTTGCAGCCGGCTGTGACTGATCTTCCCAAGATCCTGAGCTGGGAGATGACCTGAGTGAAGAGAGCACATTTCAGTGAGTGACTCCCAGCAGGGAGACAGCATGGCCCAGCACCACACACAGTCTGTGACAACCCAAGGCTGTATAACTGGTGTAATCCCTGTATCTCTAACATTTTATTTGAACAACTGGATTCATTCAAACAGTCAGAAACACTGAAGACTGTAAAGTTGAGGGAAAGCATTCTAGAATTAAACATTGTGCTTGTTGTTAGAAAAGCTGCTTCTTTATGCAGACGTGCACACTGTGCTATTAACACACCCCTGGCCTCTCTCTTTGTTTATTTCAAAGTCTACAATGCTTTTCAGTTCCACTGATTTAAATCTTATCCTTTCAAAATACCATGTATTTAAAAACACAGCACAGAATAAGTACAAAGAAAGTGACTCCTAGCTAGTTAAAGAGTTTGCATAAATTTTTAATGCTTAATTTTCATTTTCTATTTCAGTATTCCCTCTACATAGGAGGCCCCAAAGAAATACAGATCAATTAATTAAAGTGAAGCTAGGTAAACATTACTCCCCACTGGGGCCTTTGCTGCTGTAGCTTCATCATTATTAGCTTCTTTGCTGTGTGCATAAAAATCAATCACTTGCATTTTCTTTTCTAAATGAAATCATGTCTACTGGGTCCTATTTTATAAACATTTATCTCATTAAATATGTGCTAACGATGACCTAGAACATGACCAATACTGTACCATAGACATGGTGGTAAAATGGTTGTAAAATGACTCGGCTAGTCACTGATTGTTCCTCATAATATTTCAGCCAACTAGTAAAGCCAGTTATCATATGGCTTATCTAATACAAACAAGGTGAGTCCCAGAAGTCCAGGTATGTGTTTCACAGAGGAGCATTTTAAACTTCAGCACCTGCAGCCTGCTAACTACCTTTATGTTTTTGAGAGATATACACTGTCTTTTCTTTTTAGTATGTTTGGTTAGATTTTATACTTAGTTACACTCTTACATTAGTAAGCCTTGTGCTAAAATAAGGTCTATAAATCTTTCAGAATGAATGCACTACTTAATTACTACACATACACAACCACACGGTTGGATTCAACTCCTAGAGCTTTTGATTGATTTCCTAGTCAAAAAGCACTGCAGAGAGTCAGTGCTTGACTTCCTTTGTTTTTTCTGATGAATCATTTTCATTTGCTGGAGCTGAACTCTACACAGCATTTGATTTATCAGCATCGCTTCTCTACAGGATGTCCCCACTTGGCAGTCAGGAGATGTGCTATTCTGGCTCCGGTAACACTTGTTATCACTTATTTGTGTTTTAAATTTATTAAACACAACAAGAAAAGAATGTAAATTAAAAAGCAAAAGAATAAAGTACAAACACATTTTCAAACTATTTAAAAGAAATGTTGACTCGTCCTCTCAGATGGTTATGTTTTCTGCTCTAGAAAGATGACATGACACACATAATAATGTTATGATGCTTCTTTTACAAGCAGAGAACAATAAGCAAGGACTTTCACACACACAAAGACATTCCTGTTAAAGAGCACAGGGCTGGCTATGACAATGGCTCATCTGCTAGTTCTATAAAGCGAATACACTTATTTTTCTATAAAGTTCAAACAAAATATCTAATAATATGTTTCAATCCAGTGAAAGTACTTTCTTCAACAGTTTCCTCAAGGTGATGTCACAGAATATTAATCTTCCTATACATGAAAAAGTTAAAGTTTATGACATGTTTACACAAAATTCCTAAATATTTATTGTTTGAATATTAGTAAATAAAAAATCAAGGGGGTAAATTTATACTATGTTTATGTCTCTTAAAAAGCCAGTCACATGCAAGGCCAAATCACTATTTTGTTGTCATTATTATTTGTTTTGTTTTTGTTTTTCATGACAGGATTTCTCTGTGTAGCCTTGGCTGTCCTGGACTTGCTTAGTAGACCAGGCTGGCCTTGAACTCACAGAGTTCCTCCTGCCTCTGTCTCCCTGAGTACTGGGATTACAGGTGTATACCACTGTGCCTGGCTAATACTGGTTATTTTTTTATAAGAGATTTCATCCAAAACTCAAGGTAAAACAAATTGCTATACTCATAGCATTTTGCTCATAGGATCAATTTTCAAGTCAATATGGTATTAAAAGCTAAAAAATAAGCCAAATGATGTACATCTTATATTTTAACACAAAAATGTAAAAACTAACCCTCTCCTCAAAAGATGTTTAATTCATACTAGTGAGTAAGCCATTTTCAAAGCCCTATAATAAATTAACTAAATAACAGGTAGCTACTCATTGCACATCATGTATTTGAATGTTTGGGGCTTCATTCTGAATAATGCTAAGCAACTAAGAACTGATGTCAATCACTTTACTATACTGCTTCCTGGGCCATGAAGAGATGTCATTATGCTGTTCTGTTTCACTCTGGATAATTAATGGGCTTCCCAGGCATCTAATTACAAAGGATTATAGCTTTGTAATTAATGAATGTACTAAAGAGATGGTTTCTACACTCTTCCTATCTTGGGTGTATGACTCCTGTGATGGTTAGTCTTGGTTGTCAACTTGACTATACCTGGACTCAACTAAAACCTAAGCAGACAGGCTCACCTATGAGGAGTTTTCTTGTTTGGATCCTTTGAGGTGGGAAGATATATCTTAATCTGGACCACAACTTTTCATGGCAGCCAACAGAAAAAGACATGGAAGAAGGAGGCTTTTGATTTTTGCCTGCTTGCTCTCATTCTTGCTGGCAAGTTCATCTGCCCTGTCACTTAGGCAATCCTTTGCTGGTGTTAGAACATACTTACTCAAGATCCCAGTGTAGCCTGAAGACCAACTGACATATCTAGCCTTATACAGATTCTGCCCTTTGTTGGAGACAACTGTATGACAGTGGCCTGTCAGTCACTCTAATAATCTGCTCTTAATATGTCTCTGTATTCACCCTAAAAATTCTCTTCCTTTATGGAATCCTGACCAATGCACTGCTAGATACGCAAACTAATACCTCATCTCTTTGCCTATTTTTTTAAAGAATTGTATTTGAAAACACTTTGGCTGCTAATTAGGAAATGAAATATGCTTATTATCTTATCTAGCCAGTTCACAACTAGGTTATGTGCTGAAGGAAAACAGGGTATATGCTATATGTGTGCACCAAATCTACTTTGTTAGAATTGTTTGGCAGGTAATTTTAGGAGCCTCAAAGTAGAGACATTCTCAACGCCCTTAGTGAATGAATGAATAAACCGTGGCATGGCCACACAACTGAATACTATTTATCACTTAAAAGGAAGCAACTGCAGATACACATAAGAACACTGATGAATTTCATAGTTATTCTTAGTAAAACTAATAAAAGGCATACAGTTTTAACTGAAGTGTGCTTTTTAATAAAATATCCTAGAAAATATAAATTAACTTACATTGATCAAAAGGAAACTGAGTGCTGCATGAGGACGGGGAGAGGGCGGGGACGGAGAGAAGGAAACTGGGGCAACGGAAATGGGTCCGTTATCTAGACAGGGTGAAGCTCTCACAAGTGTAAGGAGGTCAACGCATTATGAGCTCTACAGTCAGTAAATGTCAAAATAACTCTAATAAAGATACAGAAAGTGAGAAAAGTGGTAACTAAGATCAGGCAGCTTTTAGAATATCTATTTGGGAAAGCTGAAACATGGGTGTAGTGCCGGTTTAAAGTATTTGCTTTTCTGATGGCGGGGGTGGGGGGGAGGGAGGGGAGGAGAAACTTGTCACTGTTGAAGGCTTGTGTCTATTGAGTATCCTCAGAAAGCTCTTGTATTGAAAGCAGGGGGAGGAGCAGGAGGTGGCTAGCTTCATCAGTGG
Source organism: Pachyuromys duprasi (assembly GCA_028658305.1). Classification (NCBI taxonomy): domain Eukaryota; kingdom Metazoa; phylum Chordata; class Mammalia; order Rodentia; family Muridae; genus Pachyuromys; species Pachyuromys duprasi. The sequence goes on from CM053747.1 coordinate 5,698,043, forward strand.
ATTCTGGAGTATGGATTCACATGCCCCAAACCCAGGTTTTGCCCATACTTCATAAATATGTTTATTAGACCATTCTAATAACTGTTGGGAACCTGGATGAGATACTCTGACCACAGTTGCTGAATGCAACTAGTTCACTGCAAAAAGTATACACTTCCTAGGAAACCCATGTAAAACCTTTATGACTACATAGGTCCGATAGGTAAGAATCATCTCAAAACCTGCTACCACTTTAAGCAACAATCTCCTGTAAATGCTTTCTAATTTGCTTAAACCTTATTCTTAACCCATTCTCTACAAACTGTGCAACATCACAGTGATCTAGTCACTTCCTGAGACTTCACGCTGCATTCCGCCCTCCCTCACTGCAAAAGCAGAGCTGCCCTGTTGCTGTGAAAAGATGTCTGCACCTATAAGTATTCACGAGTGCTCATCAAGGAGGTGATGCCAGTAACATGTCAGTCAGCAAAAACCAGACACCTACAAATGTCAAGGTGATACAGTTAAGAGGGCGCAATATCATCTCTCCTAAGAGCAAGCATATTAATTCAACTCCCTAGGACAGCTAGAGAAACTCTGATATGTGTATGTGTGTCTACATCAGATGTATTCACAAATGTTCTTTGCAGCCCTGTTCTAGTAACAAAAACTCTGAAGCAGCCCATTGATTAACATTTCAATTAGGCAACACTACACAGTAACAGTAAGTCATGAAAAACAACAATGCTGATGAATCTTCAGGAAAGTGGCTAGAGGGAAGCAGTCCTAGCCCATGTCTGTGTTCATGTGTGTATATATATATGTGTGTGTGTGTATGCATGCGCATATATATATGTGAATGTGTGTATGTATGTGTGTACATGTATGTATATAAATTGGAGAGAAAATCAGAAAGCATTGCATACATATAGTGCAACATTTTTAGAAAAGCATGAAATTATAAAAATGTTTTAAATAGAGACAACTTGATGAGTCCTTCAGACCAGAGAAGAGACTCATGTGACTTCATGCAAGAAATCAAAATGTCTTTTTCTTGGTGATTGAGTTTCATTATGTTGTGATGCTTTCTATGTTTAATTATGTGTAATTAAATCTTCCAGAAAGTGCTGGGTCCCACATAGGGGTATTCTATTACGTTAGCAGATTACCTAGTAGAAGCCCTATTCCATAAAATGGCAAATGCTGAAAGAAAATAACTGCTAAGCAGGACTGTGACTGCCAGTAGCCTCCTGCAGACAAAAGGGAGAAATGGGGAAAGCAAGATGGCAAAGCTGGGAACATCACTTGCCATGCCAGTCTGGTCACCTGAGTTTCATGTGTGAAAACTGTAGAGATGGACGGAGAGAGCGAATTCTACAAAGCTGTCTTCTTCTGTCGACGTGCTATATACCATGTCAATTCCCCTTAGCTCCCCTCCCCCACAGGCATGTGCACACATCAGCTAAAAATCATGGCTGGAAATCAAAAGGGTGCAGACACACACGACAGACACCTGGGAAAGAGTCACATCCTCTGACTGAAGGGTTACTTTGAATAAGAAAACAAAAAGGAACTGGAGACTGTCTTCACCAGCAGAGATGAAGAACTCACTTGTTCTTAGAAAACGGTGTTTTAAACAATGTTCAACCTTTCCCACAATAATGAGAGAATGAACACTGAAACTACAAAACAGACAATGTTCTTAATGACAAAATAAAAGGAAACAACAATTTAAGAAGTGTTGGATAAGCAACAACATAACCATGTAGGAAAGAAATTCTTTAAATAAAAAATACTTTCTAATTAGAATACCAAAAATGTGAATATAAATAGCTAAGGACTATTGGAGCCTTCCATCTTCAGACTATGCAAAGGACCTCTGAAATTACTTATTACATGTCACTTGCACCTGCAATGGTGCCTGAGCAGCAATGGTTTCCTGAGGTCTAGCTGCTAACTAAATTTCAAAAATATTTTTTATTATGTGGCTGGTGAAATAGCTCAGCAGCTAAGAGTGCAAAGAACCCAAGTTTAGGTACGAGTCCTCATGTTAGGTTGTTCACACCCACCTGCATCTCCAGTTGGAGGACATCTGATACCCTCATTTGGCCTCCACACACTGCACTACATTCATCTATAATCCAACACTCAGATATAAACACATATATGTGTAATTTTTTAAAATGAGGGGCTGGAGAGACAGCTCAGCAGTTAAGAACCCCTGCTCCAGGCTGAATTCCCAGCCCCCAAATCATGGATCACAACCATCTGTAATTCTAGCCCAGGGAATCTGATGCCTCTCTGGCCTCTGTAGGCACAAGGCATGCATGCGGTGCACAGACATGCATGCAAGTAAAGCTTCCATACACATCATTAAAACAAATAATCTCTAAAAAACCCTAAAACTCTAGAAACATTTCTAAAGACAACTAAATCAGAAAGTCTGAGTTAAAAGTCTAGCCCTGCCTCTAAGCGACAGAGATCTTGGGCATCTTATAATACACAAGTTTTGGTATTTATTTCCTCATTTGTTAAAAGAGAAAAGTAATGGTTCTTACTTGAAAGAGTCTATAAACTGTAAATAAGCTCCTGGATACACAGCATTGAGAACAGCTTCAGACAAAGGGCGGTCAATAAACAAAAGCTATTCAAATCACCAAGGAGCAAATACATAGAACCTGAATGTTTGTTCTGTGTATTTTGGTTCCGTGTAGGGGCTCAGTCTCACAGCACATGGCTGAGGCGCCAGTGGACCATGAAGGGGCTACTGTATCAATCATTAGTCCACTTATGGAGTGGCACTCCACAGGTATTACGAGGTGGAGCCTAGGTGAGGAAAGAATCAAATAGGAGTGTGATGCTCAAGAAGAACTTCTGTCACATACTTCTCTCTGAGTTCCTTCCACTCCACCCTGCTTCCTCCTGGCTCCTATGACGTCAGCGGCCTTCTTCCACCAGACCCTTTTACCATGCTCCTGTCTTGCCAGAGCCTTAAAATCAATGGCCTGAAACCTGTGAAGATCTCTTTTTCTGCAATCCTCGGGTATTTTGTCACAATGATGGAAAGGTAACATTTAGTAATACTTTTTGTCTCCACAATTTCAAAAACTAAAGTTATATAATATCTAGTCATTAATTCATATCAAATATTTATCTTTTATAAGACAATGCAGAAAGGAAGAATATGTATTTTTATCCTGTATGTTAATGACAATATTAAATTTGGTGGCAAGTTCACTCATACAAGTTACATTCAAAGTAATCATAATAAAATCTTTCTGAGGAATAAACCAAATATTCTAACAAAATTGATAGTATTCCATGTTATTTTTACTAATTTTAGGAAGGTGAAAGTGGAGTGTTTTTTATTAAATAAAATAAAAGCTTGGAACATTCTACATAATGAAACTGCACTGCTTCCTCCAGGCTCAATGTATGCTAAGAGCCAACTGTTCCCTCTCACCTGAGAACTGGTCATGCGCTGAGAAGAGCGAGCAATGTTAGCGGGCAGACCAAAGAAGCTGGGTTTATCATCCTCTGGGAGCTTCTCAATGACAGCACGATAGTCCTGCAGGTGAAGAAGAAACTGCTCATCACCAAAGACCACAGAACTCATCAACAGCGGGCACTGCACAAACTACTAAATAGGTGCTCACATTTTATATTTGCTAGATATCATTTTGTATTTGCTAGATATTTTCTGATCTCTATCGGTGTTTTCCTGATCATCTATAGAAAGTATTGTCGTGAATATTCTGTGCATTAACTACTTTCTGCTGTATTTTCTTGTTCTAAGACCTCACATATGGAGAAACTTTGAATGGATTCACAGCATGTATCAGTGTTCTGCCTACCATGTGTAAGACGCTCTGTAGATGTGTTTAGGGAGTCATCATTTCCTACATCATGCCAAGGACCCACTAGCAGAGTTCAGCTCTTACATGTCTGAACAATCACTGCTTGTTTGATTTTAAAAATGCAACCTTAGAGAAACACTGTAACCTGTAAAGACAATCTTGTATTCTACTAGGGTGTGCCAAGTGAATGAATGTGTCATCACAGTTTACCCACACTCCTGTCTTCTGTGACCTGTGAAGTGTATTAACACACATTGATAACCCCAGTGTTTCATGCTAAGGATCATTCTGAGGACTGTATAAACCTCCACACCATAAGCACAACACTTATCTACCCCTAATTTTAGATGTAAACTCAAGAGCAGATCAAGAAGAAATGTATTTACTTTGCTGTGAGGTGGGACTCTTTCTCATAGAGGTAAACTATGCTAAGGTGTTATATACAAGCACACATGCATATGCACCTGCTGAACAAGGGTGGGTTTCTGATTCTGTCTCATCCTCGTTAGTGACCCCTGAACACGGAGGCAATGCACACTGCTGAGTGGATAGGTAAATGAAAGAAAAACAGCTCAAGTGGAATTGCCACTAACAACAGAAGAAATAACTTTAACATTGCTTTTTAAGCTTTTGCTTTTTTTCTCAAAGGAAGACTATTTTAAAAAATATTTGGGTGAGGCAAAATACCACCAAAATAAGAGTGTTATATAATCAAACACATATGCTTATCTTGTTATTCACGAAGAAAGTCACAGTACTTCCTATAGTAAAAAGGAAGGAGACATTTATATAAACAGATGCTTATGGTAAAGCAGCCACAGTTGATTTCTATGGCGATATTTACCCTGTGAGTTTCCCTTGGCTCCTGGCTCCCCACACATGCCTACTAGATAACAGTTTACAGTTACAATGACCAATTGACCTCCAATCAACACCCAAGTTTTTATTGCTGCAAGTTCTATGAACCAGGCTATCTATTGCCAAAACAAACAATCTGCACTGCAACTATTTGTATACTTGGAGAATTCCTCATACAATGCATGTGTTTGCTGGTGTAAGAAATGCATGGGAAATACTACTTTTACACACCAAAATACTGCAGGAGTTTGGGAGAGATATGGAATATGGAAAAACGGTTTTCTTGTTCCTTTGGTTTAATACACCAGTTACTGAAGAATTAAAGAACTGCTTCAAGTAGGACTGAAGAACTCGAAGGTCAAAGTAGTTGTCGACACGCCCTCCATAGATGGCATTCTCAAGTAAGCCATGCACAAACTCCCACTGAACATCTTTGGTGCCTGTGAGCAAAACAGACTGTTTTATTAATTTTGCTTTTAAAAAGATTTTATTTTTCAAAATTTCATAGAGGTATATAATGTAAAATATGATTATATCTCCCTTATTTTCTTCCTAGTGTATCCCAACATGTCCCTGCCCCAATCTTTTGTATTTTCCCTCTTTTGGTAAATGACTAAGTCCAGGTGTGCTACGTTTGTGCTGTACAGAGTGAGCCATTCACTGGATCATGGGAATCACAGAAGTGGCCACATCTTCCAAGAAAGAAAAGATGTTTCCCTTCCTAATCAAGTGTCAACAGCTCCACACTAAGGCATGAGGCCTGGAGATCATTTACTCTGTCCGTGCTGGAATTCCTCTGGCTTATTCTTGTGTAGGTAACAAAAGCTGCTGTGAGTTCATGAGCACAGGAACCATGTCATGACCAGAAGACAGCACTTCCCAGTACCCCTTCCCATCTTCTGGCTCTTACCTTCTTAACTTCACTTTAAAAATGTAAAAAGATATGATTTTTAATCACTAGTATACAGCAATGTATTTAATATAACTTAATGATTTATTTAAATGACCATAAAGTATTTAGTGAAGACTTCCTTTCCATTGAGTTTTTACTTATCAACTTGATCATGGTGTTATGAAGCTACCAGCTGAGATCTAAGAGTTTGGGTCACCATAATGAGGAAATCATAGAATCCTACAAATCTGAATTATAGATAGGGCATTCTGAATACAGCACCATTTGGTTTTCTAACTGCATAGAAATGCCTAATTAATTTGGAACCCTTGGGAGAAAGTGTTCCAAACATAACTTTATCTAGTACAGGTGTCCAACGCATATTGTTATGATGCAAATACATAAACACGGAGCACATCGCAATCTGTGCTTGGTGAAACAAGTGGCTCATGAGATAATCTGATTAAATGGGAAAACTGCAGCAGGTCTTCACACAGTAGTCCTCTACATCCTATCCTCTACAGTCAACTCTATCTGCTATTCTAGGAAAAGAGAAAGGCAGCTTGGGGGAAGTGGGTGCTGATGACTTGCAGAGCACTTGGGCAGCGTGTCCATTTATCACATCACAAACATAAACATGAGCACACAGGAAGCTGTTCTCTACAGCGCTGCTGAATTCTGCAGCAGAAACATTGCAATCCTGGCCGCGCTGATACGAAGACAGAATGAGAAAGTCTCAGTTTCTCAGTAAATATAATAAACATGTGTCTATGTTCAAACAGCCTGTTAACCTCATTAGCATTACTGGTTTGCTACTACTGTTCATTTAATATACTCATATTTTTATATTTACTATTGCTATTTCACCACCATGAATCTCAGAGACAGTCACAGGAATTTGTAGCAATGTTCCTATAAGCCTTGAGACATGTGATTTATATTTCCCACCCTACTTTCATATTCACTAACTGATATAGTCATAATGACAAGCATTGCTAAATTAGTCAGTTACCAAAGAATGCATAAACAAGAGCCTACGTTCAATAGTACAAGAACTAGGTTGGAAACATATTGTATTTTAAAAACCTTGTTTTTCCTTTAGACTTTTTCTCCAACAAAGCTTGGAGAAAGCTTGTTCAAGATTACTAGACATTATGAAAAAGACAACCAACAACTGTTGTTGCCTTCATTCTGCACAGGGTTAAAGGTTAGCTGTTCCACATGGTGCTCTCATCCTAGACATCCATCCTTATCCCTTGCTAAAAAGAAGTTGCAGAACAATTTCTAATGCTTGTGACAGACATAAGACAGATGTTAACGTGTAGGTAATAAACAAGGGAAGACACTGTTTCCCATGGACTGCATCGTAGATTATAATGTAGTAAAATTTGGGAACCAGTAATACAACAAATGCACAAAATGTTCTCACTTCCCAGCACACACATTCTCACTCACTATTGTGCAGAAGTTCTGGTAAATAGGCACTTTAAAAAAAAAACTTTTATTTGGGGTTCCTTGTGCCTCTGCCTCCCTTTTCTACCCCTTATCCCTGGTAATATGTTCCAACACCCCAACACTAGGTAGGAGGGAAAGGTCAGTGGGAAGAGGGGGCGGAGTCCTCTTTGGCTCTTTCTGGCTGGTTGGGGTCATCCATCAGGTTCTTTGGGGCAATACCAATCTCAGTTGTCAGGATACCTAGCAGCCCAGTAAAGCAGTAACAGCAAACAACAAGTGTTGCATCAGCCTTCTTCCTCCTCTGACCTTCTCCTCAAAGCCTCTTTCTCATAGCATCCCTTCCTCTCTTCACTCTGTCTTTATACCCTCTCAGAATTAAACTAATGGCAGGTGGCAAAGACCACACCCCTCTCTGAAGTGTGGATAAACTAAAAAGCAGCTCCATATCCCACACTTGGGATTAAAACAAAATCTGTTTATATAACTTTTTTTTAAGAAAGCAAAACTTCCACTGCACTAGTGTCTTAGAACAATAAGGCAAAAAGGAGAGTAACCAAAAAGATCCTTCAAATGTACTGCCAAGAAAAGGCTTCTATGGAGAAGAAAGTTCTAAGCTGAGGTGAATGACAGAAGGAAGACATAATGACTGCAGAGAGGAGCCTTTCAGGGAGGAGCAGTACCCATGAAGACCTACAGGGTGAAACATGTCTAACTGTGTGAGGATAGGAAGCCCAAGAATAGGTAAATGCTTAAGGACAGAAGTCTCGGCTTAGCATGCAGATGGACTGGAGAACACTATGACAGAGCATGTTGTAGAAGGGAGAAAGCAAAGGAGACTAGGAAAGAAGTCACACACATGCTAAGGTTGAAAGGCAGATAAACAGAATTACAGGGTAATGGAAAGAAGGAAAAAACAAACACAGAAAACCCTGCCAATGCACAGCATATCTGAGAAAAAAATAAAAGGGTTGAGAGAGATGTATAGGCTTGTAGCTATAAATAGGGGGACTTGGAGTACAGCAGCTGGCCAGGACAGCAAGGCTGACGGAATGTGGGGACAAGATTTATGAATTGTGGTTGGGGCACCCAGTTTAGATTTCTATCAACCTAAGCTCCTCTCTGATCTATGATGTGTCTACATTCTAGTGCCCCTTGTCTCAGCAATGCACAATAGAATCTAGGAATTGTATAACTACTGCTTCAGGGAAACCAATAGCTAAATGGACTAATGGGATGAAGTCAGGGGTTTCATTCATGCATTTCTTCAGCAGACGTATTTAGGGATTCCAATAGGACTCTACAAATTCTTAGTTCTAGTGCTACAGTGCCGTGGTCCAAAATATTAATTTCTTAGTAAGAGAATGGAACAATTCAGTTGAAGTCTGAAAATTTGCAGGCCACACAACGGACACAAGATGTTTCTAGATTTGTTTCCTGAAAACTACAGGTAAGTCAGAATTCTTATACATTATATCAAAATCACTTACCACAATAGAGAACCCAAGAACTCTCAGATAACAGACGCATAGCAGTCAGAACATTAAAATGCCAAATACAAAGCAAAACCCAAAATGTGTAATTAGAATTAAGACACTGATATAAAACCATATAATGAAGAACAATGCAAGTCCAGTTTGGTTGCTTACCATCAAAGAGCCTGTCAATGATGTTGTATCCAGCCCGAAGGTCTGATAAAGAAAATTCATAAAACTTGGTCCAACCCTATTAAGACAAATTTAAGACACAGTAAAATCAAAGGCATACATCTATGCATCATTGATTTTAAAAATTTAAGAAAAACATTCACTATATACTAAAAGTAGAATCTTCAGAAAACAATATCATATATTTAAATCATTACTTTTAAAAGTCTAGTGACCTCAGAAGCATGAAAATGACTTTGTAGTTACACTTCAGTTGTTATCACATGTAGCAGTAGAGTCTGAGTACAAATTGATATAGTACATTTCTTAATCTGTAGATCATATGCACATTCATATATATTCCCGATAGCTTTATGTCTCAGAACTATACATTTTTCCCATAAACATGAAAACAGAAACAGTGGCAAAAATAGTCCTAAAAGCATACATTGTTTCTGTACATTCATTTGTATTATATACCCGAGGAGTTACCTAACAGCTATAATGTTTATGTAAAAACATTCCTAAAACAGAATAATAATGTGAAATACAAAAGTAATTTCTATGGTGTTTTCATAAACTATACTAATTACATAATGAAGCAAGTTCAAACTAAATTTTTTAAAACTTTGATACTGTTAATATTTAGGAATATATCAGTATTGATTAACCACATAAAATATGTTTTAAATGTTCATTGCAGATCAAATTCTAAGCATATATGCATAAACCCAAGACTAATCTGTTTTTATGTAGCTTCCTGGCAACTCAAATACACGTAAAGCACATCTATAAGTCTGATGGTAAGAAATTAAGCATGCTACATGTATGAGAAAGACGTGACCCAATATAGGATATAAGGACACTCAACCTACAGAAAAAGATGATGGCTAGAAACATAAATATATTTGGAAGCTTCTGGAAGATAGTAACATGTTTGAACTATTTTGCAATGGAAGCGCAAATACCAAAGAAGAATGATATAGAATGGCTTTGAAGTCTGCAGAATATATGGAGCTCTGAAAGAACAGCAGGCTGGGAAAGAATTTTCATGTGATCAGGAAACAAAAATCATAATACTTTAATCAAGCTCCCTACCACCTCAAGGCTACACACACTGGAATTATGTTTTGAGATAGAGCAGTAACTGGTAATGAGTGGAGGAGAAAAGTGAGCAGAGGATATACCAAGAACAATTCCTAGAATACTAACTTGAGAAAGCAAAGCAGTGTCAAGATTTTTTAATAAGGATATCCTGAAGAAAACAGGTATAAAGGTTTGATTTTTGAAGTTTGAGGTATCTGCTAAGATATAAACCACGACAGAGAGCAGTATCTGATGCTCACTGAGCACTGCTATTGGTCACAGGCTGGCCTTCATACATTAACTCAATGGTATATGAAGCACACAGACATACATTATACAGTATAGAAGACTAACAAAAAAAAACATTACATTAAAAACAAACTTAAAAGTTATAATACAAATCATGTCATAACTGTACCTTTAAATACTAAATTAAAAAAAATACCCTAATAAAGGTTAAGCTTATGTTATTTCATAACATGTTCATAAATTACCTGTGGAATATAATTTCTTCTTTCTTGACAGGCAGCATGAAACCATGCTAAGCTAAAAAGAGCATGAGCTCGATGTAGGTTATCATTTTTGCTAATTTGCTCAGGAGTCCAAGACTCGTAAGTACGCATCAAATTCTTCTTCAAACCTGGAGGTGACTAAGAGAATAGAGTATGAACAGATTTCCTATTGCTTAGAACATTCCAAATACAGTCAATCTGCATCAACACACTTTCTTCTTAAGGAAGAAAGTTCTTTTCCAAAGCCCAATATAATTTTGTTACTGCAAAGTATATAAATATAAAACTAGCCTTAAACCTTGTACCAAATAGTTCATGTTATTTGTTAAGCCATAGTACTTTCAAATGAAATAAATCTATTTTACCAAATGTATTCCAAACAACCAAGTAAATTTTACATAAGCATTAAAATTTTCTTGTTTATCAAACTAAATTGCCAGTTGCAATACTAGTGTGATGCTGAATGCTAACAGGAGAAAGAAATGAAATGAGTACAAAACCTCTTTTAGTAGTTTTTAAACTATTAATTCAACCTATTATGATGACTCAGAAATTATAGATTATCTTTTAAAATACACACAACTTCACATAAGAAGCATATGATGGAGCTTCCTGGGACTGAAGTTTGGGGGGCATATGGGTAGCTAAATATGCTTGTAGATCTCTACAACAAAATCAACTAGTTGAAGGAATAGGGGGAAAGATTTTTGATATTTCCCCAGAGAAAATACATAAACATTCAACAAGCATGAGGCAATGTAAATACCACTAGCCACCATAGAAATCCAGATCAAACTCTTGAGGATTTATCTCTACTAACATGGATCAGGATGAGCACCATGGAGGCATTAACCACAGATGCAGAGAACCTGAGCATTATTATTAATGAGAACACAATCACTATGAAAGCACTGTGCAAAACAGCACAAAGGATCTTCAGGAAGTTATAAACAGAATTACCAGGTGATCCAGAAAATGGTTAAAATGGTAAAATTTGCATTATGGAGTGTTTTTTCTATTTTTGGAAATAATATTACATTCATCTCATGCTATTTATATAATTTGTTCCTCCTATAAGTAGTAAAGGAAAGTTTTTTTTTATAGTTTTGAATAACAGTTTTTCTATAACATTAGAAGGCAAGGTATAGATTGTCACTTTTTTATACCTAAGAATGGAACTTTTGAATCATCTTACCTCATATGTTATCTTCAAACTTGATTGGAGTAAAATGGGGGTAAAGTTGGGATGAACTTCTGCAGTGAGCCACAGACGAAAGGATTCTTTAGGTTGAAGAGTGTTCAATTCCTTTTTACAAACCAACAAGAAGATTTTTCAACACACACACACAGACACACACATTTCCCTTTGTCATACAATAAACACAAAGTCAACTCAGCCTAAGCTACCAGCTAGACATTGTCTTTACTTCCATTTTCAGAGTTATGCAATTTTATCAATGCCCTACAAAGTCAACTTTAAAGGCATCATACAAGTTCACCTGCCCTAGCCCTTCACACTGCATGCTCAAATCATCCTTTCTGGTATGCACCTTTGATACTTGGTAACTTGTTGTTTGTCACCAAATAATCTAAGCACCACTTTTGAGGGGATGTCCTCTCCAGTCCCAAGACTTGAGCAGTCAGCGCACACACATCATCCAGAAGTTCTGTACAGTGAGGCTATCTCAGGTAGAAATGCTGCACGGAACCAGACTCCACATAAATCTTGGCTTTCCCTCATGTACTCTACAAGTCCCCACTACTGGACTGAACAAGTTACAAGACAGTCTGGCCTACAGAATGAGAGCCTGGCAAAAATAAAGCAAACAGAAAAACCTTGACTGCTCTAAAAAGTATTGAAAGCTAAGAACAAAAATTTAATACAATCTTTGCCCAAGTCTAACATTCATTATCAATGTCATGTAAAATGTAAAGTCAAGATGACATAAAATAGCAAAAGCATTGCCGTAAGAACATTGTTCTTGCTAAAAATTAAAACTGGTGCAATGCATTCACACCTGACACTTTTAAAACATAAACTTCATACAGAATTTTACATATCTACAAATTTGAAGAGAAGTGGTACATTTGTGATTTGGCTGGATTTACAGTATTCTTGTAAATTTTGAGATAAACATCCTAAGAGGAAAAAAAGAAACAAAAATTTGTTTTTCAATTTTTGGAATATCATCTACTCTCTATGTTTCAAAAAGTTCTAGTTAAGATTTGCTTTCCAAAGCATTAACTACAACTATGCTGATTCTGTCTCTCTCAATCACCTTTTTAGAAGAGAAATCACGGCTTTCCTGACCTTTATACTCATGTGAGTGTTAGATCTGAATCATGTATTTTTATATACTAGTGGTTTTTATGGAAACTATTATGTGATGATTTACACAGCCTCTGGTTCCAAATCTATGACTTCTATGGATTATAAGGAACAGGATGAGAAGTTCCTCGCCTCAGTCACTGGCTGAGTCACAGATGTATCAATAACTTGTGTGGCCCCATGGGGAGGTGGCAGCAGGTGCTGTTAGGACTGTACACATCTGAACAACTCACACTGATAAAAGGGCAGGGCTCATGTACAGTTCTATTCAGCATACGGCTCTGCCAGTTTAACTCAATATTAATTATGAATCCTTTTGGCAGGGACTTTTCTCTAGCTCTTTAAATCCTAACCCATCTGAGTCATCTAAATCTACTTCCCAGCATTGCCCTTCCTGATTCAATCTGTCAAAGACATGCCTTTATACCTTCTGCTTGGCACGCACCTCTCCAATACGAGTTTACTTGTGCTGCTAAAATTACCCAAGACATGTCTTCTCTACCTACAGTTAGCTTCATTGTACTCAGCCTTCAGGAGCATCTCTGTTGCAGTTGTCTCTCCCAAGACCAGAGCATCTTTCTTAACTGAATAACAGACTTTTAGCTGAGTTTGCATTTAAAACATATCAAAACAACTAGCTCTGTCTTAAGATAATTTTCCTCCTGGGAGTTAACATTTTAACTTCCTTAGTTTACAGTTCCTTCAGTTTACATGTTAGCTCCCTTAAACATCTAAAAATCTCTGTAATTTCCTGAGCCAGATAATAAAACTACAGCATGAAGTATTGGTATAAACAGATCTTCTGCAATCCATGACAGCACCTCCTACTTCTCTTCCGTAAAAATTCATTAAGCTCATCTGTCCATCTTTCTTTTTTCAGTTTTTAAAAAGTTCTTATTTCTTTCTTCACAATTTATTTATTATATATCCTTATTAAAGCCCCCTCCCTCAACTCCCCCAGTCCTACTTTCCTTCCCTCTTCTCCTCATCCCCTTCCCCTAGTCCACTGAAAAGGGGACTTCTCCACTACTGCCATCTGCCCATAGCTTGTTAAGTCTGATAAGCATTGCTTGTTATTCCTTATCAGCAACTACTCAGCTTCCCTTATTCACCCCTTAGAAGGACAGAATTTTGTAGACTTCCTATTAAAAAATAAATTGTTTGACACAGACATATTTTTCAAAAAAAATGAATAGTCGTACAATCATTTCTCACCAGGTACTAACTTTCCTAAATATAACCACACATGTCATTTGAACACTGATGCAGCTTGGAGATGATTCATGAAATGTTTCATGTACTTGTGCCCCATCTGTCTCAAGCTACATATGGTGGTTTGACTAAAATGGCATACATAGGCCCACAGGGAGTGGCACTGTTAGGAGGTGTGGTCTTGTTGTACTCCAAAGCATGGCTTTGTTGAAGGAAGTGTGTCACTGGGGGAGGACTTTGAAGTCTCAGACGCTCCAGGCAGGTCCAGTATCTCATTCTCTCTCCCTGCTGCCTACTGATCCAAATGTGAAACTCTCAGCTCCTTCTCCAACACTGTGTGTGCCTGCGTATCACCATGCTTCTTGCCATGATGATGACAGACTAAGCCTCAGAAAAGCAAGCCAGACCCTATGAAATGTTTTCTTTATAAGAGGTGCCATGGCCATGGTGTCTCTTCACAGCAATGGAAATCCTAAGACACTACCTTTTCCAGAACAGGAAGCCAAGACACCACGAGATGTAAGTTCTTCAAACAGAGCCAGTCTCCATTGCGGGCACATTCTTTTAACATCTGAATTGCTAGATCAGCTTGACCTTGACCCATGGCAACCTAAACAGACAAAATCAGTGAAAACTATTTGGTAAAACATTTTAATATAACATTGTCAGAGAGTAAGGACAATAACCTCTAACCTCCATAACTAGATTTAAGAGGGCTTCAGTCCCAGTGCAACTGAGCTTGTGGGGCAGGGTGGCATGAGGTTGTGTGGCTGCCTTCTCCGAGAAGAAAGGGAAGGGGGAATGCGGAATAGTTTGGGAGGGTGCTGTGACTGGTATATAAACTGATAAATAAATAACTTTGAAAAGAAGTATAAAAAGCATATAGAACAACAAAATGACTGTACCAGAAAAGAAACTATGCTCAGCACATAGTAATGTGCTAAAACACTAATGAAATAAACTATATTTATCAGAAACATATAATGAACTATGAAATTATTAAAAAAGAGAGAAGTAAAAAATGAATACCAAGAGTTAATCATCTTTTCCAGAAACGTGTAGTTTTATCATCCTGTCAAAGTCACCAATCACAGGTACAGCCTGTGGCAAGGGCTCCTGACTATATCACATATACATGCATGCTGTACTAATGAATATGCTATCTATTCACAAGACACTGCATGGAAAGCCCAGGGCTTGTCATTGAAACCCTACAGCTAATAGCTGCTCTGGTAGAATGCCTACTTTCCCCTTTTATTTTATTCTCTTTACATCCTTATCGTACCCCCATCCTTCCTTCCCTCCCAGTCAACCCTCATTCCCTCCTCCCCCTTTCCCATCCACCCCAGCTCATTAAGTTGCATCAGGACTGATCATCATCTCTTCCCCTGTGGTTTGGCAAGGCAGTCCTTCTGGGGGAAGTTATCTAAAATCTGGCAAGGATGTCCTTGTCCAATGCAGTACCCACCTCCCTTGCTAGAGGACCCACTTGAAGCCTAAGCTGCGCATCTGGTACATCTTTGTAGGGGGCCTAGGTCCAGTTCATGCACGGTCCTTTGTTGATGCTTCAGTCTCAGCAAGCCCCTCTGGCCCCTAGTTAATTGGCTCTATTGATCTTCTTGTGGAGCTCCTGCCATCTCCAGGTCCTTTTCTCTTTCCTTCCACTTTTACACAAGACTTCCTATGTATCAACCAATGTTTGGTTGTGAGTCTCAGCATCTGTTTTGAGGCACTAGTTGGTAGTCTCTCAGAAGACAACTCTGTCAGGCTCCTGTCTTCAAGCTTAGCAAAGCATCATTCATAGGGTTGGCACTCTCCTATTGGGTGTGTTGTTGGTTGGGCCAGGGATTGGTTGGCCATTCCCTCAATCTCTGCTCTATCTGCTCTATCTTTATGCCTGTACATCTTGTAGGCAGGGTAAATTTTCAGCCAAAGTTTGTGTGGGTGGGTTGGTGCTCCCCTCCCTCAGCTAGACTAGTCTAGTTAGAGGGTGACCTCTTCAGTCTCTATGGTCTCTGCTACTAGGAATCTCTGCTTGCGTATCCCTCATATCCTCCTAGGAGCCTACCTTGACTTAGGTGTCCAGAGATGTCCTCACCCTCAGTTTCTCTATTCTCTACAGGCCTTCTGTCCTCTTGCCCCCTCTCTCGCCAGGTCTGATCTCTACCTTCTTAAACTCTCTGCGTCCCCTCTCCTGCCTTATTCCCTCTCTTCAGCTACTACCCCTGTCTCTTCTATCTCTGTTTCCAAGTGAGATTTATACATCCTCCCTTGGATCCTCCATGTTACTTATCTTCTTTAGGTCTATGCCGCTTGGTATGCTTACCTTGTACTATATGGTTAAAATCCACTTATAAGTGAGTATATACCACACGTGTCTTTCTGGGTCTGGGTTACCTCGTTCAGGATGATCTTTTCTAGTTCCAACCAACTTCCTGCATTTTCATGATTTCTTTAATAGTTGAGTAGTATTCCATTGTGTAAATGTGCCACAGTTTCTTTAGCTACTCTTCATTTGAAGGACATCTAGGTTGTTTCCTGATTGTGGATATGATGAATAAAGCTGCTATTCATCAGTTAAGCAAACGTCCTTGTTGTACAGCGGAGCATCTTTTGGGTATATAGCCAGGAGAGGTATAACTGGGTCTTGAGGTAAAGCTATTCCCAATTTTCTGAGAAAGCTCCAGGTTCATTTCCAATGTGGTTGTACAAGTTTACACTCCCACCAGCAATGGAGGAGTGCCCCCCTATTTCCACATCCTCACCATCATGTGCTGTCACTTGGGATTTCAATCTTAGCCATCTGACCAGTGTGAGATGGACTCTCAGAGTCATTTTGATTTGCATTTCCCTGATAACTAAAGAAGTTGAGCATTTCTTTAAGTGCTTCTCAGAGATTTGAAATTCCTCTGTTGGGAATTCTGTTTAGTTCTGTGCCCCATTTTTTAACTGGGTTATTTTGTTTGTTGGTGTTTGATTTCTTAAGTTCATTATATATTCTGGATATTAGTCCTTTGTTAGATCTAGGATTGGTGAAGATCTTTCCCCAATCTGTAGACTGTCCTTTTGCTCTATTGACAGTATCCTTTGCCTCACAAAAACTTTTCAGTTTCAGGAGATCCCATTTAGTAATTGTTGTTGTTTCAAGGAAGTTGTCTCTCTGTGCCAATGAGTTCAAGGCTCTTCTCCCACTTTCTCTTATAATAGATTTAGTTTATCTGGTGTTATCAAGGTCTTTGATCCATTTAGATTTGAGTTTTATGAAGAGATATAACTATAGATTTATTTGCATTTTTCTCCATGTAGACATCCAATTAGACCAGCACCATTTGTTGAAGATGCTGTCTTTTTTTCCACTGTATGATTTTAACTCCTTTGTCAAAAATCAAATAACCATAGGCATGTGGGTCTTTGAATCGATTCCACTGAATAACTCATCTATTTCTATACCAGTACCACAAAGTTATTACCATTGTTCTGTAGAATAGCTTGAAGTCAGGGATGGAGATAACTCCAGAAGTTCTTTTATTGTATAGGATTGTTTTAGCTCTGGATTTTATGCTTTTCCATATGAAGTTTAGAATTGTTCTTTCATGGTCTGTAAAGAGCTGTGTTGGTATTCTGACGGCAATTGCATTGAATCTGTGGATTGCTTTTGGGAAGAAGGCCATTTTTATTATGCTAATCCTACTGATCCATGAATATGGGAGATCTTTCCATCTTCTAATATCTTCTTCATAGACTTGAAGTTCTTCTCATACAGGTCTTTCACTTGCTTGGTTAGTTACACCAAGATATGTTGTATTTTATTTGTGGCTACTGTGAAGTGTGTAGTTTCCCTATTTCTTTCTCAGCCCATTTGTTGCTTGTGTACAGGAGGACAACTGTTTTAATTTTGTTGTTTGTTTTTTTTTTTGTATTAATCTTGTATCCAACAACTTTGGTAACCTGTTTGTCAGCTGTAGGAGTTCTCTGGTGGAATTTTTGGGGTCACTTATATATATTATCATATCATCTGTGAATAGCAATACCCCTTTGATCTCCATTAGTTGTCTTATTGCTCTAATTAGAACTTCTAGTACTAAACTGAAGAGTCTTAAACAACCTTGTCTTCTCCCTGATTTTAATGGAATTGCTTTGAGTTTCCCTCCATTTAGCTTGATATTGGCTATTGGCTTGCTGTGTACAGCCATTATGTTTAGGTATGGGCTTTGTATCCCTGACCTCTTCAAGACTTTTACCATGAAGGGGTGTTAGATTTTGTCAAAGGCATTTCCTGCATCCAATGAAATGATCACTTGATTTTTTTCTTTGAGTTTTTTTTTTATATGGTAGATTATATTGATGGATTTTTGTATGTTGAACCATCCCTCCATCACTGGGTTGAAGTCTACTTGATCATGGTGGATGATTTATTTGATGCATTCTTGGATTCAGTTTGTGAGTATTTTTGCATCGATATTCATGAGTGAAACTGGTCTGAAATTCTCTTTCTTTGTTGAGTCTTAGGGTGACTGTGGCTTTATAGAATGAGTTTGACAATGTTACTTCTGTTTCTATTTTGTGAAATAGTTTGAGGAGTATTGGTATTAGCTCTTCTTTGAATATCTGGTAGAATTCTGGACTAAAGCAATCTAGACCTGGGCTTTCTTTTTAGCTAACATGCTTTTGAGGATGGCTTCTATTTCCTTAAGGGTTATAAGTCTGTTTAAACTGTTTATCTGCTTCGTAATTTGAGTAGGTGAAATCTATCAAGAAAATTATCCATATCTTTTAGATTTTCCAATTTTGTAAAATACAGGCTTTCAAAGTAAGACCTAATGAGGTTTTTTTTTTATTTCCTCATTGTCTGTTATTTATTCCCCTTTTGTTTCTGATTTTGTTAATTTGGATATTCTCCCTCTTCCTTTTAGTTAGTTTGGCTAAGGGTTTTTCTATCTTGTTGATTTTCTCAAAGAACCAGCTCTTGGTTTCATAGATTCTTTGTATTGTTCTCTATTTCCAATTTATTGATTTCAGCCCTGAGTTTGATTATTTCCTGTCATCTACTCCTCTTTGATGTGTTTGCTTCCTTCTGTTCTAGAGCTTTCAAGTGCGCTGCTAAGTTACGAGTACTGGATATCTCTATTTTTTTTAATGAAGGAACTTAGTATTAGCAACTGTACTCTCAGCACTGCTTTCATTGTGTCCCATAAGTTGTGTATGTTGTCTTCATTTTCACTGAATTCTAGAAAGCCTATAATTTCTTTTTTTTTTTTTTCCATGAGCCAGGGGTTGTTCAGTAGAGAGTTGTTTAGTTTCCCTGAGTTTGTAGGCTTTCTGTTGTTTCTGTTGTTGAGTTCCAGCTTTAATCCATGGTGGTCTGAAAAGATGCAGGTGGTTATTTCAATCTTCTTAGGCTTGCTTTGTGATCTAGTATATGGTCAATTTTGGAGAAGGTTTCATGAGGTGCTGAGAAGAAGGTATATTCTCTTGAGCTTTAGTGAAATGTTCTGTAGATATCTGTTAGGTCCATTTGATTCATGACATCTGTTAGCTTCTTTATTTTCCCATTTAGTTTCATTGGAGAGAGTGAGGTGTTGAAGTATCCCTGTATTAAGGTGTGGGGTTCAATGTGTGATTTACGCTTTAGTAATTTTTCTTTTACAAATGTGGTCGTCCTTGCATTTGGGGCATAAATGTTCAGAATTAAGATGTCACCTTATGTATTTTTCCCTTGAGGAGTATGAAGTGTCCTTCCCTATCTCTTTTGATTAATTTTTGTCAAAAGTCTCTTTTATTAGATACTAGATTGGCTATTCCAGCTTGTTTCCTGGGTTCGTTTGCTTGGAAAACCTTTTTCCATCCCTTTACTGTGAGATAAAGTCTATGTTTATTCCTGAGTTGTTTTTCTTGTATGCAGCAGAAAGATGGGTCCTGTTTTGTATCCATTATGTTAACCTGTGTCTTTTTATAGGGGAGTTGATGTCATTGATGTTGAGAGATATTAGTGACCAGTTGTTGTTACTTCTTGTTATTTTTATGTTGGTGGTGGTAGTGTGTGTGTGTTTGATTCCCTTCTTTTTGTTTTATTGATGTGAGGATATTTATTTACCTGTGTTTTCCTGTGTGTAGTTGGTCTCCTTGGGTTGGAGTTTTTCTTCCAGTATCTTCTGTAGTGCTGGATTTGTGGATAGGTACTGTTTAAATTTGTTTTTGAATATCTTGTTTTCTACCTCATTGGTGATTGAAAGTTTTGGTAGTCAGGGCTGACATCTGTGCTCTCTTAGTATCTGTAAAATATCTATCCAGGCCCTTCTGGCCTTTACAGTTTCTGATGAGAAGTCAGGTGTAATTCTGATAGGTTTGCCTTTATGTGTGACTTGGGCTTTTTCCCTTGCAGCTTTTAATATTCTCTCTTTGTTCTGTACATTTAATGTTTTGTTTATTGTGAGGCAGGGTGATTTTCTTTTCTGGTCCAATCTATTTGGCATTCTGTAAGCTTCTTGTATGTTCATAGGCCTCTCTTTCTTTAGGTTGGAAAAGTTTTCTTCTATGATTTTGTTGAAAATAATTTCTGGGCCTTAGAGCTGGGAGTCTTCTTCTTCTATTCCTACTATTCTTAGGTTTGGTCTTTTCATAGTGTCCCATAGTTCATGGATGTTGTGTGTCAGGAGCTTTTTTAATTTAACATTTTCTTTGACTGATGTATCGATTTCCTCAACTGTATTTTATACTTTTGAGCTTCTCTCTTCCATCTCTTATATTGTTGGAATGCTTGTCTCTGTAGTTCCTGTCTTCTTTGCTAGGTTTCCAGCCCTAGGATTGCCTCAGATTTTGTTTTCTTATTGCTTCTAGTTCCATTTTTAGGTCTTAAACAATTTTATTCATTTCCTTCTGGATTGTAATTTCCTGTATCTCTTTAGTTTCTTTAAGGGATTTGTTCAAGTTTCTCAACCTATTTGATTGTATTTTTCTATGCTACTTTGAGAGCTTTACTTTTTTCCTTTAAGGCTTATATCATTTTTATAACCTCAGATTTAAAATCTTTTTCTTGCACTTCAGTTGTGATAGTATCTCCAGAGCTTGCTGTGGTAGGTAGTTGGGTTTCTGGTGGTGTCATATGGCCCTGGGTTTTGTTGACTGTGCTCTTATGCTGGCCTCCACCCATCTGGTTGACTCTGGTGTTAACTGGCCTGGTGGTCTTCTGCTGAGTTCACTGACTGTGTCCCAGGTAGGCCAGGCAGATGAGGAGCAGGTGGAAACTAAGCTGAATGCTGCTCTGGCACCCCATAGGTCTCCCAGAGATGGGGGAGAATGGGGCTTGGTCCCATGCCCAGCTCATTTCCCACGGGCTCGCTGTCTGTGACCCAGTTGGGCCAAGCATATGGGGATCAGGCAGAAAGATCATCCAGCTGAATGCTGTTCTTGCATCCCACATGACCCCTTGGGATGGGGGATAATGAGGCTTGGGTCCCGCACCCAGCTCATCTCCACTGGGTTCACTATCTCTGCTAGGTTCATTGACCCAGGTGGGCCAGGCAGATGAGGAGAAGGCAAAAAGATCTCCAAGCCAAACAAGAATTTGTACTTTTTGATGGATATGATGTATTTGAATTTTTACATCCCTGCATCCTTTATGAATGATCTTTATTAACATTCCAAAAACATACAATAGGCTATAAATTCATTTCCAAGTCTGCATCTAAGTTGACTTGAAAGATGATGAGAATGAACAAAACTCATTCCTTAAGAAATGGACTCTGCTGTCTGCTTTTTGATCACTTCCAATGACGGGGCTGCCCTGACAGGCCATAGGAAAAGAAGATGTGCTCAGTCCTGATACAACTTGATGTGCTGGGGTGGGCTGGTGGGATGAGCAGGGGAGGGGGAGGGAGAAATGGGAAGAAGGATGGGACCATGAGGAGGGGAGGGAGGGGGCTAAGATCGGGATGTAAAATTAAAATATTATAATAAATAATTAATTAGAAAAAAGAAAGACAGTAGCCAGGTGCGGTGGTGCACATCTTAATCCCAGTGCTCAGGGAGGCAGAGGCAGGCAGATTTCTGAATCTGAGGCTAGCCTGGTTAGCAAAGCAAGTCTAGAACAGCCAGGGCTATACAGAGAAACCTTGCCTTGATATAAATAAACAAACAAACAAACAAATAAATAACAGTATGCTATTGGATGGAATTTGCTGAAAATATTTTATGCATTTCTTTGCTTTTAAGTCATGAGACTTTCAGGAAAACATTACTGCATTTGTTATAAAAGCATCTAATTAAAAATTTTAAGGTGATTCTCTAATTTGAGTCAATGTATTCAATTCCTATGGTGCTCTAACAAGTAAACACAATATTTAGTGCCCTACTTCAAGTTATCTTAGCACTTTCAAAATGTCAGCAGTTGCACAATGACCCATTTCTCTCCTCCCTGCCTCCCTCTTCACACTGTCCATTCATACCCACTCGCCTGCTTCCCTTTAAAACACACTTGTGATTTCACTGGGCAATCTGGATTCTTCAACAGTGTTTTAATCTCAAGATTATTAATTACATCTGCAAGATACTTTTTGCTAGACTTGAGTTCTGAATATGGACACCTTTTGGCTTGCCACACACAATTGTTTTTAGTTGTCCATTTCATCTGGATCTAGTGGGGGAAGAACAGGAAAGACAATACAAAAACTGTGAGCATTTCCTACATACCTGGTGATAACACTCGCTGCTCCTCTCAGCATTAGCAAGTTCTTGAAGTTCCTGAGAAGGGTCAGCTCCCGGAGAAATGATTATCAAAATGGGCTCAATTTCTAGTGTCTCCTTGTATAAACGTTTGAGATTCAGAGGAAGAGGGGACAACTCCTTCAATCCTAAAACAGAAATGAAAGAAGGAAAACCAACATGAATTATAAATTATATTAAAAATAATTATATGAGGTGCATGAGCCATATTTCCTGGATAAGTGTAGCTACCACCCATCATCATGGGAGCCTCTCTGTACAGCAAAGGAAACCATCCCAGAACACCATGAGTGAACACCATCCAGATAGCAACGGATCATTGGGAGGACAGCTCCCATGGATACCTGCAGGACAGCTCCTTTATCAATGATTCAGCAGAGTGATCACAAGAGCCAGAATACCGGTAAATTTGCTATGAAACAGTATCTTCTAGAAACGGCTGCATAAACAAGACTTTAAAATGTCATTATTAATGCACAGGCTAATGCAGAAGGGAGGAAATTCCATGGGGTTCCAATTCTTAAATGAAGAACTACAGGCAACTAATGACTGCTGGAATTCACTTGTCTTAGGAATGAGTTCCCTTTCTGGTTGTCCACTGCAGGGTAGTCAACCTTGAAAGCAAATACGTACAAACAACAAAAATAGACTCAGCTGCTTATACACACACATGCACGCACACACTCAAACACGTGTGTATACATGTATGTAAATATGTTTATGTATATGTATATATTTATCTATCTGTAAAAACACATGCATGTAATAATAAGAAAAAGAAAAAGAAATAATAAGAAAAAGAGGCTATGAACTTGAGAGCAGAGGGGACAAAGGTGGGGCTTGAGGAAGGGGAGGGCTTGTAGGGGAGAAAAGGAGTAGGGAAAGTGGTATAATTCTATTTCCGTTAAAACACACTGAAAATAAGTACGTGATATAATATAGGGGCTACTTGGTTTAATTATAAACTCATATATTACATTTTTCTCTAAAAATCACTTAAATACTAACAACTCTATATATGAATGCTTGCAAGAATGTGTCCCTTCGTAATACTTTCCCTGTGAGGTACCCTCAACTTGTTACAAGGATACAGGTGGATCCTGACAACTACATGTGCCAGCTGAAGAAATAAAGAGCTAGAATTAGCATCTCCTGATTTCAAATCATCAAACAAACATGTTTTCTGTCATGAGATAGGACAGACACCTCTTTCATCTGGTACCATTGTAATAAGTCAAAGGGAATACTCAAAGCACCCTTCATCTGTGAGTGGCCCTAAGATCATTATAGACTCCATGAGTTGCTCACCCATTGTGCTATTTATCTGCTGTCTAAATCCCCCAAGAACCTTAAATACATACATAATAGTCATTTTCTGTGAAGGAAAACTAAGCCTCAAAAGAAGCTCAATGTCTTGCTCAAGGGTATCCAGCCACTAAGAGCCAAGTGCATTCAAACTATTCACCTGGGCTTTCTCTTCTCCAACAGTCTCTTGTCAGTAATAAGGCCTATTCCAATAGGGTATAATATATTTCCTATTACACATAAATAGTTTTGTCCACAATGCATTATCTAAAGTTGAAAATGGTCACTTCAATTAAAAGCTTATAATATACTTATTTGAGCTAATGTGTAAAAGAATATGACATAGAAACATAAAAACAAGGGAGGCTGGTTAGATGTAATGCAGAAGAGATAAGCAAGGAGGGTTTCCGTATGTCTCCAAGGGTGAATAAGTGAAGTAGACAAGACATTCTATGAGACTTGTAGTGAACACCTTAAAATATGAATTCAGTGCTGTCAGCCAGGGCCAAGAGGCACTCATAGATGTGGCCAGATGCACGATGCACTCCATCCACCCTCCTCTACGCTTTACATAGCAACCCACAATGAGGGGAGAATTTTCAGACACTTGTTCCTATTACTAAAGTGAAATCTATTCCTAACAGCCACTCAAGATTAATGAACTTAATCTAGAGGCATATTTTTAAAAGCTTTATGTTTAATTTCAAATTGTTATTAATCACAATTTTGAGAACTAATTTTTTTTATACTTGTGGTTTTATACTTGTGGTAATGTACTAAGAAATCTATTGATTCAGAATGGGGATGTAGTTGAGACAGAGCTGGCCAAGCATGCATAAAGTCATAGGTCCCATCCCCAGTACCTGTTTATGGTGCATGCCAGACTAGGAAGGTGGAGACAGGAGGATCCAAAATGAAGGTCATTCTCAGCTACATAGTGAGCTCAAGGCCAGCCTGGACTACATGAGACTATCTGAAAAACAATAACAACAACAAAAACAACAACAACAAAAAAAAACAAGAAGAGAGAAGATACACATCAGTTCAATACTAATCTCACTTATGTATTCATAAACTCAAATGTTGTAGGACACTGGCATTAAATATAGTCTCATTTAATAAAACAAATAAAAACTTTAAAATTATGCATGACCTTGACTCATTTCACAACTAAGATCTCCATACTTAAGAAGTAATTCAGTTTACAGAACAGAAGCACACACAAGGACAAAACAAACCCACTGCAGCTGCTGATAGTGTGTAAAGACTAGGGGAAGACACCACATCTTTAAAAATCTGGATGAGAATTTTAATAGCTTTAAAAAGGAATTGAAATTATAAAAATGTTGTGGTAAAAGATAGATTGGAGACATTACACCTGCATGATTGGTTGATTAAAGTCCTATACCTGGGTAGGGCAGAATGGGGTAGGCAGGGCTAAAGTTCCTGGGCTTAGGAGGACAGGAGAATCATGGAAAAGAGATAGGAAAAGAGGAAGAAGGAGGACACCATGATGAGTTAGTGTGGAAAAGAAACCATGTGGGCTTGGAGGAAGGACTCCAATAATGGGAAAAAAACCTGGTTCTTGGATAGGACAGAAGAAAATTCCACACTGTACACACACCAGTGTGCATGAAAAATTAGAAAGATAATGTTACCAACAAAGTAACAGGTGCTTTCTCACCACCACCGCCATCATCGTCATCATTTCTCCATCCCCAGAGATTACTGTAATGAGTATCTGTTAAGTGGTAAAATACGTCAAAATACAATAAAGACACTTTCTTATGAAATAACTACTGAAGAAGTTCCAGGCCCTTGAACTGCCTGATGTAGGCGCTGGGAACTGAACCTGGGCCATCTGCGAGAACAGCACGTTCTCTTAACTGCTAAGCCATCTCTCTAGTGAGAAATATAGATTTTTTCTAAGTATTATGAGAAGATTTTAAAGATTTTATGCAACATGCTGGCAAGAATTGGGAGCAAGGGGAAAAAAATTCTCCATTGCTGGTGGGAGTACAAACTTGTACAACCACTTTGGAAATCAATCTGGAACTTTTTCAGAAAACTGGGAAAAGCTCTACCTCAAGACAAAGATATACCACTCCTGGGCATATACCTAAAAGTCGTTCCACCATATCACAAGGATACCTGTTCAACTATGATCATAGCAGCTTTATTCATAATGTCCAGAAACTGGAAACAATCTAGATGTCCTCAGCTGTTGGGGGTGGTTCTGATGTTGATCCTCAAGATCCAGTTTCTGCCCTGATCTACCTATCATTGTTTTGTAAACCTGCATGATTGGTTGATTAAAATCCTATACCTGGACAAGAAAGAACGGGATAGGCAGGGCTAAAGTTCCTGGGCTTAGGAGGACAGGAGAATCACAGAAACAAGACCAAAAGGGAGGAGGAAGGAGGACACCACAATGAGTTAGTGTGGAGAAGAAATCATGTGGGCTGGGAGGAAGTACTCCAATAATGGTGTGAAAAGGCCTAGATGAAGAATACAAGCAAGTATCTTGGGAATATGGGTGGAAAGTATCCCCGATAGGAATCATTAAGGCAGTTGGCATTGGATAGGGGCTGGGAGATGGATGGTGAGGTTATTGAGACAGTGTAGGTAGAAATATCTGCCTGGGCCAAGGTGATAAGGCAATTATAAAGTCTAACAGGTGTCTGTGTCTTATTATTTGTGATAATTATTATTATTATTATTATTTATTTACAACAACACTCAGCTGAAGAATGGATAAAGAAACTGTGGTTACATTTACACAGTAGAGCACCACTCAGCTATTAAAAACAAGGAAATCATGAAACTTACAGGCAAATGGATGGAACTAAAAAATATCATCCTGAGTGTGGTGACCCAGAAAGATACACATGATATGTACTCACGTATAAGTGGATATCAGCCATATAGTACAGGACAACCATTCTATAATCCACAGACCAAAACAAGCTAAGTTACAAAGAGGGCCTAAGGGAGCATGCTTGAATCTCACTCAGAACGGGAAATAAACAGACATCAGAAGTGGATAAAGAGAGAGAACCGGGTGGGGAAAATCGTAGAAAGGGAAAACCAGTGGGAGACACCTCTGAGACAAGCTGGAGACCTACTTGGGGTGGACTCATGAGAGGATATGAGGATGACTCTAGCAATGGGTGATATGGAGACTGAAGTAGCCACCCCCAGGCAGGTCTTCCAGCGGAGAGATAAGGACACCAATCCATCCACAGAACCCCTAAACCAAAATTTACCTTCCTAACAAGGTGTGTAAAGATTGAGCGAATGGTCAAACAATGTCTGGCCCAATTTGAGACCCATCCCATGGGAGAGCCAACCCATGACACTATCAGTGATACTCTGCTATGCTTACAGACAAGAGCTTAACATAACTGTCCTCTGAGAAGCTCCACCCAGCAGTGGCTGGAAACAGTTACAAAGAGCCACAGCCAAACATTAGGCAGAGCTCAGGGAGTCTTGTAGAAGAGTTCAGGGAAGGAAAGAGTTACTGACAGGGGACAAGAACTCTGTAAGAAGACCAGCAGCGTCAAATGAAGACCAAGGGGACTCACAGAGACTGAGCTGCCAACCAAACAGCATGCATTGGCTAGACCTAGGTCCTCGACACATATGTAGCTGATGGACAGCTTGCTCTTCATGAGGGTCTCCTAGCAATTAGAGTGGGGACTGTCTCTGATATGGACTCTGTTGCGTGCCTTTATATCACTTTCCACTAGCTGGACGGCCTTGTTGGGCCTCGGTGGTAGAGGATGTGCTCAGTCCAAATGAAACTTGATATGCTGGGATGGGTTGTGGGGAGCTCCCCAAAAGAGGAAGAGGGTGAGAGAGTGGGAGCAGGACCAGGACCAGAAGAGGAGGCCGGGGTGCAATAGGGATGTAACGTGAAAAAAAATTAAAAAAAAGATTTTATGCTGGAAAGATTCATTTTGGTTTCAGATTGTACAGCTTCTTGAGAGAAGGGATTGAAAAACAAACAAAAAATCACAGCAGGTAAAAACCAAGAAAGAAGGTAGTCCCCGGTTGAAGTGCATATATGTCTAGAAGCCTCTTAAGGCATTGGGAACACACTGTAAGTCGAAACTTGAGCCTCCTGTGCATATGTTGTAGCTGGAAAAGCAAATAATAAGAAAATAACAAAATGCCAGATGTTAATGCAGTTCCAGAGGCAAACAATATGATACGAAAGATAGGAGGGTGAGATGCTATTTTTCCAAAATAATGAGTGAAATCTTCATGTAACAATCAAACAAAACAAGGAGAGAGACTACTGGATAAAACTACCTGAGGACAGTGGCTACCAGTTGTGAACTTGCAGAACCACACTGTACACAAGTGAGGAAGGCCAACGGTCACACTACGACGTGAGTGAGGAGAGCGTGAAATCTAAAGGGAGCAAAAAAGACCGCGCGACAGTATGAGGAGCCTGGGAAGAGAGACGCCACCAGAGGTCTACACAGGAAAGTCACACGAGGAACGTGTCCCAGGACACTGTAGCTTCCGCAGAAACAACTGAAGGTGAAGAGGACAGAAGTCCCAGGATGGTCACCCCACTCACAGTACAGTGACTTGACAAAGGGGCAGGCGGCAGTGGTGAGGGATGAAACAAGCGGATTCTGGAAACATAATGAAGACACACACACACATACACACACACACACACACACACACACATACAATGAACGCTGTGGAATAACTGAGGTGACATATTGTGATGACAATTTACTTAAATGGTAGCAGTAAACAAATTCAGAATAAGATTTAAAGTTAGAACCTTGCACCTGTAAGGGAGATAGTGTGAGAGAAATTTGAGAACTTTTAATCTGAGCAGTAGGTGCTATGATAGAAAAATAAAAATGTCTGTGTCAATCACAATAAACTTGTGCTGTCTATAAAAATGGCAGACAAGCGTTTGGTAACAGGAGACTAGAATCCCAGCTCCAAGGGCAAGGATTTTGGGTATGTACCCTGACACCCAGTTGTTTTCATACTTAACAATTTTTACTGAATTTTCTTACAGAAATAGAATTATTTTCAGATGGATGATAATTTTTTATTTTTTAGTTCTTTTTCTCTGAAAGGCTGAAAAAAAAAACCTATAGTCTGAAAACCAAACAGATTGACAATGTTTTGTTTTAGATAGTCTAAAAATTACTAATTTTGAAGGCTATATTTCTGAAGGCTATAGTATCTGTAAATGTATTTTATTGTAGTTGTAAAATTTTTCCAGTTGAGCCTGAGGAAGCATCTATACAAATTCACCACTAATATTTGAATGCCTTTTTTGTAACCTTTTAATACTTCATGAAAAAATAATTTTAAAAAACTCAGTATTTTTATCATACAGTATGTCAATTATATTAAATTTAATTAAAACATAAGTATAATTTAATTAGCATATATAATGTAGTTAGCATAAAATGAAATATAAGTTCAAAAAAAGTTACCCAGGTTGACGGTGTGGATTTTAAAAAGGGCTGCACTTACCCAGAGTCTTACAGGCAAACAGAGCCATGGCACTTTGCAGTCTGTCTGGTCTTAGAGCCTGAACTACAAGAACCTAAAACAAAGTGGAGAATTTTGTAAATAGATGTTTCTCAGCAGCATTAACTAAACAACAGTCAATGATTACTAATTAATGTTTGCAGAAATACATGAGTAACCACTGTTGCATAGTATTTTCTATGCTTGAAATGTCACAACAGGTATGAACCAAGACTTCCCATTTGTATCAAAAATTCCTTAAAGGAGTTATGTAAAGCAAGCACAGGGTGAGTAAGGTATGTCTTCAAAATCCCATAAAGGCCCAATGGCCTCTGAAGATGGCAGGATGAAGGGTTAGCATCTGACAGTTGCCTGCTTGACATCTGAACTATATTTCTGCTGAGTCCAGATTGTTTCTTTTTGATTTAAGCACATCTGCTGAGATAGCATTCACTGCACAAGAAAACAGAATGAATTGGCTTCCATAATGTATAGCTCAGAGAAGAGGACCAACCATTTCTCATGGTGCCAAGTTCCAGAGCTATTTGCCCAGCTCAAGTTAAGCCTACTGAGAGATCTCACCATCCTCTTTTGAAATGGAGTTCTCAAAAGTTTCCTTTCCTTCACAATAAATCCTCTCCTTACATACAACTCTTTAAAATAAGTGAATGTATAATGTATACCATTTATAGTTTAGTTGCTTTTTAAAAGACTTCTTTTCCTATCACAGGATCCCTCTTGGACCAAAGGCAGAAAAAGTAACAAGAGGTACAGGGGGCATGCACTCATAAGCTCAGGGGCTACGACTGGATAAAGTCACCAAAGCTGAAAGTCCTTTCTCAGGAGGAGGACACCAACCCCCCCACCAATCTGTACTGCCTACAAGATGTGTAGGAATAAAAGGTGGAGCAGAGATCGAGGGAACAGCCAGACCGTGACTGGATCAACTGGAGAGCCACCCTGTGAGAGAGGCAACCTGTGACACTCTTAATGACACTCTGCTATCCTTGCAGACAGAACCCAGCATAACTATCATCTGAGAGGCTTTATCTAGCAGATAATAAAAACAGATGCAGAGGACCACAGCCAAACCTTAGGTGGAACTCAGGAATAACGGGAAGGATTGAGGGAGCTGGAGAGTCAAGAACACCTATATATCCAACTAACCTGGGCCCATGGGGCTCAGAGAGACTGAACCACCAACCAAAGAATATGCATGGACTGGTCCTAGGCCCCCTACATATATGACGCTGATAGGCCTCTTGGTCCTCAAGTGTGTTCCTTAACAATTGGAGCGGGGACTGTCTCTGACTTGGATTTGGATGCCTCCCTCTGGATCTCATTGTCCTATCAGGGCTGCCTTGTCTGCCTCAGTAAAAGAGGAGGTACTTAGTCCTGATGCGACCTGATGTGCCAGGGTGTTTTGGTGACTGGAGAGCGGGGGTAATGAAGGAAGGGAGTGAGAGGATGGGAGTAGGAAGAGAGGAAGGAATAGGGTTGTTATTTGGATGGGAAAATTATAATTAATTAATGGAGAGAAAAAGATTTTAATAAATAAACTGAGAGGCCTTAAAAAAAAGCCCTTCCTTCCACATGTAGATGAAGGTTATACCACACAATAAAAGCAAAGCGTTTACTTAAACAGTACAAGAAAAATATCACAGTTTGATTTTTGTTCTGTATTTGGATAATATTAAATTTTACCTGCTGAAACAAGGACACTTTCTTTGCAAGAATGGATGGAAACTCCTGTTCACACATTGAGTGATGGTAGTAAGTACGCCAAAGGGCCATGTCTTCAAAGCAGAGGGTCTGGTAGAGACTAGGGAGAGAGATCTAAAATGAAAATTACCACATGTTAGAAGCTGTAACCACATGACATGGATATACCTTATAAAAATTACAAAAGCAAAAAACCACACCCTAATGTTATAGATGCTCATTACCTGTTTCCATGATGGTTTGTCTCATCATTCATAGCTCAGAAACAGCATGTGAAATTATCCACTTTAAAGCCACTCACACACTACCAAGGTAGTATTTATCAATCAACATTCATACAAAATATTTACTGTACACAAAGACATTTGTCCTGGGCTGGAGAAATGAATGGATCTGTGGCTCAGAGAATTGGCTGCTCTTCCAGAGGACTCCTGTTCAATTCCCAGCACCCACATGGCAGCTCACAACTGCCTGTAACTCCAGTTCCAAAGAATCTGCTACCCTCACAGGCAAAACAGCAATGTACATAAAAATAAATAAATCTTTTTTTTAAAAGTCATTTGTACCTAGCTATGTCCACATCCTCAAAACCAAGTGCAAGTCCTAGGGACAGCACAGCTGAGCGCAGGCTAAATTGCAAGTACAGCTCTAGCAACAAGGATACTTATTCCAACCAATCTTTGCTATGGTGCTACTGAGAGTATCTCAATTAGGTTTCAGTTTAGCACCAAGCTTCAAGAATTTCTCTGTGGAAGTTTTATCAAGACACTTCTACAGCAACTAAGGAGGCATCCCTACCCTTAGTCTCTCATCTAGTTTCTCCTCCACCTTTGATCACCAATCAGCAGAAATCATGGAAATTGAGTTGAGCCACACTTCTTTACTTGTTTAGCTTCAGCTGGCTCTTGGAGACACTAATATCCAGCAAACCCTACTTGTTCACTACCTGCATTCCACTCTGTCCATATTTACTTCTGTACTGAACTCAGTACTATACTGAACTCCTACCCCTGTCTGTGTGTGAATTTTTAAATAAAAGTTACCTTAACAGTTTTGTCTTCTGTCCAACACCAAGCTTTTGTAACATCAGCACCTTCAGAAAACATGTTTTCTCTAAACCACATCCACTTATATATCTATATTTAACCAGTTTCTTTTGCCTCTGAATTTTCAAATCCACTTTGCTAGTTCATAAGTGTCTATTCAACACTTACTTTCTGCCTTAAAAATATCACCTTTTAGAGATTTACCCAAATACACAATTCCTCCTATCTCAATGTTCCCTCTTCCCCAATTTTTTCCAAGAATGTTTGTTCTTAATTAGAGCAGTATTATGACTATAATACGACTATGAACAGAAGTATAATCTGTATAGAAGGATATTTTTTAAAAAAATGCAAGAACTGTATCTGTAGTGTAGAACTTCATGCATATACTCATGTATCAAGAATGTTAGGATATTGTATTTAGTTAACATATGTAAATAATCCTTTGCACTGGTCATATTTCATTATGTAACCTAAATAAAATTAAGGAATGAAATTTAACACACCTTTAAAGTAACCAGTTTTAATGACTAATTCTAAGGCTTGGGATAATAGCTGATAGTTGTCTATTAATTTCAGTAACACTTGGATTATAAGTCCCATCACTATTAACAGCACTGCACTCTGCATTACATAACTGTCCATTATCAGTCAGCACTTGGAGGTGGGCTCTGCAGGTCAAATAGCCAGGACTGAGTACCATGAGTGGTGCCACCCATATTAATCAGTAATTTTCTGGTATTTTCTTGGAAGTTTCTTAGTATATAAAATAAAGATCCCATCAATGCCTGGCCCACGCTGTGGGAGAGAGCAACCTCTGACACTATTAACCATACTCTCCTATGCTTGCAGATGGGATCCTGGCATCGATGTCCTCTGAGAGGCTCCACCCAGCAGCAGATCGAAACAGATGCTGAGACTCACAGCCAAACACTGGGCGAAGTGTAGGGAGTCTTAGTGGGGTGTGTGTGGGAGGGAATAAAAGGACCTGGATGTGACAGGAGCTCCACCAACAAAGTCAACTACCCAGGGCCCAGAGGAGCTTGCAGAGACAGAAGCCCCACCCAAGGACCATGCATAGCCTGGACCTAGGCCCTCACCACAGATGTAGCAGGTGGGCAGCTCAGGCCTCATATAGGTTCCTTAGTAAAGGGAATGGGCGCTGTCTCTGACATGGACTCTGTTGTCCACTTTTTGATCACTTCCCCCTTGGTGGGACTGCCTTGCCAGGCCACTGGGGAAAAGGATATGCTCAGTCCTCTTGGGACTTGATGAGCTGCAGTGGGTTTCGTGGGGGTGGGGTGGGGTGGGGTGGGGAGCTCCTCTTTTCTGAGAAATAGGGGAGGGGAAAAGGAAGAGAAGGTGGAACCAGGAGAGGGGGGAGGGTGCTAAAATCAGGATGTAAAGTGAATAAACAAATTTTAAAAATAAACATCTGTCATTTCTTTGATGTTAAAGAAAACTGCAGCTGCAATATAGTTAAAGATATAAGACATAAGATCTGAGTCAATGCTATCGCAATGGGGAGATATAAATACACGGTTCAATTCTCAATACAACTCAGAAAACACAATACATATAGACAAAAATAAACAATAATAACTGAGAAAACTCCAGAGGAAGGGAAAGATTATGGCTAAATGAACTGAGTAGGACCCTCTCTCAACCAGGCCAAGGTGAGATGGCACAGGATATCATGACTCATTTGACACAGAATATGGGAGAATTCTGTGAAAACAACAGAATACTGGTCGCAGGATATTTGATCCTATTGTAAACCCCAAAATTATGAACTGTAAAACCCTGTTTCTTGTTTGGTTTGGTTGAGCCCTAACATACACCTTTAATCCAAAGGCTCTCTGTGCACCTGATCTAATAAAGTTAACCCAAAGTCAGGAGTCATAGCAAGAAAGCAGCTGACAGGGGTTGAGGAGTAGGAGGGGAGTTTGAGTTGAGGATATTTAAGACAGAGTGGAGAAGAAAAAGGGGTTTTGTTTTGTTTTGTTTTACCTCAAGCTCTGGCTTTAGCTTAGGCTTCAAATTCTCAGCTCCCTGGCTTTTTTTGGCTTTGAACTAGCAAGCCTTTTGATCTTGGGTTTTGTGGCCTTCGGTTTTTCTACCTTTTAGTCCTGGGCTGTCAGTTGAACTATTGAGCCTTTTGGGGTTTTTTTCATTGGACCTGAGCTGAGAAGGAAGGTCAACTGGGTTTTTTTTGGTTTTTTGTTTTTTGTTTTTTGTTTTTTTTTTTGGTCTGCCTCTCTGAGCTAGCAGGTTTTCACCACAGCATCTGGCTCCTGAGTCTTTATTGATAAAATGGCACAGTTGGTATTGTCATTTTTGTCAATGACAACAAATGGCGCCCAGACATCAGGCTTAAAATAATGACTAATGCTGTGCCACAGACAGCAGGGTGCGGAGATGAATACACCGTTTCGGGACAGGAGCGTAAGGTGCCCTGCCGCTGCCACTTGATCCACTTCCGTTTTACTCCCAGAGGGGATTCTCCGGTTTTACTTCATTGTCCTCCTGCATTCCATTTTAAAGAAGGTTAAGAGAATGATTGAGCAACTAGAAAGTATTGCAGAGTGGGCAATGCAACTAGAAAATTTGCCGGTAAAAGTTGAAATGCTTGGAAAGCAAAAAGCATCATTGCTAAAGAGAGAATACCTGGTAAGAGCTGGAATTCTCCATAATTGTGGCCCAGCTCAACTTTCCCGGTTGAGTTCACACAGCCTCTAGGCAGGCTGGGGAGTGGGAGGAGCAGAAGGCTGTACAGGCTGAAAGCTTAAAGGCAAGAAGCATGTTTGAAGAAAAAAGGTTAATCTTGAGCAGACTGAGCTGCCAGAGGAGCAGCCTCAGGTTAAGAGGTTAACACCATTAGCTTTCCCAGAAGCCACCAAAAATTTTAATATCAAAATGCTGAATGCAGGCTCGGAGCTTAAAATGGCTGGTGCATTAACTCTGAGAAAAATGGTAGGTTCTGCCAGAGAAGGAAATGAGCCCTTTCTGGCAGTACTGGGTTCTCTGCGAGAACATCTCAGTAACTTCTGGCCTTTAGGAACCTAGCTCAAGGCTCAAAAGCATGAGTCAATCCCACCAATAGCAGCCAAAAGTCGTAAGGTTATAAAAGAAATTATTGATCCAAAAGGGTTTGGTTCCTTGATTATCTTTTAAGAAAGCAACAGCAATTTCGTTTATATTAAAAGAAAAGCCATTTGTGGATATAAACATGTTTTTGTTTGGTCCCAGGTATGGGATGTGGGACTGATTAAGATGGTCCACAGCAGCAGAGTATTTGCCTCATGTGGGCTCCAAGAGGAGCTCTTTGCCAGCTGCGATGAGGACTCTGGAGATAGAATAAGTGCCAGAGCCCAGAGAGTGTAGAGCACCAACAAAGAACAAGGCTGCTGCTGCTTCCCTACTTTGGCTCCTGCTGCTCTTGTTGCTTTGAGACAAGAAGTTGGTGATCTCCTGAAATGAAGATTGAATTGGCTCAAAAAACCTGGACCAGTAGGAAAGAGCTAAGAGAACTGTGCACCTCTCCCACTAACCTATCTTCCTCTCTCCTATCTGGTGTTGGGGCGTTGGAAGCGATTGGGGTGTAGTAGTGAGAAAAGACAAAATAAATGTAAATAAAAGAGTTTTAAAAACTAACATCTACATACATAGATGGGCATAGGGAGGAATTAGCAGGTTGATTTCTGATAGGTCAACGAAAGATCTCTGGTCACTGACACTATAATGGCCTATAATCAACATGAAGTGAATAATCAATATATTCAACAAATGATATAAAGAGAAACCCACTCATTTTATCAACAAAAAAATTATGGGAAAAAAGCATACACTGTAGTGGTAAAAGACCCCAGACTGTGAAGCATGAACTTCAGCTCTGAATCCAGTCCTCACTTCCTCAGCTGCTTCACTGTTAGACCATGCACTATTTCATCGCCGCAGCTACCTCTTGGCATTGTCAGACTATGTAGTAAGATAGCCATCTTTAACTTCTGCAAATGGCTCAGAGTGAACCACCAATAATCGCTGGTCTTTACTGTTCTCTCCATGAAGAGAACAAACTTTTGGAGGTACTTTTTTCCTTATCTTTTTCTTTTCTTTCTTTTTTTGTTGTTGTTTGTTTGTTTGGGTTTTGGGTTTTTTTTCAAGTTTTTTCTTATTTACTACAATTTATTCACTTTGTGTCCCAGCTGTAGCTCCCTCCCTTTTCCCCTCCCAATCCCATCCCTCCTCCCTCTTCTATTCCTATGCCCCTCCCCGAGTCCACTGTTAGGGGAGGTCCTCCTCTCCTTCCCTCTGGCCCTAGCCTATCAGGTCTCATCAGAGCTGGCTGCACTGTCCTCCTCTGTGATGTGGTAAGGCTGCTCCCCTTCAGGGGTAGGTGCTCAAAGAGCAGGCCAATCAGTTCCTGTCAGAGACAGTCCCTGTTCCCCATTACTATGGAACCCACTTGGAGACTGAGATGCCATGGGCTACATCTGTTCAGGGGGTCTAGATTATCTCCAGGAATGGTCCTCGGTTGGAGTATCAGTCTCAGAAAAGACCCCTGGACCCAGATATTTTGGTTCTGTTGGTTTTTGTTTTATGAGACAGTATTTCTCTGTGTAGCTTTGGCTGTCTTGGGCTTGCTTTGTAGACCAGGCTGTCCTTGAACTCAGAGAGATCTGCCTGCCTCTGCTTCCCTGCGTGCTGGGATTACAGGCATGTGCCCAGGCTTTGTCTTTCACAGACAGATAACACAGATAAATTTGTGGTTCATCTGTATGAATATAACACTTTGGGCTGAGCAATTAACAATAAGCTGAAGGAGAAAGATACCACAGTAATTCTCTGGCATTTTAAACAGATTTTATGTTCTCCTTGCAGAAATATCAGCACTGATATAAATAAGTTGCACATACAAAATGTCAACAGAACAGAAATACTCTCCCATGGGAGCTGGATGTGGCTACTGGCTCGTGTCTGTTCTGCAAGCATGAGTTCAGAACCCCAGAGCACACAAAACAAGCCAGGCACGGAGACACACATCTGTTAACTCTAGCTCTGGGCATCAGATACAGGAGGACCCCTGTCCCTTGCTGGCCACTCAGTCTAGTCAATTGTTGGGATCTGGGCTAAGAGACCCCCATATGGGCCAGAGCATATGCGCATAGACATACAATATACAAACATGTACACAGAATTGTTTTTACTTCATTTGTTTTTCAAGGGAAATACCTTCAATGTTGCCACTGCCCAGCTTCTTTCCTGATCTATCCAAGATGGAAGCTGATCACGAATTCTTTGTTGAGAGTCCTTTGGTAAAAGCAATTTTTCTTAATTGGTAAAATTCATTTGGCAAAATTAAAGCAACTAACAAGCTATTTTATCATCACAATTTTGAAGACAAAACATTCTATTTACTACTTCTTTATATTTAATGAGTCACCATGAGTCTCTCTAGGCAGCATTGGTAGAGAGAAGCCCACTGAGATAAAACAAGACATTCATTCTTATTGTGCTTAACCATCCACGAAACAAAACAAGACAAAAACAACTTTAAATGTCACCAGAAACTATCATAAAGCTACCATTATGAACTTAAAACTATCATTATGTCTTGCATTTCAAACATGGCCTATAGGACACACAGAGGTCCTTGTGCTCAAGGTAAGCCACAGAGGAAAGGGAAACGCCAGTTCACAGGGTTGCTCCTTCTTGGGAAGAGATGCACAGCCTATTATCCTCCCAGAAAGCTGCATTCTAGCCTGGTGACCTTTTGGCTGTGCTGCCAGACCCTCCCAAACCCTTATCATCAGCTGTTTTTCCAGTCACTCTATAGAAACCATCTTTGTGCAAGCTGTCACAAGTACGTTACAGATTCTCAACGTAGTCATGTCTGACCTTTATGTTGTTACTGTGTTCCTCAAGAAGATTTGTGCATGCTTTATTATGCACACAGGATTGGGTCAATGACTACAGGAAAAGTTCCCAGCAAATTATACTGTGCTTAAATATGCCTAAACTCAACTCAGGCCACTGGCTGCTGAGTCCTATCGAACCACACTGCCCTCTTGCCTCCTATGGATGTTACGCTGCTGGCTTCAGTCCCCCACAATGACACAGGTTGTGTTGTATTTTTAGTATATCATTTTCAAGAATATTATGTGTTATTCGGGCAAATATAAATTAATTTAAAAAGCTGTATGTTTCAAAAGATTTTTAAAGTTTTAAAACGTAATTTTAAGCTTCAGTTATATAAGAAAGAATTAATTTTTCTAAAGATTATAACATTTTTCTTAAAACAAAATACAAATTCTGTGAAAAACTAAGCAATGTTAATTTCTTAGTATTTAACATTTTTCTCCAAAATTCTAAGTTTTCAAGGTCTAAAAATCTATTAAACCAATTTTATAGTAAAGAAACACAGGTCAGGACGTATTTTTCTTTAAAAAGTATAATTTCAACAACAACTTTAAACTCCTGTGACACAACTGTATTTCATAAAGCCAAGGCCAGAACTCTTCCCTAGGAGAGAAACAACACTTTAACTCACAGCTTTGCGAAGCATGTCCCCAACAATCACTCCTGTGAATGTATCCCACTCCTGGTGAATAAAACAAAAACAATGTCAGAACACAACCAGACAACAGCACTTTCCTCAGCTTCCTACAGGACAGCTTACAATGCAGCTTTCTCAGAACTTGGGGACGGCATCTCCCACTTCTTCAATCAGGCCAGCTGATTGAAGTCATGTGCCAGTACAAAATATGCATCAAACCTACCAGGGCCAATTGTATTATAACAGAAATGTATGTTTACTATGTACAGCACACTCATCATCTAGACATTTAATTGATTTTTAATTTACTAGTACTCACTAATACCCATGCAGTGAAGTCCAGCAGGGCTAAAACTTGTTTGTGCTGGGTAAAATTAAGAAAGGTATTCCAGGAAGGCACAACAGTGCATTTAAGGCCTGAAAACATACTGATCGTAGTTTTAACAATTACATGAAACATAGCTAAGTTAATAAAAATTATTAGAACAAAGTTAACAAGTTCAGGAGAAAGCAAGCAAATAAACCACAGCATGTGGAATCAGAAACTAAGAGAGAACACAGGAAGAACTGTGAATGTTCTGTGTTTTTAACTATTTGCAATGAAAACCTAGTAGATAATTAAAATCTGATTAAGTACTGTTAGAGGGTAGTACATTGAATTTGCGTTCTCTTAGTACCCTTGCTACTCAATTATCCCTCTCTGATATTCAAACAATAATGAAAAAGAAAAACAAGCACAATTCGTTTTCTTAAACACAGCAGAAATGGATTAATTTAGTTCTCACTCAAGTGTCATGCGTATTAGATGGTATATGACAGATCAGAAAAAAGATGGGCTAAAAATTTTGTGATACCTACGCAACCCCCGCCCCTCCTATCATTCATATGCTGACCCTACAGGTGAGCAGAGCTGATGTATAATGGAGTTGTGTGCC
The DNA here is from genome assembly GCA_028658305.1 of Pachyuromys duprasi. Lineage (NCBI taxonomy): Eukaryota > Metazoa > Chordata > Mammalia > Rodentia > Muridae > Pachyuromys > Pachyuromys duprasi. The sequence continues at coordinate 5,737,665 of CM053747.1, forward strand.
CCTATTACCACCTTCCCCCTTCTCAGCTCTACTGCTTAGAACAGGAAAGCCAGGGGACTGGCTCTTCTGGTATCCTCAGTAAGTGGGCCTGGTTCATAGTAGTGAAAATTCCCTGGTAAATTATTTTGATTTCTTTCCTTTTGCTACCCCACAATTCTGGGTATACATCAGGGAAAAAGAACTGGAAAACAGCATCTGGCACAAATCACTTAGAAAACATTAGTAAATTTTTATAAAATCATCTCTACCCTAAGAAAAATCCTGTCTGTTTTTTTTTTTTTAATTTCTCCATAGTTCCAGGATTTCCTTCCTTCAATAGTACTTACATTTTCTTGAAAAAGTTCAGGATTCATACCTCGAACAAAATGCAAAGCAAACATCAACTGGTCAGCCTGCAAAGAAGAACAGTTTACACTTTGCTATTTCTTAAAGTTTTGGTGATATGGTTCAATATTCTCTCTTTCTGTGTGTCTCTCTCTCTTTTCAGCCAATAATAACAAGTGACTTCAGGTTCTATCTACACAGAGCAAACCATATGCTCAAATCATCTCTTGATTAAGAGAATAAATGTAAACATACTATTAGCCAGGAAATGAATATACAACTTTGATGTCTTTATCCTTATGACAGATACATATCTATACACACACAACTCACAGCATTACAAATTTACTAATCCTTTTTTTGCTTTGCTCTGAGAGACCATTGCAGTCTCATCACACTACAGAAAAGAAAGACACCTCTGACATTGCATGAACCTCTGATTACTCACTGGGATCGGGAGGCCAATGGTAAGAAGTACTAAGCAACGCTGGCTGAGAAGGTGTGGTCAGTGGGGGTGAGCAGTTGAGCCCCCTCCTTGCCCTCTGGTTGCAGGTGCCACTCAATTTAAGTGAAAAGCAAGGAATTACAGCGCCACACATCCTGATTCAAAGCTGAGACAAGCTCTAAGCAGGCCAACCACAATCTTCCATCGTTTTCAAAGGTGAAAATGGCCAAAGAATCATTCTTTGATGTCTTCTGGTTGTATAGATGTAACAATGAATCAGGATGTCAGAAGAAAGAACCATAACTCAAGAGTGAAACAAGAGCCACAACGTAAAGAAGTCAGAGCATGAGGGCAGCACGGGAACATCATTCCAACCAACTTCAAGTCAGATTACAGATGAATGAATCAAACTAAGGATTTGTTAAAATCTTGGTTTTTCAAAATCTTGCCATCATCCAAAATTGAACAAAGATTTTAGATATCTAAATTTTTTCATCTACTTTGCTTATCAGATCAGAAATCTTCATCATTTTAGCTCAATGCCAATTAACCTCAGTATGTTTGGGTTCTGTTAGAAACTATTCTAATATATTAAAAAACTCAATGAATTCTCTATATGATTCACTGGTTGAAGAAAGGAAGATAAACAAAGACAAGTGGGACACTGGTTTTCAGTCTGCCACATCCCATTCAATTACCCACAACACTCCAATAAATAATTAGAGAAACCCATTGGATTAGGCTTACCATGGTGTGAGTCTTTATAGAATGTTACAGAACAAGCTCAAATTTGTACTAAGTATTTGTTTCATTGGCAGTCTGCTGCTCAGTAATCTTAAACATCAAGTAGAATGCTTTTGAATTCTAACTTCAACACACTCTGTACCCAAGAAAAGTCCATTCGAAATCTCTCAACTTCACACTCATATAATGTGACAAGCACCAGGCTCCTGGCACCTGAGAAAGAAAGCCCCATTTGATGGCAAAAGATAAGATGGCACAGAACTCAAGTCCTTGCTCTGGGTATGCAGCTAAGTCTTTCGTTTTAATAGGTAACACTATGCACATTTATCCTGTGAGAAAAAGAGTGGAAGGGATACAAAGCAGAAAAATCCAAAATCACCTAAGTAGAAGAAAACTGTCCAAATTATGAAGACCCACTTCAGTAGATACCAATTATAAAGTCTCTGTACACCCACCAGAAAGCAGCTACATCTTTAACACAAGGGTGTCAAGTCATTAGTTTACAATCATGAGTTATTAGTAATAGCTTATTCAAAAACAATAGCTCCCTGAATTTTACCTAATGAGCAAATTCCTGGAAAGAAAAGCAAGATAAACTACACAGAAAATATTACCCATTGTTCTTTCTACATCTGATATCTTTGACAGAAGCACTGCAGGAAAAGAAAAACTCAAGACACATCTTCCCAGAGCTCCTCTAGTTCCCTTCAGAGCTTCCCTACTTCCCCTCCCACAGCTCCCTGCAGTGATCCCTCAGAAACCCCCGAGCTTCTCCTAAAGCTTCTTCCAGTGCTCCCCAGTGTTCCACCCACAATGTCCCACTGTGCTCCTCCCATATCTCTTCTTCCCAGTAGTCCTGCAAAAGCCACACCTGGTACTCCCCAATGCTCCTCCAAGAGCTCCCCCCAAGCTCCTCCCAGAATTCCCTAATGCTCCCCTCCATCCTCCCAATGCCTCCATGCTCCCCAATGCTCCTCCATGGTGCTCCCACAGTGCTCCTCCCAGCACTTCTCCTCAATGCTCTACCCCCTCTCCTTTCCTCTCATCACAGCAGGAACCTCCAAAAAACAGCGTCCGTTATCCTAAAAGATCGACCACGAAAGAAATACTAAAAGTACATGCATTAATTTTATGTGGTTTTATAGTATGATAAGTTTGGGGAAAATAAATATGTAGTTATACTTTTCATGTAAGTGTTCTGAGCTCCTGAAGAAGGTGAGATGGCAGGCAGTTTTCTCCACTAAGTTCAGTTTATTAAAAGTCAGTCATTTTCTGTTCTAAGACAATGTGGCCACACTGCTGTCAGGAACATGACGGCGGAAGTGCATGAGTGACACTTGGTCAGGCAGCTTAGCATCATGCTGACTGCTGCAGACCCAGAAAGCGTCCACACGGTATGAAGCCGCTTCCATTCCCATCAACACTATAGTCTAAGTTCTGAGAATTCTATCTCGTAGTTTATGACTGATGTACTTCTGCAACTTTCATCATAACTCAGCCACTATGGAATCCTGAAATCATACTCCATAGTTGCACAAATGAATTTTATAAAACATTCAGGTGACATTTCTATGACCTGTCAACTATTCACAATAGATAAGTATTCCTGAAGGTAGGCAATGAGAGACTCCAACTGCACACTAAGCTACCAAGTCAGGCTTCTCGTCCTCTCTCTTACTATGACCAAAGGCTGTTTAGTACAACCTGAAAGTATTTTTACAGGGTAAAGTGAATTCAAAGAAGCAAGCCTCCATCTAGTCCACTGAAACATTAAATTATCTTGTTAGTAATACTGACCAATTACATGATAAAATAAAATATATGACATGGGCATTAACACAGCAAAGAGCCTGCATTATTACAAATAAGAATTGCAAACTGAAATACAAAGATACAAGTTGAAGGCAATAGTAAAATCTAATAATCTGTGGAGTGAATAAGGTGAATGTTTATGTTATCTTTAGTTTTAAATTTTTTTTCCTTAGAAACTTTATATATGTATCTTGATCCCATTCTCCCCCAACTCACTCCCACAAATTCCCCTCAGCCCCTCTGCAACATATAGCCTTCCCAACTTTACTTCCTCTGGTGTGTGTGTGTCCCAGGTTGATACACATACAAAGAAAAAGGTGCCTTCAAGTATTTGTAGGTAAGAGTACCAACTATTTCAAACATGAGCATGCAAACTTCTACACAAGAATATCTGGTAACATTAAGCAAAATTTTTAATGTATGACCTCTGGACAAAGAATAATACCTTTATCCAGAAACTGTTGAGTCAAAATACTTATTTAAATCTGGACCAAAGATGAAGGTGCTAAACAGAGTACTCACTGTTCTCATTCACTACAGCCAAAATGGCTACAAGTCCTACCTTCATGTAACAGGTAACACATAGGACATAATCTGACCATCCAAGTCTGAAAACCAAAGCAGTCCCAGGCCAAACATTTCAGTCCTGACAGAACTTCACAATAAAAAATTTCACACATGCCTGCATGTACTAAATGAGAATCAAAGTATAGGCACACTAAAAATATTGTGTGAAAATTTCTTTCAGGCCATAGGTAATTTTTGAACATGAAAAAAATAATTTTGTACTAAAAATTTGGTTCAACCTCAAGATATATCATTATTTATATGTAAGCATTCCCAAAACAGAAAATGCCAAAATGAAACACCCCTGTTATACACAGCATTTTGGAAAGCAATCATCCAAACCTATGTGACACTGTCCTAGATCACACAACTATGACAATGAATGAGGTTCAATATTGATAGGCATGGAAAATAGTGTCCATGGAAAAGATGTAAAGATCTTCCAGAGCAACTGCAAAAGCAAGGAAACACAGGACAAAATACAGTAAGGAACAAGTTTTAACTATTTCTAGGCATTTACACACAGATATAAGGACAAACCAGACTGTAAAGCACAAAATGTATTAGATTAATGCAGCAAGAATTGGAGGAGAATGAGTTTTCAATGATTTTTCTTTCTGTTATAGCTCTACTTAGATTTCAAAATCTTCTGAAAATACCTTTAAATTTCATCATGTAATAACTTTTAGTATTAGAAGATAATACATTACACAAATATCAGGGATCACATGCTCAGTAACTGATGGGCACACCACTGTAAAGGTCATCCTCATATCTAGATTATAATATCGTAAAGGAACATGGATCTGACATTGTTTGCTCACAATTCTGAGTCTTACATGACTTAAAATTGAGGTATACAGGGGAGATTTTAGTTGTAAGGCCTTTGAAAGGAAAATATACAGTTCCCACTGAAAAGAGAATCTTGTGGAAATGCCCAGCTCTACATTCAGTTCTGCAGAGTGCTACAAAGGTGTGCTGAGGGTGCCCTCTGTCTCGGCTAACACAGCAGTTCTCAGGGTTTCCTGAGTCTACATAACTGGCCTCTGGTAACAACTCCTCAGACTCAGACTTGTGAGAACTCTTTATGTTTTGAGCTAACCCTAAGGACTGGTTTTAAAAGTCTGAAGTGAGTTCTGTTGGTCAAAGTCTCTAAGTCTCCAAAGCCTCTTACTGCTTTACATTGTTCTGGATCCTTTCTAAGAGGAACACATCTTTATAACTCATAAGCCAGCAATTCTTTGTCCTGCAACTCATTATTGGGTAACAATTGCATCCCACAACACACCTGCAGGGATGTGATTGAGAATGTCCCCACAGGTTGATATGGTTTAATACTTGGTTCCTCAGTTGCTAAAACTATTTGGGAAGGTGTGGCCTTGTTGGTGGAGTGTGTCACTGGGGTTAGGCTTTAAGGTTCCCCCCAAAACCCACACTATTCCCACTTAGCCCTGTCTGGCCCCTGCTTGTGGATCAGACATAAGCTCTCCCCTACTGCTTCAGCACCATGCTTGCTGCCTGCTGTCATATTCTCACACCATGATGTTCATGGACTCACACTTACTGTAAAGCCCCAATTAAATACTTTCTTGTTTCGTGTTGTATGTTTTTGTTTTCGAGTGTAACCTTGGCTGTTCTGGACTTGCTTTGTAGCAGAGGCTGGCCTGGAACTCAGAGAGATCTACCTGCCTCTGCCTCTCAGAGTGCTGAGATTACAGGTGTGCATGAAAATGCCTTGCTAAATACTTTCTTTTATAAATTGCTGTGGTCATATTGTTTCTTCACAGTAATAGAAAAGTCACTAAGATACTAGGGACACTAGGCACTGTCGAGAGACACTGCATTTTCACAAATGAGGAGAAAGGTGAGCACATGTTATTAGCATCTGACAGAGGCCAGGGATGGCGAACACCCTCACAGGCAGAGAGTAACCACTACCAACAAACAAAGACGTCTCCAGATGATGACAGCCCTGAGGATGAGGAACCTGGGCTGGACAATGAACCCCGTATCAGCCATGGTTAACCTCCTTTTTAGTAACTACAAGACTACACAGAGTGAAGGCAGCTAGCCTGTGGGTAACTTTCCCTCCCTACCCTGTCCTTCTCCGCCCCACCACATTCTGGGATGTGGTGTGAAATCATACTTAGTAATGGACTGTGCTCTAGAGAAAGCCCCACAGCTATCAATTTCAGTGTGTTCTGAGTGAATAAGCAGGTATTGAACGGTCAATGTTAAGACAGAGGAGTGAGGAGGAGCTTGTTGCGGATGAATCTTTACCTTAAACAGGCATCGACATATGTATTCATACACCATATGCTTCAATGAGCTGATGAGACACTGGATTCTCTGTTCTGTACTTTCAGAGTCCTGTATATTAGAAAGGAAAAATCCATTAAGAACTTTAGAAATATTTACAGATATTTTATTGGATCACTTTTAAAAGTATACCCTGGATTAAACACGGTTTTTGAAACAAATATCATTACCCACAAACTCCAAGGAATTAGCTAAATAAGTGCAATAAAATTGTACATTAATGCAATATACAAGTTTATATTTTTATATAAATATATATTATATTATATTTCCTTAAATGAATGAAATAAAAACTTTTAATAATGAAAATTTTAATAATGAAAATCCTATTTCCCATAGGAAAATAAAAATGAAAATAATGAAATTCCCAATAGTAGTACTTTATTTTCACCTAACGCTCTGATGCTGAATGCATTAAAAGTAAAACTTATTCAGCATGAGATTAGGCTAATTAAACCACCTGAATTTGAACCACCAGTGCAGCTCAGAGTTACTGTTTCCCAGCTTAACATAACAGTGCAACCAAGTATGCAAGATGGAATAAGAATTAATATTAAAGAGAACAATACAAAGAATGCCTACATGTAGAAAATGCAAATAGATCCATATTTATCACCTTGCACAAAACAAAACTCTAAGTGGATTAAAGACCTCAACATAAAACCAGACACACTAAAACTGTTAAAAGAAAAGGTGGGGAAGAGCCTTGAACTCACTGGCACAGGAGACTACTTCCTGAACAGAACACCAACAGCACAGGCTCTAAGATCAACAATCAATAAATGGGACCTCATGAAACTGAAAAGCTTCTGTAAAGCAAAGGACACTGTCATCAGAATAAAATGACAGCCTACAGACTGGAAATGAATCTTCACCAACCCTATATCTAACAGAGGACTAATGTCCAGAATACATAAAGAACTCAAGAAGTTAAAAAGCAACAAATCAAGTAATCCAATTAAGTAAAAAGGCAGAAAATAAACTCAAACTATCTACAAAATATCTACAACACACTGTAAAAACCTAAGGTTCTTAACATGTAAGGAAATCTTTTGACTTCATCTTGAATACATAGCATACAAGAAAAACAAAGTATGTAAAACCATATTAAGCAAGAGAAGCATACAAACATCACATACAACTGTACTCATTGTCTGCTTTCAGAGACTTTTGAGAGCGTCTCAGTGCCTGTCACTTCCTAACAGCTTAATAATGAAGAGAAATACTGTGGTAGTTGGCTACAACACAGACTGAAAATGCTTCACAGAAAAAGTTATTCTACCAACTGAATGTATTCCTGAAGGGAATACATACATAGCCAGTATTTATCAAAAAGCTTATTAATGTGCTTTTTTTTTTTAAATCTCAGCTACCCAACTCTGAGAATTTAAGAAAAAATTAGAGATTGAAATTAGGATCTAGAACCTCTACATGTTAAAAGTTATTTTTAAGTATAGCAATCCGATTCTTGGACAATCCTGCCATCAAGTGGTACCCACTTGCTTGTTTTGAACCTGGGCAGACTTTTAGTTGTTTTGGTCAGTACAAGTCTGCAGAAATTGTGATTACCTAAGGCTGGGTTACAAAATGTGACTGCACCTCTGTCTTATTCACTGGAATATATTATTTGGTGACCCGATGTTCGTCTAGTCTGTGCTGTGAGAAAAGCAAGCCTGCCATAGTGGATCTGTGGTGAAGAAACGATCATTCTAGTCTTCTCCATTAGGTACCCAACCAGCAAATCAGGTACCCCTCTGTGCCTGAGCCTCACCCACAAGTTCCACCTGAGCACCGGATCCATGGAACATTCCTGCTCTACCCTAAACATATTCCGAGTTAGTGAGACACGGTTGGGCAAGCTTTCCTGAGGAGAGCAAGCTTGCTAAAGCAGTGTACGGCTAGGCCTCCACTATCGTGAATAACGGTTCACCTATATTACTGTCTCAAATGACAAGGAAAAGGCTCAGGTGATCCAACTATGTAAATAATTTCTTGCCTTCATGAACATGCGAATTATTGGTGTCTGAGGGATCATTTATTATCTATTAACTTTTCTTGGAATATAAACTGTTCCTTTGTTTCCAAGAAATACTGTTCTGTAAAAATTTGTCAAGAATATAAAGCGGAGTTAAGGAAATGGTCTCTTTTAAATATAGTTTAAGTGTTACATGCGGTCTTCTGAAATACGAGTAATAAAAGCTTTCTCAAAAATGTATTACTATAAGCTCAATACTTAAGTGGCCTCTTCAATGCATCTCTAGCATACCCAAAGCTTACCTGCTTGTTCTGCAGAGCTCGTTGAAAGAGCCGGAGAAATGAAGCCAAACTGAAACGATACATGTTATTAATCTTGGACAAGTCAGAGATGATGAAGTACATCTTGCTGGCATTCTCAGCCAGAGGCAGATAGGCGTCCCGCTCCTGTGGATCATGCATGGATTATGAGTAGATTAAATTAATGCTTTCTTGAATTAAAAAAAAAAAAACTGTTCACAGTAGGGGCCCCAGGGACACACTGTTCCAGTGTCAGGCCCACCACTCTCTCCAACTTCCCAAGGAGAGATCCCAGGTCCCAGGATCTGCCAGCCTCCAGCCCAGGGCTCTACCTGCCTTCCTAAGGAGTCCTGCGGGCACAGAAATATCCAGCTAACACCAGGAAATATAAGATATCTAAAGGCCAGCATAAGATCATAACCAACAAGAACCAGGGCAATATGGTACCACAAGAACCCAGCTATCATACTACAGCCAGCCCTGAATATCCTCACGCAGTTGAAACACACACACACACAAATGACTTTAAATCTACTGCTATAAACAGAAAGAGGCCTTAAAAGAGAAAACAAACCCCCTAAAGAAATACAGGAAAATATAATCAAACAGATAAAGGAAATAAGTAAAACTGTTCAAGACCTGCAAACAGAAATAGAAACAATAAAGAAAAACAAAAACAAACTGAGGGAATCCTGGAGATGGAAACCTTAGGGAAGAGAACAGGAATTACATATGTAAGCATCACCAACACAATACAAAAAGAGCAGAAGAGAATCTCAGGTATAGAAGATACAATTACAACTGAAGAAATCAATACATCAGTCAAAGAAATGTTAAATGTGAAAGTTCCTAACACAAAACATCCAAGAAATCTGGAACAAACTTAAGAATAATAGTAGTAGAAGAAAGAGAAGATTCCCAGATCCAAGGATCAGAAAAAATTTTCAACAAAATCATGGAAGGAAATTTCCCCAACCTTAAGAAAGACATACAAAACCTATAGACATACAAAAAGTTATAGAACACCAAATAAATTGGATCAGAAAAGAAAATCCTCCCACCACATAATCAACACACTAAATACACACAACAAAGAAAGAAAATTAAACATTGCAAGGGGAAAGGGACAAATAATATAATGGCAAACCTATCAGAATTACACCTGATTTTTCACCAGACATTCTAAATGGCGGAAGGACCTGGGCAGATGTCTTGCAGACCCTAAGAGACCACAGATGTCAGCCCAGACTACTACACCCAGCAAAATTTTCAATTGCCATAGATGGAGAAAACAAGATATTCACAGACAAAGCCAAATTTAAACAATATCTTTGCACAAATCCAGTCTTACAGAAGATATTAGAAGGGAAACTCCAACCCAGGGCAGTTCTCTGTACCCAAGAAAACACAGGAAATAATGCCACAGCAGCAAAACCAAAAGAAGAGAAGCACATACACACACACACAAACACTCAGACACACAGTAATACCACCAACATCAAAATGACAGGAAGCAACAATCACTGGTCATTAATATCTCTCAACATCAATAAACTCAATTCCCCAACAAAAGACACAGGCCAACAGAATGGATACATAAACAGGATCCATCATACTGCTGTATACAAGAAATATACCTCAGCAACAAAGATAGACATTACTTCAGAGTAATGGGCTGAAAAAGGTTTTCCAAGCAAACAAAGAAAGAACCAAGCTGGAGAAGCCATTCTAATATCCAATAAAATAGACTTTCAACCAAAATTAATCAAAGGAAATGGGGAAGGATACTTCATACTCATCAAAGAAAAAAGTCCTCCAAGAGGACATCTTAAATTCTAAAGACCTATGACTCAAATACAAGGGCACCAGTTGTAAAGGAAACATTAATAAAGCTTAAATTACACACCAAACCTCACACATTAATAGCAGGAGATTTCAAAACCCCCAATCTCATCACTGGACAGGTCATTGAGACAAATACTAAACAGAGAAATAATGAAACTAACAGTTGTCACAAATCAAATGGACCTAACATAATTACAGAACTTTCATCCAAACACAAAAGAATACACCTTCTTTTCAGGACATCATGGGATCTTCTCCAAAATTGACCATATAGTCAGTCACAAAACAAGGCTCAACAAATACAAGAACATTAAAATAACCCCTTGTTTCAGATCTCCATGGATTGAAGCTAGATTTTATCAATAACAGAAAAAAAAGAAAGCCTACAAACCCACAGAACCTGAACAGCTCTCTACTCAATGACCACTGGGTCAAGGAAAAAATAAAGAGAGAAACTAAAGACTTCCTAAAACTCAATGAAAATGAAGGACAACTTATCCAAACTTATGAGACACAATGAAAGCGGTACTAAGAGCAAAGTTCATAGCACTAACTGCCTTCTTAAAGAAATTGGAGAGCTCTCATACTAGAAACTTAACAGCATACCTGAAAGCTGTAGGGAAGAAAAAACAAACAAACAAACAAACAAACAAAGAAGCAAACACACTGAAGATGGCTGGAAATAATCAAAATAATCAAACTCAGGGATGAAGTAATCAAACTCCAGGCTAAAAGAACAAATTAGAAACAAAGGGACTGTCTCTGACATGAACTCAATGGCTGGCTCTTTGATCATCTCCCCCTGAAGGGAGGGCAGCCTTACCAAACCACAGAGGAAGACAATGCAGTCATTCCGGATGAGACCTGATAGGCTAGGGTCAGAAGGAAGGAGAGGAGGACCTTCCCTATCAGTGGACAGTGGAAGGACAGTGGCGTTGATGGAGAAGAGGGAGGGTGGGG
>CM053747.1:5749054-5788891 GCA_028658305.1 Pachyuromys duprasi
CTTTGATCACCTCCACCTGAGAGGGGAGCAGCCTTGCCAGGCCACAGAGGAAGATAATACAGCCACTCCTCATGAGACCTGATAGACTAGGATCAGAAAGGAGAAGACTTCCCTTATCAGTGGACCTGGGAAGGGGCATGCTTAGAGAAGGGGAAGGGAAAGTGGGACAGGCAGGTGAGGGGGGAAGGGTTTATGGGGGGGGGAGATACAAAGTGAATAAAGTATAATAAATAAAATTAAAATTAAAAAGTTATACAGCAAATGCAAAAAAAAAAGAAAGAAAGAAAGAAAATCAACAAGATAGACAAACCCTTAGCCAAATTAAGGGAGAGAGACATTATCCAAATTAACAAAATCAGAAATGAAAAAGAGGCCATTACAACAGGCAATGAGAAAATCCAAAGAACCAGTAATTCAAAAGCCTGTATGCCAAAAAATTGGAAAATACAAATGAAATGATTGATTTTTTGATAGATTCCAATTAACAAACTTAAATCAAGATCAGGTAAACAATTTAAGTAGTTCTATAAACCCTAAAGAAATAGAAGCAAACATTAAAAGCCTCCCAACTAAAAAATGTCCTAGGTCAGATGGTTTCAATGTGAAATTCTACAAGACTTTCAAAGAAAAATCTAATGCCAATACTCCTCAAACTATTCCACAAAATAGAAACAGAAGGAGCATTTGCAGACCCATTCTATGAGGCTACAGTCCACCTTGATAACTAAAATACTTGAAGACCCAACAACGAAAGAAAATTTCAGACCAATTTTCCTGATGAACACTGATGCAAAAGTACTCAATAAAATATTCACAAACTGATTACAAGAACACATCAAAAATATCATCCATCATGATCAAATAGGCTTCATCTCAGGGATGCCAAGATGGTTAAACATATGAAAAATCTATCAATGTAATCTACCATATAAAAAAACTGAAAGAAAAAAACTACATGATCATTTCATTTGATGCTGAAAAAGCCTTTGTCAAAATCCAACACCCCTTCATAATAAAAAAGTCTTGGAGAGGTCAGGAATACAAGACACACACCTAAAGACAACAGAGGCAATATACATGAAGCCTATAACCCACATCAAATTAATGGAGAGAAACTTAAAGCAATTCTACGAAAATCAGGGAAAAGACAAGGCTGCCCACTCCCTCCTTATCTCTTCAATGTGGTACTTGAAGTCCTAGCTAGAGCAATAACACAACTAAAGAAGGTCAAGGGGAAACAAATTGGAAAGGAAGAAGTCAACTTATTGTTATTTGCTGATGATAGCATAGCTTATATAAGTAACCCCAAAAATTCTACCAGAGAACTCCTATATCTGAGAAACACCTTCAGCAAAGTAGCTGGGTACAAAATTTAGTAAAAGAAAAAAAAAGTAGGCATTCTATATACAAACAATAAATGGATTGAGAATGAAATTAGGGAAATAACACCTTTCACAATAGTCACAAATAATGTAAAATGTCTTGCTGTAACTCTAACCAAGCAAGTGAAAGACCTGTATGAAAAGAACTTCAAGTCTTTGAAGAAAAGAATTGAAGAAGATATCAGGAGATGGAGAGCTCTTCCATGCTAATGGATTGATAGGATTAACATAGTAAAAACAGCCATCTTACCAAGAGCAATCTACAGATTCAATCCAATTCCCATCAAAATACCAACATAATTCTTTACACACCTTGAAAGAACAATTCTCAACTTCATATGAAAAAACAAAAAACCCAGAACAACTAAAACAACCCCATACAATAAAAGAGGTATCACCACCCCTGATTTCATGCTGTACTACAGAGCAAAAGTAATAAAAACCATATGGTATTTGCATAGAAATAGACAGGTTAATCATTGGAAAACAATCAAAGACTCAGAAATAAACCCACAAAGCTATGGACACTTGATTTTGGACAAAGAAGCCAAAACTATACAACAGAAAAAAAGAAATCATCTTCAGCAAATGGTGCTGGTCTAACTGGAGGTGTGCATGTAGAAGAATGCAAATAAATCCATATTTATTATCCCACACAATACTCAAGTCCAAATGGATCAAAGACCTGGACATAAAACCAGATACACTAAATCTGACAGAAGAGAAAGTGGTGAAGAGCTTTGAACTCACGGGTACAGGAGATAACTTCCTGAACTGAATACCAACAGCTCAGGCTCTAAGATCAACAATTAACAAATTGGACCTCATGAAATTTAAAAACAAAGAACACTGTCAATAGAACAAAATGGCAGACTACAGACTGGGAAAAGATCTTCACCTTTTCCCAACTACAACTGACAGACAGCTAATATCCAAAATATCTAAAGGAATTAGACACCAACAAACCAACTAACCCAATTTTAAAAATGGGATACAGAGTTAAACAAAGAATTTTCAACAGAGGAATATTGATTTAAGAAACACTTAAAGAAATACTCAATGTCCTTAGTCATCAGGGAAATGCAAATCAAAATGACTCTGAGATTCTATTTTACATCTGTCAAGATGACTATGATCAAAACTTCAGGGCAGTACATGCTGGTGAGGTTTTACAGAAAGGGGAACCCTCCTCCATTGCTGGTGGGAAGGTAGTCTTGTACAACCACTTTGAAAATCAATCTGGCACTTCCTCAGACAATTAGGAATAGTGCTACCTCAAGATCCAGTATACCACTCCTAGGCATATACCCAAAAGACACTCCACCATACCACAAGGACACTTGTTCAACTATGTTTAAGTAGCTTTATTCATAATAGCCAAAAACTGGAAATAATCTAGATGTCCCTCAACAGAAGAATGGATACAGAAATTCTGACACATTGACATAATGGAATACTACTAAGCCATTAAAAACAAGAACATCTTAAGGAAAATAGACGGAACTAGAAAAAAAATCACCCTGAGTGAGATGGCAACCCAGACCTAGAAAGACATACAGGGTATATACTCACCTGTAAGTATCACTAGTCCTAAGGTACAGGATAACCATGTTATAATCCACAGGCCCAAAGAAGCTAAGTTACAAGGAGGGCCCAAGGGAAGATGCTTGAATCTCACTCAGCAAGGGAAATAAAACAGGCAGTGTAAGAGGATGGAAGGAGGGAACTGGGTAGAAGAGGAGATGAGAAGGAAAGCAGGGATGTGGAAAAGTAGGCTGCATTGTCCTCCTCTGTGGCCTGGTACAGCTGCGACCCCCTCAGGGGAAGGTGATCAAAGAGCCAGCCACTGAGTTCATGTCAGAGACAGTCCCTGAGTGAGGTGACCCAGAACCAGAAAGAGAAACATGGTGGATATTAAGTGGATATTAATCATATAAGATAAGATAAACATACTATAATCTATATTCCTTAAGAAGCTAAAGAACAAGGAAAACTCTAGGGAAGTTGTTCAATCCTCATTCAGAAAGCAAATGGGACAGACATTGGAAGAGGGAAAAAACAGGGAACAGGACAGGAGCCTACCACAGAGGCCTCTGAAAGACTCTACTCAGCAGAGTATCGAGACAGATGCTGAGACTCATAGCCAAATTTTGGGCAGAGTGCAGGGAATCTTATGAAAGAAGGGGGAGATAGACCTGGAGGGGACAGGAGCTCCACAAGGAGAGCAACAGAACCAAAAAATCTGAGCCCAGGGGTCTTTTCTGAGACTGATACTCCAACCAAGGACAATGCATGGAGATAACCTAGACCCCTTGCTCAGGTGTATCCCATGGCAGCTCAGTATACAAGTGGGTTCCCTAGTAAAGCTATAAGGTTCTTAATTAAAATGAGTTCTTGAGTCCTCATCATCACAGTGTTGCATCTCCAAATATGACTCCAGTGGTTTCCACCTACAGCTCATCAATGCTTGCTACATAAGAGAAGGCATGACAATGCCGAAAGAAACAGCTGCAGTCAGATATCTATCAAGCATGGCACCTTGCAAATGACAGGTGGGATGACTGGACTAGAATCAGCTTTTGATTTTTGGTCTTTTTCTGGTTTAGCTATCTTCCAAGCATACAAAGTAGTAATAGGTAAGCGTAAAGTAAGAACAAGAGTGGGAAAGCACTGGAAAGAAAAAATATGGAAGTCATTGATAAGAACAGAAATAACTGAAGAATGTCAACATGTTCAATAATTCAAGAATGTCAGTGAGCCAAAGGTCAGACTGCTGCCCAGAAATCCAATGATATTAATTCTGTTTGTCTGAGTTTCCAGCAAAGCTCAGTCACACTATAGAGGAGAGAAAATAATAACATGTTACACAGCTGTGGGCTGGAGCTTCACTAGAGGAATGTCAAAGCCTAAGAAGGATCCCAAGTCATTTGTAAGACAGTGGTTCAGATGGTCACAGTGACTGGGTCTACATAGACATGGAAGAAAAGTGTTTGAAAGGAAATAGAATGTAACCTAATTAGCATATTTAACTTGACTTAAGAAAAATTCTGCTGGGCATGGTGACTCATCCCTGTCACCCCAAGATTTAGGAGCTGAAAGGGGAAGATCACTGCAAGTCTGAAGTCCACTGGGCTCAAAGCCAGCTAAGACTTCTTATGGCTATGCCTGTGTCAATTTGAACATATCTAGAATGACATTCAGAAATGTGGGTACACCAGAGATTTTCAGGTGAGAGACTTTCTGCTTGGTTTGAAGTGTGTGCTAGTCCAGGCCCTTGAGATATGAAGGCACACACTTTAGATACAGATTCTGAGGCAGGAAGACATAAGCCTTTGATCCAAATCTTGAGGTGAGAAGACATACCTTTAATATGGCCATTCCTTCTCCTGGACATAGCTCTATGCCTGTTTGTCCTAGCCTTGGTAGCACATCCAGTCCTTTACTGTCATTGGAAGCTACTTCTTCTGGATTCCCGCATACAGAAAACCAGCTGAGACATCTAGCTTTGTGGGATTGAGCAACTACTAGATTCCAGAACTTTACATTTACAGTTAGGCATTATTGCACTAGCTGAACTGTGGCCTGTCAATCATTCCAATAAATACCCTTCTATATAGATTCATCCCATAAGTTCTCTGACTTTAAAGAATCATGACTATATAGTCTAAGACCCTGCCTAAAAATAAGAAAGAAAAAGAAAAGAAGGAAGGGGAAGAGGGAGGGAGAAGAAGGGAAGGAAAACAGACATCTAAGGATGGTAGCATAGTTTAGAGGTCTGTATTTGTAACAGTCCATGAGAATCTGCATGTTGAAGGCTCACCTAAAGCCCACTGTGCTGTCAGGTAGTAAAGGAAATTTTAAGAGTTGGCCTAAGGGAGATCTCAGTTTATTGAATGGAGTGCTTTCAAAGAGGGCTGACTTTCAGACACTGGTATCTCTCCCTCATTCCTTTCTCCCAGCCTTTCTTACACAGACAGACAAGATGTGAAAAGTTTCACATGATACGCTGCCTTGCCACAGCCCCCAAAGCAATGAGCTAATGGACCTGAAGGTGCAACTCCCCAAACTGTGAGCTCAAGTAAACCTTTTATTACAAGCTGATTTCTCTAAGGTGTTTATTAAAGTAATAGACTGCTGACTAATACAAACTGCAAAGCTCTATCACACTCCTTTTCAAAATGTTCATTTTCAATTTCCTCCTAAAACACCTCTCTACCTTAAGTAACAAAGTGACACACTGCTCCACCCATGTGGACACAGCAGCTGACCTTACTCAGCAGGAGCGACATCTAAACTGCTTCCCTGGACCAAGCACCCCATCCTGGGCTCTGGGATTTTTGAACGGCTTTCATTCTTACCAAGCTCATTCCCCTGAAGATCTGATTGTACATGTTCTACTAAACTAACACAAATATTTAAGGAAAGCTGACATAAAATCACAGCAAAGAAAATAATTACTTGATCAAGGAAAATCTGGAGTTTGTAAGATTCTTTGAGTGAGTCTTGAATAAGAGCACTGCTTGCTTTTGTCTGATTCAGGGATTCAATCAAATCCTTATTTTCCAAAATATTGCCTTGAGATGTGGCAAGTGTCTGCAGGAGAAATTATAATAAAGTTATTATGATATTAAGATAACAAATTAAAGGAAACCTATATTAAGTATTAATGTGGTGGTAATATTTTTAAAAGAATTTCAACATTACTTAGCCTTCCTGTATCAAATAACTACATGTTTTACATTTATTAATATAATAACCAAATGCAAATAGTTTTATATCGTTATAACTTTACACTAATTTTAATGCCTTTTGAAATTTAAAGTATAACATGAATAATAAAACAATGCAATAAAAAGGAATTATTAGTTTAGAAAAATTTTTCTTAATTATAGCTGCTTTAGATATTTATTCCGCGAGGTCCTTGTTTTCTCCTGGAATTTTAACTTTATCATAGATACTAGTAGAACTCTGGAGAAATCACAAGCATGCAGAAGCTATACCGTATGTGTTAGGACACTTGCAGCCTGTATCTGATGAAGAAGGAAGCAATATGAAAAACATTCTGAAAGCTCGTCACCTCTAGTAGCGACTCCTCCAGTCTGGCAAGCTGGATTTTCTTATCTTCCTCCTGCTGTAGGAGTTTTGTTTTCTGTTCTTCTAGGTCAGGTTTTTCATGCTGAATGGTTAAAGCTAAAAGCTTCAAAAAAGAAATACAAGAAAAGTAATTCCAGCAATGAGCTTTAAAATAGACTAAAACTTCTCCTGACCAGGCCTTAGAAATAAGCAAGAACCATGTATGGATATAACCTAGAACCCCTGCTTGAATGTAGCAAATGGTAGCTCAATATCCAAGTGGGTACACCAGTAATGGGAACAGGGACTATTTCGGACATGAACACAATGGCTGGCTCTTTGACCCCCTTGCCCACGAGGGAGGAGCAGCCTTGCTAGGCCACAGAAGAGGACATTGCAGTCAGTCCTGAAGAGACCTGATAAGGTAGAGTTAGAAGGAAGGGGAGGAGGACCTCCCCTATCAGTGGACTTGGAAAGGGGCCGGGAGGAGATGAGGAAGGGATGGGAAGGATAGGGAGGGAATGCGGGAGGGGGCTACGGCTGGGATACAAAGTACATAACCTGTGATTAATATAAAATAAAAATGTAAAAAAATTAAAAATAAATAAATGAATAAATAAATGTGACATTGTCTCTCTAATTAAGCACAAAACACTTCCATGTCTGTATCTGGTAAAAACAGAAAATGAATGTTTAAAACAATCACTACTATATAAAAAATATGTAAAACAAAAATCACAGTATTTACTAAGTATGAAAAAATTCACACTAAAGTTAGACTAAAATATAAAAACTATAGAACTGGTATTAGCTACTAACATAAACATTTACTTAAGATATAGGACTTATTAAAATATGTTATCAGGGCCAGTGAGACAGCTTAGTGGGTAAAGGCACCTGCTACTAAGTCTAATGACCTGAGTTTGATCCTCAGAATCTATAAGGTAAAAGAAGAAACAACTTCAAGTTGTCCTGTAACCCTAACATACACATCATGAAACACACATACCATATGCATATATGTACATACATGTACACATACAAAAATAAATATAACTCAAAAATTTAATTATTATGTCATCAAAACAATACTGAATAATATTTCATACCAAGATTATTCCAAATACAAACAGTAGGACACATTTTGCTGAAAAAAGCCATAATAACATCTAATACTTTGAATGCTAATTTAAAATGAAGCCTTTTTAAAATAATTCAACGAAAGTAAAAACAGTACCATGTTTTTTTGTTTGTTTGTTTAGAAAAAGAACCATCCTACACTGTTGTTAGGAATGTCAAACAGTACAGCCATGTGAGAACAGTTTCGGTCAGAACTGTCTGTAACTTGCCCTCTTTTTATAAAAAGACCCACACTGCTCCTCACACCAATCACTAAGGTGAGCTTTCAGATCAAAGAAGCAATTTTGTCAATTAATTCTGAGTAATTGTTCAAATAGTGACATGTAAGAATTACAATGCAAAGAATGTAATTCATAAACAAATACTCAGGGAGCCTTAGGGTATAAGAAAATAATATTTTGAATTAGCAGCTTTTGAATTGCAATAAAGTAAAAATTACATAGGTGTATATGCTATAATACAGCACAAAATAGGAAGATAAGTGCTGTTAAGTGAATGAAATAAAAATAATAGTTCTCAAAAATCAACATATGTCTTTCAGAGGAAAAACTAAAAGTATATAAATAAAAGTATGTAAACTTAAATTTTCATTTTTAAAATCAAATGTTAATTCTAAACTGTAATGAGTCAGATATACTAGCTGAAATGAATTTGAAAGCAAGCAAAAAGAGGCTTATGTCAGAGTTTGGAGGGAGAAAGGGAAGAGGGAAATGATATAATTATAATCTCAAAAAATAACTTTAAAAAATCCTCTTTCAAAAAAAACACTGGCTCAGGAATCAGAATCTCTTGTCTACATCAAATAACTGCATTCTTCAGGTTTTTAGTTAAAATTTAAAAAACTGATCTTATCTCTATGAACTATCATGAAAGTTTTACTAAACGTAATAGAAATGGACTGTAAAATAAGTTATATAAAGCTAGTAACAAAAAGTACAAATCTAATAAAGGATAAAGTAAACCTGAATGCTTCACTTCCAAGTATATTTTCAAAATCCTAAGTTCCTCTGCTTTAATAGTCTGTTGAGTAGAGTCTTTCAGAGTCCCTCTGTGGGTAGGCTCCTGTCCTGTTCCTTGTTTTCACCCTCTTCTGATGTCTATTCCATTTGCCTTTCTGAATGAGGATTAAGCATCTTACCCAGGGTCTTAAAGCAAATGCTGAGAGTTATAGCCAAACTGTGGGCAGAGTGCTGGGAATCTTACGAAAGAAGGGGGAGATAGCAAGACCTGGAGGGGGCAGGAGCTCCATAAGGAGAGCAACAAAACCAAAAAATCTTGGCATTTGGGTCTTTTCTGATACTGATACTCCAACCAAGGACCATTCATGGAGACAACCTAGAACCCCTGCATAGATGTAGCCCATGGAAGCTCAGTATCCAAGTGGGTGTCCTAGTAAGGGGACCAGGGACATGACATAAACTCATTGGCTGGTTCTTTGATCACCTGCCCTTAAGGAGGAGGGCAGCCTTACCAGGCCACAGAGGAAGACTATGAAATACAGTCCTGATGAGACCTGATAGGCTAGGGTCAGATGGAAGGGGAAGAGGACCTCCCCTATCAGTGGACTGGGGAAGGGGCATGGGAGGAGAAGAGGGAGGGAGAGTGGGATGGGGAGAGAACGAGGGAATGGGCTACAGCTGGGATACAAAGTGAATAAATTGTAATAAATTTTTTAAATTTTAAATAAATTAAATTTTTAAAACCCTCAGTTCAGTCTTAGTGAGCTGAAGAAATCACTCAGAGCAAACATGGCTCCCTAAGTGTCTTGATGGAAGTCCTGCCCACACACCTGCCCTCGCAGTCCACTTCTGGTCGTGGTGAAGTTCACCTCTGTCACAATGGATGCGGCGTCTGGAGGTATGAAGGGATTCGGATTTCTTGTTGACAAGAAAAGACGAAAATCTTCGTTGTAGTCAATGACTTTGTCACCTATTTGTACCACATACCGTGGGCCTATCAAACATACACACAGTTAGTTGGCTTGAATCTTCTGTATCTTCCTATGTAAGTTTTTAAAAACTGTTTTCAAGCATTTCTACACATAGGAAAAAAAAAACAAATGGCAGTGATATTCCTTGACTTTCAAAGACAACCCTGACAAACCCTCTCACATTCAAAAACTACATTTTACTGAAAAAGAATTTTATGTTTAAACACGTTACACATATACATATACACAACACACGTTCTTGCCTTTGACAATTTCATTGTTCCCCTGAGTTCCTCAGACAGCATCAGTGAGCCTCTGCAGGCTCTTGACTGTGTTTCAGGCTTTTCATACTGTGCAAAAGACACTGAACTGGACTACTCCAGAAACTGCTAAATGCTCAGTTAGCATTGACATCGGTCAACTAATATAAAATGACCCTGGGTACAGAAGTAACAATGAATATCTCCTTATAATGAGTATGCTTTTAATATTAACTATGTTTCATATTCCATTTTGAGAACTGTGTGTTTATAGATAGCAAGAGTAGACTTGATCATGTATTATTTATAATTTTCAATTTATTTAGTTAAAAGGTATTCATTGTGCTAGTACTTTATATAAAATAAAATAGAACTCAATGACTGGCTTCTTTACCTTCCCCCACCCTCACCTTGAGGGAGGAACAGCCTTGCTAGGCCACAGAGGAGGACATTGCAGCCAGTCCTGAAGAGACCTGATAAGCTAGGGTCAGATGGAAGGGGAGGAGGTCCTTCCCTAGCAGTGGACTTGGAAAGGGACAGGGAGGAGATGAGGGAAGGAGGATGAGATTAGGAGGGAATGAGAGAGGGTCTACAATTGGGATACAAAGTAAATAACCTGTGATTAAAATTTAAAAAATTAAAATAAAAAAAAAGAAATCAAGGAATATACAATTTTGAGCAATTGCAAAGATATCCATTATCCACAAAATGAAAAAGTGATATGTAAGCCTGGGAAAAAATATTTGCAAACCATTTTAAAGACAACATCCAAAATTATAAAGAATTCTTAAAAATGAATAGCAGAAAAGTAAATTACCCAATTAAAACTAGAAACGGACCTGAATAACATTTCAGCAAATAAGACAATAAAATAGCCAACAAAGAATGGAGTATGCTCAGCATTACTAATGCAAATGGAAACTACCTTATCATCTCACAACTGTGTGGATGGTTATTATTGGAAACACAAGGCGCAAAAAGAACCTGTCACTACATGAGGACTGGTGTCCTTTAAGAAAGGCTTACAGAAGTTCCTGAAGAAATTTAAACAATAATTCTATGTCCGGGAATCCTCTCCTAGGTATATTCCACAAACAAAACCAGGTGATGGTTTGACTGTGAAATTTTTAGACATAAAAATGGCTCACAAGTGAAAATGTTGACTGTCAAGCTGCTGGGCTTTAGGGAAAAGATTGAATCAAAAGTTCTGATATAATCAGTAGATTCATCATGATGGGTTCCCAATTTCAAAGCTTTAGTGGAAGGCAGAAACTAGAAGGTGGGAACAATTTAGCGGCAAGGTAGGTAACTGAAACACGCATGCTGGGAAGAATCTATCTTTTACTTGGGTATAACAAAAACCTGATTGGGATACTCCATCTCATAACACTATATACACCCTCAAATGTTTACTACAGCATTATTTATTATAGCCAAGATGGTAGAAAAACATAAGGAACATAGTATATAAATATATAGTGGAATGCTTTTTGGTCACAGTGAAGGGGATACTCCCACTTGCTATTACATGAATGAGCCTAGAGGGCATTAAGTTTAAAAATGAGCCAGATAAAACATGAAAATTATTGAGCATTCTCACATATGATGAGATGTAACTAAAAGCACACAGAGTAGCAGTTATTTGAGCTAAGTAACTCTAGAAGGCCAATATAGAACATGAGGATTACAGTAAATAGAATTGTATTGGATTTGGAATTCTGAGATCCTTTAGCTGTTCTTGACATATAAATAAGATTAACACTATAAAAGGGTAGATATATTAACCTGTACTTTTACTGTCCATACCTTAAAAATATCACAGTGTTAATCACATTTAAGCATTCGCAATAAAATTGTTTTAGAATGTAAATAATTTTTAAAGCACATAACGGTAGAATCCATGTAAACAGTAGTGTGATGGTTGAGCTTCACTGTCAACTCTGTCAAATCAAGCCATTTCCTAGTAAGGTAATAAAACAATCCTCTGCTACCCACAAGGGGATTTCCAGGGAAGATCAGAGGGCACTAAAGCAATCAACAGCTCAGTCTAACGGTATATTAAAACTCAGATGTAGCGCATAGACAGCTCTGTCTCCTGGTGGGTTCCCTAGTAAGGGGAAAAAAGATAGTCTCAGAAATGAACTCAGTTGCCTGTCCTTGATCACTTCTCCCCAGGGTGACCTAGGGAGTTCACAGAGAAAGAGGATCTAGGCAGTCCAGATGGGACCTGATAGGCAAGGGTCAGACAGGAGGGGAGGAGAACTTCTTCTATCAGTGGACTAGGGAGACGAATAGGGGAGAAGAGTGAGGGAGGGTGAGCCTGGGAGGATATGAGGGAGAGGGCAACAGTTGGGCTACAAAGTGAATAAATTGTATATACATATACGATTAAAAAAACTGTAAATAGAATACTAGAGGGTGGGAAAAAGGAAAGTGGGATCATGGTAAAGAAAGTGGGTCATTTGAGTGTAGTACCATGGAATGTATCCAATCCTAGCTACTATTCCCTGCTTCCTGAACAGCAGCCCTGTTACTACTCTGTTCTAGCACCGCTTCTTCTAGGATACAGTCCCTCACCACAGGCCCAGAAACAACACTACCAATCAAGGTAGACTGACTCCTCTAAAACCATGAGTTAAAATAAATCTTGCATTGCTTAAATTGATTTTCACAGGTATGTGTCACTACATAACACTGCATAACTACTCCATAAAGCTGTAGTATATCACTATAGCATCAGAATGACAAATTTGAGAGTTCTGGATTTACAGAACATTTCATAATGACAAAGATTCAAAATACTTAATGCAAAAGAGAGAGAAGAGAGAAGACCAAAAGGAAAAGAAACTAAGTCAAAATGATTTTAAGGTATTTCACTCAAGACAAGACTGAGATAACTAATAATTTTTAAAGTGATAAAAAATAACATCACACAACAAAAATGACAGAATTGATTTTCAAAAAATTTAAACCAAAAAAGCTAAATCTGTACAAATTTCAAGTCTACATGAAACATTTAGGAAAATTAACCAAGTGTAACTCATACAGAATTATTCAACACAGCAAAACATGAAAATGCTTGAGAGTAAGCTGTCATATAACGTTTCCTGGGTCAATGCATACAGACAAAACCGGTACTCTCTAGAAACTCAAACCTTTACCTTGAGCAACCAGATCTCGTCTCAACAGTGGATAAAGAACAGGTTCTACCCCGTCCATTTCTTGTATAATGAGGGTTTTCCCAAAACGCACTGCCAACTCGAGAGCTGTGATAAAGTTACTGTCCTGTGTTAAAAAACAAAAACAAAAACAAAACAAACCAGGGACTAGTTCCTTATATCAGTGAAGGTCCTCATAAACAATGGATGAACATACTAACAAATTATTCGAAGTTTTAAAAGTCTATTATCTACAGTATGAATTGAAATTATTCATGGTTATTTTCTAGTTATAAAATATTTAGTAATAAATTATTTTATTGAATAAATCACCTTAATTTTTCATATTTTAAGTAGACATATAAAAAATAAGCCTTTAAAAAATAAGCCTTTATTTTGACAAAAAAAAATCCCAATAACACAAGCTCTTTCTTCTTTTCCTACCAAACTCTGCATTTCTAATGTGTATTATAAAAATAATTTGAGGAGCAAATCTCCAGAACCTTCTCATCCTGCATACCTGGAACCAACCATGTACCAACTGAAACATCAAGTCTTCATGTCCACCAGACTACAAAAGCTCCCTGTCAGGTTTCTACTGAATTTACCAGTTGCTACAAAAATAAAATTCCAACCTCTATCTGCAATAAACAGCCACATAGTCAAAAGAATTACTTCACTATGCTCCTTGTTTAAAAACACAAGATAAAAAAATTCCTGTAAATTTGTCTTTATAAAAAAGGATTAATAATTGGGAAAAGAATATTAGGTAAAACTTTATTCTGTCTAGCAAAAGAGTAGTTTTAAACATTTTTCCAGGCCTCTAAGTGGGAGGAAGACAAATGTAACATGAAGGTAGAGTAGAATGATCCGCTGCCTACCAATCCAGCCAACAGTGGAGCATGTATATAAAAGCAATCCCATACATCTACACAGCACTAAAGCTCCTCACTGACCAGCGCCAGCCTTAACGCCGACACAGATTCACAGCACAGAGCACGTGCTCTAGCGGCTCTGGAGCACACAAATGCACAGGGGGAGCAGCTGCCTGTAAGCACAGCACACTGACAGCATGCAGTTCCTGCTGCTTGAGTATGCTTGCGGTTCATAGATTCACTGTGCGGCATTTTATCATTAGTTGTGCAAGGTATTCCTTCTACTTACTAAAAAATCAAACAGAGCTAACTGCAAGCTAGACATGTCTATAAGTGTCCAGGCATGAATTGCCTCAGCTGGGATGCTCTTCAATACTTCTGTCTACCTAGCTATTTGTTTGTTTGCTTGTTTGTTTTGACCATTTGTATTTTTTCTGTACCTATCCTTCTCAGATGGGTTATGTGCATACTGTGCATTGCTACTATCCCTAGCATGGTGTTCAGTACAATGACCTGCTGCACAGCTCCACAGGCTGGGAGCCAGAGGCTAGAGAGCAGCGAGGTGTACCGTGGGCCACACGTTAGCTGCAGGATGTGCTCTCCAGTGTTCATACTGGAGAACTGCCTGAGAACGCAGTTCTCAGGTCGTATTCTAATCGGTACATAACACAAGACATGACCTGATTTTCAGTAATTCTGACCACATGCAAATCAGATAGAAACTTCTGTAGGAAATGTAAAATTTGGAGGTAAATTTTCAAATACCTTAAGAATATCTATAAAAATTAACCAAGTGTTGATCCTTACAATCAATAATTTCCTTAGTGAGGGAAACCAAGCAGTGAGGGTTCACCACCCAAGCACCGCAACCACTGGCCAAAACGTCCTCTCTTAGGGCATGTTAAACTCCCAGTTGAGTATAGGAACAGGAAATGAGAGACACAGAAAACATAGAGAACAGAAGTAGCTGTAAGATCAGGAGGCCTCTTTATTCTCCAAACTAAGCTTAAGTCTGCAATTCCATCCAGCCTGGTGTAGATGTCTATTTCTTTAGCCACCTGTATAAAGAAGAGGAGCTGTCTACTCACTGTTAAAAGTCTCAGTGCTCACAGGAGTCACAGCACCAAAAAGAGTATTTGCCACTGTGCTAGAAACGAGGGAGCTGAAGCTGGGAGGGTTACCCTCCTTCCCCCAGGTCCCCACAGGGGACGCTGCAGCCAGCTCATCCTGCATGTTTTCTCATTATAGACCCCAGCCTGTACTCACTGCTGGTTCTATCCAAAGTCAGGACGTAACTGTACTCAGTACCTACCTGCTGGTTAATAACTTCCAAACGTGAGTCCTTCAGATGTGTCTTTAACCACTCAGTTGCCTGAGAAGATGGGTCTATCAGAAATGGGCACACGCGACTCTAATGGGGGAAAAAAAAACTTTTTAATGGTAATTTTGTATTTACATGGACATAAACTTCTAAAAGCTGTAAATAAAGTGTAAAACGAGATTTTCTGTGTCTTTGTAGACCGCAACTCTATTAAGTACAAGGTGGAAGAGAAGGGGCAGCATGTATTTGCACTAAAAGCCACTTAGATAAATTACTAGGAACATGTAGTAAATAATTAAACTGCAATAAGCAAACATACTCTGCAAATTTCCTTAAAGGAAAACTGGACTGGCTTCCCATGAGGATCTAAAGACCTAGGAGCTCATCTATGTAGAATGTCAAACCACTGAAGCTGCCTTGCAACAGCACTGAGCAGATGAAAAGAAGCAACCACAAATACAAAGTATATATCACCTATGTGATGCTTTTAATCATCATTATCTAGTAAATATATTTAAACAACTAACTGATTTTTTCTTAATTTTCCCACTTACTTGAAGAACAACGCAACTGCTACAGTGATAAGGGAAGACACATAGGAGTCGTCGTGACACACACTGAGAACTAGACCGTGTGTAGCAAGAACACACCAGAAACTTCAGCGGCCTATCAGGGGAAGGGGATGGGACGGCAGGAACTAACAAAACAGTTTCTGTCACAACACTGTTCAGGATATGGAGATACTAAACAGAAGCTGGACTTCGAACAGCTGCACTGTGATGCTCAGGTTCTCTACAGACAGGAAACTCCTCCCTCTGCACTTTCCCATCGGACATCAGTGTCTAGAGGCCATTCTTCCTGCTCCATTGTACAAATGCACAAGTCCTGGCAAAGTGACATGTCTGGTAAACAGCCTCTTCAGTGTTACTGTGTGTCTAGACCTGGTTTTATGCTAAAAACAACAACAACAAAACTTCGCTTCTAGTGTATTCTCTCACACACTCTACGTCACTACTTTTAAAATTGAAAAAAATTCTTACCCATGACTCCAAACCAATGATCTGATGCAGTCAGAAAAAAAAGGTAATATTTTTAAACTTCTCATTTAAGCAAGTATGTGTAACAAACCTTATTAATACTTCTTCATAGAACTTTAGACAAAATTTCTAAGGTACATTTTTATCTCTGTGTTCCATGATAAAATGTAGCTAAAATTTAGACTCAACATATTGCAACAGATTAAAAATTATAAGCTTCCATTCACTGATTCATTCACGTACCATGCTGGGTAACAAGCAAGGGAATACAGACAAGGAGCACAGAAAGGAGGAAGGTTATTTTCTTGACCTTCAATCACATCCAAATAAAAAGCAAAAATAAAAACTGCATGACTAGGAGGCACATAAGACATACAGGAGACATATGGATTTAGGGTAGAAAAAACCAAAGTAAATTAAGTCAGGATAGATTATCTATGTAAAGAGGGTGATCCCACAAAAGAAAAGAAGATGCAAAGGTTGAAGTATTTGGAAAACTCCAGTAGTCTGGTAGAGCTGGATTTGGAAAGTGTGGGCAGAGACTATGCATTTAACATGGCAGAAGTAGAATTAGTAAGCACTGCCAGATCAGGACGAAAATTTTTATGCCATGTAATGAAAATTTCAAGATGCAGGGAATAGAAAGTCATGGGCAAACAGCAATGGAAGCAATGTGATGACAGATTAACAATTCAGGAGCATCATTCCAAGAAAAGTAAACGAGAAACACAAAGGGGAGGGTCTGGCTAGGTTCAAAGTGAGGTTACTAGAAGGGCACATAAGCAGGCATGATGGTTCCAGGGATCTCCAGAGATGCATTAAATTAGACTACAGAACAATTAACTGAACAACGAAGGACATGGTAACAAAAAGTCACAGATTTGTACCCAAAATTACTGGACTAAGATTATGCTACCTCCCACAAGAAAAATAAGATGAGCAGTTCTTGAGGATGCAGAGGTTTACAATGGAGAGCAGCCTGGCCTGCCCTGCATGACACACTCAAGATTTCTGATAGAGTCACACGACACACACACACACCACACACACCACACAGACACACACCACACATACACACACACACGCACACACACACACACACACACACACACACACTGGTCACCAGCCACTGACATTCTGGTGACTCATAGGCTGGGGAGTGGGGAGAGGAGGGAGGGATCCATTTTTAATCTGGAAACAAGCTCTGAGATTTGTCAATAAGAACTCAATAAAAGCCAATGTTAATGAAAGGTAGAGACAACCTATCTGATCAAATCCATTAATTCCTTAAGATAGTGAAAAGGCCAGAATGTTGACTTAAGCCTATTCATAATACTAGTACTTGTGAAGTAAAGTAAGGAAGATCAGGAGTTCAAGGTCACCCTCAGCCACATAGCAAGTTCAAGGCCATCCTGGATAACACGATATGGGAGTGGTCAGTCCTTAAATTAATTTCATAAACTTTACCTAGTCTGTCCACAGGAGATGTTACTAAGCATCACATGGACTTTCTGATCACACATTTGACCATAATCTATTTCAGACCTAACCTACCTTAGACTTGAGAAACAATGTTTACTATAATGGCAAACTAATTCCCATCTACTTTCCAAGTGATATTTTTTGGAAGGGGTACACTGGAAGTGTATTTAAAAGATTTTGGAAATATTAAATGAAATTTAACTAATGAGTTTATTATTAAAATTAAACTCACAGTCAATTCCCTATATTGATTATGAAACAGTTCTGAAGACAGTTGTTTTTTCAGTTATTAGCAGAAAAAAAGTCATAAATATGTTTTCTACAGGCTTAGCTACATTCTTAGAAAATAATTTTTAGGCCACCCAGGCTTTTGCAGGGGTTGTTCATGGTTTGTTTTGCTTTGGGTTTTTGAGACATGGTCTCACTATGTATTTGTAGCCTTGAACTTCAAATCCTCCTGCTTTGTCCTCTCAGGCTAGGGTCACATGACTGTGCTGCTCTGCAGGCTTAACACTTGAAAGTTATCACTTGATCACTGCAATGGATGAAGGAATGAGCCCAAAACCGTGAAGACTAAGTACAGCAAGCAGGACAAAAGCACAGGGTGCAGGGTGCAGGGTGGCAGAACACAACACGGGGCAACATCCTGATAAAGCAACCGGGACCGGGTGTTCATTCCAGGATGAGAGAGCATAAATACTGTTTAAGAAGTAAATAGAGAAACAGCAAAATTAAATTAAACTAAAAACTATTTAATTTGTAAGTCAGCAATTTCTTCTAGGCAACACACTGATATACTGAACTAAAGTAGGGACAGTTAAAAGGTATAATAAAAGATTAAAGAAAAACAGAATGCAAACCAAGAATATATCATTTAATGTAACACACACACATGCACACACACACACTTGTGGAGGAGGTTAAGAGGCTAAAATAGAGAAAAGAAAAATATCAGTGCTCAGGAAGAAAGGTTTCAGAAATGAGAGAGAATAATAGTGCTATGAAGTATAAGCTACTGAGACAGAAAATAAATTCCTATCACTTAGGATTAAAGTAAGCATGCACTGGGGAAGCAAGAACAGCCCAGCTGGTGACCGCACTGGACCCCAAGCCTGACACAGGAGAGAAGGGGAGGGGTCGCCTGCATAATGTTTTCTGACCTTAGTTATGCTTACTCACATACAAGCAATAAACAAATGTAAAAAACTGTGAAAGGTACACCAAACTAATGATAAAATCAAACTTCATTTGAAGTTTACAATTTGTTTATCAACTCACAAATTAAAACAAAAAGGCAGAAAAGTAAGAAGGGAACGCGTGGGAGGCCATGGGGACGGTGGTGAGAGAGGAGGAGGCAGGAGAAGAGCAAACACAACGGGTTAAGCCCACATACGACGCTGCCGCTGAACAACACAACACACTTCTTAGTCTACGGTGTTCGTCCACGGCTTTAAGTGTGGCTGTTACATTTACTGCCAAGAAAGTATTTTCAACTATAAGAAAACACATACTACATGAAACAATTTTCCAAAATATACATGTGTTCATTTCTAACTTGTAACCCAAAACTCACTTTCTCATTTTAGAATTTTGTTTGGTAAATTAAATTGAAATATAAAATTTATGAAAGAAATAGAGTATGAGATGAACCAGTGTTCTTTACAATATAACCATTACTATCAGTTCAATTTTGAGAATTTTATCATCAAAAAAGCCATCTTAGCTTGAACTTTTATATTAAATTGAAAAATGAATCAAACTGAACAGTAAATAAGCAACATATAATTACCAATATATGTGTCGTTTTAATTTAACTAAACAACAGAATAGCTGCAGGAGCTACTGCATGCTCACAGTACAGGGTCACCCTCTAAGTATAACAGGGACAATCTTGTCAGTTACCTGTAAGATCACAAGCGCATTCTCTATGGACAGGTCATCGGAAGGAAGGCCTTCACTCTTCCAGATCAACTGCTCACTTTCAGTACAGAGAAATCGCCTTAGATCAAATTCTGAGAAGCAAAAGGCATCAAGCAGTCACTGCAGCAATCAGCACTT
The DNA here is from genome assembly GCA_028658305.1 of Pachyuromys duprasi. Taxonomy (NCBI): domain Eukaryota; kingdom Metazoa; phylum Chordata; class Mammalia; order Rodentia; family Muridae; genus Pachyuromys; species Pachyuromys duprasi. The sequence goes on from CM053747.1 coordinate 5,768,771, forward strand.
GATAGACTAGCACAAAACACCCGTGGCAGGCCTTGCCTGACACCCAGGCCTGTGCACTACAACGTCAACCTGGGGAAAGGAAGCTTCTTGAAAAGTAAAAATGAGTAGAGCCCCTTTTTGCTATTCTTGCTTTTCCTGTTCATTTTCATTTACGGTTTTGGTTTTTCGAGAAAGAGTTTCTTTGTGTATCTATGTAGCCTTGGCTGTCCTGGACTTACTTCGTAGACCAGGCTGGCCTCAAACTCACAGAGATCCGCCTGCCTCTGCCTCCCGAGTACTGGGATTACAGGCATGCACCACCACATCTGGCATGAGCAGAACTCTTAATTAATTAATTCTAAGTGAATGTTTCACAGTCACAATAATTTGTGAAAATGACAAAATTCACAAGAAAATTTAGAGCCTCACATTTCATTTTAGCATGTGAAATTAATGTAAAAATATATATTTAGCTGCCTTCATGCAAAATTAAAAGTAATTCAGAAGGAGGTTTTTCATATGAATGTAGGAGTAGAAAACTTGTAATAATGAAACAATTTACAAAAAACAAACCCAGAGACTTGGCAAATCTGAAGTAGTTATAGTAACCTCAGTCACATCAAGAAAAAAAATCCCACTTAAAAGAAGTAAAGTGAACAAAAGCAGAAGGGCCATTTTGGCATAATGAAATTTCAATTTTACAATAACTCAATACAAACTCTCTAGGCCAGCTGCCTTGGTCCATTCGTCCAGACAGCTCTTTCTGAGGCCTTCAGGAGCAGCGGAGAGGTAGGTTATGAATGCAGCCGCCAGCTGAGCTCTTTTGGGAAGGGTGGCTAACTCTTCTGATATCTCTGCAACCTGGAGGAAGACAGTGAGTGTGGGTGCAGCCCCTCAGGAGACAGCACAGCTGCTCACTCAGGGCCGCCATTCAGCAGTGCCTTAGCTAGTAACACCTTCCCAAAAGCTCAACCCACCAGTAAGAACTCCGTTTGTAAACACGGGAGAGAGAAGATATTTCCATAAACAAACATGCTTCCTTATACACATCTTCCCTCCACAATTAAATAAAAATTTTAAAGAAACAAAAGTTACTAATGTTGAAATCATGGAACATATGGATAAGAAACAAATGGTGAACAGTACTCAATTTGTAAATTCCCTCAGATCATTGCTCTCCCTGCTCTTATCAACATGGGCGAGCCAAGGGTAAATATGTTATTTTCCTGAAGTGTGTTCATAAAAACACACTTCTCTTAAAGATCACTTTACTTAATGACTGACCAGTTACTTCTAGACTGTCAAAGGTCAGCTATAAACTAATGGATATTTTTCCTTGTCTTTGTCTTTTAAACGTTAATTACATGACAAGTTTTCTGTGTTTTGTGGCTCTTCTCCTAAACGAACCTGCGTATTCCATCTCCTGTGCTCTCTGTCCAGCTGACTAATGAGGACCTCTGCAGCTTTGATGGTCTCCTGAGCCTTGCTGACTTCAGCCTCAAGTTTGGCAGCTTCTGAAGTTCTGCTCTGAAATCTAAGAAAACATTAACATATAATTAGAAACATATAATGTGAAATACTGATTACATATGTGTATGAAATACATTAATAAAACAGACAAGTATACAAACATCCCACTTAAAGCCTTTCATTTTTGCTCAGTGGTAGACCATAACTCACCCAAACACGCAGTCCTAGGGTCCCTCAGCTAAATGAAAAATCAACATAGTATCTTATTCTGTACATGCAAAGACTAGACAGAGCACCTACAGCTAACATTCTGTACACAGTTCTCAAAATGTTTACTCAAGGCCTTGACCCTAGGAATTAGCTAAACATACGTGTTATATTTTTTTATTCTAGTTGCACAGACCTGTCTGATAGCATGTGAACCCTTTATATGATGATAACATATCAAATCTTTGGAATTTTATTGAGCATTTTCTATCTACTGTCTTCTTCTCTCCTGACTTCTTGGCCCAATCTTCTCAAACATCTACCTGCCAAACAGAAATATCTGGTCCATTGTGCATCATCCGTCACCTAACACCTACCTACCAAATTTTAACAGTGCATATGTCTGTATATGCATAAGTGTATCATGTATGCCTGTGTGCACTGTGCAGGTGTGTTCATCTGTGCAAGAACATGTGGAGGCCAGAGGTCAATGCTGAAAAGTTTTCCACAACCACTTCCCCACATACCCATAACAAAAAGAAAATATGATACACAATTTCTAAAATAAAGTTTTATAATTGTTTTCAGTTTTTCTTAGCACACAGAGGACTCTGGGTTTGACTCCTATACCACAAAGTGTGGGGGGGGGCGGCTTGTAGAAAAGTACTGCTGCTAGTTATTTTGACTTTTTTTTTTTTTATTTTGTTTTTTCACTAAAGTCTTGTATAGCCCAGGGCTGCCCTCTAACTAGCCATGAAGCCCAGGATCATCTTGGACACCTGATCCTCTACCTCCCTGGTCTAAGCACTGGGCCACAGGCATGAGCCATCGCACAGAAGTAGGAGGAGCATCTCAACTGCTTTGTAGCTGTCTCCACCAGAGAGTGATGTGCCAAGAGGACAAAACAACGGTTACAGCTAGGATGTGGAGACCTTTCACATCCGCTCAGGTCCAAGCCAAACTTACTTTTCTTTGAGTTCTGACACTTTTTGACCAACAGAGTTAAGAAGATCTTCTAGTTTCCTTTTCCTGTCTTCAGTTTTCTTCAAATTCCTGTAGTATGGTTCAACGTTAGACGGCATTCCATTTTAGATTTCAACATTAAAGCAGCATTTTAAGAAGGAATATTGTAGTAAATGTGACAGAACTACCACAGGTCGGTATTATAACACTTCTGCATAGATAGATGAAGCAATGCCAAAACTAAAAGTGAAGCCTTTGATATAACTCATATTGCATATTAGAATTTGTACTTTAAAAGACTTCTAAATAAAAACAGTAAACATGCTCATCTATCTCCTTTCAAACCATATAAAATAATGTGAGGGAAATAAATATGGACATCCTGCATATATAATAAGGAGAATCTTAAAAGTATGGCAAAGGAAATTTTTCAATAAAATTTGGAAAATTAGTACTGACAGGGCAGAATAAAAACAAACAAACAAAAACCTGAGATGTCTATGGGAAAGTATGGTAAAATAAACAGAATTCCAATTGCTTAGAAGGTAAACAGCGTCTGTCTCTGAAAGTAACAGAAAAGCTAGAGACACAAATGTCCAGAAGTTGGTAAAATGCACTGAAGAGTTAGATCTCAACCTCTATCCCTACCCTGAAACAGACTTTAAACCAACCCAAAATTCAACACTTCTAGCTGCCAATTCCCCCACCCCCATATAGACAAGATATGACGCTTCTTTATGGGATAAGTGAATGTCTCTTTCACTCTAAAAGGCACCCCAAACACTGGAGTTGTCCTCCCCTGGCCAGTCTACACCTGAGTACTAAATCCTCAAGCCAGCAGCAGGGAGACAGAAATCGCACACTCCAGTTTCCGTGGTTGCATGCTGATGGCTCAAAGGCAGGGACCTGTCATGTGGAGAAGGCTTCTTAACCAGAACCAAAACAAAGCCAATGTACATGTAATTACAGGGGGAAGTATGTCCTCAGGTGGATAGAGAATGCTAGAGAAAAAAAAAAGTAGAAAAGTGGAATTGAAAGAGACTTGCAGGGCACTGGAAATACAACCGGGACAGTGTAGCAATGGGAAGAAACCTCTGAGAAGCTACAGCACAGGAGTCAGGCACGGAAAGCAGGCAGGTGCGCCGAACGCACTACATGAGAATGCCTGGACCAAGGGTCTTCCTATGCGAGAACTTTCTCTATTTTGCACAAGGTGTCATTATTGTTAACAGAACCCTGAAATTATTAAGACAAGATATAAGAAAAGACTAGATTGGGTCCAGCATTCTAACACCAGGCAACTAGACGCTCCTGATCACGAAAATGAAGGCAGTCCTTCCACCGCCCTTCTGAAGAGTACTTTCTTTTTGTAGAAGCATGGCAGAGCCTCAGGCTCATTCTGGTGTGTGCCAAGTGGGGAGGGGAGATCATTTATTCATCTAAGCATGACAGCAAAAGGAAAGAAAGGGTGGACAGCATCTCCTGGGGTCTTCCTTAAAATTAGCACAACTTTAAAAAAAATGAAAAGTTCACGAGAAAAAAAATGTTTCAAACATATCATCCTGTCTTGAATTAAAGTTAGAACTACAGTTAGGTCTGAAATCTACATGAGCAGTTCATTTACAGATAAATTTAAAGTGTCAAAATCTGGAAGAGCTTCACAGAAGAGTGTAACAACCCCCCTTAGAACCAAACTACTTTGGGATTTGCTAATTATAGTGAAACATGACGTAGATTTTCCTGAGTGATGGCTGCACAGTATAGCGCAGCTCCGTATAGTGACAGGTACAAAAGGAAACTATTAAAGGATTAATAAACATCTCCAGAACCAACATGCGTACTGAGTGTATCCTACCCAAAACTGTAGAGGTTTGCAACCCCAGAAGCAGGGTCCTAAAAACTTCCAAATAGAAAAAGTACCAAAAAAGGGAAACAAACAGCACTACTTTCCTAAGAACAAAGCTGCACTCTGGAAGCCATCAGAAATGGGATTCCACTCTGAAAAAGGGATTCTGCACCGGCAGAAAGGGGGTTCTTGACCTTCAGTGTATGCACAGAAATCACCTGAAGACTCAGTGCAAAGACTGCAAGGCCGCAAGCATATACCACTATGCATCTGAAAGAGTGAAAAGACCAAGATGCTGCTGAAGCTTCTGGCGCAGAGACCACATGAAGGAATAAGTTCATCAAATCACTACATATATGCCACTCTAATGCTGAACATAAACAATAACAGAATATGCATGTGCAAGAACTCAAAAAACTTTCTGTCTCATGTATATTTTCATAGAAAACAATTCTAAAAAAACAAGGAACTGAAAAATTCATAATAAAATGATAGAACATACCAAAGAGGCAGAGGAATTACCCAAAACAACGATGGCAAAAAGTTCTGAGATAACAGCTTTAGGCAAGAGCCTGGAGTTCTGATCCAGAATAATATTAATACTTAGGAAAAAAGAAAACAATGAGATCACCAAGTACGCTTCCAGGTTCATGCTGACAGATCACAGATAAACCCATAGCATATGAGCAGAAAGGGGTGATCCATTTTCTTAATCATCCATTCATTCACTTGTTCATTCATTAATTCATTCTTTTATTAATTATTCTCTCATATATTACATTGTGACCTCAGTTTCCCCTCCCTCTCCTCCTCATAGTACCCCCAACCTTCCCTCTCACCCATATCCACTCCTCCATTTCCCTTCAGAAAAGAGCAGGCTTCCCTTGGATACAACCAAATATGGCAGAACAAGTTACATAACCTCACATCAAGGTTGGATGAGGCAACCCAGTACAAGGAAGAGTCCTAAAAGCCAGCAAGAGTCAGAGACATCTTCTATTCCTACTGTTAGGAGTCCAATCTAGGTACACAACCTTAACATATATGCAGTGGAGCTAGGTCAGAGCCATATAGGCTCCCTGATTGACAGTTCAGTGTCTGTGAGCTCCTATGAGTCCCGCTTAGTTGATTCTGTGTCCCTTCTTGTGGTGCCCTTGTCCCTCTGCTGGCTCCTACAATCAGTCCTTCTTCCCCCTCTTCCTCCCCTTCCCGAGCTCTGCCTAACGTTTGGCTGTGGGTCTCTTGCATTTGCTCCTATCAGCTGCTAGATGAAGCTTCTCTGATGCTAAGCTTTGGTCTATAAGCAGGGTATCATCAGAAATCGTTTTATTGACCTTTTTTTCCAGTCGTGTTTTGGTCTATCCCAGGATTCTGGGCCATCCAGACTCTGGTTCCTGGTCCTCCAGGTAGTGCCATGTGTGGGCTCCCTCTTGAGTGGCATGGCTCTCAAGTTAGACCAGTCATTGGCTAGCCACTACCTCAAGTTCTCTGCCATTTTTACCCCAGTACATCTTACAGACAGGACAAATTGTAGGTGGAAGGTTCTGTAGCTGGGTTTATGTCCCAGTCCCTCCACTGTAAGCCTTGCCTAGTCACAGAAGATGGCTCCATATCCCCCAACACTACGAGTCTTTGCTAGGGTCAACATTGTAGACTCCAGGGAGGTTCTGTTGTACTAGGTTTCCACCTTCCACAAAATAACCGCCTTTTCCAGTTGTCTCTCCCAGTACTCTCTTCTTCCACCCCCAACCTGACCCCTCCCACTCTCATCCCTACTGTTCTAAGTAAACTCTTGAAATCTATCCTATCCCTCCTTTGGCTATTCCTTGTTACTTGCCTTCTATGGGTCTACAGACTGTAGCATGATTATCCTTTCCTTTATAGCTAATATCCATTTATAACTGAGTATATACCACATTTGTCTTTCTGGGTTACCTGACTCTAGGTGATTTTTTTTTTAGTTCCACCCATTTGCCTGAAAATTTTATGGTGTCATTTTTTTTAACAGTTGAGTAATACTATATTGTATAAATGTACCACATTTTCTTTATCTATTCTTCAGTCAAGGAACATCTAGATTGTTTCCAGATTCTGGCTACTATTAATAAAGCTGCTCTGAATATAGTTGAGCAAGTGTCCTTGTGGTATGGTGGAGTGTCCTTTGTGTTTATGTCAAAGAGTGGTCTAGCTGGGTCTTTAAATGCCTGCCCAATGACTAAGGTTAAATGGCCATAGATCAATTCCCAATTTTCTGGAAAACCACAATATTGATATCCAAAGTAGCTGTACAAGTTTGCACTCTCACTAGCAATGGAGGGGTCTTCCCGTTCCTCCACACCCTCACCACCATACGCTGTTACTTGTGTTTTTTATCTTAGCCATTCTGACAGGTTAAGATGGAATCTCAGAGTGGTTTTGGTTTGCATTTCCCTGATGTTGAACATTTGCTTAAATGTTTTTCAGTCATTTGAGATTCCTCTGTTTAGATCTATACCCCATTTTTAAATTGAATTATCTGGCTTGTTTATATCTAGTTTCTTGAGTTCTTTATATATTTTGGATAGTAGTCGTTTGCCAAAGATAAATTAAATAAAAATCTTTTCCCAATGGATAGGCTGCCATTTTGTTTTATTGATGGTGTCCTTTGCCTTACAAAAACTATTCAATTTTATGAGGTCCCATTTATTAACTGTCAATATTAGCACCTGTGCTACTGGTATTCCGTTCAAGAAGTTTTGGAAAAAATAAAGTAAATGGTGCTGCTATAACTGGATCTTGGTATGTAGAAGAATACAAGTAGATCCATGTCTATCACTCTGAACAAAACTCAAGTCCAAGTGGATCAAAGATCTCAACATAAAATAGACACACTAACCCTGACAGAAGAGAAAGTGGGAAAAGGATGAGTGTTTTCAAAGTGAGGTCAACCGTTCCTGCTAAGACGCACACAGAGAGAGCAGAGCAGCTCTCAAGGAGGGAAGGGTGCAGTACAGGAGCTTTTGTCTCAACAAGTCCAAGATTTGGGGTTCAATCTCCAGCAAGTCAAGAAAGGAGGGGACAAAAAAGATATGGAAGACAGAAAATAAACTCATAAAACACATGTCCCAACTATAATAAATAATAATAATAAAAATAATAAACAGCCAAAATGATTTAATACAAAATTTTTATATAATTCTGAAAAACAAATCATATTTTTCTCTAGAATGGGTTTTCTATGTAATATCCAAAGTTAACGACACATGTAATATACTTCTTGGCCTGCATTTAGAATAAATGAAATGAATTGAATGTGGGGCTAACAACAATAGCAAAGTACATCTCCAATCTCCAAAGCTAAGGAGGTGAGTATTCTTCCTACCTGCTCGGGTGCTAAACACATCTTAAAAAATTCCCAGAAAGTCAATGTTGAAGTAACATTACACAAGCTCTAAATTCTTTTTCTACTTTGGCTCTTTTGGACAAACACCTACCTGCTCAACACAGACACAGGAGACACTAATGGCCTCTGCCATCCATTCTCAAGCTGCTTTTTGAATCTGTTTGGTTCTTACCTTGGGATTTCACTGACTCATCTGAAAGTTTACTTTGTCAGCTGCCATTTTAAGGTCGGGGCAAAACAAACACCTCAAACCAAAATAAATATAAACAATGTAATACACGCATCAAACTGACGGCAATGCAGGTCAGACCATCTTACTTTGTGTTTTACTTACGACTCTAATCCTGACTGCTCTGTTTCCAGAGGCTGGATCCGTTCTAAGACATGGGAGTACTGTACATTAGCCTTCACCCAAGCAGCCAAAGGAGCAGCTGCAGTGCTGGCACGCTTAGCATTCTGAAAAAAAAAACCATTACAAGGCATCCGTACCTGACTTAATACTGGATACACATAAAGATAACGTCAACAGTTTATCTAGGCATTTATTTAAAAATTTTACTTAAGTTTTTTATTGATAGTTTAAACTATAGTAAACTGCTTTTTATTAAAAGAAATAACTATTTCTGAACTCTACTTGCAGTTTAAAGTTAATCTTTTTAAAGCACATGTGATCGTTTAGAATGCACATGACTTCTGTTTCCTTGATAAAGAATACACATGCCATTTCCCCTCTATATGTGATAAACTTTTATTAAATGAGAGCAATTTTAAAGCATTGTTACCTCTGTCAAAGAAGACTTAATGTTTAAATAAAGAATTTTTAAAAGTGTCAGAATCACTGAAGTTAAACTCTATTGAAATTTGATATATGTTTGTGGAAACAGATGCCCATTGCTACAGACATACCCAGCAGAAGAAAAAGCAATGAGTAATTATGTGGTGAAAAAAAGAAAGAAAAGAAAAGGATAAGAAGACAATAAACTCTAGATTCAAAGCCCATGGAGGATAGTAAACCTTAAAGCTTTGTTTTTTCCTTAATTTTAGCTTTTAGACAACCTAGACAAATGGTAATGCCAAAGTATCCCAAAGTAAAAAGCTGGTTACATAGAGTAAAAAACAAAACTACCTTTGGATCGAAAGAGGCTTTGTTTTTGAAGAGAATGTCCTCTACACTCTCCCTTATCTCCTTCGGGATGTTCCGGGCATCAAAAGTTGCAATGTCTTCTCTCACACCCCTTTTAGCAAGGAAGCTAGAAAGGAGGCACAATAACTCAAATATGGCTACTGAAAATTGTTCTTCCTAAATAAATGTGATGTGGAGGGTACTTAAAGCCAATTAGTTAACAACAGAGGATATGAAAATTCAACATAGAGCTAGTAACTAGCTTTAATGAGCAAGAAACCCAAGTTTTAAGAGTATGAAGTAAGCTTTCTGTCATTCTGTAAATAGACAGCACATGGATTGTGACAATCACACTGTCTAGACAGCCACTCTCCGTGCATGTCAAGTATTGCACACTTGACCCCAGCACCAATGTTCTATGAAAGACTTGAAGCTAAGCGGCTCCATGTTAATTCTCTCCGCTTTCTAGTTTATGTCTTGTTTTATTCTAACACACTCACTCCTCCGTAGCCTCTCTCCCTTACCCCTACCTGTTTACTACCCTTTTTCTCTCACCCACTCTCTCTCCAAAACATCCTCAAAGTACAAGACTCTCACAATAGTGACATTTTCTTTACCAGTAACTTAGAGTGAAATCACAATGTTTATCTACTATGTAAGGATTAAATAAGTTAATAAATTTAATGGTCATTCTTAAAGATTCTCAGGCATTCCTCTTCCTCAGTTAACCCTTTGAATAATCAACTGCAGAGAAAAAATATTTACATTTTGATACGATCACACACACCTTGACATTTCAGGGCAGCCTCTGTGTCGTGCTTTCATAGCTACAGCAGCTGCAGCAATCAAAGAAACCTGCTGCCATAGCAGAGGGATGGTGGCAGCGACACTACCCCAAGCTACAGCACTGCTAAGCTGCAGCAGGCCACCTCAAGCATTGGCAGGCCACCATCAAGCCCAAGAGGCCTGTCGTCCCAAACTGTCCGATGCTCCCCAAGCCCTGATGATCCCATTGCCTGACCGTTGTTGACTAGCAAATCCAAGTAAGTGGCCCTCTGCCACCCCAGTCCTGTGGCCTACTGGTCCCCTGCTGTGGCAGTCCTCTGATCCCCCACATCCCCTAACCCAAGAGCTATGCCTAGCTCTTGAGCAGCAGGCCACTAAAACGGCAAGTGGCCAGCTGCCAGTCCCTCCTTCCAGTCCTGGGGTTGTGGAGACTATAGACAAGATGGCAGCTCCTGTCAGCAACAATGTGGGAGCTGTCCATGGTAACTATTTCTGCCTCAGCCTCCTGCTATGGGAGCCTGCACCATTCCTGCCTCAGAACACCTGCTGCCACCATGGGAATGGTCCATGATGATGACAACCTTTCCTGCTTAGGCCGACTGCCTTCACAGTGGACTATTTGTAAATTCTGAACTTTTTGTGTACTTTATAACCCCTCAAGGCTGAAAAGTGGCCAAAGCCCCTGCCTGAGGAAGCTCCAGCAGCCTCCTCCCCTCCTCTGTAACTGTCACCTCCAGCTCCTCAGTAGGACTCATCCCAGGTTATGCTCATTTGAGGTGAAAAGTCTGGACAAAAACCCACCAGTCCCTGAGCAGGTGAACTGACCAATCCCTTAACAGAAAATCCCCACCGATCCCTGAGCTCCCTAAGCTCAGGATTTGGAATCCTATCAATACTCGCTCTGGAAATCCCTTCCCTAGAAAGCTCTGCCCCCTAAGAAATCCTATATAAAGTCTGGCCATTTCCCTGCTACCTTCTCCCAGGAGTAGAGGTGGTCACACCTGTATTCATCCCTCAAATAAATCTCTCTTAAGAGATATACTGCCTGGTGTGACTATCTCATTAAAGAAGCAATGAAAAAGAAAATAATAAGGTAAAGGAGTGGAGTTCAGGCTCCTAAGCATCTCAGTTCATCAATGGTTGGGGCAACCATCCCCTAGGAGCTAAAACGTCTCCACTGAGGAGGTCTCCTCTTGGGAGCTGTTTGGTTACTGGGCTTCTGTGCCTCAGGATACCCTTTACTGTTCCACCCAAGAGCTATGTGGTTCCTGGGTTTCCATGTCTTAGGACACCCTTGGGACACTGTCCTACCTCAGAGTTGGGATAACTTCCCAGGCCTCTGAGTTGTGGATTTCATGGACACCCTTCCATCCAAGTACCAGCAAGGCTAACAACAACAACAACACTCTTTATTACGTCTTTAGATAAAAGTTAGTTTGAGAAATAGTAAACAAAATATTAAGAATGATCCTGATAGGTAGCCATGACAACCACAGGAAGTAGACCAAGCCAAGACAAGGTACCAGAGTACAGCTGTAACTACCACAACTGTAGAAGAGAGGGAGGAAAAGTAAATGCAGCTGAAGCATTCATTCTGTCTAGGGAGGGGATAAGGTACATGTGCTGTTCAGGAAGCTGAGCCCTGTTCCAGGAAGGCTGAAGACAGAGACTGCCAACTTGGTGGATAAGTGGTATCCTAGAGACAACCTTCTAATGGAAAAGAGACAACAGACAGTTCTGGGGATACTTCAGAGGCAATAGTGGGCATTGGATTATCTTTATGGATGAAAAAAATGGCTAGCACTTGGGAAAGAGCTTCTCTCCTTTTCATGACCCAGTTTAATTTCTGTGAGACACTCCCACAGTGGGCTGCCCTCAGTGTGGGATGTTCTTACAATGGGCTGTTCTTACAATGGGCTGCCCTCAGTGTGGAATGTTCTCATAGTGGGCTGCCCTCACAGTCAGCTGCCCTATGGTGAGATGACCTCAGGGTAGGCTGCAATCATAGTGGGAATACCTACTTCCTAAGGAAATATAAAGGAAAATATGCCTTAGAGGTTTAGCCAATGTGCAGTTAATAGTGATTATCACCTCACCAGGGTCTAGAATCCCCTAGGAGATTAGCCTTTATTTTGTCAGGGATTCTCTAAATTGGGATAGCCTCTAGCATCCTAAGACACTTCTAGAGAGGGTTAATGTGCAGCACAACCCCACAGCCTGGAGCACCAGATAGAATAAAAGGAGACAACATCGAAAGAAAATGTTTGTTTGCTTACTGGCCCTGGTGATGTGAGCTGGCCCACTCCTCCCTGACATGATGAATACCTCTAAAGCTGTCATCTAACCATATGCATACAGTCACATAAAGTTCATTGGTGAAAAAAAATCTTTTGAATAAACTAAAAACTCACCTTTTCATGCTTACCCATGATGTATCAAAGATACCCATTAACCTCAAAACTCCTTCAAGGATATCTCGGATTACATCAGGTGGCATGCGTAGGGAGCGTATTTCTGAAAGAGATTCTGGCCTGATGTTTCCAACTGCTAGCTTAGCTTCATTGACTAGAGGCTAAGACACAAAAACATCAATCAAGACGCTGTCAATGTGTTTTTAAAAATCAATAACATTTTACAATCATGTAATACATATTGACATTTTAGTAAAATAACTATAGTTACTAATAGCCTTTCTCTTTTAAACACACAAAGGAAAATAACCATCTTGCCACCATGACTGCATCATTCTCATTAGGCAAATTTAATTTGTTTTGAGATAATTTTTCCATTTTCCAGGGTTGCTTTATATTATAGGAAAAGCCTTGTCAGTTGGTCAAATCTGGAGAAAACAGACTCAACAGTCTGCCCCAATTAATCCCTGGGAGGCTCTCTTGCTTGCTTCTATTTCCATGACTGATACTCTGGGCCCTGAGAACACTGACAACAGTGCTTTAAAATAAACTAACAGTAACATTTAAACGCAAATACAATGGTGGCAAATATGTGAAAGGGTCATATTCACATTTGATTAGAGCATATTCTTAACTTACTTGTACTTCTTTTAATTCATCATCAATTTTACTTTTTCTCTCTTCAATTTTAACAACTTCTTCTGCTATTTTCTGTTTCAGTCTTTCAAGTTCTGTCTTTTGCTCACTAGCATCCTACAGGAATAGGACCATGGCATTATAATCACTTACAATGCTCCCAGTGTGTAAAAGCATGATAACAAAAACATTTAGCCTTTGCTGAAAAAATGTTTCCTAAGTTTTTATATTAATTTTAGGTCAATGGCAGTTTTCTCAATTGAGGGTCCTCTTCCCAGATAACTCTACCTTATGTAAATTTGACAAACAAACAAACAAAAAGCAGGACAACCAGAAAGTCCATCTGAGCAACAGATAAGACAGAACAATGGCACAGAAATCTGGCATGGTTTATAAGGTGTGTCTTCAAAACTTAGCTCTACTTTACCACCATCAGCAGAACAGAAACACAGAATAGGAAAATAATAAGTTCATTCTCAAGCCTTCCTTATTCTGCAAATGGAAATCTGGGCTGAGTAGATCTGTTTCATGGACAGTTAATTTCAAAGGAGAAACTTGGCTGTAGAACACAAAGGGAATGGACAGCTTCACAGCCCTTTGATGCTGGTAGTGAAACGATGCAATGAGCAATGCAGACACAACACCCAGGCAAAGAGGGAAGTTGTGAAAGCTTCCTTGGACTAAGCTCAGAGAAAGAAAGATGATGCTTAGGAAATGTAATTAAAAAGGAACTAAAATCTAAATATGAATTTTTAAAAGATACTGGATGTAGAGAAAGGGGAACCCTCAAAAAAAGGGGGGGAACCCTCCTCCATTGCTGGTGGGAGTGCAAACTTGTACAACCACTGTGGAACTCAATACAGAGGTTTCTCAGAAAATGGGGAACAGCTTTATCTCAAGACCCAGCTATACCACTCCTGGGCATACATCCAAAAGATGCTCCACCATCCAACAAGGACACTTGCTCAACTTTGTTCATAGCAGCTTTATTTGTAATAGCCAGAATCTGGAAACAACCTGGATGTCCCTTACTGAAGAATAATTTAAAAAAAAAGTGTGGCACTTTTACAAAATGAAATACTACTCAGAAATTAAAAACAAAGGTATCATGTAATTTGCAGGCAAATGGATAGAACTAAAAAAGATCATCCTGAGTGAGGTAACCCAGACCCAGAAAGACACACATGATATATACTCACTTATAAGTGTATATTAGCCATAAAGTACAGACTAAGCATGCTACAATCTACAGCCCCAAAGAAGTCAAGGAGTGCCCAAGGGAGGATGCTTAAATTTTACTAACGAGAGGAAATAAAATAGACACCTGAAGTAGATAGACGGAGAGAACTGGTTTGGAGATGTGGTGAGGAGCATAACTGGGATGGGGGTAGGGGAGGCTGGAAGAGAGAACAGAAATCCGTGTGTGTATATGGGGAGGGGATATTTCTAGGAAAGGGGAGGCTCCTGGGAGTTTATGAGGGTTGCTCTAGCAGCAAGGGTTAAGGAGCCTGAAGTTGCCATCTCCGATTGCCAGGTGGGACTTCCAGTAAAGTAAGGACACCAACCCAGCCATAAAACCTTCAACCCATATTTGTCTTGCCTCCAAGATGTGCAGGAGTGAAGATGGGGCAGAGATTGGAGGGGGGGCCAACCAGTGACTAGTCCAACCTGAGACCCACCCCTGAGAGAGAGCCAGCCAGACACTTTCAGTGACACTCTGCTATGCTTGCAGACAGGAGCCTAGCATAACTGTCTTCTTAGAGTCTTCATCCAGCAGCTGATGGAAACAGATGCACAGACACAGAGCCAAACAACAGGCCGAGTTAAGGGAGTCTTGAGGAAGAGTGGGAGGAAGACAAAAGAGGGCTGGAGGGGTCAATGACACCATAAGACCTAAAGGTTGAGCAGCTTGGGCCCATGGGGGCTCACTGAGATTGAGCCAACAACCAAAGAGCATGCATGGGCTAGACCTAAACATATGTAGCACATGTGCAATCTGTTCAAAACGTGGGTCCCCTAATCATGGGAAAAGGAGCTTTCTCTGACTCTGTTGTCTGTCACTGGATCCTTTCCCCTAGCTGGGCTGCCTTGTCTGGCCTCAATGGGAGAGGACGTTCTTAGTCCTGCTGCAACTTGAGTTGCCAGGGTGGGTTGGTACCCCTGAGTAGCCTCCCTTTATCTGAGGAAAAAAAAAAAAGAGAGAAAGGGTGAATGGAAGAGGAGGCATGAGGGTGGGACTGAGAAGAAAGGAGGAAGGGGCTGAGATCAGGCTGTGAAGTAAATTAAATAGATAGATAGATAGATAGATAGATAGATAGATAGATAGATAGATAGATAGATAGATAGATAGATAGAAAAGATAAGATGTTTCATGAATCTTGAAAGTATTAAAAGGCATAAAAATGCCACAGTCTGAAGGAAAGAGTAAGTTAAAGGAGATACCTATTTCGCAAGCAGAACATAAATGTCAGTTGTACACAGGTCCACACTTATTTAATATATGAACAGCTGATATGAATGAATGTGAGATACCATTAGTATGACCTATGAGAAAAAATGACATACAAGTCCTCTAAAGCTCAAGGTGAGAGACTATAGGTAAACAACCATACAATGCTTTTTTTCTAACACTGACAAGTGCTACAGATGACCTCCACTTATTCATCTACTGGCATCCAGCCCTCCCAATCATCACCTGCATGGACACTGTGATCTCCTGAAGCGCAGCGTCGGCTTCATCCTGCTTCATCCGAAGCAGAACGCTCTGTTCACCGGCCTTTCTGTTCAACTCATCCACCAGAGCCTTGGCTTCGTTTAGTTTAGACACACCAGCCTAAATCAACACAATATTGATTGGAGATATAAAATAAAGAATTCTATACACACAGAGACAAGCCCTATGAAACAATCTAGCAAATGGGGAAGAGGACCATCTTTTTCTTATTGCTAATTAGAATGTTTTATTAAGTGTCATATCCATCGATAATGCAGTAAAATACTTGACAGTGATTTAAGGAAAAACCCTTTAAAGCAGTGGTTCTGGACCCCTTTGGGGTCACATATCAGATGTCCCACATAACAAATATTTACATTGTGATTCCTAGCAAAATTAGTTATGTAATAGTTGTAAAAATAACAAAATAACTTTATGTTGGGAGTGACTACAGGAAGAATTGTATTAAAAAGTCGCCACATTATGAAGGTTGAGAAGCACTGCCTTAAAGCCTAACAGTGAATGATGCTGGACAGAACAACAGAATATTCAATAATCTAATCAGCAGGATGAATCTTTTTTATTCACTGTATATGACAGAAAGAAAAAGAATATCCAGTGACCCTTTCGGTCTGTAACAAGAGTGAATCTTCCTTACAGTCGGTTTGGTTTGTCTTTGTGTACCTCACAAACAGCGCTGGTGGACACTGTCAAAAGTACCTTCTGCTCTGAGTAGGCATTTGGCCTGACATGGCCTGTCCTACTCCCCATCACTAACCTACGTAATGGCCACACAAGCAAATTCTTTCTCTTCTGTTAAGTAAGCTAGGTTTCTCTCCCTCTCAGATTTAAAGAGATGGTCAAGGAGAAAGACGAATATAATCAACATTTGCTGAGAACCTAAACCAGAATATAGGTACCACACAGAGTTTTATCTAATATATATATACTTAGATATAGGTGGCTCAATGCAGGAACAATTGTGCACACTAAAATATTTTACCCATTATGAACTAAATCAGGAAATACTCCCTCCCCAAATCACATCCTCTTAATTCCCCATCATAACTAGATGGTGAGACACTACTATGAAAGATACCACACACTCTGGGCACAGGATGGTGAGGCATACATCTTGACCAGCACGAAGATACCACACACTCTGGGCACAGGATGGTGAGGCATACATCTTGACCTGCCTCTGTCCTGCTGGCTGGCTTTCATATAGCAGGAAGGTACTATGCAGTCTTCTCAGGGAGAAGAGATATCAAGGTTCTTATTCAGCACTGGACCCTAGATGCCACACTGCTGACCTCTCAGGTGAGATGCGCTCACTGGTGCTCTAGTGCAAGCCTGGACTTGAGGCCTACTCCACGCGATCAAGTTCACGGCAGGCACTGTTACTATCATCACACTCGTGCTATGGATATCATAGGATGGAGGGAGAGCCTATATTGATGCTGTTTTCCTATCAAATGGTCTAGTTGTCAGAGACTTGAGTCTGGATTGATGCCAGTCTTCGTCAGAGAAGCTTCTTATTGCAGTAGGCAGTACGTAATGCAGATATTCATCACATTTAAAGTGCTGAGAGAAAGACTGTCAGTGCCCATCCAGACAGGGCATCAAGGGAGAAGAAACAAAGGACCAGAGGGTGGGGAGGAGAGTGCCGGGAATGCTCTCCTCCAGAACACAGCAGCTTTGGTGACCTGACCAAGACTCTCATGAGATAAACCCAGTTAAAAATTCCAGCATGGATGTGAGAGAGGCCCCTAGGGGATCCACTCCTCACTGAACAGCTGCTGGTAACTGACAGCTGTGGGCACTCGCTCTCCACATGTAGTCACAGGTAGTCTCCCTCATGTTGCAAGGGATGACTCCACAGTCACGTACACATGGGCAACACCAAATGGGCTCAATGGGTTAAATAATAAATTTTAAAGGATGATTTAAACACTAGGTCTTAAATTAAGTTGGATCCTGTTATTTTATCTTACCAGAGAGAAGGTAGAACTTTGGAAAATAAAATACTCTCTGACAAGTTTAAAAGGTGGGTGGGGGGGGAGAAGCTGCATATGGGGTTAGGGATTAAACCCACCGCCTTTTATATGGTAGGCTCTATCCCAGAGGCATTATAAACCCACATTTAAGTTGAATCTCTGTATTTAGAATAACACACAGGGAAAACTATTCAGAATGTGAAATGGTATATGTAAGAACATTATTTTAAAATATATAATTTTAATCAAAAAACATCAAAACTTTTAAAACATAACTTCAGTTTCAGAGAGTCAAATGTTAATTTCTAGTAATATTTACAAAAGCATTGTTTTCTTTTCTTCTGTTTTCTTTCTTTTTTTCTGGTCTCCTGAGACAAAGATTTGGCTAGCTCCTAATGCTTCTACCTTAGCCTACTAAAAATTTTTGATTACAAGCATGGATCATGCCATCTAAATAATTATTTCTCAACCTTTAAAAGAAGTGCTTTCTGAAAAAGAAAAAAAATCGTTAGGTGGCAGCACTATGGCTGTCTAAATCATTAAATGTTATTCCTTAAAAGTGAAACAACTACAATCTAGTGGAAAACACTATACAGAAGTATAACTGTTCTGGAGGTTTTAGTATACATTATTTTCTTATAGGAAATATACACTACATGAAACACGGCATTGTGAGCTGCACAATCATTCCCTATAAGCAGTGGCTCAAGACCTAATAACTAAAAGCAAAATCTTTCAAGATTGCCAATACTCTACCTGTAAGTGACTTTGTCTTTTCAGTAATTCCTTTTTCTTGCTGCTGCTGATGGCAGAATATACACGCAGAAAGGTCATGTACCTGCTTGGGGTGGCCCCATATGCTTTACAAGACTCGTGGATTAATAAGAATGATTTTAGGAAGTCGGGATCAACTAGAAAAAGAAAGGAAGTAGAAGTATTTATAAGCATGATGCATTAAGAATTACATCAAATAATCTTACTTATATCTCAAATACCCCACTCTACATAGTTATACACACAAGACCTTTCCTGAAAACATAAAAGTACCCAGAGCGCCTGTGCTCCTCAGGGAATCCCAGGCTCCTACATCTCTATGAATGCAGTAAGCCCTACCATATACTGTTATTTATTTCTCCTGAACATGGCTATTGCCATAAAATCTACCTACTGGTTATCATAACATAATAAAATAATTACAACGGTATTATACATATAAGCAGAAAGTCAATACAGTAAAAGGTACTTGAAATAGAAAAGGGATTCTAAAGCAATTAAAATCTCATTTGATGAAGAAAGGGAAACATACTTTAAAAACCAGACAGTTAAGTAAGCTCATATGGAACTGAAAGCATATGTGATCAAACCCACACTTCCCCCTCACTGACTATCTGCATCCACTCCTGCAGTGACTGAAGCCACCTTCTAATTACTGTGCCAGGCCAGAAGCCAGTGAGACCGCTGGCTCCTCCTTCCTGTCTGTCACAGTCATTACACATAGTAGGCCAATGGCAACTATTTCTCAATACCATCCGAGTCCATCCTTGTCTCACACCTCACCTCTTCCTTGGTCCAGGCCTTGTCGGCCCCACATCATAGAGCTGCACCTGTAAAGTGGCCTGGTTACTTGTCATTTCCCTGTACTAACCACTTCATACTTCCTGAGGAAAAAAGTGGGGATGGCATGGAGGTGGGGAGACAGACCTAGATTATATTCCTAACAGAATCTCTCAAAACCCCCAGATCACTCAAATTAGCTTGCAAATTCAATACAGTCTGCTAAGCTCTGAATCACTGACCCTGCCTGTCCCGTGTCTTCATTTAAACTGACCCCAACTGTGTTTCAGATCTCTCCACTACTTCTTCCAGCTCCATAAACAATGCCTATATTGCTTTTCCAAACTGTCTTCAAATAACTTTTCTAGACTGGCTGTCCGGAGTACTTCTACTTATGATACTTGCCACATCAACACCACACCTTCCAACACACTTCAGATGAACTTCCACCACCACTTTCTTGCTACATGAAGAGTTTGATGTGCAAAACACAATTCCTGCTTTCACTAAACTGTTAGCTCCTTCCATAAATAGCTGGGCATCCAGCATAAACAAGTTCATTTAGACATTAGATGCTCGTGTTAAAGAGTGAACGTGGCTGTGGTCTAAAAAGGGCTTATTCAAAATTACAACTGAGAAACTATACCATCTATACTCAACAAAACATCACAAAACTTTCTAGAGTTAAATGAAGTTACATGGCACATCCATGGATCAGAGTCAAACAATGTAATCAGGACTTCAGCTCACTAGATGAGAAAAATAATTTTGTTTGTGAAGAGGTAGGGAGTGGGGGTATAGGAGGATTGTGAAGGTTCCTGTGGGGTACACATGAGGTCAGCCTCAGGCGTCGCTCCCCTGGTGGTGTTGCAGCCATTAAGGCCGGGCTGGCTGACAGCAAGCACAGGGTCCTTTGCCTTTCTAGAACTGGGGTTACAGGCAAGAGCCACACTGAGAATCAAGCTCAGGGCTACGTGCGCGCATACAAGCAGTTTACATCTACCCACGCACCAAGAAATATATAGTTTTCAATTTGTGGCAATTTTTTTTTTTT
>CM053747.1:5789391-5849197 GCA_028658305.1 Pachyuromys duprasi
GTGGAACACTTTATAGAGAATTGGTGTTAGGACTTCTTTGAAGGTCTGGTAGAATTCTGCACTAAAACCATCTGGCCCAGGGCTTTTTTTCGTAGGGAGGCTGTTGATGACTTCTTCTATTTCCTTGGGGGATATAGGTCTATTTTTAAACATACTATTTTGGCTTCTATATGACATAGATTTAATTTAAAAATAAAGAGGGTTCGAATTTTCATGAACTAAAAAAACAAACAAAATGGAAAAGGCCAAGTATGGTGGCACACGCCTACAATCCCAGCACTCTGGAGGCAGAGGCAGGCAGATCTCTATGAGTTCAAAGCCAGCCTGGTCTACAAAGTGAGTCCAGGCCAGCCAGAGCTCTGTTACACAGAGAAGCCCTGTCTCAAAAAAACCAAAAAAGCAAACAAAAATCCATGCACAATAAATCTGGCTGTTATAATTTTCATGAATTAAATTTATAATCATCTTCCATGAATATATACCATGAGAAAAAGTAGCATTTCATAAGTACAAATTAAAAAAAACAATTAAACCAAAATACTACCTGAATTATTTTTCTTTTCTTCTTTTCTTTTTTTGTCATATTTTTCTTCACCATCTGTTTCACTGAATAACATTTCTGGTATCTAAAATACAGAACATTTCTTAAGAGTGAATGGACTGAAAACTATTTCCTTTAACTACTGCTGAACTTTCCCTCACTGATTTATGACAAAAGCAATAAAGGCTTTCACAGTTGTGGGGTACAGTGTATTTGGGGGAGCATTTGTGGAGGAAGCACGTGCAAGCATATAGCATTATGTATTAATGCACACAGGGGGGGGGGCAACCCCAAGTGTCCTCTCAGGAGTGGCAAACTCTTGCCTTCCAGGCTGACTCCCTCAGAGCAGCGGATCCGCTCGGCCTTTGCTCCAGTCCACCGTCGCTAGGGACTCAACATGTGTGCATCGCCACTCCTCTCTTTTCAACCCTAACTTACCTCTTTTCAGATTAAATTCCTTGGTAAAACATAATTACATTTGTGCAAGTATCCTCGATTTCGATGCTCACACTTATTTCATCACACTCAAGTGGGGAAACCACAGTACTGGCTAAGTTCAAGTCACCACTTGTCCCGGCATAAACACAGGTGGCTTGAGAAAACACGAAACTGCTCGCTAACCTCGGGGAAGGACTCACCTCTCCCTTCTTCTGTGATGACAAGCTACTTCAGATGTCTACTTGCATGTGTTTAAGCCTGACAAGCATCTTCTCTCATCCTTCATCTCAATTAGGGAGAAAATACACAGGAGTATTCAACGCTCTAAACCTGCTCACTTTCTGCTCACGGAGGCCCACACAGCAGACCTGCCCTCTGTATGTTTATGGATACCTCAGCCGTAGACCTGCGCCTGCACTGTGACAGCACACTAACTCTGAAATGCGCCAGACAGAGGAAGCAGTTGAGAACGTGACTATCAGTCAAAGCACACTGTCTAAGGTTACTACTAACTCAAATAAAGTAAAATAAGTGTATTGTAGTTTCAAAGGTGCTATGAGTTTATACTTTAAACTCAATTCCTTTTAAACATTTTAGAGTATCAATGTGTTTTTTTAAGAACTTAGTTTCACCTTGCAGAATTCTTAACTACACAGCCAGGTGGTGGTGGTGCACACCTGTAATCCCAGCATTCAGGAGGAAGAGGCAGGTGGATGTCTGAGTTCAAGGCCAGCCTGGTCTATAGAGTGAGTTCCAGGACAGCCAGGGCTCCACAGAGAAACCCTGTCCTGGAAAAAAAAAAAAAAAACTTACTATGATTTTTTTTTATTCTAGGCTAGCACCTGTTAGTTTAACAAATCCAAAGCATAATTTTTTAAAAGTTATTTATCTCTTTATTTCATTAAAATTTCTACACTCAAATACAAGTTTCAATCTACAATTCTACATTCAACTGAACTTTCCTAAGATAACAGAAAACAGAGTAGAAATGCCCAGTGCCTCAGTTAAGCTAATGCTCAAACTAGCCCCAGACAGGACCTGTGGAAGTGACCTCAAGCCAGATGTGCTTAGTTTCCACATCTACACGTTTCAACATCAGAACGTACCTTCTTCATGCTGCTGTCTGACCAGCCCTCCATCCATAGCACCTGGCATTTCTTATGCAAAGCTGGGTTACTCTCACAGTTCATTATGAAGTTCAAATTCGCAGAATCCATAATCAAGACAATATGCAAGTTTTGTTGAATCCCTGAAAAATTTGTAAGAAATGGTAATCATCAAAAATTATGAGAATAATGATAAATTACGCAGTTTGTATATGAACTGGTCTAATGAGATGATTTTTTTTTCTGTAAATGAAAGAGTAGGACCTGCTTATGATAAAGAGCAAGCCTCAAAACAATATTAAGGCAAGATTATTACACTGGTTAAAAAACTACTTGCTTCTTCAAGGAAGTGGGCCCTCGTAGGTTGCCTAAAATCTTTATCTGCCCCACAGCCATGAGCACGTGGGCAGCAGAGGCTGGACTCAGTAGGTTACAAGAAGAAGGCATCAATCTGTGAGTGAGCTGTGGGAGGGATCTTAGGAGTTAGAAGGAAAGCAAAGGGTTGCTATCATCAAGATATGTGGTATACGTGGATGAAATTCTCAAAGAATGAATAAAAATATTTGAACATGTGTTTTTGTAGGTCATGAATGCAAAGAAAAAATATAAAATACCATAAAGGAATGTCTGGGAGCTGTGATTTTTGCCTTTTTAAAAAACTCTATTTTATTTCCATACTTCACAAGACAGTGCTTCTGTATAAATAATTATTTAGCATTTTAAAACACTATAAAGGCTTACTTTCTTATTCAAGACAAAATCTACTATACAAAGTATATATGATCAGATGAAAATGTAAATAGCAAGGCTGGAATTTAAAAAAGAGATCACTGCAATTCTAACATTGCCCTCTGATAAAATACCCTATGACACTGTTATTATAGGCCCCTTTATGCAACTTTCTAAAATCTGCAGGGAAAAAATAGAAAAAGGCATTAGCTACCTCAGAACCCTTAATTTGAGAATATTTTTTGAAATCTACTGAAAAATTAAGGCAAACTGAATTGGGGAGAGCCATGGAAGTCTCTAATGAATGTGTGCTGTTTAAAAAGTACATGCTTCCAAGAACGTGGGAGGCAAAGGCACGCAGATCTCCGTGAGTTCTAGGACAGCCTAGTCTACAGAGCAAGTTCCAGGACAGCCAGGGCTATACAGTGAGACCTTGTCTTGAAAACCAAAAAAGAAAAAAACAAAAAAACATCTAAAGAAACAAGTCCATGGCCACATCAAGGACCAATGCCTCACACCCATAAGAGATTAGCAAAGTCTGACCCTATCTGTATTAGTCTCAGAGTGATGACAAAATGTTTCTCTGATCTAAGCACAAATGTTGACAGCTTGCAAAAATGGGTGTTTATGAATGATTAAGCAGTGTGTGCAAAACTAGTCACCATACCTCCTAGCTAGACTAGCCTACTCCACCTCCGTGCTATGCATAGGAATCGCACTAAGGTTCTAGGTTGTTAAACAGCAGCTTCCACTTCATCCGAGCAAGCACTGCCCATCTGACCCAATTTTTCTGTGCAGCTATCTGTCATTGATTAACTTATTACCTTTTCTTCATTCCCTCTTCACCCCTAATTAGGTCAAGAGGTCAAGGTAACAATATTAAATGGAATTTATTTCACTCCAATCAGACTATAAACTTCATAATGAACTCTCTGCCCCTTACTGTATGTGAAGTAATTGAAGACTGGTCCAAAAAAGCCATCCTGAGAAGCTTGATCTTTCAGAGGCAACAGCAAAGGCTCTAGTTCTTCCAGGGTATACAGTCCAGGGACCTCGCCTGTGGGAGAATATTACATTTCTTTTTAATTGTGACCAGCATATACCAATTCAAAACAAATTTTACAAACAAAATAATTTCTAATTTTTATGTAAATTTTTCTGTTCAGTCATTACCAGGAGTATTAACAATAACAAAATTCCTAAATTCTTGGTTCCAGTAAGCTTAATATCTTTTTTCTTCAGTCATAACCATGTGTCAGTTCTTTTGGGGGAGGGCGGTGCTTAATTATTTTTCTCATTATTTCTTTATTTATTATAATTTATTCACTTTATATCCCATTGTAGCCCCCTCCCTCATCTCCTCCAGGACCCACCTTCCCTCCCACTTGTCCCCTATCCTCCTCCCCTAGACAACAGAAAGGGGGAGCCCTTCTCCCCTACCATCTGACCCAAGCCTATCAAGTCTCACCAGGACTGCCTAGATCTTCTGCCTCTGTGACCTGGCAAGGCCTCTCTGTCAGGTCAAAGTAATCAAAGAGCAGGCAACAGAGTCCATGCCAGAGATAGTCCCTGTTCCCCTTACTAGGGAATGCACATGAAGACTGAGCTACCTAGGGGCTATATCTGAGCAGGGCATCTAGTTTCTTTCCATGCACAGTGCATCAGTCTCTGCAGATGCCACTGGGCCCAGATTTGTTGGCTTTGTTGGTCACCTGTTTCTTCAGGGTTCTTCTATCCCCCATTCTTCTATAAGATTCCCTGTGCTCTGACCAAAGTTTGGAGATGTGTTTTAGCATATGTTTCGATCTTCTGCTGGGTGGACTCTTTCAGAACACCAACAGCTCATGCTCTGAGATCAACAGTTAATAAATGGGACCTCATGAAACTGAAAAGCTTCTATAAAGCAAAGGACACTGTCAACAGAACAAAACCACAGCCAACAGACTAGGAAAAGATCTTCACCAACCCTACATCTAACAAAGAGCTAATATCTAAAATACATAAAGAACTCAAGAAATTAGACACTAACAAACCAAATAAGCCAATTAGAAAATGGGAAACAGAGCTAAACCAAATTCTCAACAGAAGAATACTGAATAGTGGAGAAACAATTAAAGAAATGTTCAACATCCTTAGTCATCAGGGAAATGCAAATCAAATTAACTCTGAGATTCCATCTTACCCTCATCAGAACTGCTAAGATCAAAAACTCAAGGGTCTGTACATCCTGGCAAGGATGTGGAGAATGAGGAACACTCCTCCATTGCTGGTGGGAGTGCAAATTTGTACAACCACTTTAGAAATCACTCTGACACTTTCTCAGAAAATTGAAAATATCTCTACCTCAGGACCTAGCTATACCACTCCTGGCTATATACCCCAAAGATGTTCCACCATATACCACAGGACATTTGCTCAACTGTATTCCTAGCAGCTTTATTCATAATAGCCAGAAACTGGAAACAACCTATATGCCCCTGAACCGAAGGATTGATACAGAAATTGTGGTATATTTACACAGTGGAATACTACTCAGATATTAAAAACAAGGAAACCATGAAAATTTCAGGCAAATGGATGAAACTAGAAAAGATCATTCTGAGTGAGATAACCCAGACCCAGAAAGACACACATGGTATATCCTCACTTATAACCAGATATCAGCCATATAGTACAGGATAACCATACTACAAACCACAGACCTAAAGAAGCTAAATAACAAGGAGGACCCTAGGGAAGATGCTTAATTCTCATTCATAGAGGCAAATAGAACAGACACAGTGGTTGAATAGAGGGAATAGGATGGGAGCCTACCATGTGTCAGCGTAACAACTAAAGTCCAAGGTTCTTAGTAATACAGGTAACCTTTATGCAAGGTAATTTAAGTTGGTTAATCTTTACCACAGTACTTATATTTGCTGCTTACCTGAAGACAAAAGGCTATTGATCATCTCCAAAAACATGGGATGTACAAACTGGTAATCCTCAAGAAGTAAGACGACCTGTTGGGATTCGATTCCCGCAAGATGCAGCACCTGCAAAGTGTGGGCAACGTCAGTTCTCTCAGTGGACTGTTAGAGCAGTTACCATCACTATCCTTGCCTGGCATGAAAACATGTCACGTGAACAAGTGACGTGTCACAACTTGAGCCCAGTCTGACAAGTGAAACAGTGTACGTTTGAGGATGGCCCGAGGCACACAAGCCCCAGAGCACAAGGTTCTCTACATGAGGAAGTGAGTAAATGTATTAATTGACTTGCAGGTCTGTTGGCCTGATGGTATTGGTTTTTAGACATAGCATCTTTCTATGTGACTCAGGCTGCACTTGAACTTGCCAGGATCCTGCTACCTTTTCCTCCCAAGTATACCACATCCAGCTTCCCCGGTACCTATTTACCAATTTGTTTAGAACTGAGAAACAGAAAGAAAATCACATTTTACCTGTATAATTTGAACAGTAGAGTCATCAATAATTGTAACTTAAAGGAAAATTTATTTTAGAAGTCAGTGAAGCAAAAATTAGAACATTTTTATTCAGAGTCCTGTTTTTCACCCAATTGGACATCCCATAATCTCAGATGCCCACACCTCAATATCTTAACAGGAATCTCCCATCTATACACCTAGGGAAGATAAACAAGGAGGAGGACCCAGGTTGGGATGATCAATGCTTGTTTAGATGGACAAATGGGATGGACATTGAATATAGGAGAAAACAAGCAACAGGACAGGAGCCTACCACAGAGGGCCTCTGAAAGACTCTATATAGCAATGTATCAAAGCAGATATTAAGACTCACAACCAAGCCTTCGGCAGAGAGCAGGGAATAATATGAAAATAGGGGGAGTTAGTAAGACTTGGCAAGAACAAGAGCTCCACAAGGATCAAATAGATCAGGGCACAGGGGTCTTTTACGAGACTGTTTCTCCAACCAAGGTCCATGTATGGATACAAACTATAACCCCTGCTCAGATGTGGCCCATGGTAGCTCAGTATCCAACTGGAGACCCTAGTAAGGGGAACAGGGACTATTTCTGTCATGAACTCAATGGCTGGCTCTTCGACCCTCCCACCCCACACACACCCGGGAGGAACAGCCTAGCTAGATCCCAGAAGAGGACACTGTAGCCAGCCCTGAAGAGACATGATAAGCTAGGGTCAGATGGAAGGGGAGGAGGTCCTCCCCCATCAGTGGAATTGGAGGGGGGCAGGGAGGAGATGAGGGAGGGATGGGAAGAGTGGGAGGGAATGAGGGAGGGGGCTACGCCTGGAATACAAAGTACCTAACCTGTGATTAATATAAAAATAAATAAAAAAATAAAATAAAATTTAGTAATTATTGGGAAAATAATCAACAAAAGTAAAAGACTATGTTACCTGTGAAGACTTAAAGGCTTTAAGAACTAGCAGGATTTAAAAACATATAAAGAAAACGTCGTCACAACTCACATGTTTGAGATCGTTTTTGAACTGCTTGGGCTCATATCCTCTGGAAATCTTCGGGGAGAACAGCACTGCACCGTGCATGTGACTGACGACGGATGTGACCGTGCGCCGCCCCACACCACTGCGTCCTGCCAGCAAAAGGGAGCCTCCAGGGAAACTCAGCACTCTGTCTATCCTAGACACGTACTCCAGAACTTCTTGGAAGAGTAAAATATCTAAATTCTGGTTATCTCGTCCATAATGAATAAGACCCTTTGAAAAATAAAAACAAATTTTATAATTAATGTAATTTCTAGTTATACAACAAAAATGTCACTTTTCTGGAGCTGGAGGGATGGCTCAGAAATCTTGCTGGATCCGAGATTTTCCCCCCACATCCACACAGCCTGTAACTCCAGATCCAGGAGCTCTCATTCATTCTTCTGGACTTCACAGCTCCTGCATGCAGATGGTACACATACTCTCATATAACACACTCACACACACACAGAGACAAATAATAAGTAAATATATCTTTTTTAAAATGTTACTTTTATGTTTTTTAAGTTTTATGTTTTGACACTTTCAAGAAAAGAGTGAAGCGGCTATATTCTACTTTACATCTAAAATTTTACTATGTAATAACCAGATTTATAGGTATGTAAAAAAATTCATGTCACAAAAGTTCAATTCCATTGGACAGCACTACAACTAAACTAGGGTTTGGTTTCCAGCACATATGTAGGGTAGCTCACAACCACCCATAACTGCAGCTCTGGTGGATTTGACACTTTCCTCTGACTTCCCAGGGTTCCCACAGATACATATCCTACCCAAGAAAAAGAACACATGTGCCACACTGTTTCCTCTTCCTTACAGCTAAATTAAGGAGTAAGCTGCAAGGGGTGTGGGAAAGAAAGGGAGAAGGAAGAAGGAAGGGCAAAAGAGAGACCGAAGAAGTAATTACGGGTGACTAAGGTTCAGAATTTCCAGCCCTCGCCTGGTGAACCTGACTCTGATGTCACAAGCCTGGAGCCTGCCTATTTTCTCTTTCACCAGGTGACTCCGGTACTGAGGTGTGACATTCACCGCTGCAGGAGTGCTTTCCAATCACTATTCTCAATGGGAATGCTGTCATTAAAAGGTACCTAAGTAGTTTTACATGCATCTATAAATATAGCCATGTCTTACTCTAAAGAGCAGGACTAATTCTGTCTGTTTTGTGATTTCTCATTCTATGTACTCCAACAAATACCCTACTACTAAAGCCACACCTTACTCCCACACATGAGTCCCATAATACCTTCTTAATGACATCCTTCAGGTCTGCAGAACTCAGTTTCCCAAGTGGTTTCCCATGGGGAGGTAATGGCTGTCCGGGAGCTATCTTTGCTCCTGAGCTGTGTCGGGCTCCCCATGTAACATAGAAGCTATCTGCAGAAAAGATATTGTTGATACGTATCACTAGTGAGGAGAGAATCAGTTGCCACATCACTTACTAAATTATTTTTACCAGTCCAAATAAAACTGTGTCCAGAAAAACAATGGTGGGTTGCACTAAATTAACTTGATTACTTGAAAGATCAATAAAATCAGTAAAGACACTAAATTCACAACTTGCAATACTAAAATCAGCATGAGAAATAGCTGGCTTAAATACTTTCATTATATTCAAGACTCTTTTCTCAAGCTTCTTACATATATGTATGATTCGAAAATTCCAACCATTTATTAATGTTTTGGTCATGTTGATCCCCTACTACCTTCCTCCCCTTAGTGCCCCATTCACTTTCTTCTGGCTTCACATCCTCTTTCTGCTGTCTTGTTCCTAATAACTTGGAGACTGATCAGTGCTGCCCAGTGACTACGGGTATGGAGTTATCCACTAGAGCATGGGTAACCCTTCAGTGGGCACATCCCCAAAGAAAGTGACTTACCTTCAGCCAGAATCAACTCCACCAAGGGTGGGACCACAGGAGTCCCTCCCCATGCGACCACTACTTTTCCTTCTTCACTTAGGAAGTGGCTTCTTTCTAACTTCCCCGCTATTCCCTAGTCCTCTGAGAGTTAATCTCACTTGCTTCCACATAACTATGATGATTTACACTGTCAACTAGAAATTATCTAGGATTACCTAGGAGACAGCGTTTGGATGCCTTTTTGTTTTTTCTGGATTAGATTAGCCGAGGTGGGAGGACCCGTCCTCGCTGTGGGCAGTACCCTCCAACCAAGGCCCTCTGCATCCTGACTATGCTGCAATGTGCAGCTGCCACCCTGACTTGCTGCCATGATGCTCCATAACCTGAAATGTTGAGCCAAAAAAAGTCTTACATATAGTGCTAGTACCTGGTATTTCATCACAGCAAAAAGAAAAGTGACTAAGAAATTTTCCACATAAAATTTTTAAATTAAAAACAGCTTATATAAACCTGACAAAACAAACACAAAATGCTTCTTATGAAAGAATACACATTGACTGACGCTAACCTAAAGAAAAATTAATAAGCAAAGTTTAATTAGAAATCAAAACCCCCCAAATTTCTGTTATTTTACAGGAACATTCACATGGTCTTAAAGAGGAAACTGGACTCAGCATTCAACTGAACTTGCCCCTTTCTTCCTCCCCACAGGCTTGGTTCTCCCAGGTCCCACCATCACAGCCACCTTCCTTGTGGAGGCCTAAGCCCCCAAGTTCCTCTTGTCTCCACCACCTCCTTCCCCTCAGTATTTTCAGGGTCTGAAGTCCACTGCAAACAATAGAGCTTTATCTGTGGATCCACATCTATGCACACATCACCCAACAAGGTTTCCTGCATCTCTGAGGAGGGTTTTCCCATATCCACAAGCTCCTACTCCTAAAGCCACAAACCATGACTCCGTTTCTGCCTTCTATTATTATTTCTAAAAATTCATGCTATAATCATCTTTTTTGCAGATATATATACCCAAAGCCTCTTATTAACTTATATCGAGATTAATCCCATATTGACAACTACTTGACAGATACTCAATTCATAAATTCATTCACTGGATGCCTTAGTCACTGTTTTATTGTTATGAAGAGACAACAAAACCAACTATTTTATTAACATATAATAAATAATTTTCCCTTGGCGATTATGTGTTCAAGTTATTTGGTTTTTATGTTATGAGATAGGGTCACATTTAGTTGTGCGGGTTGGCCCTGAATTTGCTATGTAGCTCAGGCTATCCTTGAATTTGAAATACTCCTGCTTCTGCCTCCCCAGGACCTGGGGCTACAGGCCTGTACTGCCAAACTCCACTTGCCAAAGTAGGTTTTAAAGAATGAAAATACTGAGTGTAAAAAGTGTGGAAAGATATTCCAGATAAGAGCAATGAATAAATGTTATAATTTTTAATACAGATACTTTCATGTAACTTCCTTAAACAAGAATTATTTTCCATCTCATCTACATTTAGAAAAGTTACAGTAAAACACTCTATGCTTCACTGTAACTACTAGTTTTACCAGCTTCCTCAGGTGTTCCTGACATCTAAATGTTACCAACTGTTACAACTGAAAGCAGTGACGGTCAAGCTGTTGGCATTCAACTTAAAGGCTCTTGGGAATAATGGATTTTTTAGGCTCTGAAAATCCCTGGCTCTAGAGGATTTGGGCACCAAAGGAAGTATAGATACTTTCCATAGTACAAAGGGACTTTACAAGTGAAGATACTACTGACTGAGATGTCTGTCCATCATGAGAAGTGGCCTGACTTCAAGAACAAAGCCACTCCATACAGACTGGGCAGACAGCTTCAGACCAGAATGATGCAGACCTTAACTAAAATTGAGCTGAACTGTCAATAGCCTTCTCACAACACTTAACCTTGTCTTGGTGTCTTTAGAACATCCTTCCTACTTCCAATTCACTGGAAATATCTAGAAAATTTTCAGTCAATGCCAATAACCTCATTTTCAATGGTTCCTTGAACTTGTGTAATTATGGCCCGGGGACCTACATCCCATCTAGAATGCAAAGTACACAGGCGAATATTGTTCACACAGTGCCTAGCTGGATAACTGTTGGATTAGGAAACATTTCTTTGTCTTTATCACAGGCTCCTGACTGGCGTCCCTTCCACTACATGCATGCTCCCACAGCGGCTACCAATGTACAGCTTGGTTATACAGCAAACACAGTTTTGAATACAATACAGCTGTTCATAAAAAACTGAGGAAGCTAGGAATAAACACAAACACAGTGTCCTATTCAGATGACATGGGTAGCTACAGAAAAACAAAAAAACAAAAAAACAATGCTTTTCCTGTTAAGCAAAAGGTCATTATAATCAAGTAAGAAATTTCTCACTGGCCTTTATATTTCATATTTAATATGATACTAAAACATCTTTTTAGGTTTTACTTGTTTTTGTTTTTTTGTTTCAGAGACAGGGTTTCTCTGTGCAGCCCTGGCTGTCCTGGACTCACTTTGTAGACCAGGCTGGCCTTGAACTCAGAGATCCACCTGCCTCTGCCTCCCTGAGGGCTGAAATCATGGTTCTGCACCACCATGCCCTGTTTTTAATATTTTACAACATGGTCTTCCTACCTAGCCCTAACCAGACTGGAGCAATGCTGTGAATGGAGCAGGCTTAAAACTTGCGCACTCCTGCTTCGCCTTTCAAGTGTTGGGGTTTATGTGTGTGCCACCACAACCAGCTACGCTATTAGTGAAAGTTCTGTAAGAGAAACAACATTGTATTACAAACACACAACAACAACCTTGAATCCTAGGTAACTACTTATTATATTTTGTTTGGATTTTGATTGCAGAATTCTAGCAAAAGTGGCAAGGCATCTTCTCTCTGGAGAAAATTAAAGTTGAAATCACCCTAAGTTTTATTTCTTGAAAAGCGATTCATGCATGTGGTCAGAAACAACATTCCAAAGCCCCTGTAGCAAGTGTACACTGGCATGAGTGCTCTTCGGTTACCTGCCATGTTGTCTAGGATATCTGAGCCCCAGTCTCCTTGGAGCACTGACATTAAAATGTTATCAAACAAGTGCAGCTCCTTGACACCAACAATCTTGTCCCGAAACAAGCGCCGTGCTTCATAGGCTACAATTTCTAGCACATAATCTAGTGGATGGTTGGAGGACCCTAAGAAAGGCAAAATTGTCTTTGATTATAGTGAGCCTTAAATTATTCTCAAGTGATATTGTTTAATACAATGTTATGAAATAGAAATATAGTGAGAATCTACATACCATAATTTTGGCAGCAGGTAAATAGAAGAAATGAAAAAAAGGTTAAAATACATTCCTTTAATAAGTCTGCATATTTAAAACACCATTTATAATTGCTCAATAAAATCATTATTTCCAATTTGCATAATTAAAATGGTTTGGCTATAAAAGGAAATGATTTTGTCCTTTCTAAGATCAAATTTGTACAGTGTTAAACAGGATGGAAAAAGAAATACAATAAATTGTTATTCTTTTTTTTTCAGTAGAATTTCTAATGCCTTCTCTTTCTTTTTTTAATTTTTTTATTTATTACAATTTATTCACTTTGTATCCTAGCTGTAGCCCCCACCCTCATCCCCTCCCAATCCTGTCCTCCTTCCCTCCCTCATCTCCTCCCATGCCCCTTTCCCAGTCCACTAGTAGGGGAGGTCCTCCTCCCTTTCCATATGACCTTAGCCTATCAGGTCTCATCAGGACTGGCTATACTGTCTTCCTCTGTGGCCTGGTAAGGCTCTCCACCCTACCAGGGAGAGGTGATCAAAGAGCCAGCCACTGAATTCATGTCAGAGACAGCCCCCGTTCCCCTTATCAGGGTACCCACTTCAACACTGAGCTGCCATGAGCTATATCTGTGCAGGAGTTCTAGGTTATCTCCATAAATGGTCCTTAGTTGGAGTATCAGTCTCAGAAAAGACCTCTGGGCCCAGATTTTTTGGTTCTGTTGTTCTCCTTGTGGAGCTCCTGTCCCCTCCAGGTCTTTCTATCTATCTCCCCCTTCTTTCATAAGATTCCCTGCACTCTGCCCAAAGTTTGGCTATGAGTCTCAGCATCTGCTTTAATACCCTGCTGGGTAGAGTCTTTCAGAGGCCCTCTGTGGTAAGCTCCTGTCTTGTTCCTTGTTTCCGTTTTCTTCAAATGTTCATCCTATTTGCCTTTCTGAATGAGGATTGAGCATCTTACCCAGGGTCCTCCTTTTTGCTTATCTTCTTTAGGTGTACAGATTTTAGTATGATTATCCTATATTATATGTCCAATATCCACTTATAAGGACACACATGGTATATACTCACTTACAAATTCTTATAATTTTAATATTAATAAGCATAATGAAGCTATTTAAATTTAATGTAATAATAGTTGTCATTTTAAATATTATAATTTTTATTACAGTACTTAATGTTTATATTATGAGTACAACTTATAGGATAATTACATGCACACACATACACTGACAAAACTCACCTCCTTCTAAATCATATCTGAACAAGCCAAGAACCCATTGAGTAAGAATACAGGGTGTAAAGAAATAGTGGCTGTAGTCGTCAACTGTGAATTTGGCCCGCACCTGGAAAAGAAAACAGTGCAATCATCTGACTTCCATATATATATTTCCTGTCAACTCACAGAGAGGCCAATTTCTAGGGGTGAGTAAATCTTCAATAGAACTGATTTTTAAAAAATTATCCTACGTAATTTATCCTATACATTTTACTTACATACTTATATACTTTTTGTGGCTGGGTCTCACCCTATATGGCCTAGGCTGGCCTACAACTCCCTATTTAACTCATGTACAATCTTCTTGCTTCAATCATCCAAGGATTGATTCCACATGTCCAGCTATTTATGTCCTTTAAAATATTCCTCATACTCCCAATGGTTGGGGTGGGGAAAGAGTGCTGCTATAGAAACTATAAATAAGTTGATATAACAGTTGAAATTCTAAAGAACCCATAAAACTGAATAAAATGACTCCAAAAGTTTTCTAGTAACGAGAAGTTTTCCAGAATGCTGCTGTAGCTTCAGGAAGCCTCCGAGAAAAGAGCTTAAAGGGCAGCTCCCACCCAACAGCCAGCGTCATTGATCTTCCTGGCATTCTGATAGTTCAACAAATAAGCATATGCAATTTTTTAAGTGACCTGTGCTTTCCTACTCTCCCTCCTTCTACCCAGCCTTGTAAGAGCATCTTCCACAAACACTATGCATACTATTCCTTTTACCTAACAAAATTTCATCTTCAAATACTTCGATTTTCTACTTTTTTTCTAATTCAGTTCACATTTTACTTCCTCCTTAACTACCATGTGCACACACACACACACACACACACAGCTATTCAGTCTGTGCTCTTGCAGTATATAGCTTAAATGTGTTGTTAATGTGACATCAATCACATTGTATTAATCTTGACAAGAAAGAAAAGTGAGGACATCCACAAAGACCAGGATGAAGCCAACAGACCTAGAAACTACAACACAAGCTTATACATACCTGTTCATATACCTGCACCATAGAGCCTGCTAAGAGATAGATTTTTGATGAAGAACCCCAAATAGAATGATTCTTTAGATTTTTGTGCAGAACTGCTTCCAAATATGCTCCATAGATCGTTTGTAACTGTTCTCGTTCTGGGTAGCTAAAGAAGGAAGATAAGAAAAAAGGTAGAAATAAATCAATATTCTAAAATACTATTTTTACATTAGGATATAACAGTGTAAGTTTTCAGACTGCACTGCTCTGAGACCCAGATCTCTGATACTGCCCAGGGAACAGGACAGAGTCATCCCTACTCTCTCTAAAAAGCCCAATTAGAACCCTCAGTGTCTATTCTACATGATAGGAAGGCTTTATAGAAGATTCTAGTCAAACTATTTAAAAGCAAAACTTGTAAAAAGCCACTCGTCTTCAGATTAAAACAGGATATTTTACATGAGAAAAAGCATTTTGAGTTACGTAAAGCCTATAAACAGGGCAGCAACCCAGGTCAGAAGTCTAAGAAAATAAGTAACACAACAAGC
The DNA here is from genome assembly GCA_028658305.1 of Pachyuromys duprasi. Taxonomy (NCBI): domain Eukaryota; kingdom Metazoa; phylum Chordata; class Mammalia; order Rodentia; family Muridae; genus Pachyuromys; species Pachyuromys duprasi. Next base: position 5,804,641 of record CM053747.1, read on the forward strand.
CAATATTGACTTCCATGTAGGTTAACTGGCAACAGTAACATCTCAATAAAGGCAGTGTTTACAGATAAAGTGTAGACAGCAAGAACTTGCAAAGGTGAAAGGTGAAAAATCACACAGGGCCAGGGACACAGAACTCAGGAGTCCCAGTCACACCCAGGATCACAAGGGCGAACGGATGGATTAGATGGACGTCATCCCTATTCGTTTGACCTAACTTGCTTTTCATCATAATCAACTCCTTTTAATTATCTCCATAAATTTAAGCAATATTAGCTTTATGAGATACATAAAGCACTTGTCTAAAATTTACAACTTTACACATTTAAAAGAAATGTGTTGCAGGGCCACCTGCACTCCCCTGGTCACTGCAGCATTATTCAGAACAACCCCCAGACAATACAAACAGGCTAAGTATGCATCACTTGAGGAGTAAAGGAAAAGTAATGTGGCGCATACACACAAGAGAATAAGAGCCAGACAAATGAAAGCCAGGCATTTCACACAATATGGACAGGACTGGAAATCATCATGTTAAACAAAATAGCCAAGCACAGAACTACAGACAAGACAGCACAGTCTCTGTCTGTAGTCTAAAATGCTGTTCTCAGACAAGTGGAGAGTGGAATGATCTTTACTAGAACTGGGATCAGTAAAGAGGTAAGAAGTTTGGGGAAACTGATAATGAGATGAAGCTTCATCTGGACAGGAGCAAGAAGGTCTGGTGTGAAATCGGAGGCACTAATTGTGTACTGCGAATCTCATAAAATTAAAGGAAGGGTTTTTGTAAGATTGGGGACACTTGCCTAGTAAGAGCAAGGTCCCAGGATTAATCTCCAACACTTCAAAAGACAGAACTGAGTATTTCCATCATAGTGATAAATGTAGATATTTAAAGTGACATAGCATTATGCATTAGATAATGTGTCAGAACGTTACATAATACCACATCATCAGGTACTATATATTATGTTGGTTTTTTTTTTAAACTAAAAAGTAAGTACAGACTTAAAGCTACCATTGGCTCCTGTTCCTGACATTTAGGGATACAGACAGTTTTATCTCCTTATATAAAGACCTTACACACTCAAAACTACTGCCAAAAGAAATTTATAGGCTTTCTTCATTTTGAAATATTCTTGATGAGTATCTTGAATAAAATGCAAAAGGCAAACAAAAACTGTGTTGCTGAGATACCTACTCTACGGCACAAAGACGCACAATGGACGTAAACCTTGTGGTCAGCTTGTGTCGTCCCAGTCTTCCTCCAGCCGTCATGGAAGCTACAATCTGAATGTTCTCCAGACCAACCCATTCCAAATTTTCATCATAAAATCCCTGATACGTCAGCACCTATATGTAAACAAACGCCCGTTAGACCACTCTAGTCATATTGAGATCGTGCATCGGTCACTTATCCCCTTGCTGGGACAAAGGACCTCACACAAGCCACATCAGGCGAGTCGTGTCTCACAGTTCAAGAGAACACAATCCAGCCCAGCATGCCTGGAAGGAAACTGCTGGTGCTGCGGCGCCCAGAGTCAGGAGACAGTGACAAACCCTGCCACCCAGATCCCTGCAGCACATGACAAAGTCAGGGCTCCGGCAAGGCTAACGGTGCTGCACACATTTAGAGCGGGTCTTCCTACTTTTACCAACCAGTTCTAGAAAGTCCCCACACACTGACCAGGAGATTTCTCTGTATGCTCATTACAAATCTTATCAATTAGACCATCAATTAATGATGGCATGCAGTATTATCTAAATTTTAAATCACTTTGAAGTGCAACAACGAACCTTTATTTAATTCAGTAATTTAAGATTGAAAGATTTTAAAGTTTTATATCCTGAAAAATGGAATTGTTCTACCCTGCATTCAATTAACGTTATCTGATTTGTCCTCTTTTAAAATGTCGTTCACTCCATTAAACAGTAAAATCCAAATAGACGTATTGGTAATAAGTCTATTATCAATTATTTAAACAAGTCCAGGAGTCTGGAAATAATAAGAAAAATATTTCAGGCTTTTCTATAACTATATTATCATTCTACAGTTGCATAGTCCATATAGAGTTAGCTCTAAAAATCTGGAGCTTTTTAGATGATATAACATACAGGAATAAATGTTTTACATTGAGTAAAAACACGTAACACAAAGCCAAGAAGGAAAGGGGGTTTGGACCCCCAGGCCTATAGAAAAAGGTAACTACTGTCAGAGCAACCACAACCAAACATGCCAAACATGAAACCCCCCTTAATATCAGATGCTGATTCCCCTATAGTTCCCTGATTGGCTAGGGAGGGCAAGTAACAGATTTCCAAATGGGGAATGGCTAACCTAAAACAGTCTTAATTATTTCATGAACTTCAATTCTGATATGTGCTAAATAAAACTGGCGCAAGAGATGAAAAGCAGATTTTATATCTGTAAGAAAAAATACTGGTTCCAATTACAGGTAAATGTGTCAGCTTGGCAAAACTTACCTGCTGGAGAAAAGCCACCAGAGTGCTGGTCCCCCACTTATCAAGCTTGGGCAGGTTGATATCTTTTAGGTACAAAACAAGTCTTTCACAATCTTTCGGTCTGTATACTCGACCAGTATTCGTACTGATTACCATGCAAGTCTGGCTCAGTTTCTGCAGAAGATGCCGAGAAGTAGTCTGAGCACTGCAGTGCACTGTGGCAATCTCCGTGGAACGCAACTGAGAGAAGGCATACCTGAGCAGCATCCTACGAGAGACAAGAGACACTGGGTGGTATCTCACAAGAGACAGGTGATACTGGTGACATCTCACTACAAAATAATGTGTCTAACAAAACACCCCTAGCACTCAATGTGAAACTGGTATCTTTTTCTAAATAATTTTAGATTATGTTGAGAAGGAAAATAATGAATATAGATATGGCTTCCATAAACACCAAAGTAACTCTCTAAGTTTTAAATTGGGGAGGAAATGTGTATTTTACAGTATTCCTAGAATTCCTGTAAATCTCCCAAGTTCAGATTTACAAGGTATATACAACACATTAGTTTTGTTCCTCCACAGTTCACGGAAAGATTTTAAAATCCACAGGAGTTTTGTTTTCTTTTGTTTTGTTAACTACCCAGATTGAACAGATTTAAAAAAAAATTATTACTCTGCCATCATACATGCAAAACTAGTAATTCAGGTTTACCTCTAAAAGACAAATGATGTGGGCACTAAACAAAGGTGGCCTGCTTTAAGCTAGACACTATTTTTAGTAAGAGCTGCACTCAAGTGTTAAATTTATGGCTAAAGCAAACATAATCTGTAAGTGTATATCATGGACTCAACTTTTGTTGTGGCTGTATGTATTTTCTAAGACCACACAATCTGGCAGAGAAAATGACAGTCTTCTCTGTATTCATTTTTTATTAAACAGAAGTTGTGGACATTCCTGGCAAGAGACCCTTGGGGCTCACGGCCTGGGGGGACTTCGGCTGCCCGGACTGTGGAAGTAGTGTGGAGGGTGAGCGGCCTGATGGGGAGCTTGCCCGGAGACCGACAACCAATAGCAGGCTCAGGCTTAGAGATGGTGTGGAGGAACCCATTAGACACTCAACGCTATCTAATGTGTTCTCTCTTCCAGGAATAAACCAGTCTGCACAGGCCCACCCTCGGATTGCATTCACCCAGCTCCCGCTGACTCCGGTGCCTCTCAACCCCTCAGCCTAGAACCCCTGTCCTCACCCCCCAGCTGGACCCTTGGGAGGAGGACAACAAGAAGTGACAATGAATAGTGTCCTTTATAAAGTCTACATAATCATGTAATATAAGCTTATAAGCTTTCAAATCTTTGGGGAGAAAGGAAATAAATTCACAATATGTACCTCTGAAAGCATTTCCTTACCCTTTGCCACACCCCTCTGGTCCTACGAGAATAAATGGCTGTTTAGTATCAGAACTAAGCCAAGGTTTGAAATAATCTAGACCTCGCTGCATGTCAGGAGTCTGAATGACAGGGAGGATGTGGCCACTGCTGAAGTCATCAGCTGTCAGGCTCTCTGGCTTCTTCAACACGTAGGACGCTAGCTGTCCTCGGTCAGAGTCATAGTAGGTGTCCATTGGTCTGTGAGCGTCTGGAGGGGATTCCCGTGCCCAGTTAAAGACCTTGAGAGGAAAATGTTTTAATGAGGATTTTTTTACATATTCATTAAAGTAAATATCTCCATAGTAAATCACCTTTTTTTACCTTCTTTTAAAAAGAAAAAGCTTATGTACATAACACTTCTAAGCAATCTTTAAAAATTAAAATAGTATTTTACCTCAATATGATCTGAAGTAAAATAAAAATATATACGAAAAAACCAATTTGGTAGGTATTTATACATCAAGTTATAACATTATAAACTATGTCTAACTTTAATAGTTGTCTCACAAATTGCAGACTCCAAGAATGCTAAAGCCCTTTATTTCCCACATTCACCAGAACTGCCTTCAGTTACACCTACAGCATTTGCTGAGCAATTTTTCTCCATAACACTGAAAGCGGCTATCTGAACATGCAGGTATTTCAGAGCAGTGTAGAGACAGGTGTTCAACAGTCACAGTGAGAGGCGAGAGGACACACAGCCACAGAGACGCAAACATGGCAGAGAAAGCAACAAATGTTGTCACTAAGTAATAGCGAATGGAACACTGAATCGGTCTTACTTAATTACTCCAAAAAAAGAAAGTCCCTTCAGGGCCTGAGCAATGATTAAGGGCCCTACTTGCTCTTCCAGAGGACCTATGATCAATTCTCAATGCCCATATGGAGGCTTACACTTATCTATAACTCTAGTTGCAAGTGATCCAACATCATATTCTGGCCTCCACAGGCCCAAGCACACACATGGTACACAGACATACATGTAGGAAAACACCCATACACATAAATGAAAAAGAAAACAAAAGTCCCTTATGATATAGAAATTGGCTTTCTAACCAACTGGTTCAAATACAATCTGACATTATTAAAGAAATAATTAAATACCCTAGTTTTTCTAAGTTCTAACAATATTCTATTCTAAAAGATTATCTTAAAACTGTATTCTTAAACAATTAAAGCTACATAAAATGATGAAATTCATTCATATGGCTAAATAGGTTCAAACCTCATTTACACTTTTTTCGTTCCAAGCCTTAGCTTATTATTAAATTCCATAAAATATTAAGAAATTCTAAGTTTGATATATATACACACACGAACATGTGAGCAAACCCATACAGATAAAGATGTCCTGCCAGTCTACCAACATGCATGAATTTATAACTTAACACTGTGTATTTAGAGTTAAGGGTCAAGAAAAGCTGAGGATTATGGCTGAAAAGAGGCTGAAAATGGTACTTACCTCCTTGGTAAACTCCAGACGTGATTTCATATTCAGATTTCCACCCAGTCCTCGTATGAGATTGATAATAAACTGGTCATGATCTCTGCACCCATGGAGGTGGGACAAACCGTTCATCACAGTCCCAACCAAACTCGTTTCTACCACATAGTCATTCTGTTGATTAAAATTCATGGAACCAAGGCAGGAAAGATAGGTATTAACCAACAAATGCCGAACCATACAAATCAACAGACCACTGCCAAAACCCCTTCACATTCATGCCTCTCTTTTATATAGGAAGTATGGATGTTATTCAGTTTACATATGTACTTTGAAAATACAAAATGTATTTTGAACTACAAATGCCAGGATTCTCAAATATATACATTACATACTTCCTCAACCTGAAGAATATACATACGTACTTTTAAACCTTCAGACAATTGCCAAGGTGTGTTAGTTTTGTGCTTTGAGGCCTGTCTCCAATGTGTAACTATCACTAACTTACAGTCTTTAACAGGCAAGATCCAGGTGGTACAAGCTGAGCTCTAGAGGCAACCCTTATTTACATTAACATCCACCCCTGGTTAGGGGCTGTTTTCTCCACTTCCTTTTGCCAACAACATGAGGCACAGTGATGGCAGGCGTCCCAGCCCCAAGCTACAACTGCCATGAGCACCATCAACTCTGCTCTGTTTCCCTGTCAAGACAGACTAAAGATTCTAAAACTATGAGCCAAGACTTCTTTCCTGCCTTAACAGTAACTACTACAATGTACAAACATAACCTACTTATTGTTCCTCTCTCCTCCATGTATTCTAGAATGTAATCATCTTACCCTTTCATATCAAATGTCATAACTAAGTATATGCTCTCTAGAATTACACCTTCATTCAAACATTCACACAGACATTAACATCACGTAAGTTAGCAGATCTGGAGACGTAGGCCCTGCTAGAATGAAATAATTTATCTACAGAAAAGATGCAAGACGCAAACATTAGAAATCTCAGCACCAGGGCCCTATTCACTCACTTCTCTTAACAAACTTGCACTGATAATTCACTAAGAGGCATGACAAGTGAATGCAAAACAATGGGTGTGGGGATAGAAATAAGTAGGAGAAACACCTTCTTCAGACTCAGAGAGCAAGGAAATCTTCCTTCTCTAAGAACTGGGGAAAACTAATTAGTTTGCAATATTTTAACACTTGTGTTAATTTCTCTAGCTTCCATCCTCACAAAGGAAAAAAAAACAAACATAAAAGCATCAAAAATTATAACAAATTTTTAACTTTTGTGTATTTTTGATCAATATCTAGATCAAGTTCAGACTGACAGTCATTTGACAACGAAGAAACTGTTAATTCTGTTTAATATGTTTACATTTTTCATAAAATTAATAACATGAAAATAGCCACATAAAGTTTTTAAAAATCATGTATGCATGGAAACCCACTGCGCTCTTGTACCCGTGCCTAATGGTGGAGCACTCCAAGACAGCAGTTTTCCTCTGTGCTGGTGAATGGGGAGGGGGTGCTCAGGCGGTACTCTCGGGCCCCAGATAAACCCTTCTCTAGGAAGGAAAGTTCTCACTAGCTTTGATTTCGCATTTTTAGATACATTTTTAGAAGCACTGTATAAGCAAATGCTTCGAATATTACTATAAGTAACTCACTGTCCCTTTTGAATTTTAGTATTAGCTTAATAATGCAGTTAACATGAAATACATGTGGGTAATTAACAGTAAAATGAAACAAGATTGTTTCTCTACTGGGAAGAAAACAATCAAGTATTCAGGCTTTTAAGTAAATTCAGCAGGATTCTATAGACGTAAAAATGAAACCGTAGCTAATTAAAGTAATGTAAGTGGACAGGAAAGGAACACCAATGGTGACATCTACTCCACATCCCAGTCCCAGCAGAGCACTACCACACGGGAGCAAAGGCAGACACAACTCCCGACACTTCACACTCCACTCATCATGGGATACCATGGGCAACTCACCTGCTTTAAAACCCACTGTAAAGCTTTTGAAAAATAATCTGCAATCCAGTTTTCAAGATTACTTCTGTATTCAACAGGCTGATTTCTCAACCAAGACTTTATGAGGGAATTAAGATCTGTTTCTTCATCACTACAAGAGATTAACACAAATATACAAGTTACTTAGGAAGACACTGTCAACTTACTTCAAATTAACTCCTGTTCCTACAGGCATCATTCCATCAAGTATTTCATCTGTTAGCACAGACAGCAGGCATCAGTGACATCTGTGTGTGTGTGTGTGTGTGTGTGTGTGTGTGTGTGTGTGTGTGTGTGTGTGCTGTAGAACATTAGCAGTTCTCAAGACCCTACATAAAAGTTTTCATTAGGAGGAGGATACAGGATTCCCCGATCCAAGATGGCGGCACTCTGCAGAGTCTTAGTACAGGAATGTACTGCCCTCAGGGCAATTGTGTTGCGGACTCCTAAACTCCTGTGACCCTTGTTGTTTCCCCAGGGCCAGATATGTACAGTTGTAAAGTACCACCCTCCAACCTCCTAGTTACTCCTGCCATCCTGAAGAGGACTCTGGGATTCCAGAGATATGCAGATCCAACCTACTAGTCACAGCTCTACTGTTTTGAGAAGACCAGCAAGACCTCACAGGATCACACATGTTAGAAACCCATGCACTAATTCCCTACCTATAGGTCCAACTGGGACACAATCAGCACAACAGAGCCATAGGCTACCTGAGGTGATCCAGCACCACAACTAGGGCTCCTCTGACATGCCTGAGAAGCCTTGCAGGCGCCAGGAACTACCAGCCAACACCAGGAACAACCAGATAGCTAAGGGCCAGTGTAAAAACACAACAGAAATCATGGCAATAAGCTATAGATATCCTAACACAGCTGAAACATAGAAAATTGACCTTAAATCTATTCTTATGAAGCTAGTAGAGGACTTTAAAGAGAAAATGAATAAATCCCTCAAAAAATAAAAAAAAAAAACCCACAGGAAAACACAATCAAACAGAGGCCTTTAAAAAGGAAATGAATAAATCACTTAAGGAAATACAGGAAAACACAATCAAGTGAAAAAATAAATAAAATGGTTCAAGACAGGAAAATGGAAATAGAATCGATAAAGGAAACACAAGCCAAGAAAATCCTGGAAATGGAAAACTTAGGTAAGAGAACAGAAACACAGAGGTAAGCATGACCAAGAGAATACAAGAGATGAAGGGGAGAATCTCAGGCATAGATGATACAATTGGATACAATTGATACATCTGTCAAAGAAAATATTAAATCCAAAAAAATTCCTGATATCTAAGAAATCAAGGACACCATTAAAAGATGAAACCTAAGAATAAGAGCAACAGAAGAAAGAGAAGATTCCTGGCTCCAAGGAACAGAAAATACTCTCAAGAAAATAGTAAAGGAAAATTTCCCCAACCTAAAAAGAGAGATGCCTTTAAACATAGAAGAGTCCTTCAGAACACCAAATAGATTAGACAAGAAAAGAAATTCTTTCCACCACATAATAATTAAAACACTAAATGGACAGAACAAAGGAAAAATATTAAAAGCTGTAAAGGGAAAAGGCCAAGTAACATATAAAGGCAGACCTATCAAAATCACATGTCTTGCAGACCCAAAGAAACCACAGATATCAGCCCAGACTACTAAACCCAGCAAAGCTTTCCGTCACCAGAAATAAAGAAAACAAGATATTCTATGACAAAACCAAATTTAAACAGTATCTATACACAAAACCTACAGAAAATACTAGAAAGAAAACTCCATCCCAAGGAGGTTAACTACACCCAAGAAAACACAGGATATAAATAACTTCATTTCAGTAAAACAAAAATAAGACAAGGACACAAATACACCACAACCACCAACATTATGATAAAAGAAACTAACAATCATTGGTTATCAATATCTCTCAACATCAATAGATTCAACTCTCCAATAAAAAAACAGGCTAACAGAATGGATGTATAATCAGGACCCAACATTCTGTTGCATATCAAGAACCATACCTCAGCAACAAAGATAGACATTACCTCAGAGTAAAGGGCAAGAAAAAGGGTTTTCAAGCAAACAGCCCCAAGAAGCAAGCTGAAGTAGCCATCCTAATATCTAATAAAATAGACTTTCAACCAAATTTAATCAAAAGAGATGAGGAAAAATGTAATTTTCATCAAAGGAAAAATCTGCTAAGAGGACAACTCAACCCCAAACATGTATGCTCCAACTACAAGGGCATCCATATTTGTAAAAGAAGCATTACTAAAGCTTAAATCATACATCAGTCCCCACATATTAACAGTGAAAAACTTCAACACCCAACTTTCACCAATGTACATCGAGACAGAAAGTAAATAGAGAAATAATGAAACCAACAGATGTCATGAACCAAGAAGCTAAACAATAAGGATGACCCTAGGGAAGATGCTTTAATCCTCATTCAGAAGGGCAAACAGCATAGACATCAGAAGTGAGAGAAGACAGGGAACAGGAAAGGAGCCTACTACAGAGGGCCTCTGAAAGAATCTACCCAGCAGGGTATCAAAGTAGATGCTGAGTCTCATAGCCAGACTTTGGGCAGAGTGCAGGGAATCTTATGAAAGATGGGGGAGATAGAAAGACCTGGAAGGGACAGAGCCAAAGGGGAACAACAGAGGCAAAAAATATGGACCCAGAGGGGCCCTGCAGAGACTGATGTGCCAACCAAGGACCATGCATGGAGATAACCTAAAACCCCTGCACAGATGTAGCCCATGGCACTTTCTCAGAAAATTGGAAACAGCTCACCTCAACTCCCAGCTATAACACTCCAGCAAATATACCCAAAAGATGTTCCACCATACAACAAGGACATCTGTTCAACTATGTTCATAGTAGCTTTATTTGTAATAGCCAGAATCTGGACACAACTTGGATATCTCTTAATGGAAGAATGAAGGAAGAAACTATGGACATTTACACAATAAATTACTACTCAGCATGAAATCTGCAGGTAAATTGATGGAATTACAAAAGATCATCCTGAGTGAGGTAACCAAGACCCAGAAGACACACATGGCATGTACTTATAAGCAGATTTTAGAAATATAGTACAGGATAGACATACTACAATTCACAGACCCCCAAAAATAAAAGTAACAAGGAGAACCCAAGGGAGAAATAAGTGGCTAAAGAGAGGGAACAAGATAGGAGCCTAGTATAGCTGTCCTCTGAGAGGCTCCACCCAGCAGCAGTTCGAAACAGATGCTGAGACTCACAGCCAAACATTGGGCAAAGCTTAGGGAGTCTTGTGGGAAAGTGGGAGGAAGGATACAAGGACCTGAAGGTGACGGGAACTCTACAAGACCCACAGAGCCAACCAACCAGAGCCCAGAGGGGCTTGCAGAGACTGAAGCACCAACCAAGGACCATGCATAGACTGGACCTAGGACTCCCTACAGAGATGTAGCAGATGGGCAGCTCAGGCATCATGTGGGTTCCCCAGTAAGGGGAGCAGGGCTGTCTCTGAAATGGACTCTGTTGCCTCATTTCTGATCACTCCCAACTGGTGGGGCTGCCTTGCCAGGCCACAGGAAAAGAAGATGTGCTCAGTCCTGATTCAACTTAATGAGCTGAAAGGAGTAGGGTCTACCTTATGTGAGGAAAAAGGGAGAGGGAAGGGGGGAGGGGAGAGACAGTGGGACCAGGAGAAGCGGAGGTATGGGGCTACAACCCAGGATGTAAAGTGATTTAATTAATTTTTTTTAAGTTCTCATTGGATCTCTCCACAGATGAATACTTAGCAAACATCAGGTGAAACAATGGAAATCCAAAAGATCCAGGCTATAGTACACAGCAGCCCAAATGTTATCTATAGCTCCAGTTTACACGACATCACACATATTTGTTGTGCCTCACATTGCCAGTACATGTGCCACCACCAATGTACAATCCTCTGCAGCAGCATGAGAATCCCTGCTAAGTATTCACAGCATGAGGTATATAACTTTTTATCCTCCGTAAACATTACTCTCACTCCTTTTGGAAGTCTTTCTACTATGTTTAATTAATTAATGTAAAATATACAATAAATATTGAATAAAATGTTAAATTTACCTGTAAACTTACCCTTTATTATAATAGTCTCACAAGATTTTAACACTGAATAAATGATGTTCATATAAATATTACATAACTATATACCTAAAATAACACTTTTTTAATAATTAACCCTATTATCAACTGAAGTTCATGATTAGTTTAATGTTACCAATAATACTTGCAGTTAAATACTTTTAAGATATAATCTAAACTCAAGTAATTACAGCAATGCATCATTGACAGTATAGAATGGCCTCAAAATGCCCTGAAATATAGGCAATGAATAACAAATTCTAAACATTTTTGCCAAACTATAACTCATTTAGGAAAATACAGTTGGTCCCAACGTCAATGCTTTTCCAGTTCACCAGAAAAGTGAAAAGTATTTAGGAAAGGGGTTTTCAAATTGTAAATGCCAAGCTTAGGTTATAGGACCTATATAATACCTGAATTAGTCTTAAAGTCTTATGAATTTAAAGCTCTATAACTAAGATATGCTACTTGGATTTAGATACTATGTACTAGTGCTTACTGAGTATGCTTACATATCTAAATTCAATCACAGTATCTTAAAATTTTTAAAGGAAATCAAGTATGTGTTATTTCTCTTAAAGAAAACAATACTTAAGAATTTTGAAGTTATAACCAAATTACTAAAATAATTTACATAGACTAAAACAAGCCCTGAATCAATTAAAATCCAATCAAAAACTCAAATAATAGATACAATCAATATGAATATACTATTCTTTTTCCCCCTTTGTTTTTTTGAGACGAGGTTTCTCTTGGCTGTACTGGAATTTACTCTGTAGACCATGCTGGTATCAACTCACAGAAACTCACCTGTCTCTGCCTCCTGAGTGCTAGGATTGAAGGTGTGCACCATCCCCACCCAGGTATTCATTCTATTCTTAATTAATTTAGCTATGAAACCAAAATGATAACTAAAAAGAATATTCTCATATATAGTACAGAAATGATCTGTGGCTTACCTAAGAAATATCATTCCCATTCTAGATATTGTGGCTGGCGAAGCACAACTTAAATCATGAGTCTCAAATACAAAGTTAACATTTGGACCAAACTGAATCCTTTCTCCACTGGGCATAGTGAGCAGCCGATTATCATCCAGAACAGAATTCAGAGATTCTATCCACTCAGGGTCAATGTCACCATCACAGATTATCCATGAGTTAACATCTATTTCCAAGATACAAGAATGACATTTAAAAAATCATACACACATACATACACACAGACACAGACAGACACACACACACATTGGGATATGCGAAAGGCTGTAACAGTCCAACACAAAGGAATAAAGTGACTTTGATTACTTAGCACTAATTTCCATTTTAATATAAGAGCAGAGATGAGCAAGCTCGAGTGTCACAGGAGACAGTGCTACACATGTGGTAGACAACCCATGGGCAATCCTGCATCTACTGTCCACAGAGCAGCGACAACCCATACAATAGCATTTTGTTTATCGCTAATCAGTCTGAACTCACAGTGTCCCTTACAACATGGTATGGATGACAAGTATTTCTGTTTCAATGAGACACCTCTAAAATAATCTCCTGATCTATGTGTTTGGTCACATCATGAGAATAAACAAATGTTTGCTACACAATGACTCCTCTAGAAAAAATAAGAAACCTAATTTTCATGAGAAATAAAGTACTTTGATTTTAGTATATTCAGGATGATCTGAAATGGAAAGAGCCGTAAAGAGGTTGTATATATACAATGCTTGCTGTCTTTTCAAGGGCAAAAACATTTTATCCATCCTTCCTAAAATCAGAGTGGTTCAAATTGTACTTAAAAACAATTCATAGAGGGAAATGTCACCCATAGTGTGAGAAAGGGTAGTATGTAGACTTTATTTAATGTAGCATTACAAGAAGGAGGAAGAACAACAGCAACAAAAACAAGAAAAGCAACACGGAGGAGGAGAAAAACTGCACTGAAAAGCCTTCCAATGGCATCAATTTCTGAATAATTACCAATGGCTTTAATTAAAAGGCTGCTAATTAAATTAAGACTTGACAAAGTAGCCAACTGTGATTCTAGTAAAAAAATAATAATACTCTTTAAAATCAAGTCAATTCAAGTATGGTGTTGGCACAAGCCTTTAATACCAGCACTGTGGAGGCGGAGGCAGGCAGATCTCAATGAATCCAAGGCTAGTCTGGTCTATGTAGCAAGTTCTAGGCCAAGGCTACATTGTGAGATCCCATCTCAAAAAATACAAAAACAAAAAACAAAACAAAACAAAAAACAACACAAATAAATTAAGAAAATCTAGACCAAGAAATAAATTGTTTTACCACTTCAAATTTCAAAATAACTAAAAATGCCATGTTCATGCTGACAACTTAAGGATGTTCAAATACACCAGTTAAATTAACAAGGCAGATGTCAACTAATTAATCCAATATTTTATATGCATCCAGTAAATCAGTTGTAAATTATATTTTAATCAATTTACTCTGAGTTTTGATTATATTAAAAGTTGCTATCACGTGATAAGTCAAGTGACAGCATGACCCAAGCACAGTTGGTGGTGAGTGCCTATAATTTCAGCATTTTGAGGCTACAGCAAATAGGTCCAGGCCGCCCTGGACTACTCTGTCTCAACAAAAGAACAGTAAAAAAAAAAAAAAAAATAGTGATGTCTACTAAAATACCAAAAGAACATCATTATAAAGTGTTTTAAGTCACACATACACATTAATAAGAACATTATAATAAACAGGCTATTCTATTCTCTAAAGTTAATAAATTAGACAGTAACCAACCTTGAGGCTCACGAACTACTTGGCGGGCACTATTTGTCAAAACACCATCAGACCATTCTCTTGTATCCATGTCAATATGTCCCAATAACTGATGTCTGGGCATAGCTTTGGGATTCATAGTGTATTGCTTTACTACTTTGCCAATTTTACAAAGTGCAGCCCTTAACATTCTCCAAAGGGTAGACTTGCCAGCACCACTTGGACCAACAATAACAACTCCTGTCCTCTGGCGCAACTGTTCATACAATTCTAGAGCCTTCTTCATCTGGTAAAAAAGAAAATATGTTCACATGTGATTCACCACATTCAACCATACTCTGTTCAATTGTCAAAAACACTTTTGTACTGGAAATGCAAATTAAGTCGGATGTCTGCATTGTAAAATAAAACCTCAAGGAGACCACTCTCTAAATAAATCAGAACACATTTACAATTTGATCTGTAAGCTCAGCATCCTTTATTTTGTTAAATCATTTATTCATTCAAACACATGAATTTACTCCGTTACTATTTCATACTCAATAAAAGTTAAAGGGAAATGTTCAATTTAAATAATCATATGTGCCACATAAAGAACTGCTGCTGGAAGAATTCCTACTAATAAATTATCAAGGTGCAACTAAATTTTATGTAATCAATAAGCAAAAGTTTATATGACCCATCTATCACTATAAGATGCTGTGATGAGCAGGAATAAAATGTTGAGCAAAAGCATGCATAGATGCTGACTTTCATGAAGATTATTATCTGTTGAAGAGTTAATACTAATCTAATATATAATTAACATTAAACATGCATGGATGATGGCAGTGAGGACACAGCACAACAAGAGTCCTTAATCAGACCTTGAGTAAGATTAAAGTTGAAAGACGAAAAATATAAGGTAACTGATAAGGATCATTAATAAGGACTAACTAGGAAAGGCATTAACCTATTCTAAAATATCCCCAACACTTACCTGATTGGGTATGACTTCATAATTTGCCTCCTCAAAGACTTGCTTTAATGCAGCACTGAGCTCATTGTATTCTACATCTTTAAAGTCAATCCCAGGAAAGACATCTTTGATCAGTGCATCAAATCGGGTGCAATCAGCAAAGGTGAATTTTGACATTGTATTAAGCCTCAATGCTTGTACCACAATGTGATTTTCATTAACTACAGAAAAAAGTTGCATTTTAAAATTGTTTTTATCAATTAAATAACAAAATAAGTAAGCAATAGCCTTGCTATTAATTATTAATTATTAAACAGCATGCTAGACACACTTAAAAGCAATACATCGTAAGTGCTACACTTCCTTTTCTATGTTTTTTGACTGATGAGAAATAAACTGCATGGAATTTGAATCACACTAAAAATCTTTTCCATTTGTATAATGCTTTACCTTTTATGTCATATGCTCCTCTAACAATCAAGTAGTTTAGAAATAGTTATCATTATTATTTCAGTTTTACATACAGGAATATTAAGTCTCTAAGACAATGGCAACAGTAAATGTTACAATTAGGATTCTAATCCAAGTAAACCCACTCAAGGTTCATTTATCTACAAATTTTGATGTAATTTGCAAATAATTTCCTTCCTGAAATAACAGTGTAAGCCAGAAGCAGTTCCCAATTTCTGTGTTACAGCCCTTTTGGAGGTTAAACAACCTTTGGGGGTCACTTCAGACCATCAGAAAACACAGATACATTACTATATATAACAGTAGCAAAATTACAATTATGAAGTAACAATGGAAATAATTTTATGGTTGTGAGTTACCACAACACAAGAAACTGTATTAAAGAGATGCAAATTAGAAAGGTTGAGAACCACTGCTCTAAAGAGTAATCTTTGATTCATCTTGATCAAACTGGCTCAAAAAAACATTCTTAGGCTAAGTGTAAATGCTAACATCATTAACAGATTCTTATTTTAAAGTATATTCCAGACTAAGCAATAAAAATAAAAGGCAAAGACATTATATTTGGGTTTTCAGTCATTTCCCCAAAGTTGCTGAATATAATAGATAGAAATAAGTGTGACAGATCCCACATTTATTTCAAGTACTAAATTCATAACCATCTCTATTTACTGCACATGAATTTTGAATATTTCTTCAAAATCATCAAAAATAAAAGTTATATAAGTCTTTCACAAACAACTGTCCACCTTTCCATGTCAAACTAGCAGAAGAGCTCAAGTAACTTCCTTGTGAACCATTAATATTTAAAGAACAAACAAATAATTTCATGTCGTCCTCTTTCTATGCTCATATTTTTAGTCTTTCTTCAGATTGAAGCTTTACTTCCACTACTTTCCATGAAACTAAACCAGGCCAGAAATTGCTTAACTTTTGTTTTTATTATGAATTTTTTTCTTTTTCCTTCAATTGTGATTGATAGTTTCGTAACTTAATTTTTAATAGCAACCTGAAATGATTAAGACTGAACCTTTCTGAAAGAACACAGGGGTCATTTAATCTATACAGATGGGACAAAAGTATTTGCTTGCTATGACCCAAGTATGGTCTGAGTACACGCTGACGCGAATAGTTCAAGTTACACATAAATGATGAAAAGAAAAATCTGTACAAAACAGCAATAATATCAGCACCTACTGCCCAGGGTGAGAGGTACAGCTTAATGTTAGCTGCCTTGCTTTGAGGATGAGACAGACTTGGTGACATGTTTATAGCCAAAAAGCAAGAATCAGGAAAAATTACAAGTTTAAAGCAAGAAGACTGCCAGCACCATCTTCATCAAAGGAGGAATGCCAACACAAAGGTCATGTGATGCCATGTACCTGGCAACAGAACATGATAAACAGAGCATGTATCTCTGCCTCCTCTCCACTAAGGGTCTCATCTAATCACAGTTTACTGCCTTCATCTGTTAGAAGGAGAAACACTGTGACATGTGCCCAACAAAGTCTTCTGTGCTCCACTGAACAGCTATAAACAGAAACCAGGAGAACAGATCCCTAGAATGTCTGCACGCAGGATCTCATCATGTTTCCCAGGCTGGCCTAGAACCTCATCTTCCTGTTTCAGCTTCCTCAGTTCTAGGACTAGAGACAACCATCACAGCCTGTGAATCTACTGAACATTAATTTTAGAAAGCAAGAGGATTGGACCATTCTTTACACACCACTGCTACTTCATATGCAACGTACCCTTGAATTTTCCTGTTAGACTAAAACTGGGAAAAAATAATAATAATATATAAACTTTAATTTTAAAAAAACACAGCAAAATCACTTACTTAATTGATACAAGTATACCACACTAATATAAAATATTGAAAACAGACAAGCTCTGCAAGGTTTACAGAAATTATCTATATCGTATCTCTAACCTTTCAGTAAAACACACTATTCTAAATTAAAGCACGTTTTTAAAGTTAAGAACTTTAATTAGAATAATCAGACATACCATCTTGTTTCATGCCATTTTTCTTCAACTGTCTCAGAAGATTACCACTTCCTCTCAGAACTGTCTTCAAAGCTCTCAATCCCCAATCATAATGCTGCTGAGGTGTCAAAAGTTCCCTGAATAGAGATGTAGAAAGGTTAATTCTGCAAGAACTTACTTTTAGCAGCAATCCAAAGAAATGTAGATTGACACATAGAAATTAATAAGAATTTTGTTACTTTACACAAGAAAACTAATCACACCACATGATCACTCAAGAAAGCAACTGAAGAACGAATCACAAGGAACAAGGATAAACTCATCATGAACACATAACTTTCCTAATGAAGCCATTAAAGGACAAGTAGCTATTACCATTATTCATAAAATCCATGATAAGTCAGCTTACTCTTCCACCTTTAGCACCATACAAGTTCCCTATTACCCAGTAAATGATATGAGTCAGAATTGTAGGTTGTCCAGGGTGCTAAAAATTAATCTCTAATTCTATAAACAAAACATGTGAAAAGATCCCTCTAAAGCACCATAGCTTCTGAATGGTCAGCTCGGAAACTGGTCATTTCATAGAACAATCCAGTATAAATATTGTGAAGAAAAATTTTATCAAGTTAATGACAATTAATAAAAAGAACAGCTTTAACACAGATGTTTTGCTGAGTATGGAGGCACATGCCTTTAATCCCAGTACTTGGGAGGCAGAGGCAGGAGGATCTCTGTGAGTACGGGGCCAGCCTGGTCTATAAAGTGATTCCAGGGCAGCCAGGTCTACAAGCTCACTGGAAAAATATGAAAAAATGAACATACAAAGCAATCATCAGAAACACAAAATATGGTTGTTAAAATGGAAGAACTCACCTAGCTAGGTTGAAAATCGCTACCAGCTTCCTGCCCAGTTCTTTAGCATCTTTGAAGCCCTCTGAATACAGAATCACTTCTGCTATGAGATCATTGTCTGGACGCGACATTGCCACTGGCCTGAAAAGCTGTTTGAGATTATCTGGAAGTTTTTGTCTTCCTCCATAACCCTTTCCAGCAGGATTCATGGTGATAAAAATTCCAGAATTAGAATTTATTTCTACCTGAAATATTAATTTAGAATACAGGCATCAAAGACTTTAAAGAGAGGAATTTTTGAAATACAATTTCAACACATAAGTCCAACATCTTAGCAAAAGCAGCCCCAATATAATAAGTACATCCTTATGTAATACATGATGACCAGCTTAGGAACTCACTGCGTGAGAGTGGGTTTCCTTCATAAGTTGCCAAAGAACCAAAGTTTAAGAGTACATAACTCACTTCAGTGTCTATTTACTCTGTGTCTCTCGTATTCATATCAAATAGTGATTAAAAACATAAGTTTTGAAAATTAGACAAACTTCCAACCTACACTTTTTGCTTTAAGCTTGGTTTCTTCAGCCATAAAGTAGAATAGCAGTATTTGCTTCCAAAGCATAAACTCGGTATTAAATGAGGTGATATATTGAAGCACTATATACAGTATGCTAGTTCAGAAACCTGAAAGTCATCTCACAGCTACAGAGGGAGCAGTGCCCAGAGAGCAATTCCCGAGCAGGAGTCAAGCCAAGCAGCACAGGGTGTCCCTACCTCTTTGCCAAGCAGCTCACATACAGTTCTATGATTCTTCAAAGCATCCTGAATGGTCTGGATCTGCATGGAAACGGCTGAAAGTACAGCTTCCTCTAGTCTATTGAACTCATCAAAGCAACCCCAGGCCCCACACTTCACCAAACCAACAAATATTCGGCCCATTGACTTCACATCAATGCCCTGAAAAAATAAAAACAATTTTCATTTAAAAATGATGAAAATCTCTAGAGCTAGTAATAATTTGATATTATGTGCAGATAAAGTAATCATTTCACCCACCAACATCTTCTTTGTTTTGTTTTGTTTTGTTTTGCTTTTAAGATAAAAATTAAGGCAAGAACAGTGGTGCATGCCTGCCATCCTTGCCCTTGGAGGCCAAGACAGAACAACAGTGAATGTCAGTCCAACCTGGGCAAAACAGAGTGGTCTGTGTCAAGGAAAGTCTGGGAGTTGGGGTGGTGGGAAATTAAGAAGTAATTCCTTCAAAGTTCAGGGCAATTTCAAGGATGTTCTCAAAAGAACATAGAACTAAGTAAAGAGAAGACTTCATTTCAGTTGTTTCAGTCAGAATAAGAACCCTACATTAAATGTTAAAAGCACAAAAATTCAGTATTGCTCTTACTAAAAATGTTTTTGTCTAGTGTAATAGCAATATTCATGGTATATTTTTATTTTTTATCTATTTTCTTAATTAATTTTTATTAATTATAATTTATTCACTTTGTATCCCAGCTGTAGCCTCCTCCCTTGTCCTTTCCCAACCCCTCCCTCCCTCTTCTCCCATGCCCCTCCCCCAACCCACTGCTATGGGAGGTCCTCCTCCTCTTCCATCTGACCGTAGCCTATCAAGTCTCATCAACACTGGCTGCATTATCCTCTTCTGTGGCCTAGTAAGGCTGCTCCTCCCTCAGGGGGAGATGATCAAAGAGCCATCCACCGAGATAATGTCAGAGACAGTCTCTGTTCCCATTACTAGGACACCCACTTGGATACTGAGCTGCCATGGGCTAAATCTGGTTATCTGCATGCATGGTCTTTGGTTGGAGTGTCAGTCTCAGAAAAGACCCCTGTGCCTAGATATTTTGGTTCTGTTGCCCTCCTTGTGGAGCTCATGCCCCCTCCAGGTCTTGCTATCTCCCCCTTCTTTCATAAGATTCCCTGCACTCTGCCCAAAGTTTGGCTATGAGTCTCAGCATCTGCTTTGATGGGTTGAGCCTTTCAGAGGCCCTCTGTAGTAGGCTCCTGTCCTATTCCCTGTTTTCTCCCTCTTCCAATGTTCATCCCATTTGTCTTTCTGAGTGAAGATTGATCACATTATACAGGGTCCTCCTTCTTGCTTAGCTTCTTTAGGTGTACAAATTTTAGTATGTTTATCCTATATTGTATGTCTAATATCCACTTTTAAGTGAGTATATACCATGTGTGTCTTTCTGCTTCTTGGATATCTCACTCTGAATGATCTTTTCTAGTTCCCAGCACATTTCTTCACAATAACTCTCTTTATCAAATTTGAGAAGTGCACTGTGTACACTGTGTACAGACTCTCTATATCTTACTTTTTTGTTTAATTGATTTACTATTAGAATGACTTTAAACTGAATATGGTAATTAAGCTCATGATGTTGGCAACTGAGACACTGGGGGAAAAGGACCACATGGACCCAGGAGTTTGTAGTCTTCATAGACAATACAGCAAGTCATCACCATTAGTCAGTCAGTGATTTGAAAACAAAAGTCTTTCATGTGTATACATGAAATAACCCAGCCACTTACAACAGTATGTTTTCATTCTCCCATACCTCATCACAATTAAAAACTAAAACTTGTCTCCCAAGAAGTCCACCAAGAGCCTTTACTGACTCAGTCTTCCCAGTCCCAGCAGGTCCATAGGGATTCCCTCCAAGGCCCATCTTCATAGCCTGAGTGAGAGTCAGGTAGCACTTGTCTGTCAGTGGCGTATAAACCAGCTTGGGAGCATTCCCCTGCATAAAGGAAGCATGGTGTTAGCTCACTCACATCCTATTCCACACAAGCTGGAAAGTGGAACCTGGAATACAGCTTCAGTATTTCTTATGCACACATACATTATAGCCTCAAAGACCTAACCAGGGTCAAGATTGCAAACAGTCTCTCTCATTCTTAATAGGGGCACACTCCAATACTACGCCTGATCCAAATATTTATTACACAGGAAATATGCCACTTCATATTTGTTAATTCACACAATTTAGTTCCTGAGACCTCAAAGTAAAAAAAAAATCTTTAAAATTCTTATTAAAATGATTAATTTAAAAAGTGAGCCAGGTGCAGTGGTACACGCTTTTCATCCCAGCACTCAGGGAGGCAAAGGCAGGGAGATCACTGCGAGTTCAAAGCCAGCCTGGTACAGAAAGCTAGTCAAGGACCTTGGCCGTCCTGTCTTGAGAAACCCTGCCTTGAAAAGCCAAAAAAAAAAAAAAAGAGAGAGAGAAAGAGAGAGAAAAGTGAGTCTCAGGTTTTCTGTGCTATAGGAAGAAGATAACTCCAGTTCCTTCAGTCATTTGTAGAATGTGTTATTGTTTTCTTTAAAGGGTCAACTAGCTGCACCCCTGAAAAAGGCAGAGAGGATACAACTGGATTTTATAGAATAAATTACATGAATTAGATCTTTTATCTGAAAAATACTTTTCCTTTCAAACCAAAACAACCAGCAAAAACATTGTAGCACATTCACAATCACAGCGCGCGTGGAAACACAGGCTGTTCCCCTGCCGTACTGGAGCTGCCTGCACATAATCCGCTTGAATTAAAGAGGGCACGAAACTCAACACAGATGTTCCTACAGGGAGAGATACATCTCAGAGAAGTCGGTGACGAAGGGAATGCCAACATTTCTGTAAGTTGAATGTCTTGTTTTTTCTTATATAGCACATTGCAAATTTTGCCACAAAAAGCAGTAAAAATGAAAAACTGAAATAGAAATACTATGTTTTCCAATAACAATTTCCTTCAAATAGTTTCTAGCCAGAAAAATCAAATGCTTCTCCCAATATTCTTACCTGGTACTCGTATGTATACTGAAGTTCAGAATCCACCATTTGAACATAACATGTGTGGTCACTTTTCATATAGAATCTAACTTGTTTCTTCCAAGCCCAGTCCTCAGTTGTATGAACTTGAACTTGGTTTAATTGTTTCACAATATCAATGTTATGAATAATATCAAGAATTAGTGCTTTAAGCTTAAGCTCCAGAATTCCTGATTCTACACATAAAAACAAAACACAATGTTAGGGTGTGAGCTGCACCATGTATACACATGTGCTATGTGACTCTAAATGGCAGCTTCACACTGCAATACTGTGATAAACAAGTCATGGAAAATGGAAGTAAACAAGAAATAAGAAAAACTGTAAAAGGCATAAAATTCAGTCGGGTGAGAAGTCCAAGCGAGCAAGCACACCCCTCCCACTGCCTCTCTAAATGCAGCAAAACCCCACATGGAGCGGCTCTTACAGCTCAAAAAGTAAGGAACTGGGCCAGAATTATAACTGCTAGAAGGCCAACAGGAAAGTTACATTCTTTTGTTATTGTTCCTTTGGTATACCGAGTCCCAGGCCCTATAGAGTCAGAAGTTGAGCTTGGTACAGAATGGAAATCTAGCAGGCCTCTAGTTAAAAGTTTGAGAGACAGGAAAGTTCCGATGATACCTTAAAACACTGGCAGCTATGACCCAGATGGGCAGAAAGTTCCAGCAAGAAGGAATCTTCCTCAAAAATGTGAAGAGGAATCCTTCAGAAGATTCCTTTTCTCAAAAGGGAAATCAGAGAAATCCTGGGATGACAACAGAGGCGGGTGATACTGGGACTTGCTTATGGACTCTATGATGCCAAGAGGTGACACTTGGGGAACTTGCCACTGTCATCACACACCGCAGAGAGGAGTCAAACAGCAAAGTCTGGGGAAAGACTGGCACTGGAGCCACATCCCAGAACTTGTGACTCAGGCCACTAAATCAGAACTGGCCACTTGTGCCTGAGAGTTAGGGAAGACCCAGACAGACCCTTGTAACAATAAGAAATGCCCAGAAATGGGGAAAGAGAATAGGTTTTGTGGATGGACTTGGGGAGGGGTGAGAACAGGGGGGGAAAAGGAGGTAAAGAGTACTTGGAGAGATGTCTGGAACTCGGGGGGAGGGGGGGTTCCGAGGGTAGTGCAGAAACCTACTGCAGAACAAACTCCCTAGAATCAACGAGAATGACCAGGTGAAGTCCCCTAGTAATGGGGAATACAGAGCCCGAACTAGCCATCCTCTACAACCAGGAAAGGCTCCCAGCAGTGGGACTGGGATATCACAAAACTTTGACCCACATTATGTCCTGCATCCAAGATGTGCTGGGGCAATAGTGGCACAGAACATGTAGGAGCAGCTAACCAATGACTGGCCCAATTTGAGGCCCATGGCATGAGAGGGAGCCCATGCCTGACAGTGCATAGATGGCCAGGAACCAGAAGCTGAATGGTCCAAAGACCTAGTGTAGAAAATGATTCCTGGGGCTGGAGAAATGGCTCAGAGGTTAAGAGCACTCACTGCTCTTCCAGAGGTCCTGAG
Source organism: Pachyuromys duprasi (assembly GCA_028658305.1). Taxonomy (NCBI): domain Eukaryota; kingdom Metazoa; phylum Chordata; class Mammalia; order Rodentia; family Muridae; genus Pachyuromys; species Pachyuromys duprasi. Next base: position 5,828,508 of record CM053747.1, read on the forward strand.
TTCAATTCCCAGCAACCACATGGTGGCTCCCAACCATCTATAATGGGATCTGCTTTCCTCTTCTGGTATGCATGAAAAGAGTATTCATATGCATAAAATAAATAAATAAATCAAAAAAAAAAAAGAAAAAGAAAATGATTCCTAATGCTACTCCGCTATACTCACAGATTGGAGACTAGCCCGGTCAGCACCAGAGAGGCTTCCTCCCACAGCTGACAGGAGCAGATAGAGACCCACAGCCAGACATTAGGCAGACCTCTGAGAACTCTGAAGGAGAGCTGGAGGGAAGGATTTCAGGAAGAGCAAGAAGGGTTGAGGACACCACAAGAACATGGCCCACAGAATCAACTAAGAAGGCTCACAGGAGCTCATAGAGACTAAACTGACAATCAGGGAGCCTGTCTGGGCCTGAGATAGGTTCTCTCCAGACAGGTTATGATTGTGTAGCTGTGTGTTCCTGTGGGACTCCTAAGAGTGGCAGTGGGGCTTATCTCTGACTCTTTTGCCTGCTCTTAGAACCCTTTTCGTCCTGCTGGGTTGCCTCGTCCAGCCTTGATATGAGGGTAATGCGCCTAGCCTTACTGTAACTTACTATGCTGTACTCAGGTGCTGTCTTTAGGAGGTCTGCTGTTTTCTGGAGGGAAACATAATTGGGCCTGAGGAAGAGGAAAGCATGGTGGGGACAGACTGGAAAGAGAGAAAGGAGGGGAAACTTCAGTTGGAGTGTACTATATGAAGGAAGAGTGAATTAAAAAAAAAAGGAAATGCCTAGAATACAGTTCATAATTATTTACCACTCAAAGAACCAAAGCCATACAAATCTACATAAGAGATAATTTCCTGGTACCAGTACCAAAGAAAAAAACCATGAAAGACTTTAAGCACAATTCAAACACTGCTCCACCAAAGCTGGGAGTGAGAAAGCACTCTAAGATCCAACACTCAGCAGGCTAGCTTACTTCCAGGAATCCACGCCTCAAACAACAACAGCATACACTCCAAAAAGAAACAGGCACTTCTAAAAGGAATGGGAACAATTTCAACCAATAAATAAGTAAATAAATACGTAAACAACTAAACAGAAATTCTGTAGCTGAAAACTACAAACCAGAGCTTTTTTTCTAGATTCAATTAAATGTATATATACTTTCATTAAATCTTTGAGAATTTAATGTTTTTATTATATTCACCCCTTACTGTTCCTCCAACTCCTTCCAGATTCACTCCCTGTCTTTCCAACCCTATCTCCCAAGTCATGCCCCTTATAAAAGTTGACATTTGCTTTAACATATATAATACATATATTCTCTATATGTAAGAACATTGTTTATAGACAACAATTTTCCATCACTAGTCAGAAAACAGCGAACATAAAGTAGAACGATATTTCAAAATGTTGGAAGAAATGAAAATAATCCTCAGAAACAAGGGCCAAACAGTGCATTCTTAGTAGGATGCACATTAACAGCCAGCAAGCTACTGTAAAATAAACATTTAAAAGTTATAGAACTGTAAAAAATGGTACCAGAAGGAAGTCTGGAGGGAAATGCCAGAGAAAGGGTATGATATACAGAACCAATCAGTCTTTTCCTCTCAATTCTTTAAAAAACATTTTAGAGTTAAAAGTCAAAATTGTTATCTAATTGAGTATAACATGAGGGAGCGGATAAAGAAATTTATGTGGGTAAAATTTCAATATTCTACTTCAAGTAGTATGTACTAATTCTGAATACAAGATAAAAAAAGTTAACTATAAGCCAGGCAGTGGTCCCAGCACTAGGGAGGCAGAGGCAGACAGATCTCTGAGTTCGAGGCCAGCATGGTCTGCAGAGAAATTCCAGGACAGCCAGGGCTACACAGAGAAACCGTGTCTCAAGAAAAGCAAAGAAAGAAAGAGAAGGAAGGCAAGAACGCAGGCAGGAAGAAAAGAAGGAAGGAAGACAAAAAGAAAAAAGGAAGGAATGAAGGAAGAAAGGGAGGAAGGGAGGGAGAGAGGGAGGGAAGGAGGGAGAGAGGGAGGGAGGGAGGGAGGGAGGGAGGAAGGAAGGAAGGAAGGAAGGAAGGAAGGAAGGAAGGAAGGAAGGAAGGAAGGAAGACTGACTTAAGCACACTGTAACTCACTGAGTCATCAAAGCCAATGCGCAGGATGGATGGGTGGGTGAAAGCGCACAGAGATGGGGCAAGACAGACTACAACCAGAAGCTCACAGGCTCCATACCTGAGCTCCCTGGGTCCTCGGAGCTCGTGTCAACACTGGTGTAGCGCTCTAGCTTAGCCACCAGTTGAGTTTCAATCTGGTGGAGACTGTGGTCTTTGATGGCATTTTCTACATCTTCAGTAAACTTGATCTGCTCTGCCAAGCATAGTATCTGTAAAACAAGAAAATGTACTCTTCATGTGGATAAAGTGCTGCCAATGCCTCTTTGTCCTGCAAACACATATCTATATCACTAAACAAAAACCAAGATGATTCAAAGTCAAGAGCATGGGCTGGCTAGCATCTTCCATCATCACACTGTAATATAAAGAATGATAGGTATAGTTTATATAAACATATGTATCTCCAAACTAAAATGTTCCCAATGAAAAGGTTTTCCATATGAAATGGTATTCTGTTTTCACTGAATGTTTTAGATAAGCTCAGCAGTTCACAGTTTAAAGAGCTGGGTCACTTCATATTCTATGACTCAGTATGATTTCCAGTGCACAGGTACTACAATTTCTGGCCTCTACATATGCCTCCTGGTTTTTGTTTAAACTAAAAACCTTAAAACTTAAACCTAGTGTCAAATTCTACCTCAGTGCCAGTTCCAGAATTGTCAATAATGAAAGACAAAGACTAGATTCAATAATCTTAAAAGACTTTAGGGAAAAAATGACTTCAATATACATGAAATGGCATCCTGATATCGCTGTTTTTACCTTCTTGGGGGAAAACAACTGAACATTTTCCGAATTGCAGGGGCTTGAGGTAGATCCTCTGTTAGAACTTCCATTTAGGTTTTTTGTTTGTTTGTTTGTTGAGACAGGGTTTCTCTGTGTAGCCTTGGCTGCCCTGGACTCACTCTATAGACTAGGCTGACCTTGAACTCACAGAGATCCGCCTGCCTCTACCTCCCTGAGTGCTGGGATCACAGGAGTGTGCCACCACACCTTGGCTCCATTGAGTTCTTTTTTTAAATAATATTGTGGGTGTCCATACATGTGTGTGCACTGCATAGCCCACATGTGGACTTCAGAATATAAACTTCCACGAGTTAGTTCTCTCCTTGTACCCTGTGAGCTCCAGGAATCAAACTCAAGTCATTAGGCTGGTAGCAAGATGTTGAATACCTTGTTCCATGAGAACTTCACAATGTTTCAATGCTTATCTAAGAGCTAAACCTCAAATGACCTAATAAAGCAGCTCCCTGAACACAATCATTACTAGTGCTCCATCATTCTCAGTCTAGAAAAAGGTCTGGAAGGTACAGTATCTACCACATTGTGCAGATACACTGCCATTAACACTACTTTGAAGCCAGCTCTATAAACCACCATGTGGCCTAGCTTCAGGCTCCCAGCCAGTACTCCAGCTCAGTGCTATTTCAGCCAAGTTCCTCCCAGCTCTGGGAGATGATGCCATGAGCAGGGCAGAGGGGTAAGGGCAGCGGTGGCACAAACCCTCCTCTTCAATGACGATGGACTCATCACTTGAGGCAGGAAGTTAACTTCCGTCCAATTCCCTCCACCTCAATTTTCTCCTGCAGAGAAATGATAGAGCCTGCAAATAACATGCTGCTGTGCAGTTCATCCTCCCTTCGGGGTTGAGGGAAGAAGACCTAGGCTTTTAAAGGAATATATACCATTGCTAAGTGCTGGCCAAAGATTAGAGGTGCCAGTCATCTGAGCCAGCTGCCCCATGCCTACCAAATCCCAGACACGGGCCCCTCACCTGGGAAGGGAACAGAGATGGGTCGATTGCACCTTGGGAACTTCGCCCAGCAGTAACACATTCGTTCAACAACTGTTTCAATGTTTGCTTCATTTCCAAAGCCAAATCATTCAACCATGCCTGAAAGTGAATGGAGAACATAACAAGCACAAGCCATGAAATAAATATTCTTTCAGTGCAGAAAGGGAGTGTGAGTTCCTCAGAAGCACTGTGTGGTGCACTTTTACTTTAAAAGTAAAAACTTTACTTTTTAAAGAAATCATCATTGTTTATTGTTTAAGAATTTGAGAAAAACAGGTTCGGTTTGCTTTGGTTTGGTTTCTTTTCACTTCTTGAGACCATGTTGAGTGTGAATACCCACACCTGGAGCCAGCACTGACTACCACTGACTGGTATGATTAAAAACCTTTATGACCATTTCAAAAAAAGTCCAGCCAACCCATTATTATCCAGCTGGATAGGTCACAGGAAATCAGGAAAGTCAAAGGCAAACAGCGAGCTGAGCCTCCAGTGGTCCAGTGCAGCCACAGGATGCCTCATCAGGATGATATACCACAGGCTCCCTGCCCTTTAAGCTGATTTTGTTTCAATGTCTCAATGGTATATCTGTTCTCTTGCATATAGGTAACATAATAAAATTTAGGTTAAGATGTATTGGGAGTGTAATTCAGTGTCAGAACAGTGCCTAGCATGCACAAGGCCCTAGGTTTGATTCTCAGCACCGCCAGTACCTTCTTACACGCATACAGAGTTACATAATGATAGTGAAAAAGTAACAGCAACTATCAATCACTACTTAACAGTTTATCATTAATAACAATACTTGCACAAAAGTTACAATTGTAGGTCTTCATTTATGCTGTTACTTTTTATTCATCTGTAGGGACTTGCCAGTACTGAAAACAGTTCAAATCCACTGAAACTAAACCTAAAAACCTGAAGCTTGGTGTCGTAGTAAGCTCAAGAAATTGAGGCAGAGGGACTGACATGAGTCCAGCCTGGTCTGCACGAGAAGCAGGCTAGGCAATGCTTAACAAGACCATGACTGCAGAGAGGGAATCTTTCTGTGCAGGCCACAGAGATGCTCTGCTAGTCACAATAGCTCCCAGAATTGCAGCTGCTTCTGCCTTGCTGACATAACTGATGTAGTCCATATCCTAGAACCTAAGTTTCTCCTTCCACTGTGCCAATAAGACTATGAGAAAAGAACATGGAAAACTCATAAGAAAAGACAGCAGCTACTTAGCAAACATCGGTGCTTTCAATTACCTGATTTAAGTACTTGAAATCCAATATAATGGTGAGGCCTAACCGGGAATAAGTTCTCAGGCTGAAGGTTACATACAAATCAAAGTGATACAAACTACGCTGGTGTCAACTTGTGATCTCATAAAACTCATATTAAAAAAAATAACTAAGAGTTATTAAATGTTTCACAAACTACCTAGTATATTTAAGCAAAGTATTCCACTTAATTTTTAAAAAATGTCTTTGCAATATAAGCTAAGATTCCCATTTCCCTGGAAGAAAATGACCTCTCAGTCATACAGCTGATACAATATGCAACTAAGATTAATATCAAAGTCTTTTTTACTCCAAAACTAATGTTCTTTACAGAATTAATTGCTGTATTTCAAAAACCAAAAATCCATACTCTTTTTACTGTCACAACTTCAGGAGCTAACAAAGCCAAACATTTTTGAAGATAAGTGATGAGTTTCCTAAAAGAACTAAATTAACCAAAGCTACCTTACAAATTGAGTCAATTAATTGATATAAATTTCCTATGGTTCATTTCATGAAAGAGAACTGCTCACCTCCACATTGTTTGATAGGAGAACTTTACTTTTAAATGGTACAACTTCTCCCTCTAGTGACTTCATTGCAGTTATGTGTTTTGATTCCTCATCAAAGCACACGCTGTTAATGCCTACAATACAAAAGCAGCAGCACTTGGACTGAGGACTAAGCTTGTTGCACAGCCCTCTGCCATCAAGCACAAGGCTCTGGATCACATCCCCAGGACTAGAACACAGCAATATAAACCCAAGAGGATTAAAGGATGATGATGAATATGCTACACACAGCACATATAGTACACACTCAAACAGCTACAACAGGATTGTAGTGTACATAAAAGAACATACACAGTGGCAACCAACTGTATTTAAAAGTTCTGTTATTGTTGTTTGTTGGTTGGTTGGTTGACTGGTTGGTTGGTTGGCTTTTTGAGATAAGGTTTTAATCTGTAGTCCTGGCTGGTCTTGGACTCATAGAGGCCTGCCTCTGCCTCCCTAGTGCTGGGATTAAAGGTATGCTCCAACACCAACACCTTCTGGCTATCTAATTGTCTTAAAGAAGAAAAATACTCTCCCTGGGTACATTTATTATTAATTTTAAATATTTTATTAATATCTAACATAACACCATTCACTGATTGTTCTACTATTTATACAAATACCTGGCTTCTTTGTCTGTTTATTCACTCAATTTCATCATTTTCCAGGAAGAATGTTAGTCTAATCAACTAACACACAGCAATCCCTCAGAACTCTTCACTCTCATACATTCTAGAAAGTGGACTAGAACATCAAAATCTCTTAATATAACTTAAAATAAAGCCTAAATAAACACTCACTTAAACTAAATATTTATCTGTTTTTTTAAAAAAAAGTATATCCAGAAAAAATGCATCATTTTCTGTATCTTAACCCAAAACTGAAATAATCCAAAAGCCCAAACAGTGTCATGAGAGCCAAATGCTAGAAATAACCCAACAGGGCATGAGGTGAACAGACACACTGAAATGATTCCAAGTCACCGAGAAAGTGGATCAACACATCAACATGACAGCAGGTAGAACCTGTGGCCTCAGCCCAACTCCATTGTCTAGCAGCTCTAGGTATGGTGTGACCATCATTTTAAGCCAAGAATGCCACCTACAAACGAGAACCTAAGGTGCACATCACCAAGAGCTGCGCAGCAGATTCGAGGACCTGATCTGGTTTCCAGCTATTATCTAATGCACACGCATGTGACTGTAACCCTAAAGAAAAAGAGACAGAGACACAAGGATAATTCTACTTATTGTAAAAAGGCCAGAAACGGATCTGTCCACGTGACACGGTGACTGTATGGGCCGTGGAATGGAAGACTGCCAGCATGGGAATTATTCCACAGTGGTGGTGACACAGTGCGGTGGGCACAGAAGACCCGACAGCTCCGGTGCACAAGCACTGGGGAACACTGCAAAGAGTGGGTAGAGTCTCTGAGGCTGCATGAGCCAGTTTCTCTGTCAGTGACAACCAAGAATTCAGAACACAAAGGAAACTACAGCCAATACATAAGCTAACATGCGTGACTATGTATCAACAAAACCTTATTTTTAAAGAGGTAGCAAGATAGCCCAGGTCCTGGGCTGTAGTTTGCTAATCTGACAATTAATAAATGTGACTTAAACAATTATTTTTTAATGTTAACTTGAAAATACAGCTCTTTTCCAAATCTGAGAAAAAGTCAGTCATTACTTTCTAAAAAAGCTTATTGATTTGTCAAAAATTTAGTGGAAAACACTAAAATTTTCCATTGAGTGACCTCTGCTATATGGATGATGCCCAGTTCTTAAAGCCCCCTCGAGTCTCTCTGTGGACATCACAACTTGTTGGTACTCAACTGCTACTGCTTCAACCTCAGTCCTCTCCTCTACTCCAGACCGTGCACAGCCTCTTTCTTCTGCCCAGTCGCCCTTCCTTTATCTAACAGCTACAACTTTTAGATTTCATCATTTTGTTCATAACATCCCAAAACTGAGCTGAGTTTCCTCATGGAAACCATGACTGCATTGCATGCTCACGTTCATCGTAGAAGTGTCACACTGAACACACTGTACTTGCTAACTTACTAGCTTCACCCATTGCTGAAAGTTGGGGGTACGAACCGTGCTTAGCGAAGGGCATATCACTATAGCTGGCAGACAGTTAAAGCTGTTTGTTGAAAAATGTTGATTCCCACCTGCAAATAGCTTCTTCAGATGGGACTGGATCACTGATGGGTTAGTAGACTGGCCCAGAATCTCCAACAAGTCATCATCACCAATAAAATAGAATCTTGGGAATGCTGACCGTTTTTCCTAATGAAAAGGAAAACAACAAAACAAAACCAAAAACAAAAGCTTTCTCTTGTTTCAGTAATTAAGATACTAAATATGTTATAATTTAGTACAGTTTAAAAAGAGCAAACATGCCTCCAAAAATTCATTTAAGGATTTCTGACATCTTTGAAGCTGATCAAGTATTGTTAGCAGAGCATTTCTGATCCCTGCATGTGTAGTTAATGTGGTGACTCTATTGTCTTTCTTGATGTCCAGCATTATTGATCTACAAAATAAAAATTATTTTCACATTTATGTTAAGGTTGCTAGGTTAGATGAAAACATTTATTTTTTTCAAGTACGAGCAACATTTATAGTTAATAATAACTTATTATGCTTCTAATAACCCATAGCAAATGTCATGGCAAGTTTTACACCAAATATTACAAATCTTCATAATTCAATCATTCAGTAAATATTATGTCCTATGTCCCAGAACTAGACATTCAGCGATGCCCTAAAATAATTAGATAAAGTATAATGAATGCCAGGAAGAAAAAGTAAAAAGTATTGGCTCAGTGACTAATAGGACACCCTGTAACTTAAGCCTTCTCTGAGGCAGTGAGCCAAGCTGAGATGTGCATGATAAATGGCCAGCGAAAGTAAGTACAGGAAAAGGGTTTCTGACTGAGTCCTAGGAAACAGCGACATGTGCCTAAAACGCTGAAGAACAATGGAGGCTGCAGAAATGGCAAGGGGCATGCACATATGCCTTCTCCTTAGTGCAACAGGGCACCACACAAAAAAAAGTTTTAATTACAGGAATAAAATTTTAAAAGCAAGTGTACTGGCTGGTTCTGTGTCACCATGACACACAGTTATCAGAGAGGAAGGAGCCTCAGTTGAGATAACAGCTCCATGAGAGCCAGCTGTAAGGCGTTTTCTCAATAGTGATCAGTGGGGATGGTCCAGCCATTACGGGTGCTGCCATCCTTGGGCTTAGTAGGCCTTCGTTCCACAAGAAAGCAGAACTTACTGAGGCAGGAAGAGAGGGAACACTGGTGAGTGGAACTGGATGTGGCTGGAGAATTGGTTTTGCTCATTGACTGAGGGTGTGTAGAGTTTTAAAACTTAGAAGAAACATGAGCTATACGGGCAAGTAAGATCCAGCAAAGAGAAAGAAACGAGTCTGCCACTAGTGGAGATGACAGAGGCCTTTCTTAGTCCCCTGGAAGTCCTCCTGCTACACAGGAAATAGGGGAGGAGCCATGTAAGTACATATATGAAGAATGGGAATGACACAGACTAGTCCAAAGTGCTTCAAAATGAAACCCTTGAGAGGCAACCAGCATTGCAGAAGAGCTGACTACAAAACAGATTCCATAGTCCTGGGACCCCAGGGATGTGAAAGCAATAATCACTTACACTAAGCACTTCAGAGTGTGAGTCACTATATGTCTATGTCTGCATAGCTGTACTGACCTAAAATCTTCGTCAACTCTGTTGAAGCGTGTCTGTTCTTTAGGCAAAGCTCCACGTCCAAATATGGGCTCCAAATATACCCATTTTCTCTGGATATGATTTAAATTCTGCAGGTACTCATCTAACTGTGCAAGTTTTCTTTCCCAAATTGACACTTTATCTTCAAATCCTTTGTAATATGGAGAATCTTTTAAGGACTGAAGAAGGCATCTATTATCTCCAACCTGGTTCACTATGTCTTTCCAGTCTTTAATCAGCTTGATAGTTCGATTCTGGCTGTCTTCATAGTCTATGAGTGAGAACACTGCTCCAACTCCCCACAGATCAAGTTCACGCAAAGCTTCTCTGATGGTAACTTCCCCTTGTGCCCGACTATTTAAATCCTATTAACATAAAAGATTTATACTTGTTATTTCAAAATTGATTATCCCATTAAAAAATCATAAGAAATAGACTTTAGTGGAGTATGGTGGTCCACACATGTCTATAATACTAGCCCTTGGGAGGTAGAGGCAGGGAATCAAGGAATTCCATGTCCTCTCCAGCTGCACAGTGTAAGGCCAGCCTGAACTGCATGAAACTATCTCCATCTACACTCTAACAAAAGCAAAGTATATAGAATAGTTTTTGCAGAAGAAAAGGCCAAGATGTGGGAGAACAGAACAATCAGAATCTTATGAAAACCTTACTGTAAATTGCTTCTACGTGCTAACAACTGCAGTTGATTTGTGCAGTAATCATGTCATAACCACAATGATTAACAAACATGTTCCAGGATTATTAACAGATCTAAAGCTTTTCATTTTATGGAAAATAAAATTATAAAGCATCAAAAGTTCCCCATTTCATCGTGAGTGGCCAAAACCACAGCATCCAGCTCCTGACAAAACAGCGCAGTTTTGTTCTCCTGCGGCTTTCCAGCGCTGGTAACCTGCGCTCCTCTGACCTCTCGCTCACAGTGCGCCACGTCACTACAAACACTGCGTGAAATGACTCTCTGCCAGCTCTTCTCATGCAGCTGGCTTCCTTCCCTAAATAAGAATTAATAGTTCCCATGTTTTCCTAGTGTTTCTATAACCTCATCTAACAGGTCCAAACAGGTGTGATGCGATCCCGATTATGAATGAGGGAACAACAGACCACAGCTGCTACTTTACAGGAGGGAAGGACTGATGCTAAAGACTGGGTTAGCAGAGTCCAAGCCTCACTTTAAGGTCCGAGGCTTTCTCCACAATTGTCTCAGCGACTCTGAGCAGGTCACCAAACAGTAGTTTCTCTAGACTGGTCCCTCGAGGAAGGCCAAGCAGACGAAAAAGGTCAAGCCAGTGGTCTGGAGAAAGATGCTCCCCTCTCACATATTTCAGGATGGGAATAATAATCTTTTAGAAAAGAAAAAGAAGGTAAAAAAACAGACTTACACATTTGCGTCCTTGCAAAATACAGGTTGTTCACTTTCATCTTAATGCTCAAAGTTTTGATTAGTTATTTAATAATTAATAATCTTTATTATTAAATAAGTTATTTACTAATCTTATAATCAAGTCTTAAATAGAATTGTATAATGTTCTTTATTAAACATTATTGTAAACACTTGCACATTACATCTGTAGTTTATTGTATTTTAAAACATGGCAGAATATCCCTGCTTTCTGGGACACATAAACATCTAACAGTAACTACAAGTCCTATTGGGTATATAGCTCAGCTGGTACAAGCTTAATCCCACTATTGCACAGGATTCTATGTATGATCACTATTGATATACTAATGAAAATTTTAAATTCCATAGTTACAGTGCTTTACAACAGGTAGTAAAAATATTTATAATTTTTATACTTCATGCTATTTTCCTTTTATATAAGGAAATAACATATTATTAAAATAATGCTAAATTATGACTCAGACACTAATAAAAAGATAGTAATGGCTCCAAACATCATTTTCAAGCATCAGAGTAAAGAAAACAGTCTTACTTTATATCTGTCAACTTCTGACTGCAACTTCACTGTCATGACTGAATGTTCTTCAACCTTCCTTAATCTCTCATGCCAGTTCATCAAAAATTCCTCAAACAGATAGGTTTTAGTCCTGTGAAAGGACATGAACACTTATTAAAGTCCACACTTCCTCCAAAAATGAGTTAATTATAAGAACATAAATATTGCTTTAGATTCAAACCGGTAAGTAATCCAGTCTTCATTGGCCATTTCCTGGATTCCTTGCTGGAACTCCTCATAAAGAGCCCAAATCTGTGCACAGCTCTCAATGTCCTTAGAGATGCTATATGCCAGAGAGAAGTTGGGCTCTTCTAGTCCAAAATGATGGCAGTCATCACTACAAAGATAAATATCAAAATGTTGGATTTATAAAAAGAAAAGCTGTCAGTTATCAATTTCCTTAAACCACATTCCTCTACAGCTGCAATCTGCAAAGGCAACTGCCTATTATGTGAGACTTTTACTTCACTCATGCCATGAGCACTGTTTTAAAGGGATCATGTAAAGACAGTGCATGTCTTTTATATTTTATAATTATATAAATATATGTAAATATATAGTTATATTTTATATTTTATATTATATTTTTATAATATCTATGTAAATGTCTGCTTTTCACATCTATGATCTGACAATCATTCTTAGTTGAGTGTATTATAACCACTCATCTTAGAGATACATTTGGCCATACAGACCATATGTAAAGCACAGTGCAAATCCTAACACTTGCTGTGACCACTGAGATGAGCCAACAACACTTTTCCTATGTGTCTCATTACTTCTTTTACTAGATTCTTGCGTGGGGCTGGGGGGGGATGGGGTGGAGGTGTGCGAGCATGCACATACAGCAGAGTTGTATCAGACTTCCTCTTCTAGTCTCTCTGTTCCTCTGAGAGAGGGTTTCTCACTGAGCGTGGAGATGATTTGGGGCGGGCTGTCCAGTCAGCCAGCCTGAGCACTGTGCCCATTATGTGCTCTGAGCATCGGGCTCCAGTGGCACAGGCCAGGCCTCATCGCTGTGGGAGAGCTGAGGATTCAAACATATCCCCATGCTTGTGCAAGTGCTCACCTCCCCAACCCCCCTATTTATTTTAAAAGAGGCATTAGCAGTATTTTTCCTAAAACTAAATATTCCATTTTAAATAGGATGGGTTCAAAACAATAATTACAACCTCTTTAATGCTAATTTAATGTTCTATTATCTCTGAAGTCCTTTTTTGGAATTTATCTTTACGTCCTTAAATAGCTCAATCACCGCTCCTAAGAATGCAATAATATAATGGGTTGCTTATTCTAAGGTTTATGCAGAAAGGTTTTACACAACGACTACAACTACAGCTAGGAAGCCTAGTACAACAGAATAAAATGGTTTTCAAAATGAGCATCATGAATTCAAAACAGAATAAAAAAACCACTTACACTAGCTTTTTTCTTATGACTTCCAGATCATCAAACTCAATTTTTTTCTCCTTTATAGACTTTGCACTTTGATCCATGGTATTCTGTTGGCCAGTTTCAATTACATCATCGCTAGGTTTCAGCTGGTCCCAGCGAGCTTTAAACTTCTCCAGTTCTTGGTAATAGATCTGAAGGCGTGACTTCACATTTCCTTTCATCACTTCAATCTGTAAGCCAGAGTTCAAAGGATTCAGCACAGAGAAAAACCTCAGTTTTCACATTATCATTTTCAGCATTTTTTTCAGCTTGGTTTTCATTTTATTTTTTTAATTAATTTATTTATTTTTGTATCAATCACAGGTTAGGTACTTTGCATCCCAAGCGTAGCCCCCTCCCTCATTCCCTTCCACCCTCTCCCTCCCTCCCTCATCTCCTCCCCGCCCCCTCCAAGTCCACCAACAGGGGAGGACCTCCTCCCCTTCCATCCAACCCCAGCTCATCCTGTCTCCTCAGGGCTGGCTGCAATGTCCTTCCCTGGGATCTAGCCAGTCTGTCACTCCCCAGCATGTATGGGGGAGGGTCAAAGAGTCAGCCATCAAGTTCATGACTGAAACAGTCCCTGTTTCCCTCACTAGCGTCTTCAGTCTGACACCGATCAGCAATTTTTTAAAGTGAGAAAAAGGTCAACACTGAAAGACTTCTTTTTATCTTGTCAATTCCAACTAAAATGAAATAATCTAGTAACTAGAAATAGAATATAAATTTACAATAATGAGAAATAAGTATCAACTCTAAACATTAAACAATTCCTGTAGTTTACAACACATCTACAACTATCAATAAAAGTGATCTCGTTTTAAACCAGTTCAGGGGCAGGAGGGATGGCTGCTCTTCCTGAGAACCTGGGATTCTCAGCCATCTGTGGCTTCAGTTCCAGTAGGTCTGACATCCTCTCTGGGCCTCTGGAAGCACCAGGCACACAGACAAACATCCAGTCAAAACATCCACACACATAAAATAAAAATAAAAATAAAAAATCTCAAAGACTGCTATTGTCCTGCCTGAGCAACTTCCTTAACTAAGGAAGTTATTTCTCAGTGTCTTTTGGAGCTGTAAGGTAAGACTAACTACTCAGTAAGAATTAGAGTGCAGACTGATGTGTGCAACCCAGGGTAGATGTATGCAACCTCAGGCCATGTCTTGAAAACCAGGTGATGCCCTCTCCTTCTCCCTCTTTCCCACAAAGGAGCGAATGGGCAGTAAAACACCTCAAAGATGAAAGGAATTTAATTCAACAAGTGTATATGGATTTAATTCAAACACAGTAACAGCACAGGGAGGCATCATTCTAGCTTGTGGAGAAATGCTTTCAAGATGTCCCATGTGAAACTGTCATTTTTATAAAGCATGAAAACATTATAAAAAGAGCTGAGTTAGGTCAATGTCAGTAGCAACACTGAACTCCCAACACTGCACTATATTAAAATATATGCAGGTCACACACGCTGAAAGGGTCTCACCTGATCTTTAATCATAAGTTGGTGACTTTCCATCATCAATTCAAATTTGTCCCACTTGGCTCTCAGATTGCTAACGGTCTCTACCCCTCCACCTGCCACAGTTCGCAAAAGCCTGTTTTTGTCTTCAGCTTCTTGAAACAAGGGCAAAATCTGAGGGTCAAAGGAAGCAATGAATCATTTTTACAGGTCTTTCATGATTTCATTACTTTCTTATTATACAATTTTTTATTTTAAAATGAAATAAAATATTAAAAGGATTTGTTTTTTAAATCATTTGTTAAAGTTCAAGCTATAAGGTTTCTGCTGTTTGCTAAGTGTAACAAACACATCTTAATCTCAGAAGTTACAGGAAATAAAAAATTAGCCATTAGGAGGTGAAGGCAAGAGAATCAGAAGTTCAAGGTCATACTCCATGAATGGTGAACTCAAGTCCACTGTGGACAAATAACAGACCATCCATGTCTTTCAAAATGTAAACAAAATAAGGTGTATCTCATACTAAAACCAGATACAAACATAACAGGAAAAAATACAGTCTAATTTTGCTGATGAAAAGACATGAAATATTTAGGAAAATATCTGCCAACTGAATTCAACAGCATCATTTTTATTATACATTATAATTAATCTAGGTTTCACTCTGGAGATGCAATGATAGTTTAGCAGATTCAAAACTGTAAAAGTCATACAGTGCTGGCCTCATTTGATTTCTCTTGCTGTGATTAAACACTCTTGACCAACATCAGCTTAGGACAGAAAGGGTGAACTTCATGTAACTCTTCCAAAAGACAGTCCTTCACCTATGAAATCAGGGCAAGAGCTTAAGGTGGGAACCTGGAAGCAGAGGCCACAGAGGACTCTGTTTACTGGCTCCTTTTTCTAAAACTGCCCAGGCTACCTGCCCAGGGATGTACCTCCCAGTAGGCAGGGCTCTCCTCCATCAATTAGTAATCAAGGCAATGACAATGGGCCAATCTATTCAAAGATTTCCTCCTCCCAGGTGTGTCAAACTGACAACCAAGGTGCACCAAGCAAGGGCATAAACAGACTTGGGAACAGAAATCACATGGTTATTTCCATAGATGCAGAAGAAGCCTTGGGCAAAGTTCAGCATCCTTCATGACCAGAGCCCTGAAGGCAGGACAAGAAAGGATGAAGGTCTTCACAATAGTGGCTATATATCCATGGACATAAAGAAAACAAATAAGGGGAAAAAATGGGAAGCATTCAATAATGCGACTTTTTCACCTTTTCTGAAACGTTTACACACTAATTTAGACTCTTCTTCCTTCTTGGTCTGAACAAAGCTTTAATCATTTAAATGTCCTGAAAATGCCTTGCTCCTTCTGGACTCTGTTCTTACCAGCCTCATTTCCCATCTTTAACTGTGATCTCTTCTACTGTATGTCTCTTCAAACTCTGTTCTAACTTTATATTTCACACGCTAAGATTCCAAGTCTGAAGACATGAGTATGGACTGCTTACTCTACTGTTATTCCACTACGTGACAGCTGCAAGTACCTCTGAAATTAACAGAAAGTACTACTGATACTACTTCATCACACCATTAATCCAATCATGAGCTGCCCAGCTGGATCTCATTATATGGACATCCTTATAATGTTGAGATTACATAGGTCTAAGTAATCACATAAAATACCTAATTTACACATCTCTACAAGGAAAAGATGACAATAATTACTTTGTTTTGCATTCTCACCTCTGGCCTCCGATCCTGCAGATTACTATACTGTAAGTTTGTATCACCTATTTCCTCCACAGACTGAGGAATAATTGTTAAGACCTTCATAGCCTCAGTAACAAATGTATCAATTTCATGAATATGAGCTGAAAGGGATGAAACATTATTATTATTACCAAAAACAAAAATAAACACACACACAAAAAAACACTCAGTTACATGACTTCTAAACCAAGAAGCCTCAGAAGTAACCACCATCTAAAGTATGTTACATTCTCAACTATCATTTGCTTTCAGGTAATAAAAGTTTGAAATGCAGACAAAACTTTTTCCCATGATAGTTTAGTGGTTTTATATTGTACTCAAATTTTTTTGAAAGGGAGCAGGAAACAGCTCAGCAGTTAAAGCTCTGGCTGCTCTTGCAGAAAACCAGGACCAGGATTCGGTTCTCAGCACCTACATGGAGGCTCTCAACCTTCCATAACTCCATTTCCAAGGGAACATCACACTTTCCTGACCTCCAAGGGCAACAGGCACACATATAGTACATATACATGCTAAACACCCTACACATCTTTTAAAAAAAAGGAAAAATTTGGGGAAAAGATAAAACCTAAAATGTGTTCATTCCTAACTATCGTTACTAACAATCAGAAACATTTCCAGTCTTCTAAATAATGATGAAATACCACAGCTTGCCATTTGTAGAAATAAGGATAAATATATTATATCAGAATTACTAATTCTAGCTCAACTTCAAATAGCAAAACTGAAATTTTTATTCCTTTGAAGAATGAATGAGAATTTTCCTACTTTCTTCAAATTATAATGTTGAGTAAACTTTATTTAATGATATTCTATCTCAATCTTAACCTGTAATTGAGGTTCATATTTTGTAACTATAGAAACCAAGGCTCTACAGACAGAACACAGTCAGAGTGAAACTGCAAAGGGCCTTACTCTGGATGGACTTCTTCAGAGAAAGGACAAGCAGGTCGAAGAACTTCTGGATGAGGTCATCAATCACCGTCTTCACGGGGCTGCAGTTGATGTTTAGACAGTCCACCTTGACAGCACTGAGGGGTCAATGAACATGGGATTCCCAGGGATTTCACACAACACGTGAAAATACCTCTACACACAACTTAAGTGAATGCGGCCATTTAGCACTGATTTTCTTTGCCTATTTAACAGACTGTTTTGTTTTGTTTTCTTTTCTTTTTTTTGATGATGTCTGCTAGTCTGCCCTCAAAACTAGTAACTTTTAAAAACATAGTATCAGTATCAGTAAGATTAGGTAAATTCCTCCACATAATCCTTAAAAGCATTGTTTTACTTGCAAGTATTTTTAAAGCAGAAGAAACTGAGGTTCATATCTGAATTGTGCACGGTCAAGCAGCTGCTGAGCCACCTAACTGCAGAGCCCAATCACAGCGGCCCTCAGCAGATGTGGCTTCCTTCAAACACACTTGCGCACTACCACAGTAAGCACCTGATCTCAGCTTTCTCTTTGTCTTGCCTGTATTTATGCGAAGGTCTTTGTCTTATAAATGCTCACCAAAAACATACTAAAAGAAAAACTAGGCTAATAAAAGGTGATACTGTCTTTCATAAAGTGGCATGTTCATTCTCATGGAATTCACTGTCAAAAACAGCTTCAACAGTAGAAATTTCTGGTGGCAGGTATATACATTCTCACAAAGCTGCATTACAAAATTCCCCTCAGAAGCTTATGTCCACTTTTACAGCAGTGCTTAGATGTGCCTAGTTGTGCCTAGACATACCTCTATGTTACAGGCCTGCCAGGCCATTCCGAAGAGAAGCAGCCTAGTCAAAGGGCAGAGATAAATACCATAAGCTTTACATTCTCTGGAAGGCCTCAGCAGCAGCTTGCCTGTATTAAATATTAGCTCCTCATCCTACACCTGATTGAGGCCCATCCTCCAATCTCTTCTACCAACCAGACCTCAGCAAACAGTCCCTAGACTGAGACTTCTCTCATCCCCTTGCACTGTCCTACCCAGACTGTAGTTGGAATGTGTCCATTGAGACCTACAGGAGGAACTAAGCTGACTGCATTAAAGAGTTATTCTTTTTTGTTTGTTTTTGCTTTTGTTTTGTGTAGCTCTGGCCACCCTGGAACTCACTATGCAATCCAGGCTCTCCTTGAACTCACAAAGATCCACCTTCCTTAAAGAGGTGTACACTTAACAGCCATATCAAACTATTGTGTGACATAAGCACATCAATTTCTCATACCTGGGAAGGCGTTCAACTTCTTTCCCTTTTATTTTCAGTGCTTTAAAATTTTTCTCCCAATCATGAACAGTAAAAAGGTGCTTTTCAACTAGAGCTTCCATGTCAACTTGCCCAATCACAACCCATTCCTAAAGAAGAAAAATCATATTAATGAAAGGGAACTCCAAAGCTAACATCAAAAAGATAGGATCCACTGATTAAGATCAACCAAGTAGGGCTAGAGAGATGGCTCAGCAGTTAAGAGTACTGGCTGCTCTTCCAGGGGACCAGGGTTCAATTCCCTGTGCCCACCTGGCAGCTTACAACCATCTGTAACTTCAGTTCCAAGGACACCCTCACATAGACCACAGATGTATATGCAGGCAAAACATCAATCAATACTCATAAAATAAAATAAATATTTTTTAAAAGACCAACAAGGTGGAAAAAAGAAACTGTTTAAAAATCTCTCCGATTAAACCCATATAAAGCGCAAGGACAGAAGCACTCCTCCAAAGCACAGGCTGTAGGTGTGCAGACTACCCGCCAATCTAGACCACTGCCGTGTGGGCAGCTGAGAGACTAACTGAATTCTGACCTTACTCTTGTCCAGCACAATGAGCACACGAAGATCAGAGTTTGTGTGTGAAGTTGCTTAGTGTCATATAGTAACTCAGCAACAGTCACAGTAAGATATCACGTCACAGTGACATTCTAAACAGGAACAGGTGTCCTCCGCTGTGGTACTTGAACCACACGGCCCAGACGTGCACCACCAAGGCTGCGCAAGTGCGCCCTGTGCTCCCACAAAACAAACCTACCTAGCGTCAGCTTCCTCGGAATTTACACCAGCTGTTAACACATCTTTAAATCACCTGAATTAAATTAGCATTCCAGCACTCTCCCTCAAAATATTTTCTTCAGAACTAAAGTTGGTGCAAATGTCACATCACATTCCAAGCGGATGTAAGCATTGAAAGGAAAAGAGAACTCATTTCTCAAACTTCCAAAAATAAAGACAAAGTTGAATATCACTTCTTTCTCTTTGCAGCATAACCTAGATTAAGAGTCTATAAAGTTGCCTCCTCCCTGGTTTACTACGCTTTGAGTTCATTTCCATAGAGAAAATGTTAATTCGTATACTTACTAAATCAGTAACATTTCTGAGAAGGAAAGAAATTCACAGGCTCTGTACCTTATGCTGATGTAAAACAGCTGACAGCCTTCTAAACAGATCTTCTGCTTTGCTGTAAATGGTCAGAAATCCACTTGCGTTTCTATCAATCATGACAGAAAATATTGACTCATCTCCGGCCTCGCCAACTCCCTTAAACTGATTGGGAATGCCGATGAACCTCTTCATCTCTCTGTAATATTTAGCCCGGATTTCTTCAAAAGGGGGCCTGAACTGTAGCCTTCCCTGTCTGAAAAGACAATATTAATGACACTCTAAACCTTCTTAATTATATTACTTAAAATACAAAGTGTTAGAAACGTTTAACTTGGAATGAAATCAGGATTTCAAAGCACCATACTTGTAGGTTAAGTCTACGTTTATTTCCGGCAGGTTCTCGTTCAGCGCCTCGAGGCCCATCTGGTACTGGTGCTCCAGGGCCTTGTAAAGCTGGTGGTTCCAGTGCTGCCTCCACGCGTGCATGTCGCTGGCCTGGAATCCCTGGAACGTTTCACATGTTCAACTCAAAAACTGCTGCTGAATGCCTTTTTTCACTTTGATTTTCAAGCAACATGAAGCACTTTTACCTGCTTAAAACACATTTTCTAAATATCTTAAAATATGAAACGCTAATTGCCACTTTTAGTAAAAGGGCTTATGAAACATTCAATCTCACTGCCATAAATATTACCCACGAAGCTCACTACAACTAAAATCTCAAGGTAACATTAAGTCTTTATATAAAGCTAGTTTTATAATGTTCTGAATTTTTTTAATTTTTTCAAAGTTCTTAAAAAGTGCTGTTCTTCAAGAGCTCCACAAAGACCAAACTGAGCAGGGCACAGGGGTCTTGTATGAGACGGTTTCTACAACCAAGGACCATGTGTGGATGTGGCCTGGAACCCCCGCACGGATGGGGCCCATGATAGCTCGGTGTCAGACTGAAGATGCTGGTGAGGGAAACAGGGACTGTTTCAGTCATGAACTTGATGGCTGACTCTTTGACCCTCCCCCATACATGCCAGGGAGTGACAGACTGGCTAGATCCCAGGGGAGGACATTGCAGCCAGCCCTGAGGAGACAGGATGAGCTGGGGTTGGATGGAAGGGGAGGAGGTCCTCCCCTGTTGGTGGACTTGGAGGGGGCAGGGAGGAG
>CM053747.1:5849697-6013455 GCA_028658305.1 Pachyuromys duprasi
AGGAGTTCCGCTCACCTGGCACTCACAATGCTGGCGTTTTAGGTCCCAGAGTTCAGTCTCCTGGTCGCTGTGTTGTTTCTGCTCTCCTACTCCTCAGACACAGTGTTCTCTCGTGGCAGCCATCTTGGATCCGACCCCAAATACTTTCTTTTTAATATTTATTTATTTTATTATATATACAGAACTCTGCCTGCGTGTACACCTGACCGCCAGAAGGGGGCACCAGATTTCATTCTAGATGGTTGTGAGCCACCTTGTGGTTACTGGGAATTGAACTCAGGACCTCTGGAAGAGCAAGCAGTGCTCTTAACCTCTGAGCCACATCTCCAGCCCCGCTAAGTACTTTCTTAATAGCTCAAACAATAGTGATTAAACAAATTAGAATATCAGCTAAGACAGAAAAAGTGTCATCTTCCATAACTGCACATTCTGGTACTCTCGAGAATTGACTAATGGAAAATATGAGGCAAAATATTTCAGAATATAGTTCAAAGGTACAAATTTGCAAAGCAGGTTTTTAATATTCCATGACCTTTTTCCTTGATCACAGTCACCATTATCAATCCATTAATATTTATTATACTAGTCAAAATCAAACCCTATACAGATTCATAGCAGGTCCAAAAGAGCTTTAGGTCAATTTTAATAACACCATCATAGATAACTATATAGAATTACCTTTCACCTCTCCTTTAACTTCTAAACTAAAGTTTCTTAGTGACAGAAAAAAACGTGCAGACAAACTTTCAAACCATCAGGATTTCCCAAGTATGTCTTTAAATCTAGTATCAAAGATCCAGTCCTCATAGACACTTTCAAAGGCACTGAGTGACACAACATGATAATCACCTTTATATAGAACATGAATAGAACCAGAATCTCCTCCACATATTTGTTCTTAGACTTTTTACATTTCAATGAAAATTAGATGTTAAGGCATGAAGGTAAACTGCATCCTACTCTATTAGGTAGTTCAGCACATGGCCCTGTTTTGGGAAAGTGTAGTTTCCATTGGACATGGAGCCCAGCTGACAACGTGTAGCCATGGGGTAGGGATAAGGTCACAGTATAGCCAGGTTCTGCACCCAGCTCTCTGCTTCCTGAGCTGCCAAGATGTCATGCCATAAGCTCCAGCCACCACACATGGAGCTGCAGCAAGCAGACCACTCATCATGAAACTCACTGTGAGCCAAAGTAAGTCCCTCCCTACAGCTGCTTCTCTGGCATCAGGTCACAACAATGAGAAAAGTTAACTGCATGTAGGGGGAAAAAGTGGTTTTAGAACTTCTATCTTCTACCTTAATTTAGTATGTTTTGAATGTTCACTGTTCAACTGTATTAAAACAATTACCTTCAATTCCAACTGACGAACCCAAACAATATTATTGACAACTTCTGAAAGATTTTTGCCAGAAAGTGGTCCAGTTGCATCACCAGGAATTCCTCGGCACCGATTCTCAAAGTCCAACCGAAAATCTGTACATTCAAATCAAACAAATTACACAGAAGTACTGGAAGCTTCAACAATTCAAGCTGCATGGAAATGTTGTGGATGTTGGTCCTTACTGCACCACGGGAGCCTTGGGGTGCATGCGATGATCAGTGTTGCCAACATGGCACAATGTAGAATCTACGGGAATGCAGACTCAGGAGGTTAGTATATGTTAACTGGTGTGGGAAGAAGCCTCTTGTAGGGGAGGGAATACTGAACTTTACAGGACAGAAAGGCAAGTTGAGCATGAGCATGCATCACCATTTTCTTCTGACTACCCTGATTTGTGATGGACTATAACTTTAAACTGTCAGTTAAAATACTTCTTTAATTTGCTTTAACCAGGGTATATAAAAGGAAAAGAAACTAAGATAATGCACTAAGTAAGATACAGAAAAATCAATCTGCTAATTTATAAGCAAACCTAAGGACTGGAGAGATGGCTCAGCAGTTAACACTGCTTTCAGTTTCCAGTACCCACATGTCTGTAAAGTTCTAGGGGATCTTACACCCGCTTCTGGCCTGCATGGCAGCCAAGAATTCACATAGTGCCAAAACATACTTGCAGGTAAGACACACACATAAAATAATTAAAAATAAAATAAATTCAAAAATCTATCACTTACATTATAAATAAATCAATGTTTCTCATAAAGCTGTCTTAATGTAGTTTTTAATCATAACAATAGAAATATCCACCATAAAAGCATTTCTCAAGGCGACAGTTAGCTCTGATGAACCTTACCTTTAGTTGAGTCCCCAAGTCTTGCCAGCAGAGTCTCTCTTTCTAACATCAGTTCTTTGCTTATAGTTGGACGTTTCACCAATTCTTTGTATTTTAGAAATGCTTGAAGAAGCTAACATAAAACAAAGTACATGTTTATCTCACTTTAGCCACACATATTAAAATAGCTTACAAAAAAATTTACATGAAGTCTTTTGATGTTTTACCTGCTGTGGACTATCTTGAATTTCTGAAATATAATTCTTTAGTTTCCCTGCTATTTTCTGTTCAGCTGGTGCAATGATTTTCTCATACTGGGACACTGCAGCTTTCCATAAAGGCTAAACAAATTAATTGTATTGTTAGACTGTAAAGTTTTAAAAGCAACCTTTAAAACTCAACAACACAAAAGACAATTAAAAGACATAAGCACATATAGACTCAACCTCAGTATATGGATTGTACTGCACGGGATTCACACCAGTAAAAGGCTCAAACACTCGAGACAGGCATATTATTCTCTCCTCACTGGCAGGTAAAAAGTACAAGAGCTTCTCGTGAATCGTTCGAATAGCCAAAACCTGAAATATAATGTGTTAAAACATAAAATGCATCATACTAAAACACTCTGTAAAATGGACTAAAATCTAAAGAGTTTATACAAATTGCTTTATAGCAGCTTCTGTAAAATGAACAAAACTGAAAGTATATCACTCTTTTATGTATGTTTGGAATATTCCATATTAAAAAATGTTTAATTGTGTTTCTCCTAAAGAAGGGGTGAAATTATCTCTGCAATCTCATTTTGCCTTCCTTTGAAGCTAACTAAGTAACTTTTTATGAAAGTTCATAGCTGAAGTAAATGAGAAACTGAAATATTTCCACTGAGCACATCCTTCAAAGACAGCCAAACTTCGAAGCAATGTCAGTAGCCAAGGGAAAGCTTGAGAGCTCCCACACAGGAGAAGCTGTGTTTGTTTACAACAAAGAACAAAACAGTTTCACAAATAGCATGCTGACCACTCACACACCTAAAAAAAGGAGAGAACTAAGACTTAGTACCCACTGTGTACCTTACACAACACAGCATGGCTTGTCTCAGACAACATTAATTTCTATGTTCACCCAAACCAAAACTCATTTCATTTACACCTGTTCATCAATTGTAAAACGCATTCACAGAGCAGTGAAAACCCACTTGCACTTAAAGAGGCAATCATCAAACTCGTACCTCCTCCAGGCGTTTGCCCAGTCTGTCAAGAGTTTCTGGAAAATACTTCTCATTTTTCCAAGGGTGAGGGACGTAGCGCTGCCACACCTGGCCTGTGAGGTGAGTGCAGACTATCACCCACTGCTCACAAATCGAAATGCCAGCTTTAAGGTTTTCCTTCACAATATAGTAAGGATCTTCCCACAGTTTCAAACTTCCCAGCTTTTTTTGGACAAACCTTCCAAATGAACCACCTAATAAAACATAAAGCAAGATTATATGGAAATATTTACAAAATTATAAAATACAAACTTATAAAAAATGAACATGCACATATGATCACATCAAGTGACTCACAAATGCCTATAACTCCAGGTCCAAGGGACCAGAGACCCTCTGCTGGTCTCTGTGGTACTAAACACATTCATAAATAAATCTGTAAGTATTTTTAATTAATTAACATATGCATAAATACTAAAAATATAAATTTAGTTCTATTAATGATCAAAGTATTTTACATATAGGAACTATACCAACTATAAACACAGATAAATCTATGTGATTTATTAAGTTACTTTAAATAGCAAGAATTGCATTAATAAGCATTTTAAGTAAGGACTTCAGGAGAAGAAACGGAGGGAGGAAGGGAGGAACCTAAGGAGGGAGGGAGGCAGGAAGGGGTGGAGGGGGGAGGGAAAAACAGGTCTGCCAAGTTCCCAAAGCTTATACCTATGATATCCAGGAGATGCAGCATGCGTGACTCGGGGTAATGGTCATGCTCGGTTTGTCTCCACACGTCATCTACGACATCCCGAGTCGTCTCCACCAAGTCAACTACTTCTAGCAAGGACAGACTGTCCAAGTTATAAAATTCCTGAAACCAAAATGCATTCTTGTGAAGCACAGTTACTTCTGTGTGTTAACTGATACTCAATATGTTCCCAGACTTTCTCAATTGCTGTAAATGTAATTTCCTCTCCCTTTTTCTGCCTTCTTTTTGCAAATATCCTCCATACCTGCATAAATATAAATATCACAAAAGGCTGAAAAAATAATAGTAAAAAGACTTTTCATTTATTTACACCCTTAGCTGAGTTTCTTCAAATGGGGTTTCCCAGCAGAGGCGGTGCACTATCATTCACATGTTCTTTATTCAGTCATGTGTTCTGCTGTGTACTGTGGTGACTGACAGAAAGAGCAGCACAAATTCATTATTCCATGTTCCATCAAGGTCATCCCAACAAGCTTTAACACACTTCAAACACACCATTGACATGATTCTGTTAATGGCAAGAGGGTTCAGTGGGAAAGGAACCTGCCACACAAGCCTAGTGACCTGAGTTTGATCCCTGGGACTCATACAAGGGTCCAAGGAAAGAACTGACTCCACAAAGTTGTCGTCCTCTGACCACTATACATGTGGCAAGGCACACTTGCCCACACACATACCACAATAATAAACACTGATATAACCTTAATAAAAACAATACTGTTGATAAAATAATAATTGAAACAAATAGAAAATCGCTGTTCGTTCTGAAAAGACTACAAATACTTAAAATAATCACTTACTAAACCCTTAAGTACATACAGCAAGGGATAATCAAACAGCCATAAGAGTAAGACTTCCTATTTTTAAATAACTTTGAATTACTAGTTTAAGTCATTCTGTCAAAAGAATATATTATGTTTATATAAATAACTCTGTTAGTATACTGGGTTTGTATATGTAATAAATGTGTGTATTATGCATGTATGATTGCATATGTGTGAAAGTGAGCATTTGCTTGTGGATGTAAATATGGAGACTGAAGGTCAATTGTGTGTCCACTCCACCTTTTTCCTTTGAGACCGAGTCTCTCAGAGGGCCGAGCCTGAAGCTCTCCATTTAGACTCGCTGGCTGGCTAGCGAGCGCCCACAGATCTCCTGTCACCAATCACAGCTCTGGGCTACGGAGGCGGGCATGGATCTGAACTCACAGCCTCACACCTGCACAACAAACGCTTCACCCAGGAGCTGCCTGCCGGATCCTGTCTTTTGTTTTTCTCTCAGGACTTTCAGAAAACCATATTTATTTTTGAGGAAAATTATTTCCAATGGATTAAAATGTAACGGCTTTAATTTTATATTTAAACATATAGTTTAAGTAAATTCTAAAGATTATAAATTATGTATCTTGCTTGCAACTAAAAAGTAGGTATTAAAAGAGGAAAATACACTGAAAATTGAATCTTAAGGTCTAATTACAAGAAGCCTAATATACAAAACTATGTGTGAATTACATACCCTTGCAATAGTTTCAAATAGTTCCTTAAAATAACTGGCTCTTTCTTTACTAATCTGTTTATTTCCACGATGAGCTTGTTCTATCCAAAACTGGAATTCATCACTTGGTGTGAGAATACCTAAGAAAAGTTAAGAAAAAAAAAATTAGCTACTAACGGAAAGAGAAAGGGAGTAACAGTACTTGGCTCTTCAGCTGGTTTAGGTTTGGTCCAAAAAAATTACCTTATAATTCCTACCAACAGTAAATTCTCACTTGAGTCTGTTAGAAACACTAACTGCTCCTACTTTACAGTTCAGGTCCTGTTTGTTGAGTCTGATGTTGGGTAATTCCTACCTGCTTTGTAAGCCATTTCTAACAAGACTGTCATTCAGCATCTTATGTCTGTGAATTTGGCCCAACACAATGATCCCTAAATCTGGACCTCATACCATCCATGCTTGTAAATCCCACCAAATAAAAAGAATTATGATCAATGAATGTTTTCAACTTAATTTAAAACTATAAGTAAAAGTTTTATTTTTAAATTCTCTTTTAAATATCCCACCGAACTAGATAATTTCTGTTTGCTTTATCATATGTTAAGTACTATTCTTTAGGGATAAGTTTTTAAAAGCATCTGTTTGATTATTTGAGCAAAATATAATTTGTGTTTCCAATATTTTTAAATATTTGTATGTTATACAATCCATTTTGTTCAAAAGTAGAAATTCAACCATTCCCACAATAAAATTATAAATAGGATCCAATAAATACATTATATAATAAAAGTTGGTGGTCTATTATCTTCACAAGGTATAGAACCAGCCATGCTTCATTGTTGCCACAGTAAGGCAGTATCTGAAACATCAGATACGCATATTTCTAGGTGAAGTCAAAGCCATGCTTAACCCACTGGTTTCCTTTCTTGTGTTATAAACAATGCCCCTTCTGTGGTCTGCTTGGTGTCACAGATTTTCCATTTTTAAGCTTTAAATTGGTCAAAAATGCTAGCACAAGATAGCACTGAGAAATACAGAGAAAGTATTAGTCAGGCATGTCACATTGAAGGTATGTGTTATAGGATATAACCACTGAATATAACGACTCTATTTTCAATTTTTATAAACTACCCAGTGCTAAAAAGAACACATAAAATCTACTCGTTCTTAAAAAGCTTATATTCACAGACGATCCAAAAACACAGAAAGAAACCTGGGAAGAAATATAGTTATTTGCTAATGTATTAATGAAATGACCACTTTATACTTTGAGTTTGCTACAGATGGTGGCCTAGTCAGAATTACTCCTTCTGTAATTAAACACCATGACCAAAGCAACTCAGGATGAAAGGGTATCTTTTTTTTTTCCTTTCTCATTATTTGCTTGCTTTTTATTACAATTTATTCACATTGTATAGTAGCTGTAGCCCCCTCCCTCACCTCCTCATGGTCGCCCCTCCCTACCTCTATGGCCCTCCCCTAGTCCACTGATAGGGGAGGACCGCCTCCCCTTCTATCTGACCCTAGCCTATCAGGATTAGCTGCATTGTCTTCCTGTGGTCTGGCAAGGCTGTACCCCCCAGGGGGAGGTGAAAGGGTTTCTTTAGCTCCTGTGTCCATATCACTGTTCATCATGGAAGAAATCAGGATAGGAAATGAAACAGGGCAGGAGCTGATACAGCGCTGATACTGCTTACTGGATTACTCCCCATGGCTTGTTCAACCTGCTTTTTCATAGAACCCTGGGACCACCATCCACAATGGGTCAGGCTCTCCCCCATCAATCACTAATTAAAATGTTCTAAAGGCTTGCCTACAGCCTGATCTTCAGTCTCAGATGACTATAGGTTGTGTCAAACTGACATAAAACTAGCCAGCACTGATGATTCTATTATAAGCTTATTTTTGAGGACCAGAAAGATGGCTCAGTGTTAAAAGGTGCTTGCCACTGCTCTTGTCAACCTTAGTTTGATCCCAGGACTCAGTCAGCTGGAAGGAGAGACCTGACTCTCAAAAGCTGTCCTTAGACCTCTACAAGTGTGCTATGACACACAAATACTCAAGCACACAAATATTTACTCTCGCTCTCTTTCTCTCTAAGCAAAATGCAAAATAATAATAGTAGTAGTAGTAATAAAACTCTGATAAGTACATTATGGAAGTAAAACACTATATATTGTTATATACCTCTTGTATCATCTTCCTTAAGTTTCAGCTTGGGTAAGTTAGTATCTGATCTTCGTAGAACAACACCCAAACCAGCTTCTAGTTCACTCAAAAGATTCTGAAGTTTAGGATCAAAGTTTCTGCTCCACTCCTGGTCCTAAATACAAAAACAGACAAGAGCAACCATTGGTCAACACATTACCAGTAAAGCTTACTTAAAAAAAAAAAGCCCACAAACTAGGTCCACAAGTTTCTGCTTCCTTGAAAGCCTGCTTCAACTTTCATTTCAACAACTGAAAATTTCTAAAAATCCGTTTAGTACAGCTATGTAAAAGATGATGTGAGTTACACTTCATAGCTTTATTCATTATTCCTCTACAAAACTTAAAGTAACATTAGAAGTTTGACACTAAAAATATTTTTAATAAATAAACTAAAACACTTTAACAGTAAATGAAATAATATGTATGTCCTTTTCCTGATGGGCCAAAATACCCATATAAAAATAAATCCATAAGTAGTGCACTCACCTTTAGCAACACGGGTGCAAATACCTGCCGTACAGCTTGGTAAAGGGAATTGATAGGTGATTCCAGCATAGATGAGACAAGAATGTTGTTATGTAGATTGTCATCTGTAATTACTTCAGGTCGGAGCTTGAAAAACACTAGCACTTTGTCTTTTGTGTCATCAAAATCAATCTAAAGTGATAAACAAATGATCTTAAGTTGTCTTCATAAAACAGCATTTGAAAGAAATGTTGCACTAACATGTTTTATTCACTAGAATTATACCTGCTGGGAAAAAATAGCTAAAAAAAACCATATTCTAACTAATCGTTTCTGCTTCTTAATGATAGCCAGGTTTTATATGAATTACCACTTACATTTGATTATCATAAAGCTACGCTAGTAAGTTTTATGGGCATAAAACCCTATTTATTGCTGACACCCACAACTAACTTTTCAACTGAGTCATATTCAGTAATTCAGTAATCAGGGCTGAATTCCCCTCGTACACAATGGTGTGTACTTTGCTACTGCCCCCAGCTTTTAGCAAATATATTACCTTGTCACCTGTGGAAATTTTACATATACATTTAAAACTGCCAAAATGACCACATCTACCTCCTAAAACTATCTTTACCATAGCCAAAATTATTTTTTGTAAAGAGTTTGAAGATCCACTGTTTATTAAATGATCATACAGCTTGGTTATTTAAAACAGTACACAATCTGGATCTGCTGTACATGCCTGTTGTCTCAGCACCAAGGAGGAAGCTGAGACAAAAGGATGACATGGTCAAGAACAATCTGGACTAGGAAGCTAGGTTGTCTCAAAATTAAATGAGTAAATCAATAACCAAAAAGTGAAATGTGCTACTTAACAATAATGTACTGAATCAGTGCTAAAGATGTCAATTTATAGTAATTAATTTATTAGCCAAAAGGTACACTGTTCAAAATTTTTTTTCCTTTTTCCAGAAAGCCAATGAGGTAAAGGCTTATGAACCTTACTTGTCCTTATAAACATTTTGTGTCACTTTTATCCTAATTGTTACAATAATTTGTAACCAGGAAGATGCAGAAACTTTACTGTTAAACTGTCATATTTTGTGAGGATAAAAATTATGTGAAATTCAAGGGCCAATATTTATCAACTGTGAAAATACAACCATATGTGTTATTAAGTTCACAATTTAGCTGCGTTCACACTAAATTGGCCAAACTGCAGTTCAAAGGAAAGAGAGAATAAGATGTCTTAGTAAATAAACAGTTATGCAGTCAAATCGCTTACGGCTCAGAGTTGCAGGCCACCCTGGAAAGGCCAGACTTTCTCAAAAGAAAGAGCTAAGGTGCTTATTGTTCTGTGTGGAAAGGGAAACTCCTACTACCTGGTGGGCACTCCACCGCCAAGGTGGGGACAGCTTGAGCCCCAGGGCAAGGCTGAGCCTGTCTTTAGGCCTAGCATGATGACCTGGGACCTGAAGGAGGAGAGGCGAGGCCGGACCTAGGCACCTGGACAGGAGAGGTCAGGTCACTGCCTTACCGTGTTGGAAAAGGCCAGCCCAGCCTCGGACCGCTGCACCCGAAGTAGCATCTGGTTCCCGTCGTCCAAGAAGTTGTTCACCTCCAGGCAGTTGCTCAACGGAGGCTGGTCCCAGACCTCCGGCCTCAGCCCGAAGTAATTCTGGGTAGTCGTGAAAAGAAAGAGTTTGCGGATGTCCCCGGGACCTCCCGCCATAGCCTCGGAGTCCGAGAAGGAAGGACTCGGAGCGGCTCAGCGACCTCACTACAGCACTTCTAGGTTGCCAGCGGCCGTCGCTATAGCGACCGCTCCACGCTGGTGCACCGCGGCGGAAGTAGGACCTCTGGCGCGCGCAAGCAAGGCTGAGGATCCCGGCGCTCATCGATTGGATGTGCCAAGAGCTCTTTCTATCCTTTCTTCGTCCATCTTTCCTTCAGATACTGCGTCCTAGTGTTCCCCCTGCGCGTGCGAACGAACCACACTCAAGTATCAGGGTCCACATCTGTGTAATGTGAACTTAGTAGTTCACAACTAAGTTTTCAGTGAGGCTGTAAAAGAGATGATGATGATTTTTAAATCAGCATTTATTCAGGAATGATGGTTCACGTTTGTAGCCAGAGCATCTATGATGGGGAAACAGAAGAATCCTGGGAATTGGAGGGTAGCCTTGGCTACATAAGGCTATGTAACCCTACATAACCATAACTTAAAAAAAAGAAAGAAAGAAAGAAAAAAGAAAGGCAAATCAGTTACGGTAAATCAGTACTTAAGAGCTCCTGTTGCTCTTTGCAGAAGACAGGGACTCAGTTCTTAGCATACACATGGTGTCTAACAAGAATTCCTAACCCCAGTTCGCGGACAGGGCGTGAAAGGGAGGTCGCCCTCTTCTGAAGTCTGCCCATACACACAAGCAGGCAAAACATGCATGCATACACATCTAAAATAAATAAATTAAAACAAGCAGGCAAACATCTTGTTATAAAGTTTTGTATTTTTTTTACTCTTTCAAACTATCAGCTTCTTTCTGGGTAGCTTAATTTCCCACTGTTGGTTTTGCCTTTGTTTTGTTGTTTCTTTAACCTTAGTAATTTTAGGAAAAGCTTAACAGTTACTATGTTACTGTTTATCAAGTGTTTCTAGGTTCTTGGTTTTTTTTATCCAAAGAAGTTAAAACAAAGAGTCCCAAGGATTCACAAACACAGCGAAGTAGCAGACTGGTAACGCGGTTAAGACAGACGCCGGGCCACAGTCTGCCACCCACAGATTACTACTGTTCAGGGCTTCCTTCCACGGGGTTCAAAAGAAGGAAT
Source organism: Pachyuromys duprasi (assembly GCA_028658305.1). Lineage (NCBI taxonomy): Eukaryota > Metazoa > Chordata > Mammalia > Rodentia > Muridae > Pachyuromys > Pachyuromys duprasi. The sequence continues at coordinate 5,860,894 of CM053747.1, forward strand.
TGTTTACTAAGATAAGTGGTTTGTCTTTTGTTTCTTATTTTGATAGGTACATTTAGTCATAAAGTTATTTTCCACGGCATGTCCCTTCCCACAATTCATCTGATTTTAATCACATGCATGCCTAATTGCAGAGGCATAGGCATGCAAATGGTGGACTCTTCCTAAACATTAACTGGAGGACATAGTTTTGCCTTACTGCACATGTACCAAAACCAGGTCAGGTCTAGATGGGCCCTTTAGTCTTTGCACCTGGATATATTGGGAATCTATTTGAGTAGAAACTGCCTGTTTGATTTTTAGAAAAGGAGAAAAACACCTTTATCCAGAGAGGGGTGCATTTGTAGGGAGATGCCGGTGCAAGTAAGTCTAGGGTTGCTAGATGCATTGTGTAGATTGGGGTACTCGTGTGGACAGCACATTCAGGTAAAGGAGCTGGACTGTACGTTCATTGATGGGGGAATGGAGGATGAAGGTTTGTAATGCAAACCAAATAGAGTTCAGGGATGCTAAACTATTCCCTGTGCTTGCCTGCCTCAATTACCCTACCACAGCAATATTTTTCCTACCTCAATTGCCCTAACACAGCAACACATTTTCATGATTTATTTTTATTGCATTGGTGTTTTGCCTGCATGTATGACCATGTAAGGGTGTCAGATCCCATGGAACTGGAGTTACAGTTGTGAGTCTGGGTCCTCTGGACGAGCAGCCAGTGTTTTTAACTGTTGAGCCAATTCTTCAGTCCCTGAAAATTTCTAAATAGGCAAAATACACAATATGATGGGTTTGTTTAACAATAAGTACAGATACTGAGAAATCACAGGTGAGGACAGGCTTCATCACCTGCCTCACTGTAGACTACTAAACTGGTCAGAACTCCAAAGATTAAAGACTCAATTCAATAAGTCTCTTGCAAAAATGGTTACTACATGCTGAATCAGGAAAAGGGAACAGAGTTCCGGACCTTACAGTTTTGGCTTAGCCTTTCATCTGTCCACAATGATTTAAGCTGCCATTTTAAGGTACAGAAAAAAGAGTTTGGTAGCTTTGTTGTGGGTTTTTTGTTTGTTTGAATTTTTAAGGGAGGTGGTGTTTTGTTTTTGTTTGTTTTACTTTTCACTCAATGACCATAACATTCTCCTAAACTATGGTCATTTAGAATTAGAAAAAAAAAAATGGCCCTTCTGTCTGCTAAGACCCTTAAGATCTGAGAGTAGGAAAAGAGGAAGTTGAATTGTTCTCAATTATAAAGGCAAATAAATGAAAATTCTCACAAATCATTCAAGAATTGTGAGATGGGTTCTGGACATTGAACAGGCAGGGCACTGGGTAAAGGGCAATCCAAACAGGACTCAATGTAACTGAGTAGCTAAGTAGGGTTTGTGAAAGCAAAGTACAAAGTTGTCAGGAAATTCTTAATATCCCTAAAGTACTAGCCCTGGTTGAGTCAGTTTAGTGGAAAGGTGTGATAAATTCTGCTTTTGTGACAATGTGGTGCATAAAAAGCTGACACATGCAGGAACATAATCAAGAGAGCAGGTAAGATCATGAGAATACACTGCAAAAATTTCTGTAAGTCCTGAGTAGACTTTGAATTTCTGTGTGCAAGGCTGGTATGTCATGGAACAGGAAAACATACTAAGAGTTTTGCCTACCAAACCCTTTTACACCTGCAGTGCAAACACCAAGCAGAGTAAAACAGGCACAGGTTGCATTACTATGGAAAGAGTTCTGGCTTGAGATGATAGGAATGCAGCTCAACTGGGAGAGTACTTACTTGCCTGCACTCACAAAACCTTAGGTTCAATCCTCAGAACCACAAAGTTGGTCAGGACTTGGGAGATGGAGGCATGAGGACCAGAAAGTCAAGGCTCACCTTGGCTGCACACTGAGTTCAAAGGTGGTTGGGGCACAATGAAGCTTTGTCTCAATAGACAAAAGTTCTCAAAACTAGACAGGTTTCTTGAAAATGTGTCCATTCTCTTCAGGAATCCACTGTTCTAGATGATCTCTGAGACTCTCACATGTAGTCTGTGAAAGGGACTACCGGAAAAAGATGTTTTTTGTGTTACTCACCTTTCCTAAATATTGGCCAATTTGTGTTAAATTATGTTAGTAATGAGATATTTCCCCAATTATTAATAAAATTATAATTTTATGCAACTTAAGGAAAAACTACCAATTACCTTAGGTGGACTTTGGAATGCCCAGGTAACTCATAAAACATTATATCTGAAGATTTCTGGGAAGTGTGTCCACTTAGAATGAGTAGACTAAAAAGACAACATCATGAAGATGGGCTGCGATGGTATGTTTGTTGCTGTTGCTTTTCCATGATCAATTCAACGTATAGAAGAAGGAGTTTATTTGGCCTTATGGTTCAGAGGATTAGAGTCCATAATGGTAAAGTGAGGGCAGAACAGCACAAGTGGGAAGCTAACGACTCAGTGCGTGAACTCCTAGCAAGAAGCAGAGAGACCAAACTAGAAATGTCAGGAGCTTCTCAACTTCCAAAGCCCACCTGTAATAGGACACACTTCCTTCAAAAGACCATTCCTCCTGTGCCTCCCAAACACGGACACCTATGAGAGAACAAGTATTCAAGCATCTGAGCCTATTCAGCCTATTGAGCTTATTCAAACTATCACAGAGGGTGTCATCAGACATATTGAGGACTCAGAATTAAAACACATGGAGGCAGGCAGTGATGGCAATGCACCTGTAAGCACAACCCTTAAAAAGCTAAGGCAGGGGAATTTCCATTGAAGGTCACCTGAGCTTTACAGTGAGACCTTGGCTCACAAAACCCAACCAAAACAGAACCTGGAAATGAAGAACAAATATGCATTCCTAGATCTGAAGCACACCTTCCTCCTGCTTTCCAGGCAGAGCTCTATAGGTTCTTGAGCCTCTGAATTCCCAGATTGAACCAACACCTCCCTAAATTCTCAAGCTGGGGCCTTGATCTACAAATTAAACTATTGATTCCTTTATTCTCAATAGTTCAAACCAAGGCTGGATTCCACTATCTGCTTTCCTAGTTCATCAGCTTGTAAATGACACATGGGACTACTTTCCCTCCATCGTGTGAGACAATTCTCATCCTTAAATTGCATATGTATCTACATGTATCCCATTATCTGGAAGCCCTACTGCTTCTCAGCTTTCACAGCAAGGCAACAGTCACCTATTACTATTACTATTAATGTTCTTAGACAATGACAGCTACACATGAAGAGCCATTTACAAGCTAGGCCCTAAAATTAGAGAAGCAGAAACTCACTCTGTGACATGGATTTTACAAATATCATTCGGAAAAATAATGACATAGACTGTGGTCTGAATGTCTGTGTGATCTCAAAGCCATACATTTCAGTTCAAGCCTAAGTGTCATCACACCCAGAAACAAGACTTTGAGAAGTGACTGGGCTCCAAGGACAAGGGTCAAGTCCTTATATAAAAGGGCCAACAGAGTTTATTTGCCCTTCCCTTCAAATATCAGTATCTTTGAGGAATAGTCCTTTCCTAGATACCAGATGCACTGGCCCCTTAATAATTGATTTCTTAGCCTCATAAATGTGAACAGCACATTTTGTTGTTTATAAATTACATAGTTTAAAGTATTTTTCTGGCAAAGCAGATGATGGGCAATGCTCTATGAAAAGTAATATTCTCTTTAAACACTTAAATACAGTTACTGCTACATTGTTTAGGTCCTGCTGCAGAATCAAAGGAACTCTGCATCTTGTCACTGTCCTGAGTAAGTGAATTTAGAGTCCTTAATTTTGGCTCTAGTATGAAGCTAGTTCTTCCTGTAATCAGTTGCAGTAAAACATAGGACATGAGGAAAGAGATATTTGAACAAGTAGGTTGGGTGTTTATTGGTTTGCAGCAGATTTGACTCGTACACGAGCTAACAAATATCATTTATTCAAATGCTGGTGAATATTTGTGTTTTATAAACTGAGTAACAAAATCAATTTTACATAAATTTAATGGCAAGTATTGCAAGAGGTATGGCAGAGATTATTATAAACCTTTTCTAAAATTAATAAAACAATAGTCTTGAGAGAAATGAGATAGACAGCACCTAATTGTTTAGCTTTCTAGTATTGTGTTCTTCTCTGCTTTAAACAAAAAATTCTGCCTCTTGGGTGGCCCTAGCAGTGCTAAAGAATGGTGGTGGTGCAGATAAGGGAGAACAGTTGTGCTGACCAATTTGTCTGCTACCCAGGCCCAGATCCATCGCTCTGAATTGGCCCACCCCAAAATCTGTATCACCTGCGAATGGCTGGGCCATGTGAAGGGGCTAGTCCTGCTGATTCAGGGCTGCATGATCTCCATGACACAGGGCAGCAATACTAATAACATCACAGAAGCTATCAGGCTGGACTGAACATTTCCAAGTGAAGATACCATGCGACACCTTAGGATACATGATGTGGAACTCACAAGGAATCAAAAAAAAAGTTTTTAGAAAAATCTGCTTCTTAACTTTTGTTATAATTAGGTTATGTAAAAATTCACTTGAATACTCACCTTTTGTGTGAGAGGGAGCGAGTCTTGCTATGTAGTCCAGACTGGCCTTCAAGGCCACTGTGGTCCTCCTTCTTGAGCTTGGGACTGGAGGTGTATGAAACTATACAGTTTTGTTTTCTGTTGTGTGTTTTTGTTTGTTTTACAATACACCACACTGCTATCTGGGGTGGTGGCTTGCTACAGTAATCTCAGCACTTAGGAAGCTTACATAGGAGGACCACTGAGTTTCTTTGAGGCTAGCCTAGGGTATACATTAAATTCTAGGGTGACTTGGACACAGACTGAGACCTTGTCTCAAAACCCAAAATGAGAAATAACATAACAAAAAAGAAGCTACTGACTCTGCGACCCTGCAGGTCTACATACTTCTTACCCATATTTATTGATCAAGCATGTCACATGGTCATGTCTACCTGCAAATGGGCAAGTAATCACGCTTTGTTTATAAAATGAGAAGAAGCTATAGTGCATGTGAGACATCCTAATAACTATTACACCTTCTGATGGTTTTCAGATTAAAGAGAAAAGCCCATCATGGGGTAAGCAAATAAAGCGCTCTGCTCTTCTTTTGCCACAGGAAGCACTAATGTTCCAGGTAGTAGCTGCTCTGAAAGCAAAGAGCAAGGCTCCCACAAGATCTCTGAAAGCCACTGGGAACAAGAAAGAAGATTTCTTAAACTACTCAACTTTTAGCTGCTTTGTTGCTCTGGCATCCAAACTGCTGCCACTTAAGTTCAACCTGAGTGATGACCTAGCACAATGCCTTGTGCCTAAAACCACTTCACTAACTCATGTGAGTTATCAGGTTCTGATGACTTCAGTGTAAAGTTCCACAATGCTGGCTTAAGGAATTCTTGTACATACAGCAACTTACTGTACAACTCCTTTCCAGATAAAGGCTTGCTTTTTAAAAATTTCTTTTAATTACTTCTTTATTATTTATACAATATTCTGCCTGCATGTGTGCACACCAGAAGAACACCAAACATCACTATAGATGGCTATGAGCCACCATGCAGTTACTGGGAATTGAACTCAGGACCTTTGGAAGAACAGCCAGTGCTTTTAACCTCTGAGCCCTCTCTCCAACCCAATACTTGCTTTTTTTGCTTTTGGGGGTAATAAAGTATGCTGGCAAAAAGACTGTGCTGGGCTAATAAAATGGCTTGGTGTATAAAAGTACTTCTTCTGAGAAAACAGATGAAGCGAGTTTTTTTTTTCCTACAACCCACAGTGGAAGGGGAGAATTGACCCCTAAAAGTTGTTCTTTGGTTTCAACACACACACACACACAACAACATGTATTGTGATAAGGTGTGTTTCAGCAGAAATTTTCAAAACATACTAATAAGTAATTTTCTCTCTATGTTCCTGCCAATATACTTTGAGAGGCCTTAATGCATACTTATTGAGTGCAAGATCTAGCTTTTTACTTAAAAATATCTTGCTTTAAATTTTAATGCCACTGTTAAAATACCTACTCATTGATGTAAAGTGCTAAAGCTTCATTGCACTATAACAAGTATTAATAAAAATATTTCAAAAGTGGTTGTTTGAGTCTTTATTTCTAGTTCTATTTTGATTTATGCATAATTTTCGTTGAATAACATGCAATTAAATTAGAGAATTCTGCTTCATAGCCTAGCATCTTTTTTAGGAAAATTATGTGATAAAATAACGGTCTGACATCACACCCTATTGCTATGAAAATAGAACGTCAAAATACTGTGTCAACTTCTTCATTCAAGTACTAAGAATAGATTTAAAAGAAAAGAGGCTATGTTTCAATGTTCTCTTCTCAGGCATCAGCTTGGCATCTTTTATACTGAAATGCCTAACCAAATTAGAAATTTGAGATTTTATATTAGGAAATATGTTCACTGAATCTACTGTAATGCAGTTAGTGTTCTTGTCAGCAATCTGGCTCTGTTCATCTTGGCTTCATGTTGAATGAACTCTAATTTTCTAATCTAGAATTTAATCTCAAATCTAGAATTTCAGCTGCTCTAATCTTTATACAAATATACAATTCTCAACACTCCTTCTTCTTGTACTTCACTGTTTTCTAAATTGCCTTTTTCTAATGTTCACAGCGACTTTAAAAATGACATTAGATTTTTCATTGGCCAGTGAGATAGCTCAGCAGGTAATAGTGCTTGCCACTATGACTGCCAACCTGAGCTCAATTCCCAGAACCCATTCAGTAAGAAAGTTAGAAAGAGCCAACTTCCTCAGGCTGGCCCCTGCTCTCCACACACATGCCATGGAACACGAATAATAAATATGTAAGTTTTAAAATGAAATAAAAACTTACGTTTTTAGGGAAACTGCAATGATTAAAATTATAATTCCCAAACCATTTTTTTGATTAATATAATACATTAGTATATTCCATTCATGGAACTAGTGAACCAATACGGATTTAGTAGTAATAGTATTAGTGGTAGTAATAAAACAGACTCCAGTTTTGTTTTGTCTTGTTTTTGTCTTTGTGATTTTTTTTTCCTTGGAAGATGTGAATAAAGGTCTACTCACCCCAGTAAGGCATTAATGAATAGACCAAAGATCCAATTCCATCCAGTTCCATTTTGGTGATCCAATAATGCACAAGGGGTCACTTACAAGGAGCAAGGGTGACTCAAAGGCGCTGAAAGCTGAATTCCTGCAGCTCCCTGAACAACGTGCACACACACACACACCCGCCTTGTTTCTCCTTAGTTTTCCTTCTCTCTCCTTGAGGAAGTACTTATATAACAGGGTCTCACCAAGTAGCCTAGGCTGACATTAAATTTCCTTCTTTACATTCCTTCTTTACATTCTTGACATTAGTCTTCCTTCTTCACTTCCCAAGAACTGTGATGACAGATGTATACCACCACAGCTGTTTTAGAATTGTTCGAAAGGGTACGGTGAGGTTCTTTAACCTATAAACTTGAGAGAAACTATAACCAAATTTGGAAACTTCCATCTGGCATAGAGAGGTTTTAAGAAGAAACCAGTTAGTATGTAACTATTTCCTCTGACTTGAAACACTTCCTCCTCCTGCCTCAGGAAATTTACTAGAGTCACAAGCCTCTCTCAGGTTACACAGGGAGTCCATGGCTTCTGGGGTGAGATGCCTCTTGAAGAGCTGCCTGCACAGTAAGCAGATAAGGGGCAGGGGCCTTTTAGTCACCTATGTTCTTTAAGTGACTCCAAAAAATCTTTCAGCTCATTAAGGCAGACTTGGGTGGAATTGTGTCTTTGATCTGTCATTGGTGTCCCATTTGGGGTGCAGAGATGTTTGCCTGTGTCTCCTAAGGAAGTCAAACACCACTACTCATGAGCTCCGCACTGCCCCTTTAGAACTGTTCTATGAACACATTTTTCTCAGCACTTTGAATGAAATTCAGTAAAATAACATATTTCAGTAGGCTACATTTGGCACTCCTCTCTGCCTGGGTATATATTTCTTCACTAGGATCTCAGGTGATTTGAACAGAAATGATGTTATCAATTCTGGAAAGAACCTTTATCCATCAGCACAAGATTCACTGTTATACTTTCATAGGTGTTGCTGTGATGATGACAACGAACGCTCCAGACACAGGTTACTTTGCCAGTCTGGGCCCCACAAAGAACCAGACACAAGGTCACTACAATGGATATTGTCCAGCACACTGCTACAGGATGAGCAGAGCAAGTAGCATTTTACCTACTTTGCATCTCTGCATTATTCTTCAACATTAGTTCTTTCCTGAAATGTCAAAAATAAATTCTGACTTGACATCTCATTCTCTACTGTTCTCCTAGGGTTAATTTTCTCTGGGTTTCTGTGTATGGAAATATCTCATAAAATTTTCAAAAGTGTTTGAAAAAAAAAAACGACAGTCACTTTTGGAAAGGTTGGTGCCTGCAGTATTTTTTTTTTTTTTGACAAGTAGGAAAAGTCCTATTTTTAAAGGTGTTAGGGAAAAAAATAAAGTATACTGAATATATAAATAAGCACATCTCTGCCACTATTTCTTGGCTAGCTTAATTCAGATATAACTATCTTGAAAGTTCTTTTTCATTTTTTTATTCTTCCCTAAACCTTAGACTGTCAACTGAATGAAAGACCTACGTCTCAGCCTTTCATGCCTTTCTGACCTGCATACATATCATACTAACAGATGGTTATAATGCATTTCTGAGATTTTTGTTTTGTTTTGTGTTTGTTCTGGTTTTTTGAGACAGGGTTTCTCTGTATAACAGACCTGGCTGTCCTGGACTCATTTGCAGACCAGCCCGTGTTGTGCCCAATTTGTGAGACCCCCAAAAGACCACCAGGAATTGAGTCCACCGCAAAACACATGAGGATCTTTATTCACAGCTCGAGCTGGACTCTCAGAGACACCAAGGCATTGGTATCCAGCAGAGAGCCCTGAGCTCTGGATTGTGGGTGAATTATAGGTCTCAGTCCCTCCCAGTGTGCCCAAAGCAGGGGATTCTAGCCTGGCAAGCTTCTATTGGTTAATACAGAAAAGTGGAGGCCACACTTCAAAACTATTTGCTATGGGAAAGAGCCAGGACCATGAACAGTCTAGATCTGGACACTCCTCCACAGGAGATGACCTTTAGCATTCCTTTGCAACTGGGTGGGGTCTTGCTTCAATTCACCCGCTCCTCCTCCTGCTTTCTGTAAAAGTGCTGGGAGAATTTAGTTTAACATGGGGTATAGAATTTATAAAGGAACCTGTAAAGCTACCCTGTTCCTTTCACTACAGCCCCCATCTTTCTCTGTACTTTTGATTTTGAGAGTCTCACTAAGTTGCTCAGACTGACCTTGAATTTGTGATCCTCATATCTCAGTCTCTCAAGTAGCTAAGCCAACAAGACTCTGCCTAGCTTGACTCTCTAGATTTGGAGAATTTAAAGTAAGTTTTGGGAGCCAGGGGAACAAGCTCAGAGAATAAAGGTATTTGTGGCCAAGTCTGACAACCTCAGTCCCACCCTCAAGAGGCACAGGATGGAGAGACTGAACTCTTTCAAGCTGTCCTATGACTTCCACACACCAGCTTTGGCACACAAGTGCCCTCCCACACACATAAATATATATATATATATATATATATATATATATATATATATATATAAAACACTTTAGCGGAACACTAGGTGCCTGCCCCTTTAATCCCAGCACTCAGAAAGCAGAGGCAGGAGGACCTTAGTGAGGTCGAGGCCATCATGGTCTACTGTAATGAAAATTTTGGTTTCTTTAAAAAGTCAGTTATGCTATGTAAATATGTTTTTGTTTTAATCCCAAATTTGAGATTTTAGTTTGGGCTTTGGTTTGTCCACAGCTGGATATAACTGCCTCCTGTGGTGCATGGTCTCTGCCAGCTGGTATTGGCCTGCTTGCTTCCTGCAGCACAGAGAGAGGCGTGGCCTAGGACTCAGGGCTATAAATACAAAAGCCCAGAGAGAAATGTGGTGGCAGTTTGGAGAGACCAGAGATGAATGATATAATCAATCAGTGTTCCAGTCTCATCCAAGAAGAGAGTTCCTCAGAAGTTAAACATGGTGGTGTTGCCTCCCCACTGGAGGAAGCCACAAGCTAGCACTGACCGGGAGGGAAAAAAGGACGAGGGGCAGAAGCCGGTCTCTGGCCCACTATGAACACCCTAGGGACTGGAGATGCTGTACACCACGAGTGGGCACACTCACGCGAGGCTCCTCACCAAATTACTTCGCTCGCCAGCCGTGGAGCGCTCATGATTCTATAAAGTAGTTCCCGCCGGGAACCCGCCTGGAAAGCTGGACAACCAGGCCCCATCGGCAGAGACCCGCATCCGAAAAACCCAGAAGTATGGCTACCGCCCCGCCCCGCGAGCGCTCTGCGTCACTTCCGGTCCAGAGCCATCCGCTTCCGGGTCAGGCTGAGCCGCCTGCTCTTCGCGACTACTGTAGGTGCCGCGCTGTCGGCGTTCCCTGCCCCAGGAAAAGCCCGAGCCGCGATACCGCCGGGCGAAGCGCTGCGCTGTCTCGAACCTCCCGTAAAAAGGAGACCCGGGGCCGGGCCGCCGCGGGGTCGCGCCTCGGGCCTCCGCTGCGGTTCCTGGCAGGCAGGAGCCGGCGCTGCGGGGCCTGCGGCGGAGCGCGAACCCCTTCCCCGGCCGCCCTGTCCACCTTGCCGGGGAAGGCGGAAGATGCCAGTGAAGAAGAAGAGAAAAGCCCCCGGAGTGGCAGCGGCGGTCGCGGAAGACGCGGGCCTCAAAAAGTGTAAAATCTCCAGGTACCGCCCGCCCCCACCCCGCAGGCTCTCCTGCCTCCAGTGCGGGACAGGCCGCCGGTCGCTAGCTGTGACTAGAGGGGCGAGCTCTCCTCCGGGGAGGAGGCGGTCGGTGAGGAGCCCAGAGTCTCCGCTCTGCGCGGGCCCGAACCTCGTGTTCGCCTGTGCGTGCGCTCTGGCGTACTTGGACGAGCTCTGAGATTCGCCCCACTTTGTTATCTGAGCGCCCAGAGGGTAGGAAACGGGCGACCATATGTAAACCGTGCTCCTTCCCCCTGCATTCATTCTCCCTTCATCCTATATCCCAACCGAGAAGTGAGCGCAGATCTGCCAAGATCCACGGGGCTTCCCTGGGTCACACTAAATCAAGAGAATTGGCTTGGCCCACACGTTGTTAAATGTCAGAGTGTGAAGAAAGGAGCAGAGCATGAAGAATTTTGACAGCTGCTTTGGGAATGGTAGAAAGGAAGCCTATGCTATAATTGGTCTCCTGAGTTAGCATTTGAAGTGGCCTAACCTAGATGCTCCCAGCAGGAGGCCTTTTAAATCGCTGGAGTCTCAGCTTCTGGAGCCACCGGGCCTCTGCGCCACTGGTACCAGTTCGCTACACTGAGTTGGAAAGGCCCTGAGTGCTTTTTGCTTTCTCATTTGTAAGCTGTTGTGCCCTGCGTTCTTGTAGAGGAAAAGAAAACAAAGCAGAACTGTAGTTGGAGCCCATTTCTCCCCTTGTGGCAGACATTCGATCATCACAGAAACACTGCTGCAGAAAGTCATTGCAATTTAGCTTTGAGACGTGGACTCCTCCCCCCTATATCCTTTGAGTTCTCTTTGTGTTAATGGTTGACACTTAAAGTGACAAATTAAAAACCTACCGCTAAAACAAGACAGCCAGCACTACACACAGGAGATGTATCTTTAGGAAGAGATGCAGTGAGAAATGTACTGCTTAAAACAAGGAGGTGACTTGTTGAATCCTAATCTTTTTTTTAATCAATTGTTTTGGTTTTTCCCCCTTGTTGTGTTTTAGCAAAAGAGTCTACGTAATAATTCTTGAATGATTACTATGATACCGTTTACTTATGCCCTTTTACAGTTAACATTTTGCTTGACCTTTATTAGCTCTTTTTGAGAACATATGTAAGATATTTTAATTAAGCCTGTTAAAACAGCTGGAGTGGCAGAATCATTAGACTTCATCCTAAATTATAACAAGGATTTTTAAATCAGTGATTAGTGGTAGAGAGAAAGCCCAGCGTGAGTAGTTCAAAGAGGGAGCGACTTAGGCTTTATTTTCTAGTTTTGACTTGAAACTTAGGCTACATTTCTTTATAATTTTGAAATCTGAGGAAATAATTTTAGTTACTAATTTTGGAATTTGGTAGCAAGCAAAGAAGCATTTGAGTTTCATTGATCCGAAATTCTTACATGTTGAATACAGGTCCATATTGCTAATGCATAACACCTTCACCTGAAATGCTGATTTAAAAAAAAAAAAACCAAAAAACAACAACAAAAAAAACACTGTGTTTCATTTACATCAAAATAATTCTTGAACCGAGTTTTTCACTAAGAGTTGAGTCTTACTTAGTAAGTCTTAGACATTTGTATGTTTTCCAAGCTATTGCAGATCCCAGCCTCCTGCTAGACTAATCAGTGGAGAGGAAGATTTTTCAAGAAAGAAGTGCCTGGCTTGGTTTTATGAGTATGCAGGTAATGAAATTAATGGAACAAGATACCAGTCATGTTGCTGGCTTGTTATGTTGTAGTACTGTGTGCAGGGATTAGGGTTAAGCCTCAAGGGTTAAGGATTGACTTAGAAATTAGTGGCATTTCAATGCTAGTATTTCTTTAGATCTATTTTATGTAAGAGAGGAGAAACTCATTTACTGTTTGTGTCTAAATAGAAGCAGAGACATTAAATGCATTGACTAAAATATTTTGGGAAAGAAGAGGGTAAAGCATTTTCTTTCATGTGTTTGTCTGTTTGTTTAATTTTTGAGACAGGGTTTCTTTTTATAGTCCTGGCTATCTGGAACTCACTCAGTAGATCAAGTTGGCTTCAAACTCAAAGATCTGCCTCAGCTAGAATTAAAGGCATATGCCAGCATGCCCAGCTTTGTAAAGCATTTTCTATTCAATATTCTAGGAAACAATATGGAAAACGTTTTTCTGTTCAACATTCTCTGTTTTTCAGAAACATTTCTGAAGCTTTTAGGGTGATGTGGCAAGCAGTTTAAATTTCAGAGATAATGTACAACACATTTGCCTTTAATTTAGCCTTTTAAAATTTATTTATTTGTTTATTTTGGTTTTTCAGGATGGGTTTTCTCTGTGTAACAGCCCTCACTGTCCTGGAACTCACTTTGTAGACCAGGCTGGGCTTGAACTCACAGAGAGCCACCTGTCTCTGCCTCCCTAGCACTGGGATCAAAGGTGTGAGCCTCCATGCCCAGCTTTAACTTTTATTATTTTTTTAACAATGAATGCAATAATACATAAGAAAACAGTGATAATACTACAGTATGTTAAATACTAGACCATGAAGACACATGATAGGAATAATACAAAACCCATAATAGGAATAATACAAAGCCCCAACCCTGAAAGTGTCAGAAGCAAACTAACCTGAGCTGAGTCTGACAACTGAGTGATTGATGAAAAGATCTAGGGCCAAGGTGAGGCAAGCTCATGAACAAGACACTTGTTCCTACTATTGATTTCCACATAAGCATAGATAACAGCTTTTCTTGCTTTTTTATTTCTTTGATATTAAAGCTAATTTTTTTCTCTCTTTCCTATCTTTTACCTGCTTTCCTCTGTTTATTTTTTGTGTTTTCTCTTTTATCATTATTGTCAGAAGTATTTGCTTAAAGTAAAAGTACTTAGTAGTTATTGCCTTACATTTGTATAGCCATGTTAAGGTCCTGTCAGCATCTTAACTTGTAACTTTCAGTTAACTGTATAGAGAACTAGACTACTTTGAAAAGGGGGCAGCAACTTTGTTATTGGGATCAGCAGAGTGATCCCAATTGTATAATTTAAAAATTGTTTAGTAGTAGAGTAGATTCTTTCTAGATCAGGGGAAATAAATGCTATTACTGGTATCCCAAGACAACCACTAACCCAATTTAAATGTAGAGAACTTTTTTTTTACTGACCTCTATTTAAAATGTTGACCTATTATTTTAAAACGTCAGTTTTACATACACATTATATATCATCAGAAGGTTCTAATCATTTTATTTTACTTAACAAAGGTTACCAGATACCATAATCGGTATGTGTGTGTATCTTTTTTGTTCTGTTTTGTTTTGCTTTTTTGTTTTTAATGCTTGATTGTTTTCGCTCTTACTGGAACTTCCCTGGGTAATTTAAGATTTAAATTAAATATTTATTTTCTACTCTAATGTTTTTAACAGCCAGTGTAATAATTACTATCATTGCTCCAAGGGTTGTGATAAGTATGTCATCTTCCTTATAACCATCTGTCAAGAAAGAGATGTTATCCTCATTTTATGAATGAAGACTGATGTTTAGATTAACTTGCCAGTGAAGAAACAGTGCAAAAGCCAGGATTCAAACTGTAGTTGACTGACCCTCAAGACCAAGCCTATGCAAATGGCAACTAATTTTTAACTTCTACTGAAAAAAAAATGTGTGCTCACTTCAGCAGCACATATACTAAAATTGGAACGATACAGAGAAGATTAGCATGGCCCCTGTGCAAGGATGACAAGCAAATTCGTGAAGCGTTCCATACTTTAAGAAAAAATGCTAGTAAACTTGAGGTCATCTTCTGTCATTTAGTAAGTCATTTGATGACTGTTTATGGAATACTTTTCTGTGAGTACAACACTGTGATAGTGCTTGGGATAAAATAATGAAAAATCAGGACATGATCCCTGCCTTCAAATGTGGCTTCTAGTGAGGGAGACCATTGTAGCAGTATGTATATAGGCAAGGATTAAAGCTTGTAAAGGCTCTTCTGTGAAATAACTTCTATGTGGAAGTACTAAAATTTTACGTAAAGTCCTTAAGAAAGTGTCTGCAGAAACTATTTTGGCAGAAACCTTGATTAGGGATCAGTCATTTGCTGAATGAACAGTAAATGTTCTTTCTTCCAAATTGGGATATTTGTGATGGAGGCCTACTCAGAGTAGATGATGCATGCAAAGACTTAGCATAATACCTGATACATGGTCAGAGCTCAATAATGTTAGGTATTATGATTATTAATGGCCTTAGAGCATCATCAGATATAGTGGTTATATATGCATGTATGTGTTTTCCAAAATGAACTAATCTCTTGTAAAGGTATTGTCACTAAGCATGTTTTGTTTCCTGAGTATTTGCTATGGCATTGTATTAAACCCTAAACATGTGCTGGGAACATTTATATTTTTACATAAAATTGGGTAGTGTTTTCATGTACCCTACTTTTAGAGACTACAATCATCTGTAGGTTACTTACGATACTCTGTAAATGCTATGTAAAATAGTGATTAGAGGAGAAAAATCCCTGCATGTGTTCAGAATAGAAGATATGCTTATGTCTCCTTTTCTGTCTTTAGATGGGGTTCACTATGCATGTAGCCCTGGCGGCCTGGGACTTGGGTTGTAGACCACACTGACTTTTTTTTTGTTTGTTTCGGAGACAGGGTTTCTCTGTGCAGCCTTGGGTCTCCTAGAACTCACTCTATAGACCATGCTGGCCTCAAACTCACAGAGATCTGTCTGTCTGCCTCCAGAGTGCTGCGATTAAAGGCATGTACCCCAGCACCCATCAGTGTACACTGACTTTGATCCACCTGCCTCTGCCTCCCAAGTGCTGGGACTAAAGGCGTGTACCGCCAGGCTTCACTATCTTCCAGATATTTTTTAGAGAACTAGTTATTGTGAATTCATGTGTATACAATTTAGATCTATAGAAGGCCAATTGTGTAATAGCCCTCCAAGGAGAAAACATAGAAAGTGAAAGAGAGCACATTTTAAAATCTGTTAACGAAGAATAAAAATACAATTAGAATTACTTAGTCTTAGTGAACTGTAAAGTAAGCTAAATCATTTTCATGACTGCTGAAACTGAGTGGAAATACAAAGAGCTTGAAAGAATTAATTGAATTTATTTACATACATCTTAACCAGGTTGTAGTTTTATGAGAAGGCTATAGTTTAAAAGTATAAACTAATTGACATTCAGTTAGGGAGTGAACTTTGGTATAAGCTTTGTTTTATACTTATGTCTATTATTTCCATTGCTTTGGAAAAGTCACTTAATATGTACAGATCTTGTGTGGCTCAGATCATATGTGTGTTTTATATACAGTTGATATGATTTCTAATGTATTAACCTCACCTTGGCATTCTTCTCATACTGTAGGAGAGTATTGATCATGTTGTAGAAAACTATATTACTCTACTAAGAAAAATTATAAGGCATTGGCTTTATGTTTGTATCTGTAACCTAATTATAGAATTATGAAATGTACCCTCTAAGATTAGTTTAATCTGTGACTTAAATCTTTAGGGTTTTGTTTTGTTTTCTTTTGATCCATCGTCCTGTGTAGGCCAGGCTAACCTTGAACACCTGGTCTTTCTGCCTCTACTTCCCAAGTGCTAGGATTAGAAACTCATGTACCTTGACTAGCTAAAGCTGGAGTGTTTTCTAATTGTTGAAGAGAGGCAAGTTAAAATGTACAATTTTAAAAGAAGACATATTCTCAAGAAAACTACATGATTTCCCTCTTACTCAGAATCAAGATAATATGTATATTTGTAAACAAATGTACATGTAGAAAAGAGGAACAATAAAAGCTGAACTATTAGGGGATAGGAAGAATGGAATGAAAGAAGTGAACATGAGTTATTGCTAGAGGATACAAAAAAATTTTTTTTCTAACTCTATCTCATGTCATGGGTTTTTCATTTTTGGTGGTAGATTAAATGCATAAAAATACATCCAGCAGTGAAAGTGTAAAATCCCAAGTGAAATTCTCAAGTGCCTTTTCAATTGAGAAGTTAATTCGGATGTGTAGACATTGGGCCTGGTTAATTTCAGTGTCTGATGGTTTTTGTTTGTTTGTTTGTTTTTTAATAAAGTTAGGTTTGTTTGTTTTTATTATAAAGTTAGGTTGTTTTCTTTTTAAGGAATAAAAGATTTTGTTGGATAATGTTGGAACATTGTTTCAAGACATTTATATATTATTTCAAATCATAACATTTGTTTTAGGTCATTTCTTGGCACAGAAAAATTGACAGCAATACATTTACTGTATTTTGTAAATCTAATAACCGAAAAAAACAAAATTCAAGAATTGCGCTGACTTTTTAGTGATCTGGTTTAAAATAAGAAACTTAAAAGATGCTTCAATCTCAATATGCTTTATATCCCTACATTGTCAAACATTTTATTCGGAATAAGTTCCTAGTAGTATTTTCGGGTTTGGTTTTTGTGTTTTGATTTTTGGGGTGTTTTTTGTTTTGGTTTGGTTTTTTGGTTTGTTTGGTTGTGATTTTTGGCATGTGTGAGTAAGTTCACTTTGGCTTGGTTTTGTTCTTTTTGCAAGCTACTGAATTATACCAGTGGAATAGTTCTTTATTACGCCTTTACAAAAGTGTGTGGTCTCTCACAATTTTAATCCCAGCATTCAGAGGCAGAAACAGGTGAATTTCTGTGAATTTCAGGCCAGTAAGAGCTACATGGTAAAACCTTATCTTAAGAAAAGAGTCCTTAATTCATATTGTAATGTAACATTTAAGGAGTAAAGATTTTAAGATTTTAGCAAATGTTTATACCTTTTCAAAGCTATGTTTAAATTCAAATTTACTTATTTGTAAATGTATGGTATTTTCATGGATGCCTTTAGTGTAATAATTTATCTCATGTTCATAATAAATTATAATAAAAATATAAATTATTTTTGTCTTTAAAGGTCCTGATGAAGTTGTAGGGCCAGAAGGAATGGAAAAATTTTGTGAAGACATTGGTGTTGAGCCTGAAAATGTATGTTTTATTTCTAGAATGAACTAAGTGGATTTTAACATTTTCTTCATAAATTTCTAAAAATTGAGGCTTTAATATGTAAAGTTTTTTCTTCATGCTTAATATTATAAATTGACACCTGTGGTTGTTGTTTTTTTAAATCAGTCTAAGCTGTTCAAGTTGTCTCTTGATACAAATATAGTTTGTAATAGAGTGAGAGTCTACCTTCATAAACACTGCCTTAAAACTAGCACATCACAGTTGTTTTGTGGTTAAAAATACAGAAGCTGTAGTGTTCAGTGTACAGTTGGAAATACTTGTTTGAAAATGTTCTCCATGATAAATGCAGCCATGATTATTTCTGATGACTTTTCTGTGATTTATGTTCTGTACTTTGCAGATTATTATGTTAGTTTTGGCGTGGAAATTGGAGGCTGAAAGCATGGGATTTTTTACCAAGGAAGAATGGTTAAAGGGAATGACCTCATTACAGTAAGAATATTTTTTAAAAAACAAACTTGGTGGCTTATATAAAGATCTTGTTGATACTTTGTGCTTCATCATTTTGAAGAGTAAGATTTCACCTTAAAAATAATCAAATTGGTTTAACTTGTAAAAATCAGTGTGGGGACTAGCAAATTTATAATCTGGTTTTCACAAATGAATACTTGTCTTTTTCATATTCTTTAAGAAAAACTCAAGCTAATTAAAACATGTTGATTCATTTGATGGGTGAATAAGAAATGGTCAAAGAGTTACTTGTTCACAAGTTTGTTTGGGTAACAAAACTTTTCCCCACTCTTAATGCACAACTCTACTATATGAAGAATTCCATCATTGGATAGAAGGACCTCCTCACTCCCCTTTGTAATACCTTTAAAGATAGTCACATGGTGCTTTACTTAACTGATTCCTCCTAATCATTCTCACAAAGGATGAAAGTAGAAGTGTTCTTTGCTTCCTGTGTAGTTTTTAGCCATTTTATAGTTACATATGTTCAGATTGGTATAACATCTTGCAATCTTTTCACAAATTTCAGACTTACTTCATTATGCAGATAATTTACTTTGCTTTTCCATAATAAAGTGTTTAATTTTGAGTCAGTTAGGAATTGTGTGGTAATTTTATACTGTGTTCATAATGTTCCATCAGAATGTTATTCATCCTTCTAAAATATTTTCATAGTTTAAAGTATTATTTTGTCGTTCATTTGTTTTCCGTTGTTTGGTATTTAATCCAGGGCTTTATACAGGCTAACATGGTGCTCTACCACAGAGCCACATCCCTAACCTCAGTTAAAATTTTTAAGGCAAACACTGTGCTATTAGCCCTGTAGTTTTCTGTGTTGTGTACAGCTTTATTAGTACATGGAACTATTTTTAATTCTTGTTTACCTATCAGATCTTAAGAAAGGATGTCTATTTGTTAAAAGGGCAGTGAGATTATATATTTGAATTTTTAGTGTTTATTATTTTCTTCCTTTATTAAACCAACATTAATGAGTGTGTGCATGTGTGTGCGCACACGCGCATGCGAGTGGTGTATGTGTGTGCACACATATACAAGCCTGTACACAGGCATATGTCCTGTCATTGTGTAAATGTAATAAGGAGATTTGTCAGAAAGATGGGTAGGTGGGGATGAGACTGGTCAGTATGCACTATATGCATCTTCATTCCTTGGGTAAAGTCCTCTCAGATGAACCAAATGATAATTTTTAGAATAAAATGTAAAACCAATTTCCCCTTCTAATTTATAAATAAGGAGTATGAGATATAAAACAGTTAATTAAATATTTGATAAAGTTTCCATAATTTCTTATGGCAGAGTTAGGATCCTCATTTAAGTTTCTTGATTTTTTTTTTTCTTTCATGTATGGATTTTTTTTTTAGATAAAATGAAACCATTTTATTTTATAGTATTTTTCAGAGAAGAGTGAATTTTGTCATGCCTTAGTTCTAAGTTTTTTCAAGACTATTTCTCATCATATAATTAGCTTTTAATAAAAAGATTACAAAGAAATTGAGTTGTGCACAGAAGATAAACTTGTTTTTATGAAGCTCCTTCTGGCTTATTGACATTGTTTGACATTGTTAGGTCTACTGTGCTATATTTATGGCGAAAATACTTTGATACTATAGTGCTTTTGTTTTACTGTTTTTTTTATAGGTTGCCTTTTGGGGAGTTGCAGCTAATATGTGATTTTGTATTTGTAAACCAAAAGGTTCCTTACAGCGATTTTTTTTGTATAGTTAATATAATATAGAGCTTCTGTATTTCAAAATGTTTCACTACAAAGTGTGCCTTATATTTTTCCTGAATAACTAATATTGGTCTTGAGTAAAAGCATAGGATTTAAATAGCAAATGAGCATGGGTTCCGTTGTCATTCTCCTACAGAAAGCTCACAGACTATGCAAAACACTGCTAGACACTGCTAGACTGATAGAATAGCATAGTCTTGAAATCTGCCTGAAGAAAGGCGGTTTCTCTTCCCTGTGGTCTAGACTGCCATGAGAGTACGTGGTATCTTGTTTATGCCTTTACTCTTGTGATGAACTTTATAGTGAGGAGATAGTTTATGATTTGAAATTTAAAATAAGAGATGCCAACTAATCCACCCTAGTATTAAAATGGATACATGTTAGTGTATCTTATTTAACATAACAAAACATGACACTTTAGTCTATTTCCTGTGAGAAAGAATCTGATGGTCTTCAAATCAAGATAATGTCTCTGAAAGACTCTACCTAGCAGTGTATCAAAGCAGGTGCTGAGACTCATAACCAAACTTTGGGCAGAGTTCAGGGAATCATATGAAAGAAGGAGGAGTTAGTAAGACCTGGAGAGGTAAGGAGCTCCACAAGGAGAGCAATAGAACCAAAATATCTGAGCACAGGAGTCTTTTTTGAGGCCTATACTCCAACCAAGATCCATTGATGGATTTAACCTAGAATCCCTGCTCATGGCAGCTCAGTATCCAAGTTGCTTTCCTAGGGCAAGAGGGACTGTCTCTGACATGAACTCAGTGGCTGGCTCTTTGACCACCACCATCCCTCTCCCCTGAGGGAGGAGCCAGGCCACAGAGGAGGACATTGCAGCTAGTCCTGATGAGAGCTGATAGGCTAGGGTCAGATGGAAGGGGAGGAGGACCTCTCCTATCAGTGGACTTAGAGAAGGGCATGGGAAGAGATGAGGAAGGGAGGGTGGGATTGGGAGGAATGAGGAAGGGGGCTTCAGCAGGGATACAAAGCGAATAAAATATAATTAATGTAAAAAAAATAAATAATTTAAAAAGATAATGTCAGCTGAATTGTTTGAACTTTTTAATTCAGAGAAATTTTGAGTAGAATGCCACTAAAGAATAATTTGGTAGTTGCAGTGTGCATACAGGTCAGGAATATTTAACTAAAATAATAATGATTAATTATCTGTGTTGCATAATGCTTCACAGATTTTAGAGTATTTTTAAAATACTTGTCTAGAGGTTTTTTTTAAAGATGTTCTATAAATGACTTCATTTTGTATAGAATAATTGTTAAGCACAGACTTATAAACAACTGAACTTAAATTGGCTATTTTATGTTTCATGGGGTTTGAAAGAGGTAATCTGGTTGTTAGAATCAACAATGTATATAATATTGTCAGGGTGAGTTGAAAATTCCAGCTATTTGGAATAATACTGTTACATTAATTAGTACTTTAACCTGTGGAGGGAATTTAAACCATGTTTTGAGTGCAGGAATCGTGTAACAGTTTTGCAATAGTGTTTGTGTGTTCTTGATGTTCTAGGGTCTTTTGAGAATTTTATGGAAGCTGAACCCTGTGCCTCTTAAGATGTGCTATACTTTATGCACACTATTTTCCATGTTATTGGGAGGCTCTGGACCTTTATTTTTCTCTATCTAAAGAAGATAGTTCTAAAGATACTTGGGAAGTTTTCTTCCAGCATGTTACACTGGGTAGAAAAGTTCTCCCACATCTACTAGCTGAAAGTTTGGTGTTGGTATAAGGGTTAAATCCATGTGAGTGGAGAAAACAAAGTCTTTTAAAGGGACTGTCCTTGATCATGATAATGAAAAGCAGTGTTAGTAAGCATGACAATAACAGTTACAGTAGTGAAGAGTTGTTTCTGGGCTGCATCTTGAGACCTGGACTCTGAAGGTCAAAGGGAAAGGACTGGTTTGACTTAATCTTAAGAAATGGAAGAATGGGAAACATTAACTTGTTTTTTGGTTGGTTGGTTTTTGTAGGCAGGAGAGTAGTAGGTGACTCCCATTCATTTGGAGTTGAGGCCAGCTGCTCATTGCCATTAGCATTTCTTCTCTCTGTTCTTCTCAATATGACAACTTCAGAATGCCTTCTCTATATCCCAATACCTTGAGAGGTAGACAGTGTTTCTCTAGTTGGAAAATGTTATGTAGAGAAGATTCTTAATCTAGAACATGCTACAACTCTGTTACATGTCAGTGTGCCAGAGTATCACTCACATGTTGGGAAGAGAGCCTCTCTTAGATCTGCTATATAAATGAACTTGCCTCTTGTTTCAAAAATCTTTCTTGAAGTATTTTTGCCCGAATCCTTATGTTGAAATTAAAGCCTGTTCTGTTCAAACCACATTCAAACCACTGTGTTCTTTGGGAATCTTAGATTGTACCAGGAACCCAAAAATCTCTTTGATTTTACTTGAATGTTTAAAAGCATAGTGTCTTACTATTCATGATGGACTGTTTAAGTATATATAGAGATATTCTTTCTAAACTTCTGAGTTCTGTTCTGACTTGACTGACAGTATGAACTACTGAGTTTACTTGGGAATTGTGTGGTCTTAAGAATTGCCTGGATGTCGTTACTGGTTTTATATTTCTGCTCACATGCTTATAGTATTAAGTGGTAAATGTGGAGCTTCCTGCTCCATCCTAACCCTAATAAAAAAATAAATAGGGGCTGGAGAGGTGACTCAGCAGTTAAGAGCACTGGCTGTTCTTGCAGAGGTCCTGGTTCAATTCTCAGTACCCACATGATGGCTCACAGGCTAACTCTGGCCTTTACAGACACTTGGCACTGTGCCTGCATGTGCCACATATACATACTACATACACATGCAGGAGGAGTAAGGAAACCAAGTTGAAATATTTCATTTATCTTGTGGCTGCCCTGTGAAGCTGCTATTCCTATGTTTTAGAAGATTTTAATTATGGGTATTGTGTGACTCCATATGTGGGTATGTGTATATGACTGCAAGTTGCTGTGGAAGCCAGAGGCTAATGATCCCACGATACTTTATACTAGTTTTATAGTTATATAAAATAGGCATACAAATCAATCATGAGCTGAGGAAAAAATCAAATTTACGTTAAAATATCTGCATATAGTTTAATCATTGATGCTAGATAAAAGGAAGTTTATATACGAATGAGAGTGCTGTGCTTGTTTATTTGTACTTAATGAAGTCAGGAGCTGAAGAAATGACTCAGTGGTTAAAAGCAGTTGCTACAGTATCAGTAGTTTCCATCACCTTCTCCCACCCCACACTCACCTCCCGTGGTGGCTAACAACCCCCTGTAATTCCAGTTCCAGAGGATCTGATGTCCTCTTCTGACCCCCACAGCTACTACATGCATGTGGTGAACAGACATACATGGAAGCAAAACACCCATACAAATAAATCTTTTTTAAAAATTAAGTCATCTAAATATTTGCTGCTTCAACACATTTATTGGTGCTTTTCAGTATCAGAATTAAATTATATTTACAATTGCCAGTGCTGAGAATAGAAAGCATATATAATGTGATACAAAATGGTAAGTATATTTGGGGTGATTTTAGAAATTAATGTCCCAATCTCAAAATAAAATGTAATTCAATAACTTAAACAGCATTTCTAAAACCCAACATTATGTAGCAGTATAGAATGTAATGATATCCTGATTTTGTACATGCTGAAAAGTGATGGTTGGAAAATATTAAATTCTCTATATTTAAATCATCAAATTTATAGAAGAGGAGAAAACTTTGTACAATGAAAAAAATGGTCATTTATAACATATTATGGTAAGATAAGGTATTTGGGGCAACATACGCTAGAACTTATATGGCTAGCTCATGCAGTGCAAAGTGTGTGGGTTATGTATTTAGAACCGAGGATACATACAGTAAATTAATGTGATTCAACATGGACAGACACCACTAGAAACACCTCATTCGTTGAATTAAATTTTGACGATTGTGTGGTTAGAACATACATACATTTCATCTATATGATCATTCCTTATAGAGCTGTAATCCATATGTGATGTTTTATGGAGCTGTCTGTAATTTTGGTGTATTTTTGTGGATTCTTCCCTCAGTAGTAACTATTGGGTCATTGTGTGCTATATGATTGGGTTTGATGCAATCTTTTGCACTAAATTCCTTCCAGACAGAAACTTAAAATTTCTCATAATTAAATATGCCATCTATCTTATGGTTTATATTTAGTGATCATGCTTTATTTACTTAACATACTTTTAGAGTCTCCTGTGATACTGTCCAGGAAATCAGGACATATCCTAGGCCCTGTGTTATGCTGTTCAATTAATTTTCAAACTTTGTTAGGGTAATGAGTAACTTTGAATGTTAGGAGTCTTGTTTCATTTTCGTTTTTTTGCCTTCTTGAATAGCAAGTTTTATTTAATATTTTGCATTGTTAGATGAAAATATGGATCACATTGTAAAAAATGTGAAAAGCATTTTGAAATTATAACTATAAAAGATAAGTCTCTGACTTAAGTCATTACAGAAAAGGGAGTGAGTGTAACTGAATATGGAGTACCTGGTGAACATTTTCAGCTGGTAAACGTGGAGATCTTAAAGTTGCAAGTTTCCGAGCATCGTAGTAATTTGTGATGAGAGACAGGTTTCTTTTTCTTTTTTCTTAATTTTAATTTTTTATATTAATTACAGTTTATTTGCTTTGTATCCCAGCTGTAGCCCCCTCCCTCATTCCTCCCAATCCCACCCTCCCTCATCTCCTCCCTGCTCCTCTCTTAAGTCCACTGATTGGGAGGTCCTCCTCCCCTTCCATCTGACCCTAGCGTATCAGGTCTCACCAGGACTGGCTGCAATGTCCACCTCTGTGGCCTAACTAGGCTGCTCCTCCCACGGGGGGGTTGGGGTGGGGGGTCAAAGAGCCAGCTACTGAGTTCATGCCTGAGACAATCCCTGTTCCCCTTACTAGGGAAGCCGTTTAGATACTGAGCTGCCATGGGCTACATCCGAGCAGGAGTTCTAGGTTATATCCATGCATGGTCCCTGGTTGGAGAATCAGTCTCAGACAAGCCCCTGTGCCCAGATATATTTGGTCCTTGTGGAGCTCCTGTTCTCTCCAGGTCTTACTAACAATCTCTTCTTTCATATGATTCCCTGCATTTTGCCCAAAGTTTGGCCATGAGTCTCAGCATCTGCTTTGATACACTGCTATGTAGAGTCTTTCAGAGGCCCTCTATGGTAGGCTCCTATCCTGCTTCTCATTTGAGAGACAGGTTTCTTTTACATGTTCCCATGATAGAGGCTGACTGGATTTTGAACATCCACTAGAGCTCACTGTTTCACTTAATAATTTTGTACTATTTGAGGTCAGATACTGAGTAGTCAGAGTGGAATTTTCTTATTTTTACATGAAGCATATTATAAGGAACTGGTCCTTAGCCAAGGTAAACTTACCAAAAAACATTGATTCCATTATGGCACTATGACAGACTAAGTATAAAGTAGTAATTTCCATGAAAAATGGTGAAGTGCTTGATAAAATATAAAGGCTTATTTTGAAAAGCCATACTGTAACACATCTATAAATTACAGAAAATAATCCAAGGCCAGCAATGATGAGGGTGTTACTGTGTCAGCCCTTACACATCTGGCATCTACTGTAAGTACACCTGTGTCATATTCCTGGTCCCCTAAGATCTGACTAATAACCTGTTATGCATATTAATGACAAGACATATTTTAAGAGCTGAGTAGAGTGGGAATTATACCAGATTACTCCCACCTTTTTTATTTGGTACAGGTTGTATTGTTTAGGGTCACTATGTCTTTGATGGATTAACCTTTTATCATTATACAGTTTGTCCTTTCTGTTTGGATTATTTTCTTTGCTTTGAGGTTTTATTAGGTTGACGCAAAAAAAGCCACTATTGCTTTCTTTTGGCTATTTTCTGTGATAGATCATTTTCCAGTCTTTTACTTTGCCTTCTTTTAAAAAATTATCATAAAATAATGGGTTTTACGGTGATATTTTCATATATACATATTATTGCTTTGCTCATATTTGCCCTTTATCCCCCTCAATCATTTACTTTAAACATACTTAATATTAGTTTGTTCAAAACAGTACATCTAGTTGGACTATGGTTTTCTGCTAATTTTGTTTATGAACCCAGGCTGTGTATAGCTTGCAATTGCTCTATTTAGAATATGTATTATAGTATTGAAATGAGACCCATTTTGCAGTCCAAACATTCCCACCTTGTTATTATTACATCTTATGTTTCTTTTTGTAGACTTTTTTCCCATTCTTGACGTTTTCTGTTGTTGTTTTAGTAAGTTCTCAGTAATTTTTGAAGCATTTTTAAGACAGCTGCTTTAAAATGTAAGATATGTCTAAACATTCCATTTGAAATCTGCCTTCTTGTCTTTGTAAGTGATCATTCTATTAAACGTTGGACAATTTGGATATTGTGCCATGCAACTCTGTACCTTACTTAGTCCTTTTGTTTTTTTAATTAGCATACTGTATCACCAATGGCAAGAAATTAAAGCTACCATTTTGCACTCAAGAAGGGGAATGCTTGCTATTGTTCCTGGGCAGGAGTAAGAATTTTTATGCCCAGCCCAACATCCTGACAATTTGTCAGGAACTGGGAGGAGTGCCTTGTTACTGTTCCCCATATAGTTACTGATCCCACTGGGCTGTGTCCTTGTTACTACTAAGTGATTGTGAAGGCCTTAACTCTTCATCAGGAAAATTATGTAGCACCGCTGGGCTTGGTTGCCTCCTCCCTAGAGTGAGTATGAGCTCATGTTGTTGTGTAGCTTCTGAGGCACTGTATGTATTAAGGGATTGGTCTGATTGTGTTCTGCTGAACACGGACACTTTAGGACACTAATTCAGTCTCTATTGCTACTGCTAGGAGTTGGACCACTGTACTTGACTGGTGGAATACTGTTCACAATTAGAACCTTCTGTCTTCACAGCCTTCTTCTTTCTCTGTCTTCTTGAACCTGGGGAATTACTGTCCAGATTATGGACCACTGAGCTATACCCTCAGCTGTCTTTTCCCCCTACAAAGACATTTTTTTAAAAAATGTTTTTAACAAAATAAAATACAAGATAAAGAAAAAAATATCACATCAAGGCTGAACCAGACAATCCTACAGAAGGAACAGAGCCCCAAGAGCAGGCACGAGAGTCAGAGACCCACTCATTCACACTTCTAGGAGTCACATAAAAGTACTAAACTGAAAGCTATAATCTATCTGCAGTACAGACCTGTGCAGGCCCTGTGCTTGCTGCTTCCGTCCCTGTGAGTTCATATGAGCTTTGCTCAGTTGTTTTAGAGGGCCTTGTTCTCCTGGTATCCTTCATTCCCTCTGTCTCCTACACCTTCTGCCTCCTTTCCCATGGACTCCGTGACCCCTAAGGGGAGGAATCTGATGGAGATATCTCATTTAGAGCTGAGTATGCCAAGGTGTCTCCCTCCCACTTACCTTCCCTCTCACCCCCAACCTCCCCTTTCTGTGATGTGACCCTCACATTGCTGACTTAAGATACTGAAGATCAGCCAGGCATGGAGCCAGAAGCATGCAGATCTCTGTGAGTTCAAGGCCAGCCTGGTTACAGAGCGAGTCCAGGATATCCAAAGCTACACAGAGAAACCCTGTCTTGAAAGAAAAAAAAATGGAATACTGTTTAGTCAAGGGAAGGTTGAGTTTTACTTTACAAGAGAATGAGTTTTACTTTACATCCTTTCCCAATTGAAGAAATAAAGTGTGCCGAAGCACAGCCATGACTTTTGAGAATGGTAACTAAAAATGCCTAGAGTGCAGTAAGAATATGGGAAGTCACAAGAAAACCTGGGGACTCACACCAGCCAAGTGGCCTTGCCTGCCTTCTTGCTTCCAAAACCTAGCAAGACATTTAAATATTCCATTGACTTAGGGGTTTCTGTTTACTGTCTCATCCTTAGATATAATGTGGGTAACTTGTTTGTAGCTTTGTATTTGTGCCTTTCTTAAGTTGAGTGTTTTGATGATTGGACTCAACTTTGTTGACTAAAACTGTAGGAATTTGGATTTGTGATTAGGTCAGTTAATGTTATCATTTTCCTCTGTGATATCCTAAGCTTGTAAGACTACTCTTTTTCACCAAGCTGATGCCTAAGAACTCTATAAGGAAATATGGCACTGACTTGATTATCGTTTGCTCAAGTGTTGGAGAAGAGATAGAACTGTGATTAAGCATGGGGTATGGAGCCCAAAAGACAGGCATTCTGACTCTTGTACCAAGACATGTTTGTGATTTCCTTGACATTTTTGATTGAGATGTTTATTTTTCTTGAAATTAATACAGTGTACTCTAATTTTCAATTTTTCTCTGCTTTATTATTGCATCGGTAGTTTAAATTATTTTAAATGTTGAGCTGAGAATAAATAAAGTACTTTCATATATGCACTCACTCTTAGAATGTTCTCCTTCTGACCTCTGTATTTAAGGTGTGACTGCACAGAAAAGTTACAGAGCAGGTTTGAATTTCTGCGCTCACAGCTGAATGACATCTCATCGTTTAAGAATATCTACAGATATGCCTTTGATTTTGCAAGGGTAGGTACAGTTTCCCCTGCCGATCCCAAGTGGTTTCATTTTGTGGGCATACTGAATTTTTTTTTTAACTAATATTTTAGGATAAAGATCAGAGAAGTCTTGATATTGATACTGCTAAGTCTATGTTAGCACTGCTGCTTGGAAGAACGTGGCCACTGTTTTCAGTATTTTACCAGTACCTGGAGGTATGTATTGGTATTTTAAAATTGGATTGAAAATACTCTTTGAAGAAAAAAAATCTATACTTTAAAAATTCAGCATGCATAAAAAAGTCTGCTAAAGTATGTATACGCCCATTGTCAGTTTTAAATATAAGTTTGTGCTATTTAATATATTCTGAACATAAGATACTTGGGAACTGGGGTGTAATTTGGTAATAAAATACATGCCTTGCATTTGTTAACACTTTGGATACCTTTTCCTATACCACATTAAAAAAATTTGGGGCTGGAGAGTTGGCTCAGTGGTTAAGAGCACTGGCTGTTCTTCCTGAAGACCCGGGTTCAATTCTCAGCACCCACATGGCAACTCACAACTGTCTGTAACTGGTAGATCCATCCAACTCCCTCACACAGATATATATGTATGCCAAACACCGAATGTACACAAAAATAAATATATTTAAAAAAAAATTTTTTTAAGGGATTTTCATTCTGCCTAGGAGGAGTCCCAGAACTTAATCTCGTGAGGTTTTGGTAAGAAAAAATTGATGCTAGTACATAAATTTCAAGTTTTTAAACTAGTCTCTACCCTATTCCCGCTCTCCATCTCTTAGTCTTAGGTGGAAGTATACACAACTGAATTTATTTTAGTAATAAAACTTTTATTTTCTAATTAGACACAATACTAAGAAGTAGAATAAAGTGTTAATATCTTGTATCCACAAATAGGAGCATGGCTATAATAGTCATCTACTCCACTGTTCATTATGCATCACGTGTGGAGTCACAGAATAAACATCCTCTTAATAGTTTACTGCACCTGCAAGATTCAGCAGTTCTAAGACATCATTTCCCCACTGGTTTATTTGTCCAATTTTATATTTATTTTTAAACCCTTTAACTTTTGGGTTTTTGACATAATCTTAACCACTTCCTATTCCTATTGGAAATAACATCATAATGTTTGCTTTTCACAGTAACTTTACCATAAAATTTTTATTTAAAGCCTCAGTAAATGAGTTTTGTACAATGTAAATCTTTGTGACCAGGAAAGTTGATGTTTTCAATGATTGATATATATCTTTTGTTACTTGAACAAACATACATTTAGGAAAATAATCATTTCTGTGGGGCTTTGAAGAGAACTAGATATGTTCAAGCAACTTATTATTTAGCAGTTGAGGAAATGGGGAATGGGGTTAGTTTGGTATTTGGGTTTTTTGTTGTTGTTGTTATTTGTTGTTGGTTGGGTTTTGGTTTTGAAAACGAGATTGTGTTTTGGAGGGAACATTGACAAAGTCTTGCTAGATAGCCCAGGCCATCCTTGAACTTGTGAGCACCCTGCCTCCGTCTCCCAAGTGCTGGGATTACAGGTGTGTGTGTCATCATACCTACTTGTACTGTTGGGGATGAATCCCTGAGCTCCTGCCAGCCAAGGTCTCTGCCACAGAAGTAACTTTCCTAAGACTGTTCATTTTAGTGTCCACTTTGGAATTTGGATCCAAGCTCATATTGTTTCTACTACTGCTGTAGATGCCTCCTTCAAAATGGAGATCGTGCACAATGTACACATATTCTCTATAGTGGAAACCGTACAGTCATACTGACTACATGTAGGATAGGTTCTATATTATGATCTGAGTGCCACATGGGTGGACATATATGTAAATCTCAGTGTTAGTCTTACTGCCTTCCAAAAAGAAAATAGAGGATAGCATATAAATGAGTCCAATAAAAGCAAGTTATTAAGAAAGAAATGTTTTTAAAAAGGCCAAATAAGAAATGGACAACTAGAGTTGCTAAACCAAGCCCCAATAAGAATGTTGGTTCTGTAGTCCAAATGTTTATATCATTTTCCACAGCAATCAAAGTATCGTGTTATGAACAAAGATCAGTGGTACAATGTATTAGAATTCAGCAGAACAGTTCATGCCGATCTTAGTAACTACGATGAAGACGGTGCTTGTAAGTATATCATGAATTCCTATGAAAATAAAATACTAAGAATATTAAATGAGATTATGCATTCTGTAGCATTAACAGAAATTTTGAACTGGTGTGAGAGCAACCCTTCAGTTAATCAGGATATGGGGGAGACAGGCCAGACTCAACAGCACTGTAAAATCTGTGCTACTAGCTTTGATTCGTTCATGGCTGGACAGTCCAGCTTAATGATCGCTTCTCAGCCTAGAAGCCGAAATTCTACTTTGCCACTTGCCTTTTCAGTGAAAGAAAGTTACACTTACTCATTTAGGAAGACAAAGGCACAAGAAATAAGACAAATGGAACTCTTATGCTTTTGGTGTCTACTGTCATTAGGGTGGTATGGTGTGTTTAGTGTTCACAGGGATACTTGGAAAGGTGCCATCCTTTAAAATGAAAATAATATACTTTGACACAGAAAAAAACAAAGTACTAAAGAGACAACCTGTCCCTCCTATGGAGTGTTCTTTCCCTACAGCATTGGGTAGAGTTTAATTCTTGTTTGAAAATATAATCATTTTCTGCAGTAGGCTGGCAGCCCAAAGGCTATTCAGAGCCTACAGATGTGTGTATCTGTGTGTATTGAACCAGCATTTAAAACTGAGAGGTTTGATAAAAAAATAAACGTATAAATTTATTTGAACTATCAGAATCTGACACATTGCACCTGTATTCCTTTGTAGGTTTCAGAGGTTGGAACCAAGTAGTGGCTTGTGTTGAACTTGCTCTCCAGTTTGGCAGTCCACGCAGTATTCCAACATTGCCATTTACTGCTTTGCCTGCCCGGCTGTTTTTGTATGGTCTGCTAAAAGCAAGAGAGAAAAGAACACCCAGAGGTTTTATGTTTTGAGAAAAACAAGACAAGCATATCTCTTCGTGGTCATACTTTACCTACATTTTGAAAATACAAATACTGAAACCTCATTTAAATTGCCCACTTGGCTTCTGTTGGTAAACATTTGGAACCTCTATGTTATAAAACATATTTTTAGAATAGTGGTTAGTCAGCTAGTAGGCATTTGCTTTATGCTGCTCTTTTTACTGTGTTTTATTTTTAGAATAAAGTCTTGTGTGGCCACTCCTCCTTAACAAATGCTCATACTTCTTATGTAGCAAAAATATATTTTCTGAGTGTTTAAATGTCAGTGCTATGGGAAAAGGTTAGTTTTGTTTCAGTTATAAGGGAGTTCACGAAACACTCCTTGAGAAGGAAATAACCCTGGGGGTAAAAATCAGAAAGCAGTAGGGGGCCCTTGCCACCTCAAAGATTGTTAGAGGGATGAGTTTATTGAATTATAACAAAACTTGTTTCTTCTTTGTAGGGCCTGTTCTTCTTGATGAATTTGTTGAGTGGCAAAAAATACGTCAAACATCATAGCAAGAACTGTTGTGAAGAAAAGGCAAATCTTGTGAAGAAAATGCAGAAGGAGGGAGGATACACAGAGGGTGCATTTCATCACGAAAGACTTCTCATAGTACTTTTTCCTTTTTTTTAAAGGAAGTTTTCTTGTTACATGTGATGGGCATTGAGCCACATGTCTTCTGAGACTGAATATTGACATTTTTGTTTCAAGTTATGTTTTTAACATTTATTTCAGAACAATAAAGATTCAGATTTGTGACAAAGGCCTTAAAGTGAAGATGTCCATTGAGTGTCAGAGTGGTATTTATTTTGATAAATTTGATTTCTTGAACTTTTGAAGTTCTAAATCACTATGACTTTGTAGAACTTTAAAGACTTTAAGCAATCTAAATATTTAGAAGTGTGGGAAGGGCTCCAACTTCGTTTATGCACAAACCTTATCTAAAGAGTATAGGATTGGAAAGATTATGTCCAAGTTGTCTTATTTTCTAACCATTAAGTGTTTTCAATAAGCGTTCTTAATGTGAGTTGTAAGTTTTCTGTATCTCTGTAAGTTAAAAAGGTTTTATTTCCAAAAGCAAAAGTCAGCATTATGAAAGTTTTAGAACCAAGATTGAAGTTGTGGTTTTTCTTACCATTATTTAGTAATTAGCATGATTTTAGCCATAAAGATACGGGGTTTTGCTGAGAGCACTTTGCCTTCAAAATACTTGAGCTTCAGTGTTATAGACTTGGTTATGATACACACTGGAGAAGAAGATAACAGTAAGGAAGGATGAGAGACTTGGTGTAATTGTTCATCTCATGAAGCTGTATACTTTGTTCCCCTGTGTGAGGGTCAAATTCAGGACTGCCCTGAGCTGCATCCCTAGCCCCAGTGAGACAGTTTACATTTGCAGTCACACACTGGCTGTTTATCCCAGTCTTAGGCTACTAGCAGAAAGGTTTTGGCAACCTTGTATAATTTATGTGAAAGGCATGTTTTAGATGAATAGCAGGTCTGTCTTCCACGCCTTTCAGCTCACCCAGTGTCCTAGCAGTGCGAGAACACTCAGAGTCTAAGCCTCATCCTTGGTAGTACTTGTTTCGTTGTATGCATGGAAAGACATAGATACCTTCTTTTTCTATAATGGGAAATTTTCAATTGAGACTTAGAGTAGAGGTTTCTAATTTGTTATGGTGTATTTGTTTAATGAATTCTTCATAGTGCTGATTTTTATAAGGGAGAATATCATTCTGAAGACTTTTATTTGCCTTTTGGTTGATAAGGAGAACATGATTGCTAGTTCTATTTGCCTTCTTTTTTCTTGTTGTTTTCTTTATTTTTTTATTTTTGTGTAGATCAGGCTGGCCCTGAACTCAGATATCTGCCTGCCTCTGCCTCCCATGTGCTGGGATGAAAGGTGTGCACCACCACACCCAGTCCTTCACTTGCCTTCTTAATAAGATTACAAAGCTGTATAAAACACTGGCAGAACATTGGAAAGTAACTTGTTCTAAAGTCTTCTGGTTAGGGGACATTTTCCTGCGTTGTTCATTTTAGGTGTGAAACTTGCTGATTATTAGAAGTTAACAGTGTTATCAGTGCCAACAGTGTTACCATTTAGCATCACAAATGATATTTTAAAACAAAATTTATTACAAGAGATTTACAGGTTTTGTGTGAGGCATGTGTGGTTATTGCAAATTGAAGAAAGGGAGTCATACTTGTACGCTAGACAAGTGCGCTCCCACTTAGCCATATATTTACCTGGTCCAGACCTCTGGATGCATAACTTAAAACCATTTTACATTTATTTATTCCATTTTATGTGCATGAGTGTTTTCCCTGTATGTGTGTCTGTGTACTATATGTGTGCCTGGTGTCCATGGAGTTCAGGAGAGGATATCAGATCCCCTGGAACTGGAGTTGAAAATGCTTGTGAGCCACTATGTATGTGCTAGGAACAGAACCCTGGTCCTCTGCAAGACCAACCAGTGCTCTAAACTACCGAGCCATCTCTCTAGCCCCTGAATTTGTAATTTTATTATCTTCTCCAAGGTACAACGTCTCAACTTGAATTTTTAACTTCCAGATCTAAGTGAAATCTTACAGGCTTCTAGGATACAGCCTGAACTACCTTGAAGAATGTTCTATCATCTGTATTTTATAAGTAAAATAATACTCAAATCTTATTGATGACCTTTAAAAAGCAAATGGAAGTGTATTTTGTTACCTACCAATCCAAAAAACCTTTTAAATTAAACTTAAATTCACTGATCTTTTTTTTTTTCGTAAACTCATCACTCCAGTCATGTCGCCTTTACTCTTGTATTTCTTGTCTTTCAAATTTTAACATTTGCCTACTTTAAAGCAAATGTGTCATCTGTCAGAATAGGGGTTTGTGTCTCTTGCCTTTATTTGTGATCAGTATGTCGAGGATTTTAAGTGGTAAAGACAGTATTAAGAGGCCAACAGTTTAAAAATGTGCCTCCTCTTAAAACTGAAGTGCCTTCCCAGGAATCTTCTTATAAAATGTTCAGATTTATTGCATTATGTAGAATGAAATACCTATGGTGCTTTATAACATGGAGTTGACTTCTTTCTCATAAAATGTACACATGGAAGAAATAGAGCCAGGTGTGGCATTTTAACAGGAAGGATGGAGAACTGGTCTCCATAGTCTTTTGGGGTCATTTATTTTTTAAATAAAATAATAAAGAGATTCAGGTCCAGTGTGTGGCAAAACAGTGGTGTGATACATATTCATCTGATCAGTGTTTGTGTTTGTCTCTAGCAGTCTAGAGATGCTTGTTTAAGTGCTACTGATAAAATTCTTGACATGCTTTCTTGAGTTCTCAAGACACAGTGTCTCACTTTGTATCCCAGGCTGGTTTTAAACTCATTGCATAGCTCAGTCTAGCTCCAACTCAGAATCCTGTAGCCTTAACTCAAATTTCTCTAGCCTCAACCTTCTGAATATCTTGTTACAGGTGTTAACTACAACACCTGACCTCATTTAGTACCTTTATGACAGTCTTTTTTTTTTTTTTTTAGTGTATAACAAATGTATAGGTTTTGTTGATGTTTTACTCTGAACTAGTCTAGATTAGTTTTTAATGGAATAGAAATTTGAGGGTATTCCATAAGGGATTCTGGCGATTTTATCTCTTATGTACAAATGACTTTCACTTAGCAACCCAAAACTTTGTTTAAACATCAGGTACCATCAATCAATTTGGGTGAGTCGGTTGTGAGATTGGGGATTAGGGGAATAGCTTTCTGAGGTAACTGGATTTTAAAGCATGTGAAGATGCGCAGCTTCAAGATACACAAAATATTTTGCCAGTGGCTATATTTTTTTTGTTTGTTCAACAGAGCGTGTTCTTTCTCAACATTGATGAGAATAAATAATGGAACTTTCTGGAGCAAATGTTAAAGACTCCTTGAGTAATGTGTTGGGTTTTTTGTTTTGTTTGTTTGCTAATATTATCAGGGTAGTAATTTATAATAAAGTAAAATGTTCTGTTTTGTAAGCTAAAGTTTTAGAGACTACCTCTCACGTGCTTCCTAGATGTCTATACATAAGTAAGAAACATTTTAATAATGGAATTTAAATGTTTCTTTACAAATAGCAAAGTGATATAATGCTATTGCTGAAGAAATTTGTTTTCCCTAAGAGAAACTCTCAAGGAATGGCATTGATACTGGAAAACACCACAGGGAGCATCAGAGACAGTATCTTGCTCTCTTCAGGAGACCCAGGAGAAAAGCCTAGTCTGAATTACCAGTATTTTGCTCTTAAATCTCAATGAACACACTTATCACATAGTAATAACCTGACAGATTACATAAGGTTCTTTCCTTCCCCTCTGGTTCTTGGGGCTCAGACAGATATCCTCGGGTTTGGCAGCCAGAGCTTTTACCCACTTTCTTAGCTATCTATTTCTCTGGCCCAATTTTGCCATTTTAAATAGACTATATTAAGTGTTAAAACTAAGCCAAGACCTGAGGAAGTGAATGAGGACAGTGTATGTTTGATAGCAGGGTATTCCAGGAAGAAAAATAGCATGTACTGAGGCCATGATTAGCTGGTACTGTGCTTGTCTTCAGGCCAGGGAAGGAATGCAACTGATAGGAACAGTATTCATGAATATTAGAAAGTGAGGTGAGAGATTGGGGTTAACTGTTGTGGCTTGACTGTGGCTAATCCCATGGGGCATTACAGTCTTTTCTAGAGATGACTTCTCGTTGAGTGATCTAGCAGTTGAGGTTCTCATTAAAAGTAATACCCTAAGTAAGATAAAAAGGAAAATGTACTTGAAAGCCCAAGTAATAGAAGTGGTCAGATTCCAGAAAGTGCTATCTAGGTTTAGAAAGTATGAAGGAAGTAGCCATTTACTAAGATGGAAAGACTCAGAAAAGCATGCTTGACAGCTTACAACTGTCCTGACATGTGTAAACATGCCTATTAGGTGTCCAGGTGAATGATAAAGTATGGATATTTTAATATGTATCAGATCCATTTGAAAGTCATAGTGTGTGAGCCTTTTATAAGTGAGGACTGAATTCATACAGAAGCTAAGTAAGTATAACCAGACAGTAGAGCTGAACTGATAAAGGTGTATGGAATTTTAGAGCAGTGTTGTGTTATTTTTCAAGTAACAATGTAACAGCGTTTTCTGCTACATCATGCCCTCTAATGTTATGAAGCACTAGGATTTTTAAAGCAAGATTGATTGTAATCACCAAATAATATAGTCAAATGGTGAACTAAAAAGGTGTCACTTTATTCTTTGAAAGAATTTTTTTTTTTTTTGAGTAATACAGTCTTATATTTTAAGGATATTCTGCTAATTCTTTTCTGGTAGTTGGAAAATTCCTTCTGTTTCAGTTTGATAGTTTTAGCACTAGAGGGCAGGCTTGCCTGCTTCTGGTCCGTGAAGAGCTGATTGTGAATTGAATTAAGCAAGCATTTTGTGAACATTCAACTTCAGTGAATGAATGTTTTTGTTTCTTAGTGTCAAGCTTTCCTCCACTGTGTTTCTTTTTTCCTTTTCTGAAAGCGCAGAGTAAGACTAATTATGATTGTAAGGAGGGTTGGTTGTTGATGTTACTATGTATCTCCACATAAAAGCCAAGGAAACACAAGTACTTTAGTTATGTTCATATCTGATAAAGGCTTGATCATATATATGAATGGAACAGAATATGGAGCTAATTAAAGAAAATATTGGTCATGAAAAATTTATTCATAAAACAGATTCAGCTCATAACTGTGCTGGGTTT
The DNA here is from genome assembly GCA_028658305.1 of Pachyuromys duprasi. Lineage (NCBI taxonomy): Eukaryota > Metazoa > Chordata > Mammalia > Rodentia > Muridae > Pachyuromys > Pachyuromys duprasi. The sequence goes on from CM053747.1 coordinate 5,898,304, forward strand.
GTAGTAGGAGTTAGGTCTACAAAAATACATCCAGTGAGTCCCTGTGTAGATAAGCTGTTGTACAAGAATTCGCAGTACTCCAAGTTGGTACCTATGTACTGAATATCTTTTTCGTTCTATAACAGAGCTCCTGACCCATTTGTCTTTGGTACTGACAAGTACCCATCACACTGCCTGCCGTTTAGGTTAGTCCATGCTGTTTGAATAAATAAATACAAGCATCACAATGTACAAACCTGTTTTCACACTTCTAGGGAAGCTTTCCTATCAACATGTCTGAAGTTATGGATACCCATCTCTGTCTTTCTTAGCATTTATTCTAATAACCTTCACCTATAATGACCTTTGGTAGGAAAAAGAAGAAAAGCATTGGCAAGTGTGGAAAGGAAGGTTTAGCCTTTTCACAGTCCCCAGAGCCCCTGTCTCGCGTGTAAGAAAAGTCTAAGGTCAAGCGGAACATCTGCAGTAAAAGTAATCCTTTTTCCCAGTTTTTACCCAAAAGTTTTTCCCACACTTGGGACTGATGTTATGGTCCTTTTAGGATTTTTTTTTCCCCCTCCACATGCTAGTTCTTGGATTTCTTTGTACATGAGGATCTTTGTAACATCCTTATTTATCAGGACTGTTAAAAGGGTAAATAGCGTTCAAACAAGCTATTCCTCTGTCTGAACCAAACATGAGTTAGACTTGTTAGAAGTGTGTTAAATGCTAGCAGTTACACAGAATCATATGTGAAAGTTGATCCACTAAGATATAAATGCATTTGGTAATAAAAGAGAAACTTAGTCCCTAATGCCAATGATATATACCAAGTATTTGCTGCTAGTACAGTCTAGAGCAGTGGTTCTCAACTTGTGGGTCATGACCCCTTTGGGGTCACCTAAAACCACTAGAAAACAGATACTTACATTCACAGTTTATAACAGTAGTAAAATTACAGTCATGAAATAGCAATGGGTTGCCACAGCATGAGGAACTGTATTAAGGGGTTGCAACAGGAAGGTTGAGAACTGCTTGTCTAGTTTGTGCCTGGAATGCAGTGCACAAGCCTTAACTGCTATAGTCATCTTTAAAAATATGTCATTTTCTACTGCACAGGAGCGATTTTGTGAAACAAAGTACTTTAATGTCTCATTACTTCTCTTAAATAGGTTGTTTTGCAAATTAGATAACAAAACTTTTTCAAAAGAAATTTTACCCAGAGGTACAGTTTCTTAAAATAGTTAAAAGTGTGGCTAGAGTAGGAAGCTCTGTGTCCTCTCCACCTACTGCAACATCTCTAAACTTTCCACTGTGTGCCCATTTGCACCTTGACATGTCAACCATGAACAGAGTAACAGTGAGGAAACTCCAGATTTCTATTTAGAAATTCCCATTGCATTCTTTATATGACATCAGGAAGTACCTGGCATTGTTTTTGTCTTCATTTAATGGATGATAAGTGTTCCAGTCTCACTGGGACTATTCTAGAATGATATAGTAGGTTAACTTTGTTTTCAGTTCGTTGTCCAGAGTTGTGTTAGAATAAGGTACTATAAGAACCATCTATCAAAAATAAAAATGTTAAAAAAAAAAAAGAACCATCTATCAGGTATGGAACAGGCAAGCCAATGGTTGAGTGTCATTTTTCATAGCAGAGACTTTACTACGTTCTGCATTACATAGGATAAAATTTAATAGTTGCTAAACACTGGTTTTGTATTTGTTTAGTTGTGTTTTAGGCAGTCTCCTTCCAGAAGGGGGATGCCTGGAGCTCACTATGTACTCTAAAGTAGCTTCAAACTCAAAACAGTCCTGCTTCCACCCCTGGAGTGCTGGGATTACCAGGCGTGAGCCACCATGCCTTTTCTCAATGCTTTTGAAGATTATGAGTACAAAGAGTACAAAGGTCAGAAAGTAGGAACTGTGTTATTCAGTTCATGGTATATTCATTGACTAAATGAGACTTTATATACCTATCTTCCCTCCAATGCTGCAAATTACTTGAAAAATGTTCTTATTCTCATGGCTAGCAGCTTAGAAGTTTGCTTCGTGAGATGAGTGAACTAATGAACACAAAAAGTTTACCTGACAATTTCTTGCACATTCTTAAGAATGAAAAGCTTATGCTCAGTTAGTAACATAATGTCTTGTCTCAAGAGTTTGCCAGAAATGTTGGCAGAACCAAATAGACACTAAAGTATTTAAGTGACCAAAGTCCAGGGCCTTCATAATAAGCAATGAAATTATTTCATGACTGAAGACAGCCCACTCAGTATGTTCTCAGTTGAATAATGGGAATACTAAGCTGGAGGTTCAAAAGATGTGACTTATCAGCAGGTGAGGCTTCAGGGATGGGGAGAAGTTTGGAGTTTTAAGAATGCATTGGAGACAACTGGTGAGAAAGGAGGCTGGAAAGACCTGAAAATGAGGCACAGCGTACTTGAGAGCCTTGGGCTTCAAGCGCACAGTGGCTCCAGCTCTGCCTGGCTACCTGGGTGCTCTTCTGGGAGAAGGTAGGACTAGTGTGCACATTGGTAACGTAGCTTGTTTGTAAAGTCCCTCATGATATCTAATGCTATATTTTGAGGGCAGGGGGTTCTGAGAACTTGTTGAATAACAATGAGTGAATGATACTGACTGATGAAAAGACCAGAGCCACTGTAATGGCAGTTCCTACCTCTGCCGGTAGAGCTGTACGCTCTGGGAAGAAAGATGAGATCACTTGGAAACCCCTGGAACTCTTAACATTATGTCAGAGCTGAATAAGTCATCATTTTCATGCAGACATTGTGCTAATAGGCTACTTTGTTGAAAAAAAGAGGCAAACCACAAGATAAACCAAGCAGAAAATTTGTGGAGGGAAAGCTTCCTTGGGAGGAGTCCTTCATCCGTGACGGTGGGCCACTTGACTTACTGAGTCATCTTCCTACTTACTGTTAATTTGTCTTACAAAGTTTGGTCATGAGATAGTTCCATTCGCTTGTCTATGTTAGGGAATAATTGGGGGGAAAAGTTGATTGCTACCAGTTGAATGAGGGGAAATCTGGTTTTTCGTAGTCTAGAGGCATGACTTGGTCTCTGACTTTGTGAAGAGTCAATTTATTGGCATTGTTCTCTGTGTCCAGAAGGCACACCACCATTTTGTGTCTCTGTCCTTCTTGTGTCTAATGCCTCTCGGAATCATTGAAGTCTCCATCCCTATTCTGAGGTCTGGTTTTTTAAAACAAAAACATCCTTTCCTTCTGCCCATGAGCTACCATGAGTCCTGTATACAGTGAGTGCTGACAGTGCAGGACTGGAGTAGCCTATCACATACCTGCCTGCCTACTAAACTGTGAGCTCACGAGCACAGCTGTGTATCTTTGCTCCGCTTGTTCCCAGTGTTTGGAACTATACTCAGTAAGGGGAAAGCACTGATCAATGGAATGAATGAGTAAATGAGAATGAAGAGATCATTTGCTCATGTAAGGTGTCGAACAATCTGTAGTTTTGTTCACTGTGATAAACATGCAAACTACGGTTCCATTCTTCATGTTGAACTACTGTTGAATACAAATGAATACAAGAAATGCTTATTAAGACAGTTATATTTTTACCCTTAATGGCATAGATTTTAATGATTGTGTTCATTGCTGATGACACAGGGATAGTTTTTATGCTTTGTTGAAGGAACTTTGAGTTCACATAGCATTTTTATATAAGGCACATAAAAAATATATTCAAAAGCCTTAGCAGCTTTCATAACCTTTCATTAGCCATTCTGGTTACAACTGTATTGTGAAGAAGAATATTTTTAATTTGTAGCAGATTTTTATCATCTATACAATTTATAGATAGACAAACAGAGCAGTTATCTAAATGTTGAAATGTAATTTCTAACACACCCATGGAGTACTATACCATCTTCTAAAAACCCATGCTGTACTATTGAGGGAAATAACATTTTAAATCACCACAATGTGACGGTGTGCTTTAAAACAGTGCATGTACATGGGAAAGACTGGGAAGCTGTGCACCAACTCTGAGAAATGAATTACCAGGAGTTGGTTCTCACATTCTGTTTATTTTTTTCCTGTAATACAATATGTAATACTTTTGTAATATAAAGTTAATAAAGGTCATTTAAGGAACATGCGTTTTTCTCTTTGCTTCTTTTATATATCCTCTCATTGAAAGGAGAGACCCCAACTGTAAGATAGTTATTGTTATCTGGGCAGCATTGGGAGCCATTTCTTGGCCTCTGCTGACACTGTTGTTCCTAGTAGTTACGAGATACAGTAGAAGCCACTGCAGGAGCAGCATTGATTTGATTCAGAAAATACTTGTTGAGAGCCTATTGTGTTCACAGACACAGAGTATAGAAAACAAAAACAAAATTGTTGAAAGTTAGTTGTGTTTTGAAGGTTTTAAAAAATGTTTGTTTAGTATGTGCATGTGTAAAGGAGTCAGTCCATTGCACATTGCCTGTGTGGGAGTCAGAGCTTTCCCCTCCTGACACTGCTCTGCTTTCTCAGACATCCTTGTCTTTGTCTTCAATCATGTTCTCTCTGCCCTTCCTGTGTGTCTGCACTAAAATTGGCTTCCCTCTTTTGCCATTCAGGGTCTGACTGAAACTGTTGAAACTGTCTTCCTTATCATAAATAGTTTAACTTTCAGTAAGATTGGAAGAAAAGCAATCGCTTAAAAGCCTTGTAGTGGTTTAAACTGATATGTTTCATTAAGATAAAGCTACGGTTTAATGCAGTTTCCTGTGTAGATTAAATGCAATTGTATAAATCCTCTACACTAACCAGTACTACTTGGAATGTTGTTTCTTTCTGATCTGCTTATGTCTCCCATTGGACAGAAACACACAGCAGAGGGAAAAGACACACCAACTGTTGCTGTGAGTGGTAGCAGTTGGGGGAGGGGCAGCTGTTTCTTTAGAAAAAAATCATGCTGAAGCCAGGAAGGGTAAGGGCCTCTTCATGTCTGTATATGGAGTGGAAAAACAGTAACACAGGAAGCGCTTCTCAAGTGTAAGCAAATGCTGATTGTGTTAGCTTGCTGGAACTCGTGCATCCCCCCACAGGCCAAGTGGAGAGTAAATAGGTGAAAAGAATGACACAAACTAGGACACTATCAAGGGCTGCATTCACATAACCTTCCTCTGCTTAACATGTGAATTTTAAGAATCACCACTTACTTGGACATAGAATGTTCAAGATAAATCCCAATAATGTAGTCAGTGAAACTCATTAGAAGTGACACTTTAGTTGGTCCCTGGTCTGTATATACACCTCTACACATTCTGATCACCATGGTAAACCTACAAGGGACTGTGTATGTCTGCTGAGGATTGGTCTGGTTCTTCAGAAGCCAAGCTGGGGAAGACTGTGCTCATGACAAGCTAGAAAATCTGCTTGTTTCTCACTGAGCATTTCCCTGTGCTGCCTGTCATCTCATGCCCTCAGCAGCAGGAGACAGCTGGGTCAGTGCCGTAAGCTCCCGGTGAGGTGCAGAAAAGTGTGGATTCAAAAGGGCTCTGCACCATCCCCAGTACAATGATTGTGTGAAGCACATGTGAGGTCCATGAACATGCTACTTTATAATCTCCTGTAACTATGATTAACACATTATTAGACATTTATTATTTAAAGACATGCAGTAATTGACACATTTGGTCAATGAAGACACAACTTCCTTGGTATAGTTGGAGAAAATTTCCAGAAAAGCATTCATGCTTAGATGTGAGGGAACTTAAAATTGCTAAACAGTTGATAGCCTGGAAGGCACAACAGTGTGCCACTTTAATGTTAACTCTGTTTTCCTCTTGTAAAATCTGGATCCTTCTTACTCCCCAAGTCTCACTTCCTATGTCATTGTGAGATTGCTCAATGCTTTCTGCCTATATTATCCACTTACCACTTCCTGAAAATAATGGGTTGTATTTATACATCTTTGTATTCCCTTTTAAAGTTCTTTAGGTTCCTCAAAGACTTCCTTACGATAGCAGCCCCTTCCATTCTTGAGGTTATCAAGTATGTAACATAATTCTACACCAAATAGATCTTAGGAAATGGTGTGCTGGTCAGTTTTGTTCACTTAACACAAACCAGAGCCACCTGGGCAGAGGGACCCTCAATTGAGAAGCTGCCTCCATCAGATTGGTCTGTGGGGCATTTTCTTAATTGCTAATAATGGAGGGCTTCCCCTACTGTAAGCAGTGCCCTCCCCAGACAGCTGGACCTGTGCTGTGTGAGGAGAGCAATTGAGCAAACCAGAGCAAGCAAACTGGTAAGCAGTGTGCTTCCATCATCCTGCTTCACATCCTGCCCTTGTTTCCCCTGTTAGCCAAAGAAATCCTCTCCTCGCAAGTCAGCTTGGTTATGATGGTTTTTATTTATTTAAACAGCAGTTAAGTGCTTTTATGTCAGACTTACTGAGCCGGAGTATGTGTATGTGAAGCAAGAGTTCCAGGCTAGCCTGGGGCACATAGTCAGATCAAGGCTGGCTTGGGACACATAAAAGTAAATAAACCACAAGCATGGCACCAGGTAATTCTCGGATATTTTTGAGTGGAGAATTTTTATTTTGACTTTTAATATTTTAGAAACAGAGCACCTGCTTCATGCTGGTTAAATTTTATGTTATGTAATTTTAAGCTCTTTATATAATTTATTATTAATTACTTTTTTGTGATTTGATCTGAAATGTCTCCCAAAGGCTCACATATTAAAGTCTTTGTCTGTCCCACTGCAGAAGTGTTCAGAGGTGACACTTTGGTAAGGATCAGGAGAGCTCTGGTTAACCTCCAGATGGGCAGATGGATGCACAGTTTGATGAACATTTCTGGGGTGGTGGCAACTTAGAAGGTAGAGCTTAGCTGTAGACAGTGGGACCTTTAGGACTCTGTCTTGTCCCTAGCATCTTCCTGTCTTGCTCTCTTCCTCTGTCTTTGCTTCCTCATCATCATGACATGAGTTGTTTTCCTCTTCCATGTGACTCAGTGAAGGCTTCAGAGAAACTTGACTAAGCTACTTTAACACTTTAAAAACCATGAACCAAACTAAACCCTTTTTTTTTCAGTTATTTTGTTTTGTGACAGGAACATAGAGCTAACACGCACATAATGTATTTGTATTTATTTGTGAGACACAGTATTGTAGTTGAATACATCAATACAAGGTATGGGTTGCTTGGATCAGTAAGACAGTGTTCCCATTAGAACTGGAACTTTCTTGCTGTATTCTTCTATGTACAAAGACACAGTCTTCTAGAGCTGTATGGTCCAAGCTCTGATAGAGTCTATCTTTGATTGTACTACTGTAACAAGGTTTCCTCTGTTTAACTCACTTTAACACTACAAACCTACTTCTTGGGGATGTGCATGCATGGCAAACACTGGTTAGGCACACAAACTGTTGGAACAACTGAATATATTGGACTAAGGTAGGGACTTAAGTGTGTATCCTCAGCAAGGTAGAAAAAGCAGCACAAATTAAGTTTCTGTTTCTTTGCCATTTTTACCCTTCTAGGCACATAACAGATGAATGAATCTAAGTAGAACAGTTCTATATTCAGTAGGAATTTATGCTTTTACTGGTTTGAGGTGAACTGTAAGCAAATATTTAATTTCTACATGAAAGTTAAATAGGAAACATAACAAGCATTCACCCTGGGAGGGGGGGGGGGAAGAGGCTGAGCAGGATTGAGCAAGACTTTGTTTACAAAAAGGTATTTTAGGCTCTACAGTTGGTGACCTTACACACAAACATGCAGTCTTTCATAGCCAGCTAAGTCATTGTCTCCTGATGTTTTTTTTTTTTTTAATTCTGATCAGAACATGAGTTAAGCAAATTATTCAAAATATCACATTCCTGACCAATTATTGCTGAGAAGCTCAGCTTTCGAAAGAGAAATATGACTGGATCTACTGAATGAAGTCCTCATTTTTAGGCCAGTGGCAGTGTTTTCTTATAACAGCATGTCCAATGTGGCTGCTATTCTGGGTCCTACGCCTGAGTCCTGCAGCATCTCATGGGCAAACAATCCCTTTTCTCCTGTTCTGAAGCTATGGAACTGGTACAGTTTGCAGTATGCTGTATGCAGTATACAGATTTCAATGAAAACCAACCTAATATTGAAAATTCAAATTTATATAGTTCCAGACGTATCGTGCCCTGGACTTCTTATGTGGTCAAGGTGAGGTGTCCACCCTGATGTGAGTGAACCCTCCTATTTTCTTCAGATCTGTGTCCTCTCTTTTTGTTATATTTAACGAATACAAGTTGCTTCCTGGGGATGTTTTAGCACTCCTCATATTTAAAAGGAAGAGGTGACCTAACAATTACTAGACTTTTGTTATATGCTTTAGTGGTTTAAAGAATTGTCACAAAGAAAGGTGGCAGGAGAGGTTGTGGGAAGGCTTAATTGGTAAACTGCCTGCTTTGCAAACAGGACCTCTGTTTGATTTCCATGGTGTGCACTTAAACCCCCAACAAGGGGGAGTTGGGGAAAGGTGGAGCTCACTGGCCAGCCAGCCTAGACTACTTGACCAGTCGATCTTCTTGCCTAAAAATAAAACAGAAAGGTGTGTGGCCCCTGAGGAACAAGACCCAAAATGACCTTTTGGCTTCCAAATGCATATACTCATTTATATAAACAAATAGGCACACAAAGAATAGCAGTAGGTTTTATCAATATAACCTAAGTCTATGGAATAGTCTCTTTACCAATTCATTAATACTGTTTTGAAAGAAAAATGGGTTGGCTGATGTGTCTTATTTTAGTGAACTTATCCATACTTAGATAGAACTCATGGTTCCTCTGTAAGTGTGCATACACCTTCTTCAAGGGCTCTTAATCTCTTTCCCTTTTACTCCTACCACGAGTTGTCCACAGTGCAGATTTTGTCTCATTTCCATCATCACTGTCTTCCTTTTCTTTGTTCTTATTTTTTCCTTTCCTAGGCTGGCCCAGTCTTTTCAACCTTGCAGTATTTTAAATCCATGACTGAGAACAGATTCTTTTCTATCCTTAGTTTCTTCTTTTCATTTCTTTTCTTTTCTACCTGTCTGTTTCCCTTCCCTGGACCAACTGAATAAAAGTCTAACTATGAATATGTTTAAAGGCAGTTTGTGCTCCTGTAATTTACCTTATAAAAATCTGAAAGTAGCATTTTTTTAAAGCAATACAAACTTCTCCCAGTCAATGAAGTTATACTTTATTCAAATTTTATTGGCAGATGAGTGGATCCCCAGATATTGAGTATTCTAGAGGTTTTCTTGCAATTTGAGTGATTGTTGAGTCTTGGTCTGATGCTTGTATTTTGATGCTAATTACCCTTGGGATCTAATTACTACCTGGATATACCTATCCTTGTATAAACCTACCTGAGACAGTATACATGATTGGTTGATTAAAAGGCCTAAAACCTGGGCAAGCAGCATGGGATAGGTTTGGCTAATGTTCCTGGGCTTTGGGTTCAAGAGAGTCACAGGACAAAGGTGGATAGGAAGAGAGGAGGACGGAGGATGCCACAATGGGTTATCGTGGAGAAGAAACCATGTGGGCTGGGATGAGGGACTCCAAGGATGGTGTGGATGGAGAAAACACCAAAAATTACAAATAAGTATCCTGGGATTATGGATAGAAGGTAGCCCAAATAGGAGTGGTTAAGGCAGATGGCATTGGGTGGGGCCTGGGAGATAGATGATTATGAGATAGTGTAGGTAGAAATATCTGCCCAGCCCAAGGTGAATAGGCAATTATAAAATCTAACAGATGTCTGTGTCTTACTATTTGTGATAGTGGGTTAATACTACTGCAATAACTATATGGCTAACAATAAACATTATTTCACCCAACACCCATTTACATTTACAAGGGATTAATAAGGATGCAAGGAAAAAAAACCTTTCTCAATATTTATAGCTATGACCTAGTATGTGACTGCTTCTCTCCACCCCTCCACCACCACCAGATTCAGACAACTGTTCATTAAAGCATTATCAGCTCTTTCTTGTTTACCATCAGCATTTGGTTTTTGAGTCACGGTTGAGGTCTTGTTACAAGAAAGGGTAGGTTTGGCTTTGGCCTGTGTTCTGGGAATAGGAGTCCTTGAGGCCATTGAGGAGCTCATGTTCAGCTCATGGAAATGTCATTCTCTTATTTGTTAAAACCATACACACAGTTCTCTACTGCTTCCTGTATTTGTTAACTAGTTATATTTTCTGGGGTGGGAAATGTGTGTCATTGTTTTAATGGCTGCAATGGGTTGAATTGTATGCAAAATTTGCATATTGAAGCCTTAATTCCCCATGTAACTATGAAAAATGGGGGCCCAGTGTTGTAATCCTGATCCTGTAGAACCGTTGTCTGTATATGAAGATTAAAAGAAAGAATAAACCTGGAGGACTCTTAATTTCTCTGTTTCAAAATAATTTCTTGTATTTCACTACAGTTACAGTAGTCAGAACAGTGTTGAGTGTAACAAAGTAGAGGCTGACGGAGAGACTTGAAAGGTATTCGCCATGAAGCCTGATGAGCTAATTCAGGGATCCTTATGGTGCAAAGAGCTTTAGCAGTCATGATCCTCCCCTAACTGCCACATCATGTGAAACAAATGTAAAAGTATCTAAAGAACACAAAGCTTCCATCAAGAAGGTAAACTCATGCATGTTTGGTCAATTGTCTTTTCGAAAAATGTGCCAGCTCTATGCAACAGAAAAATACTAGCCTCTTTCAGCAGGTGGCGCTGGGGAAACTGAATTTTTAAGACTTTTTACCTTATTGAGATCCCAGAGAAGTTCCACACTTAGAACTAATGTTTCTATTTCTCCAAAACCTCCTTTCAATTTTTTGAGAGAGGTTGCATTGGTTCTGTACATTGTTTTACATGGTATTTATTCTTAACAATACTGCCTTACTCCTATGTATGGAGGGAACTGTTTAGTTAGGGTTTTATTGCTGTGAAGAGACACCATAACCACAGCAACTCTTATAAAGGACAGCATTAATTGGGGCTGGCTTACAGTTCAGATCTGTAGTTCGTTATTATCTTGGCGGGAAGCATGGTGGCATGTAGGCAGACATGGTGTTGGAGAAGCAGCTTAGAACTCTACCTCTGGATCTGCAGGCAGCAGGAAGAGACAGTTTGCCGCTAGGTCTGGCTTGAGCTGAGACCTCGAAGCCAGTGACCCATGCCCTCCAACAGGGCTGCACCTCCAATGATGCTACTCCCCGAGTCCGTGGGGCCCGTTTTCATAAAGGTCACCACAAGTACCTCTCCACTTACTTAGGTTTCTATCAGGGTTTTTTTTTTTTTCAGCAGTGAATTTTATCTTCAGCATGCAAGTTTTTCACTTTCTTGATTAAATTTTCCTCAGGTACTTTTTTTCTTTTAGTTGTAAATATATATGACACTCTTTTTTTTTTAATTGCCCTTGGATGGGTTGCAGAAACATTACACATTCATATTGATCTTATCCCCTACAACTTTGCATAATTAGTAACATTCCTGTGGCTATTTCTGAGATTCATATTCATTCTGTCTGTCTCTGTGTATGTGTGTGTGTCTTTGTGTGTCTCTGTGTGTTTCTGTGTATGTCTCCTTTCTCTCTGTCTGTCTCTGTGCGTGTGCATGCGTGTGTTTGTATGTGTGTGTGACAGCAACAGATGCCAAGCTAGGACACCCTTCCTTCTATTGTCCTGGCTCATTGTGCATAGCAGATGCCCTTGTCATAGTTCTCTTTCAGGAAGCCACTTTGGTGCGGCTGTGGCCGAAGCAGCTCCTAGTTCCTAAGTCACTTCTTAATCCCTCATCACCACACCCACCAGATGGTCATTCTCTGTCCAGGAACTAGTAGCCTATCAGTTACACTTACCGTTCTTAACTAATTCCTTCTGCTTTTAAAACTTTACTTACTCTTTGTCAATTTCAATCAGATCCTCTAATAACCCTTTCCTCCCCTTCTTCCTGTCAAACTCCTTCTTCCCACCAATGTGCTTTCCTACACTCATTTTTTTTTCCAATTTAATTTCCAGAATAATGTGCTGTCCTGGTTTTTCTCCTTGATTACTTTTCATTGTCACTCAGACTCCGTGGCTGGTTCTTCTTTTTTATTACTTAAAGTTATTTTCATACAATATATTCTGACCACCTTTCCCCTCCATCTCCTTCCAGCTCTTCCCCACTTCTGCACCTTTCCAACTTGACATTTTCTTTCCCTCTCTTAAGAAAACAGACAAATAAAACAAACAAGGACAAAAACAAAATGAACAAACTAACAACAACAAAAGAAAAAGAAACAAAGAGTACAAGAAATGCAGGTAGACAGGCACACATACACACAAAACCCATAAAACCACAAAAATCAGAAGTAATATACAAGCAAAACACCTGTAAGGTTTTATTTTTTAAAAGCCCAAGGAAAACAATAAAAATCTCCAAAACTTCCTTTGCGTTTGTCTTCTGAGGGACATGGGGCCTGCCCTTAAGTGTGGTTCGTATCCTTTGTGAGACACTAAGCCTTAGAGAAACTAACCTTTCCTTTGCAAGTAGCTGTTAATTGGAAATAGCTTCTTGACTAGGGATTAGGAATCTTGTCCACTCCTGCATCTCACCAATGGGACCGTGTCTGTCTTAAACACACCCAGACCCTGTGCACGCTGCCAGTCTCTGTTTGTATCTGGAAGATGCTGTTTCCTTGGCGCCCTCCATCTCCAGTGGCTCTTTTTCTGACTCCTCTTCCTCATAGTTCTCTGTGGTTAGCTCTTTGTCTTGCCAAGTGCTGGTTCAAGTTCCAGGACTCTCTTTTTCCATCAGAGTGATTGTTCCCAGCTCCGTCACTTAAACTCCAGCTCAGTACTGAAGACTCCCAAAGGTTAGTTTCCAGTCCCGGTACCCCCTTTTCTGAGCCCCAGGATCTCCAGCTGCTTTTTCTACATTATCAGTGGTGTGTCTAATATCGCAGACTTAAACCCTTAATCTTACTCTTCATATCTCTTTCTTCTGTCTTTCCCATTTCAATAAATACCAACCAACACTTTGAGGTACTCTGCCAATTGTCATCAACCCCCTTTTGGTGCCTCTTTTCATCATCATGACATAGAAGCTGACAGAACCAGTTTTAAAGAGGAAGGACTTATTTTGTCTCTCTCTTTTTAAAAATGTATTTATTATTTGTTACAATTTATTCACTTTGTATCCCAGCTGTAGCTCCCTCCCTAATTTCCTCTCAGTCCCACTCTCCCACCCTCTTCTCCTATACCCCTCCCCAAGTCCACTGATAGGGGAGGTCCTCCTCCCCTCTGACCCTAGCCTATCAAGTCTCATGAGGACTGGCTGCATTGTCTTCCTCTGTGGCCTGGTAAGGCTGCTTCCCACTCAGGGGGAGGTGATCAAAGAGCCAACCACTGAGTTCATGTCAGAGACAGGCCCTGCTCCCCTTACTAGGAAATCCACTTAGATACTGAGCTGCCTATGGGCTACATCTGGGCAAGGGTTCTAGGTCCTCGCCATGCATGGTCTGGGTATCGGTCTCTGCAAGGGTCCCTCAGCCCAGATTTTTTGGCTCTGTTGGTCTCCTCGTAGAGCTCCTATCTCCTCCAGATCTTTCTATCTCCCTCTTCTTCCGTAAGGATTCCAACATTCTGCCCAAAGTTTGGCTATGAGTCTCAGCATCTGCTTCAATATCCTGATCAGAAGAGTCTTTCAGAGGTCCTCTGTGGTAGGCCCCTGTCCTATTTCCTATTTTCTCCCTCTTCCAATGTCTATCACATTTGCCCTTCTGAATGTGAATTAAGCCTCTTCCCTAAGGTCCTCCTTGTGGTTTACAGATTTTAGTATGGTTGTCCTACATTATACGGCTAATATCTACTTATAAGTGAGTGTATACCATGTGTGTCTTTCTGCTTCTGGGTTACCTCCCACAGGATGATCTTTTTTACTTCCATCCATTTGCTTGCAAATTTCATCTTTTGATATGAGGGTACAGTCCATCATAAAAGGCAGAACTGGTGCAGTTGGGAATGTACAACCATAACTCCTCATGCTCTGATAAACTAGAAAACAAGAATCATGGAGTTCGGGAACCCATCTGGCTTTCATTTTTTTTTCTCCTTTTATTCAGCTTTCATCTGCAGCCTGCTGGATGAAGTTGCCCACATGCAGGACTTTCTTTCTTAGTTAAGCCTCTCTGGAAATGTCTGGATATATATGTCTCCTAGGTAATTCTAAGTCCAGTCAAACTGACAATGAAAACTGGCCAGCAGAGCATCTACTCCGTTGGGTTTGAAAAATAGAATTTGAGCATTCTCCCTACCTACTGACCTCAATACCAACTGCTGCCATCTTCTTTTCTCTGACACACTCAGCATATAGGACATACTTGTCTGTTTGGCACTTTAAGCTTCAAAAAGGCAAGGATATATGCTTATTTTTCTTTCTATGTATTTTTAGTGCATAGAATTGTATATTAAACAATAAGTCTTTGTGTAATAAATTACAAGCGGAAGACATCATTAACAGTACACATTACATTTATTTATTTATTCATTCATTCATTTAGCTAGTTAGTGTGCAAACATGTGTGCACCTATGAGTGTGTGTGTATGTTTATTGGGGCATGTGCTCTTATGTGGGTGGAAGCCAGAGGACAGCTTATGGGAGTCAGTTCCCTCCTTTTTCCATCTTTGTCCTGGGGCCTGAACTCAAGTCGTGAGGAATGGCCTCAAGTAGCTTTACCCACTGAGCCATCTCTCTGGCCTTTTATAGTGTACTTTTAATGACCTTTTCTGTCCTCTGCCTTCCATCTAATTTACAAGCAGATTTATCCATTGTTCAGCTCATTTGTTGTGCAATTCAAGAAAAAGAAGCCCTTGAGGGTTATGGGACTTCCTGAGGGTTATGTGAGCATCCTGGAAAACGCTGAAGGATTGATTCCTCACACTCCACTTCCAGGTAGTCCAGGGGAGGCTGTTGGGGGGGGGGGGGAGACAAAGTGAGACAAACTCAGATCCTTACACAAATGTTTCTTAAGCCGTTTGGATTCTCACCTCAGTGGTCAAAAGTATTTTCCCTTAATTATTCTGCCATTATTCTAGCTTTATTTCTCTCTCTCTCTCTCTCTCTCTCTCTCTCTCTCTCTTTTTCTGTGTCAGAAGTGATGGTTTTCTGACCACAGTGGACAGACTTATTTTTGTGTTTATCAACTGAGCATGAAACCGCTTCATGCTCGGCTAGTTCCCAGGAACACTTAGGCAAGGCCAGGCAGGATTGTTAACTTCAGGGTCATTTGAGACCACAAACTGCCAATGGAAGGAAACAATGGAGCTCACCCAAGCCACTGTCAAGTTGTGCCTTAAAGCTGGTGAGGGTCAGGAAGGCAAGGCATATAGGTTTAGAAACTGTGTGGGCAGCAGTCTTAGCTAGCTTGACTTCCTGCTCAGAAGCACTTTTACACTTTTTTTCTTCCTATTTGCAATGTTGCATAAACAAATGTTAACATATTTTTAAACTCATTCAGCTCACAAGCTTGTTGTCTAGAGGTATAGGTTTGGCTTATGGTCAGGTCTTAATTTACCAGAATGAAAACTCAGGGCTAGGGGCTTGCCCTGCCCTTCTCCTTAGGTTCTCACACATCTAAGGCAGGTCTGTGTGGAGGTCAGAGGGCAACTTTCAGAAAGAGCTTCTCCCCTTCTACCATGTAGATTCCAGGCATGAAACTCAGATAGTCAGGCGAGTCAGGTGTTGTGGTACATGCCTTTAATCCCAAACAGTGAAGGTGAAGCTTAGTTTATAGAAAGAAGCACTCATGTTTGAAAGTGATGCCTAATTGAATGTCAGGAAAGGTGATGAATCAGAAAAAGATTTGACAGAATAGGCTACACCCAACTCTAATGAGAGGAGAGAGGAAAGAGAAGCTACTTGAGGGGCAATACGGAGAAAGAGAAAAGGCAGTTTTATCATACAATAATAGAGAGATGGGTCACAGAAAGAGAACTCAGGTGAAGACTGAATGAACCAGAGAATGAGAAGGAGCCAGGAGATTAGAGCAGATTGAATAAATCAGCTGGGAGAGGAGTTTGAGCCAGAATCACTGAGTTGAACCAGCCAGCCCAGAGTTCAGTAAGAACAAGAAAGGCTGAGGTCATTAAGCAGTGAGTCTCAGAGGCTGAAAACATCCTAGGCCTGGGTTAGATTTCACAGAGCTAGAAGCTTCCATTACTAAGCCTAGGTTAACAGACAAAGGCAGTAATCCTCTGAGACAACAACTGAAACAGACGAATGAAAGTTACTTTTACAAGTTTCATTATTATCTTTCTAGAACATGCACATCATGGGAATTTAATTGGTTTCCAAGTTAACAGAGACCACAATTTCATTGCTTCAGAAAGAATTGATAGGGTAGGTTTTCCTCACTGCAAAAATCTCAAAGGATGTGAAATTGTTGCTGAGCAATAATAACCAAAGATAATTATGTCAAGCCAATAATTTCCAAAGGAATTACTAAAGAAATGATCCCAGCCAACTCTAACTTGGTGAGCCAGTGAATTTATTGCTGTTAGTTATAGGAGCAGTGGTAACTCAAACATGGCTTGCCCTTAACCTCTGAGCGATCTCTACAGCCTCATAAAGATTTTTATACTTTGCTTCATGCAATAATAACTGCTCCCACATTTCTGAGACCTTTATTTCATTAGCTTAAAAGTCTTTTCCTGGACTCTTTGTTTCTTCAATAATTTCTTCCTTTTGTAAGTTGTGGTCTCTATTTTTCTACGGTAGACCCTTTCCTTAATTATTGGCTCTAGGCTCATTTTTAAAGCATGACACCTTTAAATTGCTTTACACAATGCGTTTTGAGAACCTCACAGGGCTGGTGAGATGGCTCCATGGGTAAAGGAACTTGCCACCAAGCCTGAGGATCCTACAAGCTGAGCCTGACTTCCACGAAAGCTCTGCAGCATGCCCACACCATATACACATTAAATAAATAAATAAATACATACATACATACATACATACATACATACATAAATACATAAATAAATACAAGTCTAACCCAAGGTTAAAAACTGAACCTTATGAAATGGAGCTCTGGGTGTGTCTTACGTGTGGGGAGGATTGCTTTTGTGGAGGGGAGTTAGTTGCCATCGGGTGGTGACAGACTGGTTAGCTGTGCCTTTCTGCTCAGGGACAGTCTACATGTCAAAGCACTGCTGGTGGAGAGGCGCCCGGAATGTGGATAAATTCTTACTCCCTGGTTTCCCCACTAGCCAACAGAATCAGTCTTCTACAATCTCCCAGGCTAACGCTGTGGTCTAGTGATGCTTTGCATTCACATTTTCCTAGTGAGTATGTAACTTCACTCAGCAGCTGTGTGCCAGTCGTTCGACGATGTCTGCAGAGCGCAAAGCTCATCTGTACCAGCTTGTGCTCTCTCTGGCTTTCAGCGCCAACACTACTTTATCCTCTCTCCAGTGCCAGGAATTCCTCTGCTTATACCAGCAACCATACCAGATTCTTTCATTACACTTGACATCATTTGCACCGGGCACAGAGTCCAGCCTGGCATGCCCTTCGTCCTTGAGACACGTGCCTCAACCTCTTCAAAGAACAAGCTCTGTGTTGCAATAATCCACCTCACCTCACCCCTATCTTGATAGAGCATTTTGACCTTTTGGAGAAAGTCTATACCTCTCTTCAGCTATCAACCAGGAAAGCTCTGCCTCTTTGGGTGTACATCTGCAAAGTGCTGGAATTAGACCCCAAGCCTGTGCCAACAAATATGGCATCCATGAGGTACCTTTGAGTGCTTGAACTATACCTAGCTATATACTATAAAAGGAGATGTGCTGTAAATATAAAATACGTGGCGATCTTGAACTCAGTATAAGAAGATACTAATTTATATTCATCATGTAGAAAGTGTACTTGGACATGTTGGCTTAAATAAAACGTTATTAAAATTATTGTCACTAAGTTCTGCCATACAGCCCAGGTCATTAGACCTAGATAAGATGGCAAGTACTTTTGCTCTCTGAGCCATCCCACCAGCCCTCTAGTTACTTCTCGAAAGTGTGATTTTGGAGCTGGGGAGATGTCTCAGTGAGTAAAAGCACCTTCCAAGCAATCCTGATGACATGGGTTTGGAGTCCTAGAAGTCATGTGAAAATCTGGTTGCAGCCGTAGTGCAGTTCGTAGTGTCTTTACAGAAAGAGGCTGGAGAATAGTCCAAAGTCGGCAAGCTAGCCAGCCATGCTCATGCAAGTCAAAGAGCTCCTGCCTCGAGCAAGGTGGAAAGGCAAGGACCGGCACCTGAAGGTTGTCCTCTGATGGCCAAACCCAGAGTGTGGCACGTGTGTGTCTGCACTCCTTGCCCATGCACCCAGTATAATGCCCGGTCCTCTGTCTCGCAGAACAGATGAAACAATTGCTAAATAATTAGTTTGGACCCAACTCATATTTGTGGGGGAGGAAATGGCACAGTCAAAGGAAGAACTAATCACTTCAAAATGATTAACTTTAAATATTAAACGAGGGGACAAGGGTTATGGTTCAGTGATACAACATGCCTAACGAGCATGAAACTATGGGTTTGCTCCAGCACCACATATGCACACACACACACACACATTGATGTGATAAAGAACAATCTATTTAGACACTGAAGTAATTTCATGGAAATCTCATGGATTGCTTTTGAAATATTAAAACATGGAACTTAATGATTTGCTAGATTTCCTTGGTTTGAAATTTCTCTTCTAAGATTCACGACAACAAGGTAATTGCTATATAGCTGAAAGGTCAGAGTCTTTTATCTTGAACTAGACATGCATTTGCTCTTTACTTAGAAGATATTCAAGTCACTTTGTCCCTTTTAACAATCTTCATGTTTGTTTTTTTAAACAGCAAGCTATACTTGTTTCCTGATAAAACATCATCAGACATGTCTACTCTGAAGTGAGAGGAAGGCAGCATGAGACATCCTCTGTCCAGATAAAGGGATTATTGTTCAATAGAACTCTTGGCCTCTGCCCTGGTCCATGTCACACTTGATGACTGTAAGGGCAAACTGCTTTGAAAGAACAAGGATGAGGTGCAATGTCTGAGGCCTTGTCACTACATGGAGATGAATTGAGCTGGGCACATCTTGAGATCTACTCTGGAATACACCCTTTCCCATGATGGGCAAAGAGCACATGTTCCCAGTGAAAGTCTCTTTGAGACCAGGAACGCATCTATCTCTGTAAGAACCAACCGAGTTTTTGACACCCATAGAGTTCTCTCTCGATGGTAAATAGAAAGATGATTTATTTTAAAAAGTTTTCAGACAGTTTTCCTTTTTCTTTTCTTTCATTCTTTCTTCTTCCTCTTCGTTTTCTTCCGAGACAGGGTTTCTCCCAAACTGCCCTGGAATTCACTGTTTAGACCAGGCTGGCCTCCAACTTGGAGCTCCATCTACCTCTGCTTCCAAAGTGCTGGAATTAAAGGTGTGCACCACCACTGCCCAGCTGCTCTCTGTCATCTTGAGTAAATCTGGAGGGACTGAGAGGGGGTCCGCAGTCAGCATGTTCTGCTATGACAGGAAGTTTGGTTCCCAGAACTGGTGTTGGGCACCTCACAAAGGCCTGCATCTCCAGCCACACGAGACCTAATGCCAGCTTCTGGCTGCCTCACGTGCTTGCATATACTTGCACACACATATACATAATTAAAACAATTAAAGCTGGAAGAGAAGTTGTTGAATAATGACTAGTTTATATGAAGATTTAGAAGGCATGGATAGTAGTTTAAATACTACCAGAAGCTTCTGGAGTCTACTAGACAGCTGGGCTATTTCAGGTTTGATGGTGTGGCTTTACCAAGAGCAAAGCATAAACCGGAAAAAGCACCCAGCTGCTCATTGTATGTTACAATGACAGAATTCAGACATCACTAGAAAAACAAACTTTCTCCTGACTGAGCAAAATGGAAGCTGAGGAAAGCTCCTGAGAACATTTTATGTTAGGGCTTTGCACAAGTTTCCCAACCTTGGGGTTTTAAGAGAAATGCTCTTGTGGTCTCTAGTCTCTGTTTACGGAGTGTGGCAGTCTGCTGTTGACCACAAGGATGTGTTCTACAATGGTGGGTGAACAGGGTCTGCCTTTCCAACGCTATACAATGTGTAAATCAGACACATTAGATAAACCATTCCTCAGAATAGTCTGGCTTCTGTCCCTGCTAGTCACCATGAAGAAGACTCTCAAATGCCATCTCTTCTCTTTACAACATTCACAGCAAAGCCTTCCTTGGTTTTGGTTTTCCATGATCACCTGTTCCTTCTTGAGATTGCTCCCATTCTGATCTCTGTGTCATCATGAAAGCCCGACACTACCTACTGCTTGCATAGGTTCCATGATCCTCCATACCTTTTCTTACTCCTCTCATGACCAGGCCCACTTCCTCAAGCTGACCTGCTGATGGTTCCTCTTCTGGTCTTCCCATGGTGCACTCAGTCCTCTTTCCCTGTGCTGTGTGACTGCTTCCATTCTGCATGGCTTCACAGTCCCTGCCTTCACAGGACTTTCCCTCAGGAACATGTTTTTCAACATAACATGTCTAAATCTAAGATCCCTTGCAGTTGTTTTTTAACCTGAAAACCACTGTCATCCAGCTAATCCTTTCCCTTCCTTCTTCATAGCCAATTGCATACATAAACTGAAGATTTTGCCTTCAAAATGCCCTTTATAGCTCTTCCCACCTCTTTTGTGTGCACTATCAACAGATAAGCCGTACCGTGATTATTACTATTATATAGAACAGTAATAACATTATTAATATTCTGGTTGCCCACACAGACCTCATCTGAGTAGTTAAATATCCCCGATTTCTTGTTCCTTCCATGAATAATGACCTCATGGTGCCCGCTTGATCAAACGGGAGAGAGAGTGTGAGAGAGTAATTTCCAGGGACTGAAAGTTGTTGACTTAGTGAGTGAGAAAAATGAAGAGCATGTGAAAGATAAGGCCAAGGAAGTCATTTATGAGTAGTTTTAGATTTAGTGTTTCATTTGACTGAGAGATCCGGTGCCTCTACCTCTTCATGACCTGGCATGCACTCTTCCACTTGCTCCAATCTATATTGGTGAAGTTCTCCTCTGAGATTTTGATTTGATCTCTGAATTTTTCATTTTGAGTTTTATTTTAGTTTGGCTTTCTTCAGAGACTCTCATTACTAAACTCTGTTTTCATGTCTTGTCTTGTTTTTCCTTCATCACTCATCTGTTTGTGATTTTGCAGTCCCCATCCAGGGATGTCTTCATATCCTCTTTGAACTCCCCGAATACATTTGTAATGGCTGTTTTGAAATGGTTGTCTCACATGTGATCTAAGTTTCTTTTCTCAGAGACTAGTACCATTCTAACATCTTAGTTAGCTGGAGACATGTCTTAGTTATTCTTGTTTGTAGTTTTTTAGTAGGACCTAAGCATTTGGAATTAGGTCATTGGTAGTATTACTGGGTATAGATATCTCAGTTCCCTTTACTGAGTAGGTATTTGTATCTCTGCTGTTACTTGCAGGTTGTGCTAACTAAAAGGAATTTAGCATTCAGCCATGGAGCAACTCAGTGTTGATGCTCAAATGGAGTGTCAGAAATGACACCAACTGAATGTGACTTAGTTTTCAGTCTTGGAGCAGCTCAGTGTTAATAAATGGATCATCAGAAGTGGTCCAGGCTAAGCCAGGGCTAAGTGAAGCTCCTGAGCCTTGGAACAGGCCTGCTGTAGTTATAAAATTATTACCGTGAGAGTCTGGAAATGCTCTGGATTGGTCCTCAGGTGGTGACAAGAAACAGGTGGAGTGGAGGTGAGGGTCTAGATTACTACCTAGAGAGGAGGGGAAATGCCAGGAAAATCTGGAAGCCACAAAGAACATGCTAAAGATTCTGGAGTTTGTATTATGGAAAACAGGGCCCCTTTAACAGATGGTGTGTGTGTTGCTATAAATTAGTATTACAAAAACACTGCAGTTGAAGAATAAAGAATCGGTTGTAAGACAACAGTGGAGGCTCAGAAACAAGTCAGAAATCAATTGCAAGAGTTTTCAGGAGAGATAATGATGGTGAGGGCCAGGACAGTGGCGAGCGACAGAGAGAACTTGATGGATATGGACTTGAGAATTACATAGAGTATTCTGAAACAAATGAGATGTAATAGCAAAGAACACCACTGTCAAAGGCCAAGGGTCCAATCACAAAAGAGCAAACATACCAAACCACATATGGCATAATTATATATCCTTTAAATATCTGCATACATGTCTGGAGCCACTGCTATAACCTTGCCATCTAAATAACCCCAACCCCCAAAGAAAAAGAAAGCATGAGTGTCACGAATACTTTTGTGTTTCAGAGCTCGTTTTCTTCCTATCAACACTCACTTCTTTATAACTTCTTAAAAGCCATCTCTTTCTCAAAACAGAAATAAGCTTTAGGAATTTGGCACATGAGTTGAAGAAGAGAATAAACAGTAATAAAAAACTGGATGAAGCCAATTCAGGAGAAGTCGGAAGGGTAAACAGGCTGTGTTCAAAAAATGATGCAAGTTTCCTAAGTCATAAGTAAGTCCTGCAGGCCCCTTATAGGCTTCAAGTGAGTACTATAGTAAGGGAAGTGGGGACTGCATTGGACATGGACTCACTTGACAGCTTTTAGATCACTTTCCCCTGGCAGGACTGCCTTGCCAGGCCACAGGGGAAGAGGACATGCTCAGTCCTGATATGATTTGATGAGCTGGAGTGGGTGGGAAAGGGAGCTCCCCTTTCCTGAGGGGTGATGGAGAGAGGCTGGGACTGAGAGGGGAGGAGGGAAGGGGCTACGAGGATGTAAAGTGAATAAAATAAATCAATGATAAAAATAAAATTACTTCAGATATATACTGTACATTCTTCTTTATCATATCAGTGTGTGTGTGTGTGTGTGCATGTACATGCATGCATGTGTGTGTCTGTGTATGGGGTGCTAAACAAACCAGTTTCCTCCAAGACTGCCTGGTGATTTCTAGTGTATCTTAAACTCCTTGGACTTGCGTTGGTCTGTATGTTTTTTCTTTTCTATTCTGCCAAACACTCACAAGTATGTAGACACTACATTAGCTAAAAAGCTGACCCTCGATGTCCTCACAGGACCTAAAACAAAGAAGAAGCCTGGCATCTCCGCCACCCTTCAATGCCCACTCCCTTAACTTTGAGTCAGACTCCTGATCAGATTATGCACAGGCGTGCAATCACCTATGGGATATCTGCCTAAACTCTCCCTCCTGAGACTAAAGGGGCAAAGAGAAGGCAGCTGAAGTGTCTTACTTATGGCTTTTACGGGACCCTCTTCCACCCTGAGAACAGCCCCCGAAAGTCTGTCATAAAGCCAGGTGACTGACTCTGAATAATTCACATAAATTATCCTTATGGCTTTTAAACTTCTAACAACACCAGAGGGTTTTATTAATAAACAGCAACTCATTTCTTTCTATATGTTGAATTCCAGGAATATTAGAACCTCATGCATACATCTAGGTGTCTTGAGAGCACCTCCACCCAGGCAGAGGTTATCATGAGGAAAGGAGCACTCCCTCAAACAGTAGTGACTTCTTCAGGGACACCTTGCAGAAAGCAGAATGGAGAGGATGATAAGCCAGAGACTGCTTGACTAGAACTGCTTAATTTTGAAGACCTTGTGCTCACTATCTAGTCTATTCATACCTGAAGCTCATATGAGCACCCTAGTATGGAATTAAACACTTAGTTTCTGCCATCTCAAATGACCATTGTGATTGGAATCTTTCCTTGAATTTTCACCTTTGCCTTTGTTTTGGTGGCTCTTTGGGGTGAGAAGCCAGATCTGCCGTGTTGATGTCCCTGGAGCTGAACCGTGGCCCAGGACTCCGGTTACACCACAGTTCTAGTGCCCTGTAATTCTCCTCTACCACTTTTATTTGTTTGTTTATTCATTTAAAATGTGTATTTATTTTATGTGTATGCCTGAGAGTATGAAAAATGAGTAAGCAGAGGCACTCAAGAGACCTGAAGAGAGCATTGGATTCCCAGGAAACTGGAGTTAGAGGCATTTACGAGCCACCATATTGATACTGGCCCCTGAACCTGGGTCCTTTGTGAGGGCAAGTGTTCTTAATCCTGAGCTGTCTCTCCACCTCCTCCCACAGAATCTTTTCTTCCCAGGAGTTTTTACATGTTATTAGCTGCTGTAGTGTAGATTCTAGAGTTACCTTATTCTCTCCTCACCCTTACCCCACCCCCACCCCAGGCTCAGGCTTTGCCCCTGCCTTTGCTGCCTGGGCCAGCTAGAACTCCTGTTGCTGCAGAGCAAGAGTTTCCCTCTGTTGCTGTGACAGCCAATCAAAGCCCAGAAGCTACAATTCATGCCACTAAATTTCAGCTATGACATACTCCAGTCTCTTCCCTAATGTGGCCAAAGACTTCTCCAGCTCAAGTTTGGTGATCACAGGACGGACCCGGCAGTTTAGAGAAACCGTACTGGATGCAGCCAGCCATGCCAGTTTTTCACAGTGTTGATTTTCCCCGACTGTGCCTCAAGGTTTGACCTCCCTTTCATGGATTCACTCAAGTCCTCCTGTAGCTGCTGCTACTTCTCCACTACCTCCTGCACGTCGTCGTTTGGATCAGTTCAGCCACGAATAAGGTGAAAGCCTACCAGGGGGAGAGGAGCCCTCGGTCTCAAACTCTGGAAGGTATCCAGGTTCTCCTTTCCCAGCCTTCTGTTTACCCCTCTATTTAACCAAAAATGAATATTTAGGAGTAAAATAAAAGTCAAACTTGAAAACAGCCACAACAAAAGCTAGGGATGGAATTTTCTTCATAACTTTTTTCCCTAAACGTAATCTCTTTCCAAATGTGCTACAGACTTCTTCAACTTTGTTTCTTCCTTTATAAAAATCCTAGCGTTCAGAAAAAAGATCCACATCTAAGAATATCCTTAGTGAGCGCCTAGGATTCTTGTGGGAAGACAGTTCCACTTCTGAATCTCCAAAAAAAGAGTTGGGAAGAAGAGTAAAGAGAAAACATACACAGAGTCTGGAATAGCACCTGACACACACACACACCTTTTAGTGACCTTCCCCACCCCATCCCAGCAGAGCCCTCCAGTTCCTTTGGGGGGATCTTCCTCATTAGCACAACAAAAGCACAAGTCTTAAGTGTCGCTTTTTCTCACTTCTATAATCATAGGGAATGCATTTCAGAGACAAGAGAGAAGAAAGATCTTCCCATTGTTCTTTCCTAGGAAAGATGTTTGACTTTGGTGAGAATTGCCCTGTATAGCTTGTTGTCAAAGTTAGTGATTTGATGATGTATTTTACATGAAAACAGCCCAAGTCTTTGTTTTGGATACTCAGAAGTGGAATGGTCTTCCCACAAGAGTCCTAAGGTCTCACTAAGGATATTCTTCTTAGATATGGATCTTTTTTCCAAACACTAGGATTTTTATAAAGGAAGAAACAAAGTTGAAAAAATTTGTGGCACATTTGGAAAGAGTTTATGCTTTGGGAAAAACTTAAGAAGAAAATTCCACCCCTAGCTTTAGAAACCCAACCATGCACCACACAGACCTCAGCAACTTCCTCTACATGCCAGCTCACACCACACTGAGGCGTCCGACCTCGCCCCCCTCTTAACGGGACCAGTGCAAGCACAGCCCTTCTGTCCTCGAGCATTTTAATCTTGCTCAAATGACTTTAGTGTGACTCTCCAGAACAAGCTCTTGTTCTGTACTTCTTTCCTTAAAGTTTCTGTGTGGAGCTGAAGATGCCATCCAGTAGTTAAAGGCATGTATTTCTCTTGCAGAAGGCCCAAGTTCAGGCCCCAGGGGTCACGTTAGGCAGCTCAAAGCTGTGTAGAACTCCAGCTTCCTCCTTTGGCCTCCTCAGACATCTGCACCCATGTGTGCCTACACCTGTGTGCATGTACTTTAAGAAATAAAATCTTTTTAAAGTACCTGTGAGCTATATAGGTTCTATCTGTCATCCCCAGGTAACAATGAGTGGGGGAAATTCATCTCTTTGCTCATCTTCACAAACAAATAAAACTTTTTGGATAAGGGAGTTTGCCCCAATTACTAATTTTTGAATATCCCTGAATTCCAGGCAAGCAAGTTCCCCAGCTGGTCCTCTCTTGACTAATTAGATTATTACACCCACTTCCTGTTGAAAAGGTACTTCCTACCACAGCCTGGAGAACCTACTAGTTATCTTGTATACATGACTCACCTACCCCTTCCTTTTACTCACTCCCCTCATATCCTTGCTTGAATTTTTCCCTTCTGTTTCTTCTTTATGGCATTTCCCTTCTTGTTTCAAAATAGTCATTAAAACTCCTGTCAGACTCCCCAGGCAAACCTGCCTCACTCCTCCTGGACTCCGCAGGCAAACCTCCCTCTAGCAATTCCAATGGCCAATTAGAATGTGCATTGACACTAAACGTGAGCTGATCTAGATTCTGTTTTTAGCACAGAATTTGAGCCTGGAATAAAGCTTGGAAGTTATCTAGCATGGTTCCTTCATTTTTCTAGAAGGAAACAGACTTAGAGATCTTATCCTATATCAAGAACTTCTGTCTCCTGACTCCCAGTCCTGTGTGTCCTTTCTACACTTCATTATTGTAGATATTATCATCATTCGTCAGCCCAGTTATTTTAACATGGCTGCACCAGAACAATTCAACCAGCCGTGCACTAATGTTAAAATTTCTGGCTCCCATCATTCAAAAATGTTGATACTGGGAAATTACTTTATCTTTCTAAGCTTTGGTTTCTTCAGTATAGTGAGAGCAGCCACCTCATGGGATCATTATGAGGATTCACCAAGATGGTGTCTGTACTTGGTTTGTGGTGTGGTCATAACCTCAGTAGTTGTACTGATGATGATGAGTGTGGGCGAGGGCAAAGTAACCTGGTACTGATTTGTCCTTGCTTCTCCTTATCAGCCTCTTTTTTCTCCTCCTTCTGATGCCTCCACAAAGGGCAGTTTGCATACTGACTTTGGCTCAAAGCATGAAGGTGCAAAACAGTGAAACCTGTAATGTTAGAGTGCCCCTCAGAAGAGACAAGCTGCTATAGCCCTCCTGTTTGAGATGCTCTTATGAAACAGAGATGAGCTCCATCCTTCCTTTTGGAGACAAAGGAATATTGTAGTTAAATCTAAACTACAAGAGTAAGCTGTAATTAAGTCCCAAGCTGTTAGGGGCCTTGGAGTACAGCTGGCTGGGGAAGGAAGAGCTAAGTCTGGACTTCATGGGTAGGAAAGACGTTTGGTGACAAGGACAGAGGGAAGACCTCTCATGTGATAGAGAAGGGGACAGTAGATACTTACATTACAGAACATTTGATTCTACTGTGAACCCCAAAACTCTCAACTGTGATCCTTGTTTCCCTATCACACACTTTTAATCCAAGATTTTTTTTTATTGTAAACAGGTGATTATGATGTGGTTCTCCCATCCCTAGCATACACCTTTAATCCAAGAGCTTTGTGTACACTGGATTTAATAAAGTTAATTCTAGGTCAAGAGGCAGAGCAAGGAACCAGCTGACAGGGATTAAAGAGTAGGAGGGACTTTGAGTTGAGGAGCATTTAAGACAACATAGAGAGGAAGGAGGGAAACAAGCTTTTATCTTAAGCTCTGGCTTTAGCTTAGGCTTCAGCTCCTCAGCTCCCTGGCTTTTTTGGGCTTTCAGCTAGCAAGCCTTTGGCCTTGGGTTTTTTTTTTTTTTTTTTTTTTTTTTGGCCTTTTCCTCCTAGGGTGTCGGTTGAGCTAGTGAGCCTTTTTGGTTTTTTTTTCATCCAGACCTGAGCTGAGTGGGAAGATCAGCCGGGTACTTTCTCTGTCTCCCTGACCTAGCAGGTTTTCACCCAGCATCTGGCTCCTGAGTCTTTACTGGTAAAATAGAATGGTTGGGATTTTCCTTCTTTTACACAACATATTTAGACCGTAGTTATTTGGTGAGAGTACTATGACTTATAGTATAATGTTATCATAGACTTTTATATTCTGTTTGAGAAAGGGCTTCATTCTGTAACCCAGGATGGAAAAGACAGTCCTGAAATTGAATTTGAAAGAAGTTATTCAGACACAAAAGGATAAGGTATACATCTAATGCAGGGAAACAGCACACACACACTCACAAGTAACGTTGTGTGTTGGAAAGAAATGATTCCCCATTTAGAAGACATGAGTGGAGAATGCAAAAATATATCTGGTCTGGAGGGCATTGGTTGCTATGCAAATGGGCTTGAATAATGACCTAATGGTGATGGAGAACATAAAGCATTTGAGGCAAGGGATGGATGGAGTGCTCACCTTTGTTATTGAGGTAGAGCAGATTTAGTCAGGCTCCCTGATGTGGCACCTTGAGTCTGGGTGGAGAGGTCTGGAGGCTGAGCAGGTTGAGATGGATTTGTAATTAAGGGATGACATCAAGAACTATCTGTACTCAAGGGGTCTTTTCTGAGACTGATACTCCAACCAAGGACCATTCATGGAGATAACCTAGAACCCCTGCACAGATGTAGCCCATGGCAATTCAGTGTCTAAGTGGGTTCCATAGTAATGGAAACAGGCACTGTCTCTGACATGAACTGATTGGCCTGTTTTTTCACCACCTCCCCCTCAGGGGGGAGCAGCCTTACCAGGACACAGAGGAAGACAATGCAGCCACTCCTGATGAGATGTGATAGACTAGGATCAGAAGGAAGGGGAGGAGGACCTCCCCTATCAGTGGACTGGGGGAGGGGCATGGGTGGAGAAGGGAGAGGGAGGGTGGGTCTGGGAGGAGAGAAAAGAGAGAGCTACAAGGGGGATACAAAGTGAATAACTGTAATTAATAAAAAAAGAAATAAAAGTGGAAGGTCTTAGAGGTATTATATATGTGGGTGCAAAGAGCAAGGTCATGATGACTTGGGAGACCAGTGTGTGCTGGCACCCTCACCATTATCTACAATTATCATTACCCATGATGAAGATGGTGGGTGTAGCTTGAACAAACTGAGCCTAGGTTGTCCCGAACCACTATTTTTATTATTGAAAGTGGGGAGATAGCAATCACTTATTCCTGCTTTCCTCATGCCTTTACTACAGCACGAGTCCTCAATGAGCTCTCTGATCTCGCTCACCCCAGCAGTCACTGCTCCCATCCTTCTGTCCATTCTTTTACCACGCACCTTGATCGCCATCTTAAACTTACATGCCTTCTTTACTGTTATGATCTGAATATCAAATACCCCCCTCAGGCTTCTGTGTTTGAACGCTTGGTCCTTAGATGCTGTCACTATTTTGAGAAGTTGTCTTTTAAAGGTAGAGCCAAGGTAGAGGAAGCAGGTAGCTGAAGGTTTAGAGCCCGATCCTGCTTCAGATCCTGTCTGTGCTTCCTGGTGTGCTGAGCCGTGAGTAGTGGAAGCACCGTCCTCCATGCCTTCCTCACGTGATGGACTGTGTCCTCTCAAACCTTGAGCCCAAATCCTTCCTTTCGTAAGTTGCGTTCTTCTCTTGTTTTTGGTTGGGAAAATAAACTAATAAGCAAATTAAAATATAGCCTTCATAAGGATAAGACATGTTATATCCTATTACCTAGGAAACACTTGTCTTTTTTTAAAAATGTAATTTATTTATTTTTATATTAATCACAGGTTAGGTACTTTGTATCCCAGGTGTAGCCCTCTCCCTCATTCCCTCCCACTCTCCCATCCCTCCCTCATCTCCTTCCCGCCCCCTCCAAGTTCACCAACGGGGGAGGACCTCCTCCCCTTCCATCCAACCCCAGTTCATCTTGTCTCCTCAGGGCTGGCTGCAATGTCCTCCCCTGGGATCTAGCCAGTCTGTCACTCCCCGGCATGTATGGGGGAGGGTCAAAGAGTCAGCCATCAAGTT
Source organism: Pachyuromys duprasi (assembly GCA_028658305.1). Lineage (NCBI taxonomy): Eukaryota > Metazoa > Chordata > Mammalia > Rodentia > Muridae > Pachyuromys > Pachyuromys duprasi. Next base: position 5,928,202 of record CM053747.1, read on the forward strand.
CAAGACTGAAACAGTCCCTGTTTCCTTCACTAGCGTCTTCAGTTGGAGACCGAGCTACCATGGGCCACATCTGAGTGGGGGTTCCAGGCCACATCCACACATGGTCCTTGGTTGGAGAAACTATCTTGTAAAAGACCTCTGTGCCCTGCTCAATTTGATCTTTGTGGAGCTCTTGTTCTCCCCAAGTCTTACTAACTTCCCGTATTTTCATTATTATTCCCAGCCCTCTGCTGAAGGCTTGGTTGTGAGTCTTAATATCTGTTTTGATACATTGCTATATTGATTCTTTCAGAGGTCCTCTTTGGTATGCTCCTGTCCAGTTGCTTGTTTTCTCCTCCATTCAATGTCCATCCCATTTGTTCATCTAAACAAGCATTGATCATACCAACCTGGGTCCCCTATACTCACTTATATAGACCTATAGGATAGGAAGGTCATGCTGAAATCTATACACATAGGGAAGATAAACCTTTGTCTTCCTATCACCATTCAGTTAACAGCTAAAGACTGAGGGAGAGGAAGGATGGGTGATTGTTAAGGGACATATTTTATTTGATGATCTGTAACTCAGAAGCTAGCTACCTACAGAAAGTGACTGCTTTGGACGTTCCTAGGTTCCTAGTCCTGGTCAACTTTAGTTCACTCAGGCCTGTCTCTTCTCTTTTTCCTTTCCCCCCAGGAAGAGATCTCTCCCTTTGATTTACAGTCTGTTTAGTTTCACAATTCTATAAGACTGTGGTTCTGGTTCCTGGAAAAATCAAAACCTCTGGAAATCCAGTGTATAGTTTTACAGCACAAAAAACAAACACCCTGGTCAACTCTTGGTTATTTTATTTATTTATTTTACAGCTGGGCAAATTGGAGTTAAATAAACAAAAAAGTATGCCATTTGTTTGGAATCTGAGTAACTGGTCTTGGGAGAGAAGAGTGTATCAATTTAGAATGTGAAAAAGGTTTTGAAAAAAGCAATTTGGAAAGATGATGTTATTTTTTTTCTTGTGCTTCGTTCTCTCATATGTTTCAGTAAAAAAAAAAGTGAAATTGCCTTTCCAAATGAGTGTTCCTACATGTGCCTTTGATTCAAGCCCTGACTATGCTATAACCCTCAGGGTTCCAGGCCTTAACAGTTAGAATGGGGAGAGTGGACTTGTCGCTGGGCTCTGCTCCTGTCCCAGCCTTCTGTGTTCTAACACACAGTGCTGATCAGGGGTATTCTGTCCTCTGCAGACATGCTGATCTGCCAGAGAATGAGCTCACAGTAGATTGCTAGAATGATGCCAGTGATGAGTACTACTTATCTCATGACACATCCCATAGTCTATGGAATACAATGGCAACCCATTTCAATGTTATCCCAAGTAGTCTATAGCTTCATCCATCATGCTTTGTAACACCCACCACCTCTTGCTTTATGTTCTTCCTATCCCCTAGTACATAAGAAGACTCATGCCCGAATCTTCTTTACCTGGACAGCAGATATTTCTGCCCCATGGGTGGCATTCACATCTCATTGAGTGAACCCTGGCTGTGAACTTCAGCACAACTGAAACCCTGATCATTTTTTTAAAAGTTGAAAAGCAGACACCATCTGGCTCAGTCAGTGGAGCATGCATCTTTTAGAAAATTGAAAACTGTTTGTTCTTTAACCCAAGCCTCACATTATTCAAACTGGTATTCTGTAAAGGCGTGTTCATACTGATGAATAATTCTTGTCCCCTGACCTCACTGTGGGCATTCACACTGGTACCTTGAGTCATGTTCCTTTTGTGTAGCATTCCAGGCCCACCTTGCTATTCCATTCTTGATAAATCATGTAGTTCCTTTGTGCCTTATCAACATAATTAGATAGCTACTTCTGTGCACACTTCCGTGCCCTGGCCAGGTAGCTCCCAGTCTTTTGTGTTTTGTCTTTACAAAGGACATTGCTCACACTCCTTCTAAAACACACAATATGGTCAGATTTGAGGAAAAGAGAATTGACTATATTTTTTGTTGATGGGGAATGGGAGTATTTTTCCCACTCCTACTTTCCATAAGAAGAGTTTCTCCCTCGACTCCACAAGTTCCTTAATATCCAACTTTCTCCTCTAACAGCGATGACCTACCTGGTAAGGGACAGCTTTTGGGTCCATGTTTCTTACCTGGTGGGCCATCAGTCCTCCTGGTACACTTTTGATCTCTCCTCATGCCCGCTCCACTTTGACCATTGGAAAATAAGGCCTCAGGTGTCTACTTTGAAGACTCAGATGCCGGGTGTGTTATTCCAAGGACTAGATTAGGAAGAGGAGAGCAGGAAGCTTACTCTTCCACAGTATGTGTGCATTATCCTTATTGTCAGCTTTACCATTTTAGGAATCAGCTAGCACCCACACAGCTGGGTTTATCCCTGAGGGATTTCCTTGATGGGATCATTTGATGAGGGAAGACTCTCCTTAAATCTACACCTTCTGTTGGCAGCCCACATGAAAGATCACGAAAGAAGAGAGCTTTTGCTTTTTGCTGGCTTACCCTCACTCTTGCTGGCAGGTTCATCTGCCCTGTTGATGAAGCACTCCTTCACTGGTGTTAGAACTTACTATTGTGGGCTTCCAACACAGACTGAAAACCAACAGCTCCCTAAACATTCCCTGGGACTCCAGCACCAGATTGGGGCTGCTGAGACTTCCAGCCTTGTGAACCGAATGACTACCAGATTCCTGGCTTTTCCTTCAGGAGACAGCCATAGTTGGACTACTCAGATCACAGACTATAAGCCACAGTAATAAATAAATACATTCACTTTATCAGTTCTGTTTGTCTAGAGGACCCTGACTAATACAATGTGAACAAATCGATGAGTAGCATAGCCATTTTTAAAATGCTTACTCCTCAATTTGTTTAGAAATCTGGTCAATGTTGACTTACTTACCAAAATTTTAAGGCTGTAACTAGTGAAGTTCATCCTAGAACTTTAGCAGCACATGCAGTATCCACTAAATACTTCTTGGGTTGAATTAATCAGATGAGCAAATGATGCAGAAAAAAGTGGCTATTCTACTGAACATAAACGTGTGTAATTGCATATTTACCTGTGCAATTTCTTGTTTGTACACTCTTAGAATTAACATTAATGAGTTAGAGTCCCTTTGGAGCAGTATCTGTGTGATGCTTGGGTGGCAAAGCTATCCAAGGTGACAGCTGCACACTGGAGAACTCTTATGCAGAGACATAAGTATCTCATGCAATTGTATAGGTCAAAGCCGTTGCCAGTGTGTGAGAATATGAGAGACCACATTAGCATTGGTATTTTAAATCTTATTAATATAGGTTCTCACCTCCTCAGTAGGGTACCAGCTGCTCTTCTCGTCCTTATGGTAAACACTAACAAAAGCAGTTTAAGAAAGGAAGGGTTAATTATAGTTTTGGATCACCGGAAGCTGGCGTCGTGGCTGTTTGTCAGTCACAGTGTTGATAGCAGAAGTCAAGCCGGGGTCTTCTGCAAGAGCAGCAAGTGCTCTTAAGCTCCGAGCCATCTCCTCAGGCTCAGCAACACGTTTTTATGACACATAGTTTACAATACTCTGTTATTGTGACTCTACTGAAGTAGTATCATTATTTGTGTCCAAAAAATTACTTATCTCCTGTAAGCTTGCCATTCTTTTATACTATCAAGACAAAGCACACTACAGGATGCAGAAATTCAACATTCTAAATCCAAACTTGATGTGAGCAAGGCTAAGTAAACAAGACAATCACGCCAGCCTTCTGTAGCTGGGCCCCAGCTCCCACTGCGCATGTGGTCCCGAAAGTTCTCACTGAGGTGTCGCGCAGGGCAGTTCTACCCGCTCTTCTGCAGCAGAGAATTCATGCAATATTATGGAATTCTTAGTTTTTACTTGGCGAAGTCAGTTCTTTTCTATTTTCAGTAACTCTTATGCACAGCGGCCTATGTGAGCCCCGATTTATGACCCAGTTCTTGCTTATAAGGAGCAGATCCAAATGGGCTAGGATATATCTATGTCGACTTTAAAATGAAAGCACCACACACACATATGAGAACACGCACACTCACACATAAATGCACACACACTCACACATATGTACACACAGACACATACACACTCACACTCAAACATACTTACACATGCACACACATACCTCACACACATATGCACACCAATACCCCCACCTATATGCACACACACTCACATACACATCCCACATACACATATGTACACATACATACCCACACTCACAACACACACATTTTCATACACACATACACCCCCCCACACACACACATGCGTACACACACACATTCTCTAGGGAAATTCAGAGCTCCAAAGACCACAGGAAGCAGCTCCCAAGAGTTCTCAAGCCTCCCCTGAGAACAGGGCTCTCCATTCCTTCCTTTCTGATGAGCTCATCAGAACAGAGCTGCCTTCCAGTGGTCCCCATTCTGCTTTGCTTGTCTAGGATAGGTTCATTAGTTCTATTTCCCTTCTCAGAGAATCTGAAAGATGCTGGGGCTGCATTTTCATAGACAGTTTCCTTGCTGCTCTTGGGGCACTAAAAATATGAGCTACGGAAAGGGTTTTACTCCTGTGTTCTCATGACCTAGTGCAAAGGCATTAAAAAATAATTCCTGTTAACTAAGCCTGTGAGCTAAGGACAGGCCAGTAAGAGACCAACAGGAAAGGATAATTTGCATTAATCGTTTCTGGAAAAATGAAATCCCAACCATGTAAATCTAGATGGCTGTGGTCTTACTTCCCAAAATGCTGGGGTAGGAACTGGAAGGCCAGAAAACCACTTTTCATGGTCTGTAATTTGGAGGAGGGCAATCCAGACTCATAGTGTTTGGACACCTTTGCTCAATTATGCAATAAGCACATCTTGTTTTCAGATTTCTGGGAAGGCTAGCATTCCTCCCAAATAAATTCAAGATGGATTTATGCCCAAATGTGACTGGATAATAACTGAGAACCTTCATCCATGGCTTATCATATAAACAGATATCACGATTGCTGAAACATAATACATTTATTATACCAGGGCTTGGGACAGGCAGACTTGGCACACAGTGACTTACCCCCTTACTTCACACCTTTGTGCAGGGTTACATTTCAAGACAGAGTGACAGAAGCAAAGTCTCCAGGCTTAGCTGCTTCTCCTCAGGTAACTCTAAACATTTTGTTTGTTTATTTGTTTGATCTGACTTTTTTTCAGACAAGATCTTAGTATCACAGGTTGGCCTCAAACTCACTATGTAGCTGAGGATGACTTGGAATTCCTGATCCTCCTGCTTCTCCTTGAAAGTATTGGGAGTTGCTGCCGCTTCTGCTTATCCCAAAGCACCTTTTCTAAATGTCATAAAGAAATGCATCGTCTCGCAGTTACAATGACAATGCACATGTGTGTGTGCCAGGGTTCTCTGCACCCTATATTTGTGCAACTCGTGAATGCAGGTACTTGTGGAGCCAGAAGAGAATGTTGGATCCCAAGAACTTGAGCCTCCTGATGCAGGTGCTCAGAACCAAACCCAGGTCCTCTGCAAGAGCATCAAATGTTCTTAACCTTGAAGTCATCTCTCTAGCCCCAAAGTAATTTTTGAAGTCCAGTTAATCGACCTCCTTTCATAGCCTTTTCTCTGCACAAACTAAAGAGAATTTGTGGTATTGGGAAAGAAAAGTAAATCTGAATCCTGGAAGGACTAAGAGGAATAAGCTATTATATTTTTGTTACTTTATTGTTTGTGTGGGAAACTTAAAAAACTGTTTTGTTTTTTGGGATACCTAAGGCTATTTAAAATTATCAATATTAGTCATATATATATGGTAGTTTCATACACCTCACCTACTATGTACATCACAATGTACAGGCAGTAGCAGAAAAGCAAGCGGCAACTTCTTTTGGGGTTAAAGGAAGCCCATTGAGTTCTTGGAGTATGGTTCACTAGTGAAATTTATGAGGGACAGTGCAACAGGAGAGTGAAGGACAGAGTCAGGGCCGTGTGCCTAGCCCAGTGCACCTTTAGGAAAAGGTACTTGTGGGCAGTTCAATGTACAGAGGCTGTGCTAACACCAGCTCCTCAAAGCAAAGGTGATTTGTGTAAAGCTGCAAAAACAATTTGCTCAACTTCCTAATATAAATTAAAAGTCCACCTTGGTGTTTCCTTGACTTTTCTGTTTTTGCCCAACCCTGAGGAGTTATCTACTGTAGGTGCATGCACATCTTGGAGGATGTGAGTCACACTGTTTTGTTCATTAGCCTCTTCTATTTGCTATCGTAATGGAATGGGCTAGCCCCAGGGGCAAGATCACATGTTTTTCTGACTTGTAATGAGCAATGTTCTATCAATACTCTCCTCCCACACACACTCTCCTAGGAGTGGCCCGACTAATGGCTCCAAGCTTGACTTCTTAATTCGGTGACTTTCCTGTCTTGTAGCTGGCTTTGTCTAGAGAGAGGACAGGCTAGGTCACAACGGTGCAAATTCAGTTCAGAAGTGGTTTATTTATGGCACCTCAGTTGGACTAGAATGGAGTTGGGTCCCTTTAGTATCTGCACTTGGTTCTAATTTTGTGTATTTACAAATTCAAGAGCTCAGGGACTGGAGGGGCTAGGAGAGCCAGCAACTCTTCCAGAGGCCCAGAGTTCAGTTCCCGACATCCACATCTGGTGACTCACAACCACCCAGCCTCTGAGGGAACCTGCATTCGCATATGTACACAATTAAAAATAAATCAGCTAAGCGCGGTTTCTCACACCTATCATCCCAGCCCTCAGAAGGCTGGAACAGGAAGATCAAGGTGAGTTACAGGCCAGCCTGGGCTCAAGAGAAAAGACCCCTCTCAACATAACCCAATGCAACAACGGAATAGACACATTCACAAAATGAAAAGACAAAAACCTTAGCTTCACAGTGAGGAGTGAGGGGTGGATTGGCAGGGAGGAGAACTCAAGGCTGGTTTGAATCTCTGTATTTTGTGCATGAGATTCTCTGCAGAGAAGGGAGTTCAAGGAAACCCTTTCAAAGTTAAATTAATAAAGCAAATTCCACTAGACTTCCTACCGTGCAAATGCAGACCCAAAGACTTGCTCAATGTCTGTATGGCAAAATTATACCCTGGGGCAGATGTCAAAAGGGAAAGCCGTGAGTGGAGGAGGGTTCATCCCACAGTAGCCCTGCCAATTCCAGTTGGTGGCCCTGCAGGGGCTTCCAGGAACCTAAAGAAAAATGTTATTTTAAACTACTTTTCTAATGTGACTCAATACTGGCACTCTTAGGTCTTTCAAGGGGATTTTGAAAGAAAATAGAGGGGGAAACACTTGTATGATATATACAGGTATGTATGGATAGATATGGCTATATCATCTCAGTTTTTGTGTCTTAATTTCTATAGGCTTTGACACCACTAAAGGCAAAAGAGAGAAGCTGAGAATTAATTTTCACTTCATCTCACCAATTCCTGACTTTGGTTTTCCATTTGTTTGTTTGGTTTGACTTTTTTTTTCCTCTGGGTGGGGGAGGCAGTTCTTTTTGTTTTTGCAAAATGGTGAGCAATGACTATAAGAATCTGATAACATGCCTATTTATGTATGCCCCAGATCTGTAAGAAGGAATGATAAGAGTAAAATCTAATTAGTACTACATAATTTAATGGCATTGTTTAACCAGGCCACCAAGCAAACATTAGCTATTACCATCATCATATTTCCTATTTAACTTCTGTATCTGTGTGTATAAGGTAGTTGTGTTAGAACGAATTAGTAAGGAGGGAACTTCCTTAGCAGAAAAGTGATGGGGGAGAGCTGTTGAAGCCCGCCCTTTCCATGTAGCAGGCCCTTTTAGGCTGTAGAAGCCAGTTAAAACCATGAAAGAATGAAAACAGGAGAACCTGGCAAGTCAAGGGTTGAGGATCCAGAAGAGAGTGAAGCAAAGCAAAGAAGCCAGGAGAATGCTTAGGGCCCTGGTTGGCTCTCACTAAGTGATCAGAGAATTGGAATCCCTTACCCTTGGGAAAGAAGAGTTAGCTCATGAAAACTACTTACACGATTATACATATTTTAACAATGATGTGCTGCCCTGAATAGTCTTGTTTTTTCATTTGTTTGTTTGTTTGGTTTGTTTTTGTCAGCTAATAACTGCTAGACTTGTCTGGGGAGAAAAATCTCAGTTGGGGAATTAATTGCGCTCATTAGATTGCTTTGTGGACAAGTATATAGGGCATTTTCTTAATTAGGGATTGATGTGGGAGGGCCCAGTGTACCATGGGCACTGCCACCCCTGGGCATAAGGAAGTAGACAGAGCAGTGGTTCTCATCCTTCCTACTGCTGAGACCCTTTAATTCAGTTGCTCATGCTGTGGTGACCCCCAACCACACACTTATTTTCGTCGCTACTTCATAACTGCAATTTGCTACTGTTATGAATCGTAATGTAAATATCTGATATGCAACCCTTGTGAAAGGGTCATTTGACCTCCAAAGGGATCATGAACTACAGGTTGAGAACCAGAGACAGAGCAAGCCCTGGAAAGGAAGCCAGTAAATAGCTTTCCTCCATAACCTCTGCATCAGTTCTGTTGGTGATGACATTTGAGCCATTCAAAGCAAAGCAGGATGTGTGATCTTCAAGAATCCCTTTACATTCCCAGATAGTGACTACTTGGTTAACCTCTAGGGGATCCTGGCCCTTTAGAGGTGACCCTAAGCTCCCCCAGAGTCTGGCTTTTCATCCTTTCTTTCTTCCCTTTGGCTAGAGGGTAACTTGCCTGCACTCCAGTGTTCAGTTACCCTGTAGCTAAGCATGTGCTTTATGCGGTCAGGCACACGGAAGGCTGGACTTGTTTAAAAATCCTCTCTGCACTCTGAACTCGGAGATAAGAAACAGCGAGCGCTGAGTTCCTTGGGTGTACCCTAACAAAACAGGACATTATTCATCAACCTGAAAAGACCATTTAAAAACCTGTATGTGCGCAGATGTCATTTCCTCTACCTAAATACCCTCTGCCCTTTCCTCTGTCAGTCCAGGCGCCAAATTTCTTCAGAGACTCATCAGAATTCACCCCGGCCTTCTAGAGGTACCACCCTTGGCTCCCGCCATCTGCATTGCCATGCAATACTGCTTTGTGGAAGTTGTGTGGTAGTCTGTATTCTGATGGTTTGTGTCTAGATTAAATCTTCCATACTTGCTGTCTTCTAAAACCCTTGACATTCTTCTGTAGGCATAGTTGAGGCTTAATATAGCTTAACTAAGCTTCAGTAATTGTAAATAACAGTCCCCAAACTGACATCGGTGATAATTATTGGTTAGGATTAGCTACACTGTGCTGGGTAAGTTGCATCTTTAATTACTATGACAATTCTTCGTGTTGATACAAACAGCAGAATGCTTCCAGGCCAGGGACCCTATGAGAAGGTTGTGTCATTTGCTGTAGTCACATGGATTTTAAGTCACACCATCAAGGCTAAACACAACGCTTCTTCCTTTACACCAATGATCAGTATTTTCACTCACCTCACACAGAGCGTCTGTGCTTTAACTAGTACTGTTGGTAAACTTGAGATTTTACAATTATCTGCCTTCTTTTGGAAATACTTTGCATACCTGTACTGACTTTCTTTCTTAAGTGATTTCTTTTTTAAAAAATTAATTGAGGACAGGAGCTCCGCAAGGACCAAATATATCAGGGCACAGGGGTCTTTTATGAGACTGTCTCTCCAACCAAGGACCATGTATGGATATAACCCAGAACCTCTGCTGGAATGTAGGAAATTGTACCTCAACACCCAAGTGGGTACACTAGTAAGGGGAACAGGGACTATTTTGGACATGAACTCAATGGCTGGCTCTTCGACACCCCTGCGCCCCCCCCAAGGGAGGAGCAGCCTTGCTAGGCCACAGAAGAGGACATTGCAGCCATTCCTGAAGAGACCTGATAAGCTAGAGTTAGATGGAAGGGGAGGAGGTCCTCCCCTATCAGTGGACTTGGAAAGGGGCAGGGAGGAGATGAGGGAGGGATCGGGAGGGATAGGAAAGGGATGTGGGAGGGGGCTACGGCTGGGATACAAAGTACATAACCTGTGATTAATATAAAATAAAAATGTTTTACTGAATACATTTATTTTATTTGTTTTATTTAATTGAAATAAAATCATTGTTTTATTTATTCAATTTGTTTATTTATAATCACATTATTTTTATTTCATTTTACATCATTTTCCTGTCTCTGTTGTCCCTCCAACTCCCTCATACCTCACCCCTCAATGTTCCCTCCCAAATTCATGGCCTCTTATCTGTTAATTATTTTTGTTACATATACATTCAAATAACTGTATAAGTGCAAACTGATGAGTGTTTAGCGTTGCTTGCAAGTGTGTGTTTTAGAGGCTGACCACTTGTGCCTGGATAGAGGGAACTCATCCCTGAGGAAAACTAATTCATTCTCTTGCACAGTCTTTTCTTGTCTGTGGCTCTTCATCTGCGGGTGCGTCCCTGTGAGATCCCCCCATTCTTGTCGGCATTGTTCAGATCATTGTCTAAGCAGACATATCACTGAAATTCTTGGGTGTTGCTTCAAGGCACATTCCTGTAGCCAGTCTAGGTCTTCTGACTTTTACAATCTTTCCACCCCTCTCCTGCCGTGTTTCCTGAGACTCTGGTGAAAGGACTGTGCTGTAGATGTGGGGGGCTTAGCACCCCACAGCCAGTTGTTCTCTGCATTTTGAGTAACCGTGCATCTCTCTAATGGCCTCTGTCTGCAGCAAGAAGAAGCTTCTTTAATGAGGAATGAGAGCCGCGGTTACTGTGGGTATAAGTATTTAGAGCGCAGTTCAGAATTACGCTAGCTTAGGAAAGCAGCAGCAGCCACAGCCTCAGGAGCCATGAGTGGTTAGCTACGTTTTCAATACCAAGCATAATTTCTCTTCTGTTGAGCAGGCCTTAAGTCCAACCAGACAGCTATTGGAATTACCAAGATAAAAATATCTTGCCATTCTGGTGATTGTTTGGTTCACAGGCATCACATCTAGGTAGGACTTTGATTGCCTTTATATCTTGGTGGCTTGAATATCACCCTTCTCATACCATGAAAGCTGGTCCTCAGGGAGTAAGTTTTCTGGTTAGATGCTGCTGGGCTGAGTCCCGTGTCCACAGTGTATGGTATCTTCAGTAATAGAGACTTCGCTTCAACTCCCGGGAGGCAACCAAGAGCAACAACAATCGCCAATGTTAATTTGGAAGTCTCTTGGACTCCATTGACCAACAGCTCAAAAGGAGGTTTCTTGTGCCTGGTGCTGAGGTTTTTATTAGATACTTTACGGCCCTTAGTGGGAGGCGTTATCATCCCAAACAGCATAACTTTATTGAAGTTAAGTATACACACATACTATATGTATTATATGTACTTTTAGGTAAATATAAAATATACTTTCCAACAAAAAGTCTTTTTTTTATTTAATCTTCTTACCTCTCTCCTGTATTTTCCTCCGTCATGACTCCTCCTCCATTTTTCCCATTTTCCCCTTCCTACCACCCGTATCCATCTCCAGGGCTCTTTCTCTGCCGATATGGTCCCTTTTTACTCTCCTGATTTCTGCAGTTACTGGTTTCCAACAGCATGAAAAATCAGGCTGGGGTCATAGCTGTGTAAAGGAAGTGCTTGCTGTGTCAGCGTGAGGATCTGGATTCAAACCGTGGCACCCAGTGTGAAAGCTAGGTCTGGTACAGTGTGCTTAAAACCCCAGAGTGGGGGGCGCCCTGGAGCTCGCTGGCTCTGAGCCCTCGAGCTCAGTGAGAGAGCCTCTTTCAACAAAACAAGGCTGACAACTTCTGAGCAACAAAATCCAAGGTTGACTACCAGCCTCTGCTTGTGTACATATATTCATGCCCATGTGTGAGTACACACACATACACACTCACACACACACACACCGGCACCATCACTAGCCCCACACGAAAGTAAAAGGAACAGAATAAGCCATTTTGTTTTGTCTATAGATTTATTTTTGAATTTTCTTTGTCATTGTGGAAACCCCAGTGGTGAGTCATACATATAAAATCATTTTAAATTTTTCTCAAAGGTATGAAGCATCCTCCTCCCTGCCCCTAGGACACAGTTCACAGGCTTATCATACCTTTCCTATTTTTTATTCAGCTTAAGCCACAAATATTGTCTGAAGTTGAAGCCAGAGAGAATGATTCACATTCCTACGTGACTGTTTGTACCTTGGTAGCTTATCAATTTATAAAGAATGTAAATAGTTAAAAAAAAACCTATTTATTCTAAAGCAAGTCACCAAAATAAGTGATTAAAATGATGTTGGCATGATGGCTCAGCAGGGAAAGGGGATCCAGCTAGACTTGATGACCTGAGCTTGGTTCCCAGGACGCACAGGTGGGGGAGAACAGAATGAATTCATCCTCCTGACTCCCTCCAGACATGCTCCTCTCCCTCATAAATAAATAAATGTAATTTCAGAGAGTTTTAAAAGTCCATTAAAATAAGAAACCAAACTATACAAAAATAAAGAAAATATAAAATACATAAATTGTGAAAAATTGAAAATAAAATAATATTGCTATTTTTTTTTTTTTTTGCAGTACCAAGATCAAACTCGGGACTTTGCACATACTAGACGTGAACTTAACCATTTATACATCTCTAGCTTTTTATTTATTTATTACAATTTATTCACTTTGTATCCCCACTGCAGCCCCCTCACCCTCCCTCTTCTCCCTTTGTTCCCTTTCCCTAGTCCCCTGATAGGAAAGGACCTCCTCCCATTCTATCTGACCTTAGCCTATCAAGTCTCATCAAGGCTGGCTGCATCATCTTCCTCTGTGGCCTGGTAAGGCTGTGCCCCCAGCGGGGAAGTGATCAAAGAGCCAGCCACTGAGTTAATGTCAGAGACAGTCCCTGTACCCCTTACTAGGAAACCCACTTGGAGAATGAACAGCCTATTGGCTTCCTCTGAACATGGGTCTAAGTTCTCTCCATGTATAGTTCTTGGTTGGAGCATCAATCTCTTCAGGACCCCTTGGGCCCTGGGTTGTTTTTTTGTTTGTTTTGTTTGTTTTGTTTTTTGTTTTGGCTCTGATGTTCTCCTTGTAGAGATCCTGTCCCTCCAGGTCTTTTTGTCTCCCTCTTCCATAAGGTTTCTGGCACTCTGTCCAAAGTTTGGCTATGAGTCTCAGTATCTCCTTCGACACCGTGGTTGGTAGAGTCTTTCAGAGGTCCTCTGTAGAAGGCTCCTGTCCTGTTCCTTGTCTTCTCCTACTTCCTCATCTCTAGCTTTTAGAACTTTTTTCCCTAGACAGAGTGTTACTATATAGCCCTGGTCTAGAACTTGCTGTGTAGACCAGGCTAGATTCCAACTCACAGAGATCTGCCTGTTCTTCTGCCTGAGCACTGGGATTAAAGGTATGTACCACCATGCCTAGCTAGATCACTTTAAAAGCTTCCATTAAAAATCATATTGGCCAGGCAAATGTGGTGGCACATGTTTCTAAGCTATACCAGCACTCTGAGAGGCAGAGGCAGGCAGATCTCTGTGAGTTTGAGGCCAGCCTGTTCTATAAAGTGAATCTAGGACAGCCAAGGCTACACAGTGACACCCTGTCTTGAAACAACAACAAAACAAACAAACAAACAAACAAAAATAAACAAATCATTTCAAGAGCTTCATCCCTAAGCAAAAGCAGATGAACTTTTGGTGCAGAAGAAGTTAGTGTTCCTGACATTCCTTCATACTACAATAAGCCAACATTTTCACAGTATTTTAAATTAATATCCCCCAACTGAGGCTCTTAACTTCTCACTGTAGTTTGTATTTGGGAAAGAATATCTTGTATTCAAACTTCACAAATTTTAGCTCATGAGTAGAGAAAGATTTCCTATGTAGAATTTCTAACTTTGTTTATAATACTGTCATGTTCATAGCCCATACTGTTGCAAAAATGCTATTCCTTGACTTCATAATTCCAAAATACATCTCTCTGAGTTGTACAAAGTCTGCCATAAGTAATAATAATTAAGTTCTGAGTTCTCCTGAATTTTTTCTTTTCATATTTTCAGATACTATTTAATAAATATCTACATTTATACACTGTATTTTAATCACATCTATCCCTCCCCACTGCATCACCCTTCCGGCATCATGTTCTATTTTCTGACTTTTTATTAATAACCCCTGAGTCCAGTTGGTGCTGCTCATGTCTGCAGACTTGAGACCATCCCCCGGGGCATGGGCAAACTACCAGTGGTCATGTCTCCAAAGGAAAGTGACTACCCCTTCCATCGCAGCCAACTGTTGCCAATGCTCCCAGGCTAAAGGCGGGACCTTGGAGCCCCTCCTAATCCATGCTGAAATTTTTACTGGCTTGACCTTGTGCAGGTCTTCTGCACGTAACCATGGCTGCATGAGTTGGTGTGTGGAACAGCTTTTCCATGTCCAGAATTCAGCATTTCACACTTCTCCATCTACCAACCCTTACATTCTCTCTGGCCCCTCTCCCACACTGTTTCCTGAGTCTTGGATGTGGGGAGGTTAATATAGGTGATTTATCCATGCCAAGCACCCACACATTCTTATACCAGCTGAACTCTTTTAAGCAACTGGCACTTTAATATTTGTCATTTCAGATCCCAGGTTGCATGTTATGATGCCATTCTCATTGCTTTCTAGATTATTTCTTAAGTTGGTAGAGAGGCAGAATTACAAGCAATGCCCCTCGAAGCTCCAGGATGCTCCCATGAGTGTTACTCACCACTTAAGGCATCAAAAATTGGGCTGAACATGGATGAGCTCAGCTGGACTGAGCCAGGAAGCTGTCTCTGATTTTTGGCCACTGATTTTTGAGAATGTCCCTTGACATCGTGCCTAAATTTTGAGGAGCTTCAATGTCTTTCTTGGCACTATGACAGCTCCTGCCCTCAATCAACTGACTAGATTCTCTAATGAGAAAATGAGTAACACTGAAGCCAACTGGTTCAAAGAAATTAGTTTAATCTAGATGAAACAAAATACCCGGGGACCAATGAGACGTGCTGGTGGATGTCTGCATTTTTTAGTCATTATGTAACTGTGCTGAAAGCAACTGAAGTCAGACACTGTCAGGTGCAGGACCTCCAAAGCTGTGGAAAGTATTAGTGTTAGAGGAAGGTCCTGCAAAGTCACTCCTATCTTGACCCATTTCATGAGTCTGGATATTTGTGTGAGAAGGGATAAACATACCTAATCACTTATGTTGGCAACATTTGGAAATTTGGGAAAGATTTTGGTTTTGGAAAAAGTTAACACATATGCTAGCCGATGTTTTACAAGGCAGATGGCTCATTTCCTACATATGGCTTTTATTATCCCATGTAGGGTCTAACTCATGACTGGAAGGGTCCTGGCTTTAAGGTAAGGGGAGTCATATTGGTGCAAACATAGTGAGCCTCCTTGAGTAAAATGTCTCTGGGAAAACTCTTCCCAGTTCTGTAACCCTCTGTGGCTTTGCACATATATTTTGAATGTCTAGGAGGGACTTGCCTAGGTTGTTTGCTGTTCTCACAGAGACGGTGGCTGTTCCCCCACTCACTTCAGAACAAACGGAACTTCCCTCTTTCCTCCAGTCCTTCCCCCTTCCCTTTTTAAAGTTTTACTTCTCTTCTGCCTCCTTCCACCCTGTGGGTAGCCAGGATAAAACTCTTAGGGTGGCTCATTTTTCCTTCCTATCTTCTATCAGAGTGCAAATTGCGAACTCTCTGCTACCTAGTTAGTCTGAGTGACAAAATCTTCAGAGAAGCATAGCTCGCATTCCACACTGAAGGTCACTAAGCAAGAGATGATGGCCTTTGTTTTTTACCCATAAATGTTTACTTGGCACAAATGAATATGCTTTGTCCTTGAACAGAAAATAATGGAAACATAGTAGGAATAAGTAATGACTCACGCATTAACACTTTGACTCTGTAAGAATTCAGGGAAAGAGAAGTTTACATTGTCTTCCTCCAGAGATGGTTGGTGAGCACAGGGTTCTGGAGAGAGTTGGAGCAGAAAAAATGGGAAATAGATATGATCAATGCACATGGAACACATGTTTGAAACCCTCAATGAATAAATACGAAACAAATATTTAAAAATAAGTTATGTCTCTCCAAACCCAAACCTTAAATGAAGGTCTGATAGATGGCACCAACCACAACCTAGCAATGGAGGCAAGATGTATGTGCTAAAGTTCTGCTGGCTGTTACCAGTTCACTCATGAATGTTCAGAAAACAAGATCCCATGACTATGCAGAATTGTTTCTTGCAGAAGGAACAAGCCTCTTCATTGCCATATCCCTATTTTAGCAAATGACCATTTAGATGCTAAAACTTAAGCCCTGATGAAACAGCCAAATGTGAGGTCCATGGTACAGCAGAGCCCAATCGGTTTCTAAGAAAATGAAATAACTAAGTGACAACTGGACTTACAGGTAAAAAATTAGCTGCCATGTATAATGTTGCTCTAGTTAGCAACAGCCAATGAAAACTGTGTCCTGATGTGGTAAGCAGTTTGGAGGGGGAACACCATCATGGGTTACTCTGGACCGGAGTCAAAGTGACAATTCCAGTAGTAGCTTCACGTCTGTGTAGTCCTGTGTAGATTCAGTGTCTTTGCCAGTGTTACATGAAGGGATTTGGTTAGAGGGCTTCCAGACGCCCTTGTGTAGTCTGTTATTCAGATCACATCCTGTACATATTCAGTCAGGCCTTGCCTTTGTTACTACCATTCTGACAGAGGAAATATGTTCTAAACTGATATGTCTATATCTATCTGTCCAGATGTCTAGAGCTATTAAAATTAAAATGTGCTAGAAAGGTAATGGTTTATATTTTCCACACAGTAATTTTCTGTGAGAGTCAATTTTATGTTGTTTGTTTTTGTTTGTGTGAGTATGGTCCTGCAGCGGCCAGGAGAGAGCACTGGATGCCTGGAATTGGAGTCTCAGATGTGCTGCCAGGGGATTGCAGGGAACTGCTTTTAACCGTTGAGCCATCTTCCCAGCCTGGAAAATTGAACTTCAGAGGTGAGCTAAAATCAGTTGTGCTTTAATCCTGGAAACAATCTTCCTGCACATTTAAATGCTTTAGGAACACTGACCGCTAAGCTCACGCGATTGCCAGGAACAGACTCTCTGGTTAAATTCAGGACAATCTCCTCAAGTCTGCCCTTCATTTTTATTTACTTATCTATTCATTTATTAACCTACTTAGCACATTTGATATAGAGTTTCATATATGACAGAGATAGCCTAATGCTTAAGGGTACAGATAAGCACAATTTTGGTGTTCACCCTAAAATGTGGCTAGAAGATTTTTCAGCACTAAATATACTTAAATCAATTGAACTGGTTATTTTATATAGTATAAATGAAATTTATTTAACAACATATTGTAGGAAAAATGATTTAATGTCGTTTGCGTTCATGTCTCAATTTTTATAAGACAAATTAAATAGCTAGTAAATGAACTCAGTTATTATCTTTTAGTAATACAGCTTCAACATCGTGCTTCAGAACACTGTGATGACTCATTCATTCTCTCTCTTTCTCTCTCTCTGAAAAGTATAACTTGACCCACAGTTTGGGATCTTTCAGTCTATGATTTGCCTCATTTCTTTTCTTTTTTTTTCAACCTTCCATTGATTTTTCGCAAGTTTCACACCATGCACCCCAGTCCTACTCATCTGCTCACCCCCCACCTTCGCCTCTGCCCTTGCAACCTTCCCCCCAAAAGAAAATAAAAAACAAATAAAAAGCAAACGAAACAAATAATGAAAAATATCTCTTCATGAAGCTACAGTGTGTCACACTGTGTCACCCCGGGCTCCACACATCTTCATTTGCAATGAGACATTGTTCTGTTTCAAGGCCTCCGTCCTCTGTCACACCATCAATATTGAATCTTCACTGGGACTTCTTCCAATTATCCTGTCCTTGCCCTGGGCCAAGGAGAGTCCATAGCCCTGGATCAGCAGAACTGGTTTCTTCACACACTCCAACCATTCACAGATGATGCAGATTTGGGGGTGTACCAACTCAAACCCTGGATCTGGGCCTGGGTAGAAACCCAGTGGCCAGCCTGCCAGCTCTCCTGCATCCACACCACTAGGACTAGCTGTCTACCGCTGCTCAGGCCCACCCAATGCCTACACTGGCAGGAGGCAGGGCCAGTTCTCCAGAGCCCTTGCCATCCATTGGCCCACATCTACAGTGGCCCACCAGCACCCATACCTCCAGAGCCAGATCCACTGTGCTGCCCAGTTGAGAAGCAGAGCCCACTCTCCCAAGCACTGGAGCTGCCGAGGGGCTGGGCCAGCTCTCTCACTCCTAGATGCCTGGGGCAGGTCCACCGGTGCCCTTGTCATCTGGCCAGGTAAGGTGCAGGGCCACTCTCCTGAGTGTTTCAGCTGAGGGGAGGGGCAGGGACGGCTCATCCCTTCTCATGATTATATATATATATATATATATATATATATATATATATATTCACATATGTATATGTATGTATGTATGTACAAATTTGACTTGTCTACAAATTCATATACATGCCCCAGTCTTTGGTAAAATATTCCTGCTTCATTGAATAGACTTTGTCAGAAAACGTCTCAGTTATTATTGTGGAATTGTTTAGTTATGACAGAACATGACATTTTATGGGTCTTTTTATGCCTGCCTCAGGCCTTTATTACTGGTAAGGATCACTGCTTATTCTGATGGTGATGAAGACTGGACAGATAATTTCTATTGCGACAATAAGTTTTCAGTTAAAATTCCTGTAAACCAGTAAACTTGAAAAAAAAAAAACTAAGTTACAGAGAAAATCGCTTGGTTTCTTTTCTTTACATAAGTGTTTAAAACATTGGTCTTCCTATCTTCTATTTCCAAACAGCAATTAAAACAAAAATAAAATAAAATAAAATAAAACCATCCAGCATGGTTTTTGAGGTCTTGGAAGGTTAAGCTAATACCACAGGGATCTGTGTACTGACACTATAAATAAGTTTTGACCTGACCTAATTCTTTCCTTGGTGCTTGTAGAAAGTATGACAGCTTACCAACTGATCATTGAAACCATAACATGTGACCATATTTACAGTGATTCACAAATAAAACAGCTGGCTATATATCCCTATGAAGTGATTATTTTATCTTATAGCCTTACTCTTTTCTGACGTTTTGGCCAAAAATTATAATAAAAGGTAAGCAGCACGGGTGTTAAATACCTATGTATAATCTCGTTATGTTTTTTTATTATAAAAGGAATGTGTCTTTCTGACTCTGAGCTGGCAGAGAAAATTCACATCTCCTAGCATTTTAAAAGCTTGCTGTACAATTTTTCTCCAAGCTGGGACTAGAGTGTGCACATCAGATGCATACTAATAGGTTTGTCAAATGCTTTCTGCCAAAGACTTTGCTGGCTTAGTGATTATAATTGGTCTGCTTATCATTCTCATGTAAAATTGCTCAAAGCCTTGGGTGAGACCTTTCCTTTTGTGTCCATTATTTCTTGAGACTCAGAGGTGGTCCTCTTCTTGGCTTTTGCCCTTTCTCTTTGGAGACGAATCTATGCATCCCAGGCTAGCCCTAAATACTGTTATGTAGTCAACACATGACCTCAAACTTCTTATCCTCCTATCTTTACCTCCTGAATCCCGAGGTTGCAGGATTTCGCCCTCCTGCTTTATTGAGAGTTGGGATAGAACCCAGGTCTTTTTGAAAACTCTGCCAACCGCACTCCAGCCCTCGTCCTCAGCAACTGTTTTCACGATGATAAAATAATAGTGTCTGGTTACTGTATGTGAATTGGACCACCAGGGAGGTCTGTTTTCTTCTCATTCCTTATCTACTTTTACATATTATTATCTTCCTTATATTTGGCTATCTTTACCCACTGCAGCATGAGTTTCACAAGGACCTGGATTTTTGGTGAGTTTGTTCATTGTTGTATATCTCCAGTGCCTAAAGCAACTCCAGCCCTGTGGTTAGCTTCTGATAACTAACCATTGGATCAATGAATAAACAAGAGAATACTCAGGGGCTGGCTAAAATACAAGCAAGCCTGAATTTTGATCTCCTGGGCCCACAAGGTAGAATGAGAGAACTGACTCCCAAAAGTTGTTTTCTGATGTAGCAGGCACATAGCCTAAAATAAATGGAATGTAAAAATCATTCAGAGCAACGACAGAGCCTGAATTTGAACCTTCTCTGTCTGATACTAGGTCTGTGTACTCATTCACTGAGTTAAAAATGGCCACACTGATGCTAATTTAGACTTAATATTGTTTGCCTCCTAGTCTGTAACAGGCTGCTCTCGACTCCACTGTGGTTTGGCTTCTCTTATATCTAACCAAAAAGCTTATAAAATTAGAAGAAAACCATGGTATAGACTTCTATCATGACTTTGGGATGAGCCCTTGTCCCCAATGAGTCTTTGAAATACTGATCTGTTTTTTCCGGCATACAATCTTTAGTTTCCTGCAAGAAAGCCACTGTTTCCATACCCATTCTGACTTGACCTCCCCAGCTGGACTGCTGCCATGTATGAAGAACTTGGTGAGTAACCTATCTTCAGTGAGGATATTCATGTCAGAAAAGAAGAAGGCTCCTTGAGCAGGGTGGCCCATGCCTCTTTCTACCACAGTATGAAGTTGTCTCTGGTTTCTTTTTGCTAACTACATGGAAGGCCACTGTCTCTAGTATAGCCGAGGTACCTTAAGTTATACGGAACCCCATCATTCAATACTACTTTTTGTTTGTTTGTTTGTTTGTTTGTTGGGTCAGTTCTGGGAATTGAAACTCTTCGGATCTTGAAGACTTGCAATCTTTTTTGGTAATCACAAACATTTTGAGGAGGATTAAGGAAAGCTTTGAGGTTTCCACAAATGGGCCTCTCTAGGAAGACAATTCTCAATGTGAAGGGTTGGCACGGGCAGGGCTTGATAGATTGCTAATGTGTGGGAAGGAGGGAGAGGAGGCAGCTGATGGAATAGCACAGGAAAAAGAATGTTACTCCTTGCTGAGGAGGTTGGAACAGTATCTTTGTCTGCTTGGTTACACCTACTCACTTAAGGAAAAAAAAAATCTCTGGAAGCAAGAACAGAGGATGAACAAATAATCATGATTAACTGTCTTTGTAACACTTAGTATAACTTAGTGGGTGGCAGCATTATTAGAAACAACCGTATAAGAAGCCACAAAGAATTTAGCTCTCCCTATGTTTCTATTGTTAGAGCCTCTTCATTCTTCTAGATGACAAACTGACAGAAGTCAGGGAACTGATGGATGGCAACGCTGGCACTTGGGCTGCTCTCTATAATACCAAATCTTCTGACAATTACTTTAAAAGGATTAAACCACTGGACAGGCAAAATAAAGGAGGACCTATTCCTCAGTTTATAGCTTTAATTTCTTGTCAGTTCAGACGTTAATTATTATGCTTTTGTTTGTTGGTCTTAGATGTGTTCTAGTTGTTCTGTCTTAAGGTTTCTTCCAAGATTCCTTGTTTCAGGCATGAACTGTGCATCAACCATACAAGCAACATGGATCGCCCTTCTATTCTAGAAGCTACTGTTTTACGGGCTTACAAGATTGCTCAGATGCTAAAGGCATCTGCTGTTAAGTACAATAGGCTGGCTGAGTTTCATCCCTGGTTCCAACATGGAGTAAAGACAAGTAGTTGTCCTCTGTTCTCTACACACACACACACTCACACTCACAATCAATAATCAAATAAATTCAATAAAAGTGTGTGCTGTGAGCACTCAAAAAGGAAAAGAGGAATGGAGAGGAGGGGAAGGAAGGGGGAGGAGGGAAGGAGAGGGGAAAACCTGGAAGGGAGGGGAAGGGATGGGAAGAGAGGGGAAGGGAGAGGAAGAGAAGGGGAAGTAAGGGAAGGGAAAATGTGGAGAGGGAAAGGGAAGGGAGGGGAGATGAGGGAAGGGAGGAGAAGAGAAAGGGAAGACAATGAATGAACTACTTTAAACGTTTTCAGGGTTGGGATGCTGCTCCGTGGTAGAGAGCTTGTGCAGCATGCACAGTGCCTTGGCTTAGACCTCAGCAGTGCACAACAAACAAATAGCAACGAGGTGAAACAAAACAAAAACCTGCAGGATTCACCATAGATGAAGGAATGGTAAACGGTGCAGTCTGTTGGGGGAGGTTAATGTGAAAAGTCTCAGGGTGTAAGAATGATCTGGGAAGAGCATGGGATTCACGTGATAAAGAGAGTGACCTCCTTAGTTGCTAACCTGTGAAACTGCAGCATCTCAGATGAGTCTTCATCTTGCTGCACATCCTGAGGATTACGCCATGAGTGATCCTGCTCAAGGAGGTTAGGTAGCAGTGTTCTCACATCTCACTCTAGGGTGAAAACAGAGCTGCCCAAGTTCAAATTTAGTTCTCCTGTTTTAACACTGTGTCAGTGGTGGGGAGGTAGCTCAGTTTGCAGAGTGCTTGCTTAGCATACAGGAAGTCCTGGGCTCCTTCCCTATAAGAGGACATAAGCTGTAATTCTAGCACTTAGGAGATGGAAGCAGGACAATCAGGAGGCCATCCTCCTGATCACCTGACCACAGGAGACCCAATCTCAGCAGCTAACAAGCAATCCCACCAACCAACTGACTGAACAACTGACTTTGTAATCTCACTCCACAGAATTATGGAAAAAAAGAAATAGAACAAGAACAAAAAAATAAACAGGGAACGAGTCAGGAGCCTGCCACAGAGGGCCTCTGAAAGGCCCTGCCCTGCAGACTATCAAAGCAGATGCTGAGACTTATGGCCAACCTACATAAGAGTGCAGGGAATCTAATGAAAGAAGTGGGAAATAGTAGGATCTGGAGAGGACAGGAACTCCACAAGGAGAGCAACAGAACCAAAAAAATCTGAGCACAGGGGTCTTCCCTGAGACTGATTCTCCGACAAAGGACCGTGCAAGGAGATAACCTAGGACCCCTGCACAGATGTAGCTCATGGCAGTTCAATGTTCAAGTGGGCTCCATAGTAATGGGAACAGGGACTGCCTTTGACATGAACTGATTGGCCTGCTCTTTGATCACCTCCCTCTGAGGGGGGGAGCAGCCTTATCAGGCCACAGAGGAAGACAATGCAGCCAGTCCTGATGAGACCTAATAGACTAGGATCAGAAGGAAGGAAAAGAAGACCTCCCCTATCAGTGGACTTGGGGAGGGACACGGGTGCAGAAGGGGGAGGAAGGGAGGGATTGGGACGGGAGGAGGGAGAGAACTACAGGGGGGATACAAAGTGAATAAAGTGTAAAAAAAGTTGAATAATGCAAAATAAGTAAAATGCATTAAAATAAAAAATAATTCATATATTTATAAGTCCCGAGAGTTTTGGCTGTTGGGTAAAACATCTGAAATGTGTGTAATTTGGATCAGGAAGTGAAATTATGACTACAATGTGCACATTTCTAAAGAAACAATGCAATAAACATCCGCTTTCTTCTCTTTTCATTAAAAATTTTTTTTTCGTAGAATGTTTCTAAGAGAAAAAAATATGCATTTGAAAAGCCAGGTCACTTACATTTTATTTACATTGTCAACATAGACAAATACATAATTGTAAGTGGAAGTCAAACCCTTCCCATCAAGGGTTCTTTGATTTACAGCTTTTTCATAACTTCAATCGAACTCAAATAATCATCTGCCTCGTCTGGAAACACTCTGTTTCTGGCTAAAATTGTCCGTCATTATTTTTGTTTCTCTCCCGTTTTGAACTTAGAAACTGCTGACAATATATGCTTGAGAAAAGTCCCATATCGCTTCTGTCTGAGTCAGCAGGTGGAGCTTGTTCCTAATTTCCTCCACACAGTTTTGTTTTCTCATTCTACAGGTTTTCAAATTTCCCAGTGATTTCAGTAGCCTTTGTCAGAACCGCTTCAAACGCCAGCTCAGCCCACCCCCCCCCCCCCGTTTTGAAGTGGGTGGAGTGAAACCACACACAGCATTCCAGCGGTGATGAGCAGAGGGCCTTGCTTTCATGCGTACATGACCTTCATGTTAACAGCTTGAGATAAGGACTTGTGTTGACAAGAGTTTGCTAACACATCATTGTGATGACACATCCTGTCATCTGTCTACAGTTCTCTAACAACAGTATCCTATTGACTGTTGGGCATTCTCTTAAGGAATGGATCTCTATTTTAATCTTCTGATGACTTTTTCTCTACAACATGTACTGACATCAACTTTTTGCGGTTTTGCCTGTGCTCTTTATTGTTCTTGAATGGAAGAATAAATTAATAAATCATAAAAGCTATTTGATAATAAGCATTGAAGTTGAGAAGTAGTGATGTTTATTTTTTTTCATTAAAGTATTTCTTCCAGAGAGAGGTTATGTTATAACGAACCAGTACAATATTTCACACCTATGATCACACAATGATCACAAAACCAAGGTAGGAGGATTGTCTACTGTAGTATCCACTGTGGATTAAATAAATCAGTCTGAAGGATGTGTGGTACAGTGGTTAGGGATGAGTTCAAGGTCCTTTTGGGATGCATAGTGACCTCTAAGCTTCCTGGGCTACAGTGTAAGACCCTGTGCATTCCCAAAGTATCTGCTTGGGAGTAAATACCCTTTTAAATTTGATGGGAAGTAATCCCTCAAAACATAGTCCTAATTATGTCCATAGTACGTGGTCCTAACTGTTACAGTGGCTGCATTCAACAGAGTCCAGGTAGAGATGCTTGGACAGGTAGGAAATTTGCATAGGTCTCCACAGCCATCAAACGGTTATGTCAGGATGCTGAAATCACAGGTTAGGACTCAGTCTGCTACAGTGTCTCAAATACTTCAAGTTTCATTCTAGCACATTTCTGCGACCGGCAAGGGGATGCAGCAAGGATTCTCATTGCTATTGCTCAGGACAGAATACAGCTGAGAACCCATCAGCCTACAAACCTGCAAACAGGACTTTGTCTCTCTTTACGGGAATAAACACATCACTTTGCTATTCTTATTACCTGAAAAACTCAGGGGAGCTGGTTTTCCTCCAAAAGGAAGAAAACATTTTTGCCCAGTGAAGTGGAAAACACACTAACTCTGCTTCTCACACTATATCCGTAAATATGCTGAGACCATTTATTTTGCCAGATGGGTTTTGGTATCCCCCACTGAAACTAGAGACACCCTCATTTTCCATTCCCCTCAGATTCTGCCACAAACCACACTTAGGAAGAAAAAAAAAAAAGACATGTAAGCATGTTTACCTTCGACTCAATAGGAAGTTAACACACATCCCCGAGTCATGACTCATCCTTATGGTCTATAAAATAGAAGGTTCTTGTCTCAGGAAGGCTAGACTTAGCCACTGCTGCTCACCATGCGTTCAGCTGTCCTGGCCACCGCCTTCTTCTTCTTGTTGAGCTGGACTCACTGTTGGTCCCTGCCCCTTCCCAATGGCGATGATGATGATGACTTGTCTGAGGAAGACCTTGACTTTGCAGAGGTACAGTATTCTGCCAAGCCTGGCATTGTGGGGCATCTCTTAGGTCTCTTTCTCTTATGAGTGTGGTTGTTTTGCTCTCTCTTCTAGCACTACCTGAAGTCATTCTATCATCCTGTGACCCTTGCGGGCATCCTGAAGAAGTCTGCAGTGACCTCTACAGTTGATAGGCTCCGAGAAATGCAGTCTTTCTTTGGCCTGGAGGTGACTGGCAAACTGGATGATCCCACCCTAGACATCATGAGAAAACCAAGATGCGGAGTCCCTGATGTGGGTGAATACAATGTTTTCCCTCGATCACCCAAATGGTCCCAAACAAATTTAACTTACAGGTAAAGCACAGCTTCTAGCTTCCTCTCCTGTGTTTTTCTTCCCTTCTAAGTGTCTGACATTAAGGAGGCATGGAGTATTTCATTGGAAGTTCAGGACTAGCTTTAATACAAAGTTAAGACGCATAGAAGTAAGTTATATTTAGTGTTGGATTTCATTTTTCTACAAAAGTAAAAGCTTATGTTTCACTTAGTATTTCTAAAATAGTTCCATAAGTCATTGTTAAACATTAAAATGAATAAATTAGTTTAATAAGACCTATTATCTTAGCACTAGCCTCAACATTATTTTTCAGTGAATGCCTCAAGATATTTCTTTTAGAAATGAATCCACAAGTCAGGCAGAGATTCTAGAAAATCTGCTGTATTTACGATGAAGCTCCTGAAGATAGAGGGTTTCATTTTTTTCCCCAAAACTCTATAGTGCCACCTTGTTTAGTTCCAAATTTCAGCATGTAAACAGGTTATATTTGAGTATTTTAAATTAAGATGCCAAGTACTCACTTATTTGGCAATGTTTAAATATTTGAGAGAACTCTTGAATTTTATTCTTGTAAAGTATCTATTATATCTGAAGGAAGTTTCTTTTGTGTGGTTGTTGTTTGTTTGTTTGTTTGTTTTAGACAGGGTTTCTCTGTGTAGCCTTGACTGTCCTGGACTCACTCTGTAGACCAGGCTGGCCTCGAACTCACAGAGATCCGCCTGCCCCTGCCTCCCTGAGTGCTGGGATAACAGGTGTGCCCAATTGTGCCTGGCTCCTAGTAGAACTTTTAAAGCAGCCATTTCGAGTTGAAACACAATGTTCTAAGAAAGTATATTTTGAAAACAGTTCTATTATTTGAAAATGTAACTGACACTTTCTATGTTGAATAGAATTGTGAACTACACCCCTGACATGTCTCATTCTGAAGTGGAAAAGGCCTTCAAAAAAGCCTTCAAGGTCTGGTCTGATGTGACTCCTCTGAATTTCACCAGAATCCATGATGGCACTGCTGACATCATGATATCTTTTGGAACTAAAGGTAAAGATGTGGAATCATTTTGAAACATGTTAATATATTAATCCTTTATGGTTCTCGTGTTTTATCCCTTTCACCACTCACTCATCACTTTCAAAGCGTTTAACGATACTCTGCCAGCCCCTGCTAAACCAGGCACTACTGTGTGTGATGGGATTCTAATTCTTGCTTCTGTGCCTAGAACATGGCGACTTCTACCCATTTGATGGACCTTCTGGCCTTCTGGCACATGCTTTTCCTCCTGGACCAAACTACGGAGGGGATGCCCACTTTGATGATGATGAGACCTGGACGAGCAGCTCCAAAGGTAATCTTCCTTATAAAGGCTGAGCTTGCATGGTGCTGGACCTGGGCTCACTGACGCAGAAAGCAAACGAGCAAATTGCATTTAGTGTTTATTATATTTTCTAAAATAACAAAAAGTATATTTTGCACTTACTAATTCCCCACTAGATTTTTTTACATATAATTAAATATGAATAAATTACATGACATTTGTTATTGTGGCCTCAAGGACAATCTCTTTGAAGTGGGGTCAAATGTTTTCTCTTTTATGCGTGGTTCTGTTTCTTATTCTGCATCACAGTTTTGCTGGTTAAAGAAGTACAGTTTACTATTAATATGTGTCTAAAAACCATTAGGCTGGATCTGTGCTTCACAACTATATTGGATGTTAATTGAAATATTTTTTTCTTGGCTGAAATATTAATGCCATAGGTCCAGCCAAACTTCATTTCTTCATTGGGCATGTTACTTGTCTCAGATTTTCCTACAGCATTCACTTATAAATTCTGCTTCGTGAAAGCAACGTAACCTCTTACTCCCATAGCTGGCAGGCAGAAGTGGTACAGTGACTCTCAGCCACGTCTTGTCTTTAGAAGCACAAATCAAGTGTGATGTTAACTCACCAAGAAAGACCTCATATTATTCGAAGTAGGATTTAACTTTGGAACAGAGAGAGAGATCCTGAATTAGGGCAACTTAGAACAATCTTCACAGAAGTTGGGGTTTATTATTTACTTAAAGAAGGTAGAAGCCATGGTGATGTACACCTGCAGTCCCAGCACTCAGGAGGCTGAAGCTAGATCAGGAATTTGAGTCCAGCCTGACATGTATAAGGAGACTCTGTATCAAAAAATTAATTAAGTAAACATGAATGAGAACGAACGAATGAATGAATGAATGAATGAATGAATGAATGAATGAATGAATGAATGAATGAATAGGATACCTGCTCCTTCATGGGCAAAACTGGCCCATTTGCAATGAATCCCTCCTCTCCAATGCTTTTAACTGGTCCCTATAGGGGTAGGGGATGATTTGCATATTCATGCTCTTAATCTCGGGGGGGAAAGGGCAGGTTTACTGAGAAAAACTTCTAACTTTGCTAAGGAAAAGTCACAGCAAGTCTCAGATTCAGACTCTTCCAACAGAAGTCACAGGTTTGAAATGTTTAGTTGAAATAAGTGAAAGAACACAGGACAAAAATCCTGGGTTAAGCTTTCAGATGAGGGCCTAGAATGGGGAACCACTACTAGTCACTGCAATAACTATTGATCATCCCAATCATGTGACCTTTGATTGCCCTATAATGGGCAAGTTAGTTCACTTTCTTTGTATATTTGCTGTGATAACAAAGTATATTTAGTGAACAAAAAAGACACTAGCTCAAGCTCCTTGCCTATCTTTCTTGAGAAAACCCTTTTTGTGGTGCTGGAGATTGAGCCCAGGGCCTTTGTGCATGCCCAGCACGTGTTCTACTATTCAGATACATCTCTAGCTCCCTACCACACACTCACACACAATGTAAAATAAAAGAGTTACTAGAGGAAAAATGAAAACAGAGCAACATGTTCACGTAGGTAATTTTACAAATGAAGGTTAAAGAACTCCACATAGCTGATCCCAGATCATTGCTGTCTACTCCCTTAACCTGGACAGAGAAGGCAAAAATAAAAACATCTTTACTGGCTACTAATTATCTGAGAACAATCCATTTGCATTGCTGTAGGTAAATGATTCTTCGTGCAGGGAGCTGAAGCCATTGCAGTCGTTAGGATTAGTACTTTAATCAACATTTGAATCTTTCTTGAGTAAGATGGATGAGTTAGGAAAAGACAGATGGAGAGATTAGGGTTTCCTTCCTTCCCTCCTCAATGAGGGATTTTTTTTTTAAATGTATTACACTTTATTCATTTTGTGTCCCGGCTAGAGCCCCCTCCCTCACCTCCTCCTGGTCCTACCCTCCCTCCTTGTTTTCTCCTTGTTTCCTGTTTTCTTTACAGGCTACAACTTGTTTATTGTTGCTGCCCATGAGCTTGGCCACTCCCTAGGTCTGGATCACTCTAAGGACCCAGGGGCCCTGATGTTTCCCATCTACACCTACACTGGCAAAAACCACTTCGTGCTTCCTGATGACGATGTTCAAGGAATCCAGTCTCTCTACGGTAACCCTTATTCTAGCAGTTACAACATGGACAGAGTTACATTGGCATGCTCGACGTACATTTCCTTTTTCCAGTAATAACAAACTTACCATGTTTTCAAAAGATGAGAAAGAGAATCTATCGTTCTGAATGAAGCTGCTTGCTTGAGTAGAGACCGTTGCTTTCCAGACCATACTTCTTTGTGTTTGTGCTCTTGTTCCTCATTTAACTTATGAAGCCCCTGAACTCTGCTGAGCTTAAGGAGTGCACATACAGCAGCAGAGGTAATGATGAACATGAGGACATACACAGCTCTTATACATTCTGGCATTCTTCATCCACTGCAGTTTGCTGCCAGAGGAAACTCTTGTGGGGCCTTTAGTGGTTTTTCAACCAACATCTGCAAAGAGAGATTTCCTCTTATTTTCTCCCGGTGTTCCAATAATATTTACAAAACATTTAAACTTCAACCCAAACATTTATTTCTGGGTTCTGTGTCATAAATAGAACTAGAGCCACTGCTCACAGTCATCAGTACAAATGCTCTTGGAGTATTATTAGTTCAGAAAACTTGCTCAAGCTTCTCTAGCCCACTGTTACACCTCTGGATTTAAACAGACTATTCTGGTGTGGCTGAGGGCACAAACTTGAAGGTGGCAAAGGGGCTTTTCAAGTTTATTTTGTGATCCTTAATTCCACCATGATGTGACCAAGGTATTGTGGACAGCATTATGTAGGTGGAAAAGCAATATGGGGTTAGAACTCAACACCTACGGGCGTGGGAAAGTTATAAGCATATGTCAGGTCACAGTGGAGCTTCTACGAGGCCAGTTCATCACTGAGATGAGCTGCAGTGTGGCAAACTCATAAAGCAAAAGCAGCCGACATCTGCAGTTGTTGAAATAGTCAAAAGAAGGAGGCAAGATGAAGGATTCACGCGGGTGGTGCTCCTGGAGGCCTGGCCTTTGAGCAGTGAGCCTCCTGAGGGCTGTCATGGGCTCTCACTGTGTGACAGAAATGGTCTCAGGGGTTGGATTTACCTTGGCTTTTTACCATTGACTTGAAGAAGAATTTTGAAGAGGCCCAGAGCAGTCAAAGCAGAGGGTAGCACCCTAGTATCCTCTGGCACCCTTCAGGAAAGAAAAATTGCTTGGTATTGCGTATTGAGTTCGGGAAGTGCTGCCCTTCCTAGAAGGATCCACGTGACTGGGGACACCTGGAAACCTTTCATGTCTGCTTTGTCACTGCAGGGCCAGGAGATGAAGATCCCGACAGCCATAAACACCCCAAAACACCAGAGAAGTGTGATCCAGCCTTATCACTCGACGCCATTAGCAGTCTTCGAGGAGAAACCATGATCTTTAAAGACAGGTATTGTTAAGATTCCTTTGTCAAATCTGCATGCGGTAAACTCTGGTACAGCTCTGTCTGCAAACTGCCAAAGCACCTGTCACACTTGCCAAGGGTAACACAGAAACAGTAGACCCAAGGGCAGTTTACTTACATGTTTTGAACCAGATAACTGGTGGATAAATGTTAATAACATAAAGGGAAAATGGAAACTCAATTTCTTCTTAAAAAACATGATAACCATTGAAAGTAATTGCTACTTAGTAAATTTACCAGTAGCCACACTACTTTCTTTCAAGATAGAGAGACTGATTCCAAATGCCTGTTTTGGAATTTTCAAAGAGGAAGTGATTTACAAGAGAAACCTATAGGTTAGGAAACATGAAATACTCACTTCCAGGTTGCAGGCAGTTATATCTTGGCTTACCTGTTTATCTCCTCATTCATACATGTGTAGCCTGATACCCTTCCCACCACGGCTGTAGTTATGACTCCAATTACATGGTCTCCAGGGTATTTTCTCCTGTCAGTTTGCAAGGGCCTTAAGATCATGGAATATACATTCCTAAAACCCAAAGATGCATGGCAAATTTGCTTGCCACTCTGAATACATGCAAAGTTGAATAAAGCATGGTTTCAGCCCATAGTAAACTTAGAGCCTTCACTAAGGCTCCATGACATTTCAAATGAGAAGGCATCTGGCTAGAACTTGGATGGCTATACCTTATAACTTGAAGGGATATAGTGTTTCTTTTCCCTTTATGGGTATCAGGTATGGTGATAGTTCCTGATCTGCATTAATGTGGACAGTGGTAACTAGCAGGACAGAATCACAACACTTAATGTGACAAACTGTGTTTTCCTTTTGCCTTAGATTCTTCTGGCGTCTGCACCCTCAGCAGGTTGAGGCTGAGTTGTTTTTGACAAAATCCTTTTGGCCAGAACTTCCCAACCATGTAGATGCTGCTTATGAACATCCATCCCGGGACCTTATGTTCATCTTTAGAGGTACATCTGTCACCGGGCTCTCTTTCGAAATGGCCAGCGGAGATGCGCCCATCTGTGAATATTGTTATTGCCAGAGACTTGGTAACATGACCACTAACAAAATAATATCTAAATTAAGAAAACAGCAACACAGGGAACACAGAAAGCACCTGCACCTCTTCTACAGAACGTCCTTAATTTGGAATGTAAAAACTGTATTATGGGATGGAAACATTGCCTCAAACACATTTGAGGCCATTGGGTTTGACCCCAGAAATGCAAAGGGAAAACGAAGGCAGGACACTGTTATCATATCCATTTTTTGCTTTATCACCCTCGTTTCAGGTTTTTCTTTTAGTTTCTTTTTTGATGCATTTTTTAATTTTTTTATATTAATTACAGTTTATTCACTTTGTATCTCAGCTGTATTCTCCTCTCCATTCTCTCCCAATCCCACCTTCCCTCTCTCATCTCCTCCCATGCCTCTCTCTAAGTCCACTGATAGGGGAGGTCCTCCTCCCCTTCCATCTGACCCTAGACTATCAGGTCTCATCAGGACTGGCTGCATTGTCTTCCTATGTGGATTGCTAAGGAAACATAGTTAATACATTTTGAAAATGTGAAAAAAAATTAATCATGATTTTCCCTTCTATTATTAGCCCATTTCCCGATCTACTTTTCTAGTCCTTTGCCATATTTATACGTGTTTGAGGCAGGCTGTGGACATACCTTTTATGCTCTATCTGTTTTCTTTATTCCCCTGCTAGGCTGACTACCCCACGAGCCCTTAGTATCCTTCATTTACACCCCCGGCCCCAAGGGCCTGGCTCTGTACATGGGTGCTCAGAATCTGGGCTCAGGTCCTCATGCTTCCACAGATAGCCTAGCCTTCTTACACACGAGCCACCTCTCCAGTCCCTACTTGTCCCTAATATTTGCATGGAAGGGGACATGAAAATCCTACCCTGCCTAAACGACCATAATGTATTTACACACCATTCTGCCAATGTCGTTCCTGTAGTTTGCCTCTTACACTTAATGAAGCTGCTTTCTAAAAAAAAGAGAGAAAAAAGTAACTTTTTCATTGATATAAAACTTGAATTTGAATCCAATTCACTGCTCCTAGTTATTCTTTGTTTAGAAATTTTGATATTTTTTTTAATTCAGCTCCACACTTAATGTTCAGAGCCAATACATTGACAAATGGGTTGTGATGTTTGTCTGGCTGTATTGATAAACAGGAAGCCCTGGCCTTAAACTCTATCTTTGTTGGAAGGATGCTCCTATTTCTTTGTTTCAGACACATGGAGATCACTAACACTGAATATGTTATTTCTTAGATAAGATTTTGCTTCTCGGTAAATGCTTATATGCCCACACCCTAACACATGCTCATTGGTAACCAAATCTGCTCTTTCTTTCTAGGTAGAAAATTCTGGGCTCTCAGTGGTTATGACATTTTGGAAGGTTATCCCAAAAAAATATCTGAACTGGGATTTCCAAAAGAGGTGAAGAGGCTAAGTGCCGCTGTTCGCTTGGAGGACACGGGGAAGACCCTCTTCTTCTCTGGGAACCAGGTGTGGAGGTGAGGCGTTCCCCTCCCCACCGCGTACCTAGGGCAGCATCCACACCTGCGGCTAACCGCTGCCCGCAACTGTTTCTCGTACTCTGTTCTCCATGACAAAGGTGGTTTTACTGATGAGTTTATATTTTTAAGTTTGTGCGTAATGCCCTGGGTTTCACTCGTTCCGTGCGTGACGCTGTCCATCCATTCCTTCCTGCCTACTGCCCTCTCACACATACTCTCGCACTTTATTGCTGATGTGTGCCATTCCTGTTCCATTTCCGCTCCTCTAGGGACTAAAACCCCCACACGCTCCTGTGCACACATCTAATGAACGCATGCACACACATCTCACACACGTGCGCACACCATCTATGATATTTATTTTTCTCCCAACCACTCATTCTTTTCTTTCTTCATGCAGCAAAGTCGTCTCCGAAATCTGTCAGTTTTGTTCCTTCTGATCTTTTGTCTGAATTCTCTTTCTTCTCATCCCCTTCTGTGTTTTTGATGAATACAGCTTTCTTTTTCTTATTAAACAGATACGATGACGCTAACCAGAGTATGGATGAAGACTATCCCCGATTCATAGAAGAGGAATTCCCCGGAATTGGTGATAAGGTGGACGCTGTCTATGAGAAAAATGGTAAGTGGCTACACTACAGTGCTTTTGTAGAGGAGCTGTGGGGCCCCTCAGAAAATTTTCACAGACAATGGATTTTAATACAGAATTCAGATGTCTTCTATAAGCATCGTCACTAAGGTATTAATTGCTTCTGTGTGACTGCTTAGATAGCAAACAGAATAATGTGCTTAGAATCAACAATAATTTTACTTAATTCCTGCCAACTGTGCGAGTCACAGATGTTGAACCTGAAGACGACTTTAAGTTATATGTAAAGATGTCAAGAGGCAGGAGGTTGTGTCATAATTCAAATTATGGCTGGAGTGGGGAGTGGTTTATAAAGATCCATAACTATCATAACTACGGTTATTTTGCTTTAATTATTACAATAGGTGATACGATAGGTATTATCCCTAACTAAAAACAGTTAACAAATACCAACATTTCTAACATCAAAACTACCATGAGTAGCAAGACAATTAACTCTAGAGTAAAATTTATGTAATCTGTAAATATTTACATATTTTTAAAAATACCTTTAATTAAAACACAATTACATAATTTCCCTTGCTTCCTTGTCCTCCCTTCGACTGCTCCCATATTCCCCATTCACACTCTCAAATTGCTGTCTTCTTTGATTTTTATTGTCATATACCCTTTAAACTAAAAGCAAGTCATTAAAAGTCTGGTATCATTTTTAAAAATAAAGACTGAGAGGTGTAAAACTTAATTGGAGATCCTGCGAGCCCTGTCGGAACTCCAGAGGATCTCCAGCCCTGCAGAGAGCGATTGGATAGTTAGGGAAGGGCTATCAAGATCCTGTCTCCACTCTTAGCTGTAGTAAATCCTAATATTTTTAAGTCTGAGATTTTTTTCCTTTCTTTCTTCCCAGGCTATCTCTACTTTTTCAATGGGCCAATACAGTTTGAGTACAGCATCTGGAGTAAGCGCATTGTACGAGTAATGTCAACGAATTCCTTACTGTGGTGTTGAGCATCTTTTCAAAAGTGTTATTTAACTCCTCGAGAGCTTTTGGGATAACACTTTCAGACATGTGGGGTGTTGCAGTGAGGTCGGGGAGAGCTTAGTTCTGTGAACAAGCTTCAGTAAGCTATCTTTGAGCATCGTGTATCTCTAGGACTATACGTGGCTGGAACCACACTAAAGAATCTTTCAGTAATCAAATTGAGAGCCCCGAGGATTGCCTGATTCTTGGGTGCTATGAAGAAGCAAGGTTGATACTTCCTGCAGCAAACACGGGGTCCATCTGTTGATGAGAGTGAACATAATTATTAATATATTTATCAAAAAGCCTAAAAGCATGAAACAAATCATATTTATATAACTATGAATTGTCTTTACCAAAAAAAAATGTATAAACTTACAAGCATGAAAATTTTGGAAAGTGCATGGTAGCAATCGAGCATAGATAAGTGTGGAAATACCTGTAAAATACACATTAGCAGACAATTTTCCAAAGGAGCCATTTGGGCTTTTCAATGTGAGTATTCAGGCTCAAAGTCATTTTCACACAAAGTCTAAGGAAATATCAAAGCCACTAAAGGAAGGGGAGAGTGCAGCCGCGGTGAGGGCAGTGTAGGTGGCGTTGCATTGGGGCTTCATTTTTATTGTGGGTCGTCACTCAAGGGCTGTGAACACTAATAGAAAATAGAGAAACGGGATTTCTCTTTTTATTAAAATATTTTAGGTCTCTAATAGGCCACAGAGTGAAAAATCAAAATTGTTATAAAATACCTAAGTAAGAGCATAGCCTTTTCATAAATTATTTAACTATTTTAGAATAAAATTAGTGTTTCCAACCCTACTTACCTACTCAGTTGTTTTAATTACCCAGTTTTGACACACAGAGAGACTCTTGTAATGGCTGTGTGACAGGAACAAAGGCAGACATTGCAAGCAGATCTGTTTGGGCACAGTCAGCCAGAATGAAAACCGTGTCAACCGGACAGTAATACTTTGAGACTACCCGTAGAGTTCCTTGTTTTGTTAGTCCTCACTGCTTTCCTTAGTGTCTGACGCTTGGCACTTACTGATATGTGAACAATTATTGTGCAGAGATATGGTTTTATAACACTGGCTCAATGAAAAAGAAGTGTGTATTTGCGCAATGTGTTAGACTGTGTTTATGTTGTTTTTAATTAAAAAAGTGTTTTCAACAGATATTGCTATTTGGTGTATTTGATGTTTGGTTATAATTTCAAATTTTCTTGAAACAAACAATTACTTAAATTTCTTATAAAATGTAGCCTCTGCCCTCCTCTTTCTCGTTCCTTCCTTCTAAATTTAATTATGGGAACTGTGTGTACCTATCAGTGTTGGCATAAATCCTGCCAGGGTTTGGTGGGCCAGACTCTTATGAGCTCTTCCTTTGGGCCAGCTTCCGAGATGGTACCTGTATACAGTTTGAAATCCTCCCTACAGATGCCTGCGAGAAAGGAAGAAGCTGCAGTCAGAGCAACCAGTATCTGCCCACTCTGCTCTGCCTGAGCTTTGCCTTGGCCCTTTGTGCTTATCAGTCAGTGTGGGCCTTACCTCCTTAACCTGCAAAGGCACGGTTGGCAGCTCAAGTAAACTGGGGGGCGAGGAAGGTATATGGAGGAAGCA
The DNA here is from genome assembly GCA_028658305.1 of Pachyuromys duprasi. NCBI lineage: Eukaryota > Metazoa > Chordata > Mammalia > Rodentia > Muridae > Pachyuromys > Pachyuromys duprasi. The sequence goes on from CM053747.1 coordinate 5,964,612, forward strand.
TCAAACAATAAGAGAAAGGCAAAGGATCCTGGAATTCCATAGGTTATTGAAATCATCTTAGGAGTGTGTGTGTGTGTGTGTGTAGGCGTGTGTGCATGCTTTGGCCCATGTGTGGTGCTCAGGGGATAACTTTTGGGAGCCAATTTTCCATAGCAGGTTCTGGGAACTGAACTGGGCTCAGCAAGCTTGCATAGAAAGCTCTTTTACTCACGGAGCCATCATGCCAGCCCAAGCATTCCAGACGTTAAGAAAGTTGAGGTCCCTTTCACTTTCCCAAGTTTTGCCTCTTCCTAAATATTTAACATGTGTTAAATTAAACACTATTCACTAGTGAAAGGAACTTGATCCCTTCCTAAAGTGTTTCTCCCAGTACAACGTCAAAACTGAGATAAAACTGAGTTCAGTAGTCAGGTGCTCTCTGGGAGAGCGGCGATGACTGAGTAGACTGAAAGCCCTGCTCATCCCTTCCCCAGGAGTTCTGCAACAACCAGCACACCCTTCACTTCCAGCAGCTCCACAGATGCCCGAGTCCTAAGGTCTGCTTTGAGAATAAAGCATAGTCTGTTCACCTATTAATAAAATTTAGCTGAGTGCCTGTCATGGTCCAGAATCAAAAGGGAAAATGAAAAGTAAAACCTCATTACTTTCTTGGAGTTCCTGTTCTCTTTGGGGAGACAGATGTTGATGAGATAGAGTCAACTGCAACTGTGATAAGCCTCAGGCAACCATGGTGCATATGGAAGTGCTTAGTGGTCCAGGGCTGTGGAGAAAGAAGGCATAGTAACATGGGGAAGGTACCTGAGCTAATGCCCAAATGAGCAGAGATTTAAGGAGGCCAAAAGTGCTACAAGGGGGTATTTTAAGATGATTTTGGCTGAATGCAAATTCTTTCTTCTTTGAAGTAAGTTACAATGCCAAATACAGATGAATGGATCTCTCTCTTCTTCCCTCCCTCCATTTCCCTATCCCCACCCCCACTCTGTGTTTGTCCCTCTCCCTTTTCCTCTCTCCCTCTCACAAATAAGAAGAAAATTAATATTGGGCCATTCAACACAGTAGCATGTGATATCTGGTTCTTGGAAATCCAGTAGCAGACACCCTGATTTGTGTGTGTGTTGGGGTGTGTGTGGTAAGTAATTATCAGCCATTCCTTTGAAACATGGAGCACACCTTTATAAGAACACTGAAGAAGTTCTTCTCGGGTGCAGTCCCCTCTCTGCTGTGCCGGGTCCCACAGTTCCTCAGGACCATTGCAGTGCCGCCACCCTCAGGAAGACATGACCATCCTTCCTTTCATTCTTGCTCCCCCCTACCCTCCAGCTTATCCCACGGTGATGTCTGCCTTCAGGACAGCTCTTCCTACTCAATTATCTTAACATTTATGCTGGTTGTTCTAGACATGACCTCAAAGACATCCTTTACTGACTTTTTAGTTCTCTCTCAATCCAGTCAGGTTGAAGAGCATGATTATTCTAGGAGAATTTTCATGTTAAATTAAAAATACTATCATTGGGCTAAGGAGATTGCTCAGTGGGCAAAGAATCTGCCATGCAAGTGAAGACCAAAGTCTGGATTCTTGTTCCAAAGTAAAAACACAGAGCAAGCAGCAGGCATTATAGAACATAGCCACCAGAAACCAGAGAACAGGAAGAAAAGCCTAATCTCCGTCACATGGCTGCTGGATTCACAGAGCCACTAGGTGGCACCAGAAAGGCTTTTTAAAAACACTGTTAACTTGAGTGAGTCAAAACCGCCGCTTTGTTTGGTGATGTGAAGATGATGTGATGAACTTGACCCAAATGCTGACCATGTTATCCCTAACTTTATGTCACTGACTTTCCATGAGGTTCATCCACTTTTATGAGTTGAATGAGTTTATTCCGGGCTTCTTAGTTCCGTACACGTCTCTGTCACTTACATTAGAGCCAGGATGGAGTGTCATGTAAAGCCACTGAAGCCTGTGGCTTGAGCCCCTTAGAGCTGCGGCTTGTGAGGCAGCACAGTCTTGTAGCTGACACACTCTGATGTGATGTTAAAACAGGAGAAGCACAGATAAGTGCACCAAAGAGAGATCCGGCCAGACGGCACCAGCTGCTGGGGGAAAAGGAGAACCACATGACCAGGCATGACACTAAACCTTGTTTTCCAAAGAAAGAAAATGAGTAGCCAGGGACAGGAAGAGTCCGTCCAAGGTTACCAAGGTTTCTTTCCCATGTGGCTTAGTTTTTCTGACGTGGATGGCACGGTGTCTGGACTGTGCACCTCTGGTTTAGCAATGCTTACTCCATTAGGAATTGTGCCTATCAATGACCGCTGAGAAATCCTTTTCCTAAGCTTAGAGCTTATATGGAGCCATTTTGGTAACATTCTCATAATGTCTCCCATGACCTAAATTGTCCAATTTATTCCCTAAAATTAAATTCTCTTTATCTCTCTATGTAGATCAGACTGGCTTTGAAATCAAAGAGAACACTGCCTTCCGCATCCCAAGTGTTGGGATGCAGCACTAGAGAGGCAGAGGCAGATAGATCTCTTTGAGTTCGAGTCCAGCCTAGTCTACAAAATGAGTCCAGGACAGCCAGGGCTACACAGAGAAACCCTGTCTCAGAAAACTGGAAAAAAAGGAAGTATAATTCATTTTCTGTGTAGGAGCCTGAAAAAGTCAAATCCCACTGTATAGGTGCTATATTGAGTATACACACACACACACACACACACACACGTTCAAAAGTGTTATAACCCGGTCTAGCTTTAATCATTCAGTAATGTCACCACACACCAACTAGGCAAGAAGTAACTACAGTGCTTTAATCTACTGAGCCAGGGTCCCTTAACTGTTATTTGTGGTGGAATTGTTCTCACGGAATATCTTACAATTCTTTACACGTAGAGCTATATGGTATGCACTTTTCATGGCTTTATGCTTGTGTGAAGCACATTGATATCTTTAGTTGTGGCCCTATCTCATGGCACGAAAAATTTGAAATTACATTTTTAAAAAGGCTTTTTGGTTTATTTGGTACAAGTGCAGGTACAGGCAGATATCAGAAGACAGCCTTGGCGGTCATTCCCAGTCATCATCCACCTTACGTCATGATTTGTATGTGTTGGGTGTGTGGCGTGTCTGGTGGTGATGTGGGTGAGGTGTAATACCGGATCCTCACTGGGCTCCTCTCAGGTATCCTGTTGTTGTCCTGTGTCGTGGAGACTCTGCAGCTTCGAGCTGCCCCTTCCCGTGCTCTACCAGTCCATAGATGGAGTAAATGTTGAAGTGGGCCAACTCAAAGCCCTGAACTTGGGCCTGGGCGGCAGCTGAGTTAGTCAGACCTCTAGCTCTCTCATACTCCGCCACCAGGAGAGCTCTCCAGCACTGAACCCACTAGCTCACCTATCAGCTGTCAACGGCAGAGTGAGCTCTCCCATGCCCCGCCCTCAGGTAAGTTCAGCCACGCCCCCATCATCACAGCCAGCTCTACTGTGCTACCTAGGTTAGGTGCAAGGTCTGCTCTACCGAGTGCTGTAACTGTTGAGGGTCTGGGTCAGCTCTGCAGAGCCCTTGGACATCAACATGCTCCCAGAAGGCAGCCCAGAGGGTCTGGGTCAGTTCTGCAGAGCCCTTGGACATCAACATGCTCCCAGAAGGCAGCCCAGAGGGTCTGGGTCAGCTCTGCAGAGCCCTTGGACATCAACATGCTCCCAGAAGGCAGCCCAGACCTTTGGTAATATGAGCAATGAACATCAACACAGACCCTGCTGCTACATGGCCACACACCCACAAAGGGCCTTCAAGGGCAGCATGGGCTGGGACTGCACCATAGCCTAAGGTAGCAGGGCAGGTTACTCACATCAAGCTATTCCTCTCCACCTTTGCATCTCCAGTTCTGCCTTACTTCACAGTGCTCAAATTATTCTGCTTCTCCCTCTCTCCCATCTCTCCACTGGATACTTGCACATCAAGTGGCTCCCACTGCAGGCCAGCCTCACAGCTGTGGGCCTCTGAGTGTCTGCTGCCTGCCTGTGGCCCCCGGAGTGGCAGGCAAACCTCCCCAACTTTATCTTCTATTAGGTTCAATGTATCCAGTTTTATGTTGAGGTCTACAGTCCACTTGGACTTGACTTTTCTGGAGGGTGATAGACAGGAATCTACTTGGATTTTTCTACACACTGACATCCAGTTAGACCAGCACCATTTGTTGGAGAGGCTCTTTTTTCCCCCACTGTATACTTCTGGCTATTTTGTTTTGTTTTATCAAAAATTAGGTAGTCATGGGTGTGTGGATTTACATTTGGATCTTTGATTTGATTCCATTGATCAACTTGTCTGCTTTTATGCCAATACCATGCTGTTTTTGTTTGTTTGTCTGTTTGTTTGTTGTTACTATAGTTCTGTAGTACAGCTTGAAATCAGGGATGATGATACCTCTGTTTTTTTCTTTTCTATTTTTCCGGATTGTTTTAGCTATCCTGGGTTTTTGTTTTTGTTTTTTCCATATGAATGTGAGTGTCATCCTTTCAAGATCTGTAAAGAATTATGTTGAAATTTTGGTGGGGATTGTATCAAATTTGTAGATTGCTTTTGGTAAAATGGCTATTTTTGCTATGTTAATCCTACCAATCTATGAGCATCTTTCCATCTTCTGATATCTTCTTCAACTTCTTTCTTCAAATACTTGAAGTTTTTGTCATACGTGTCTTTTACTTTTTTGGTTAGAGTTACCCCAAGATCTTTAATATTGTTTGTGGCTATTGTGAAAGGGGTTGTTTTCCTGGTTTCTTTAACAGCCCTTTTGTCATTTGTATATAGGAGGGCTACTGAATGTTATTAGTTAGTCTTGTACCCAGCCACTTCTCTAAAGGTGTTTGTCAACTATTAGAGTTTCTCTGATAGATTTTTTTTGGGGGGGGTCACTTATGTATACTATCATATCACATAAATAGCAATACTTTGACTTCTTCCTTTCCAGTTTGTAGCCCCTTGATCTCCTTCACTTGTCTTATTGCTCCAGCCAGAACTTCAATTAATATATTGAATAGATATGGAGAGTGGGCATTCTTGTCTTGTTTCTGATTTAAGTGGGATTACTTTGAGCTTCTCTCCACTTAATTTGAGGTGGGCTGTTGGCTTGCTCTAAATTGCTTTTATGACGTTTAGATACGTCCCTTTTATTCCTAATCTCTCCAAAACTTTTACTTGAAGTGGTGTTGGATTTTGTCAAAGGCTTTTTCAGCATCTAATGAGATGCTCATGTTGGTTCTCTTTCAGTTTATTTACATGGTAGATTATGTTGACTGATTTTCCATTGTTGCACCATCCTTGCATCTCTGGGATGAAGCTTTCTTGATCTTTTTGATGTGTTCTTGGATTTGATTTTCAAGTATTTCATTGAGTATTTTTTCATCTATGTTCATGAGAGAAATAGGTCTGTTTTTTTTTCTTTTTGTTGAATAGTTATGTGGTTTGAGTATTAGAGTGACTATGGCCTCATAAGATGAATTTGGAAATGCTTTTTCTGTTTCTATTTTGTGAAATAATTTGAAAAGTATTGGTATTAGCTCTTCTTTGAAACTCTGGTAGAATTCTGCACTAAAACCATCTGGCCCTGAGCTTGTTGTTGTTGGGAGACTTTTAATGACTGCTTTTATTTCCTTAGGAGTTATAGGTCTATTTAGATTGTTTATCTGATATTGATTTAACTTTGTAAATGCTATCTATGGAGAAATTTTCCATTTATTTTAGATTTTTCAATTTTGTGGAGTACAGGCTTTTGAAGTATGCCCTAATGATTTTTGGATTTCTTCAGTGTCTATTATAATGTTTCCTTTTTCATTTCTGATTTTCATAATTTGGATATTCTCCCTCTGTCTTTTAGTTAGGTTGATCAATCTTGTTTATCTTCTCAAAGAGTCACTTCTTTGTTTTATTGATTCTTTCTCTTATTCTCTTTGTTTCAATTTTATTGATTTCAGCCCCCAGTTTGATTTTTTTCCTATATCTACTTCTCTTGGTGCTCTGTTAGCTTTTTGTTCCTTTATAGGCATGTACTTCTTTAGGTTAGGAAATTTTTCTTCTATCATTTTGTTGAAAATATTCTGTGCTGGGAATCTTCTTCTTCTATTCTTATTATTCTTAGGTTTGGCCTTTTCGTACTGTCCCAGATTTCCTGGATGTTTTGTGTCAGGAACTTTTTAGATTTAACATTTTCTTTGACCAATGTATTAATTTATTCTATCGTGTCTTCAATGCCTGAGATTCTCTTATCCATCTCCTGTACTCTGTTGGTGATGCGTGTGTCTGTGATTTCTATTTGCTTAACCTAGATTCTTCTTTTCCAGAATTCCCCCCAATTTGTGTTTTCTTTATTGCTTTTATTTCTATTTTTAGAGCTGGAAGAGTTTGTCTTCTTCAACTTTTTTCTTGGCTTTTTAAAAAGAGGCTTATTAATTTCCTCCAATTGTTTGTGGGTTTGTTCTTTTGTTTGTTTGTCAATAGAAGTTTCCTTTTATTTTTGAGATTGAAACAGTGGAATGGGATTGCTTTGAGACTGGAACAATGTTCACCAGAAAGGAACCCGGAGTAATCATCCATCAGAAAAACAAACTTGCCAAGTCCAAGCCAGCTGCGCACCTCCCCCAGACTCAAGGACAGAGAAGGTTGGGAAGAGGACACAATCAAATCCAGGGTCATACGACTGGCAGAGTTGTGGTAAAGTACAGTTTCCACAGTTGTCTCAATTACAGAACACAACAGTCGCAAGCAGCAGCCCTCCAACCCTTCCCAGATTTCCCCTCAAAAATAAATCCCTCACTGGAAGTCTTAGGACTGCCTGTTAGTCCATTCTGCCTTAGGGGAGTGGGCTCTTTTGACCTAACTGGTTTTGGAGACCACAATCACGATTCTGAAGACAAGGGAGACTCAAATGGTGGTAGACCTTTATTCATTATGCTAACTTGTAATCTGCTTAAATTCATTTTAAATGGACTTACTGGCTGTGGTTCATACAAAATTGTGGTCACAAGTGGTCCCCCAACCACCTGCCAAGAAAGAACACTGAGTCAGGATTGACACAACCCAATCCAGGGTTCCTGCTTGGGGTCTTAAGTCACCTGGCTGGGAAGGTAATGACAGGAAGCTCAGGTGGGTCTCACTGGCAGCCATGGGGTGGGGATGGGACAAGCCAAGGAGTACACTGGGAAAGCTGTACCTGATCAGAGCTATAGTGCATTATCTTAAGTGAAGAAGATTGAAGAAGAGAGAACAGTTTGGGAAATTAATCCTATGGTTATAGGAAATTATCTCCTTGGGGCTGTTCTTAGAAGACAATGCACAGAAAAGAACTCAGACAGCTCAGGCTTCCCTACTTGTCCACAGCGTCAACTAGAACTGGATCAATTTGGGGAAAGTTTTGGGTTATGTCCTTTTAAAATGACCTAATGGCTGAGCTAGAACACTAACTATAGCTATAGCCAAGCCTACCTTTACAGACCCACTTATCAGCCTCTATTCCTTGATAAATTCTTTGGGTCTCTCCCAAACAGTTGAATTTCCTGTCTTATAGGAAACAACTAAGTCACTTTGCGGTTTGAGTTACAAAAAGTGAGACAGAGGCTAAGTACTTCTGTACATGACAATAAGGAAGTGGAATCAGGGTAAATATTTTACCGTGGGAGTAATGGAATTAAGCACTTAAGTATGGTAACTTATTAACATACGGAAAATGGCCAGTGAAGCACGTTATTGTTTACTGTTGTATTTGTCCATGGACTATAGTTGAAGATTGGTTTGGGCCAATAGTTTTTCATTAGATATGTTATTTAGAATAATTTTGAAGAGTGTATTTCCTAACATATACAAAGCCAAGGAGAAAGACCCCAGGGTTCCAAACTATAGGGACGATTAGCTAATCATCAAACGACTCGTAGGCAAGGAATAGAGACAGTGTCTGGGGTATGTGAGGAGACTTGAATCCCACTGATGTGCACATGAGCATGGAGCAACCCTTTTCAGAGCCCCTCTCCCCATGTGCATACACAACTTACTGTGCATGTAATATAGCTGGCTGAAGAAGTGGAAGGTCTGCATTTCCCCCCAATTATGTGCCTGGCTTTCTTTCCCCAGCACTAACTGAATCAACTCTGATAATGTAATAGTGAAAATACCAAACCCTCTGGGTCTCCATCCATTATTTCGAAACCACAGGGAGGGGATGTAGTTATTCCACAGGCGTGGCTGTGACTGTTCCCTTAGGTGCATTACTGCATTGCAATTATGTCTCATGGTACCCGGGGGACAGTCTAACCTCTCTGCCCAGTTCCGACCTTGGAAGTGATGGGTCTACCTTCAGCTCCCAATCCCTTCCCTTGGGAAAGGAAGATGGTAGTTTAAGGCACTCCCTCTGATGCTATGATCATCAATGCTGATTACTTGGTAAAAAATTAAGACTTTGGACCCAGGGGCTAAAAAACACGCCCTGCGGAAGCAGAGTTTAAAGCTGTTGGAATCCTGTTCCTGGGTGTGAAATCATAATCATCAAAGCTGAGTCAAGCTTGAGAAGGCACTGCACTGGGTATACACCCTTGAGACTTTTTTCCAGAGTTGGTGTTCTCAGAAGGCCAGACCATCACCATCAGTAAGACCGCCATCCACATTTTTTAGAATAAAATTTAATTCTATTGGGGTTTTGATTCACAGCTTCACTGTAGCAGGATAGCTGCCTACTGAGGTTGTAGTTCCAGGCCTTGGAGTGGAATCAAGACTTTGGTTATGGTTAAAACTGGGTCAAACCACTCAAGTGAGAAATGTAAATGAAAACTACCATGTCAGCTTGTTGTAATAACATGACTTGACCACAGGTTAGAATTACTAGATAAGGGATTCTTTGATCTAGGTAATTTTACAAATGAGGATTAAAGAATCCCCAGAAGACAAGGAAAATGCAGTCCCTAATCTTTGCAATGTAATTGGTGGCTGAAGGTAGAGAATGTTTTTGTTTCTTTGTTTGTTTGTTTTGTTTTTGTCTTTTAAGCGTATCTGGTTCCTGAATTGACAGGCCCTCTCCTAACCTTTCTGTACAGCTTACAATGCCTTAATGACTCTCCATGTAGCTTCTCTGGGTGGAGTAAGTTTTCATGGAATCCTCAGGCAACCACTGATCTGAGAAAAGGAAAGGCCTTGTTTTGCTTTTGTGGCACTGAGCAGTTCAGACTTTACCAACGGAATGTTATGAAGCCAGCGGGGTCAAGACGCCCTCCCTGGCAGTGATCCCACAGGAGACAGACCCTGTGGCCCTGACTACAACAAGAACGTGACTCTCATGATCACTGACAGGTCAGGACCAGGTGCGTGACCTTAAACAAACTGGTTAGCCATCCTGCTGGTTACTGTTGATGTCTCAAGTTTGCGGTCTTACTCTGACTCAGAGACACCTTTGTGTTTGAGATGTAACAGGACAAGAGGAGGCCTGCAAAGCAAGAGCTGGGAATTGCACAGGGCAAGGAGAAAAGAAGGGAAAAAATTAAAAATAAAAAAAAACAAGGCTCAGGGAGGGGAGAGCATGGACTGGATGGATGACAGTAAGAGAACAGAAAGATATCTCGCTGTTACAAAAAGCATCTGGAAAACACAACTGTCTAATACTGCAGGGAGGATGAAACGAGCTGTCTGGTGTGTGTGTGTGTGTGTGTGTGTGTGTGTGTGTGTGTGTGTGTGCCTGTGTGTGCATCTTTGTGTCTCTCTGTGTCTGTGCCATGCACATGTCTCCCCACTACAATAGTGTAGTGTACCTGACTGGCCTTGCAGCTCAAGACCAGAGCTGGTCTCAGAACTTCTGGAGACTCCAGAACACACTTGAAATTCCTCTGTGAAGATATTGAGAATTTATCAGCTCAATAACAGAATGCAATGATATGGTACAGTGGTCTTAAAAAGCCAGAGCTTGGAGCCCTGAAAATCCAGCCACAGCATGGGGCCCTCCCTGGGATCAACTTTGCAGACATCAGGACCAGATCCAGCATTTTGAGTCACTTCAACTATGAGCTACTGGGCTTCAAGGAATTGCTGGTGTTGCAGAACCAGACCCGGGAGCACATAAGCACCACTGAAGATGAAAACCTGAAGCATGGCTGTTACTGAAGATGTTTCCATGATGGCCTGGTATTTATGATGCTTCAGAGACCAGAAGCCTTGAAGCAATATGTATTAAAGCTATATATAGCATGAATACACACACACACACACCACACACCGCACAGGATGACACTCACCAGTTTCCAATGCTACTAAGATGAATGAATTTGTGATGGAGGGGTGGGAAGAATGAAGAAAAGGAGCAGTATGTGCTCAGTGGGGAGACGCCATGTCGATGTGCAAGGCCTGAGCTATCTTTGGAGGTCATGTTAATATTTATTACTGTACTGCCGCCTGAGACCACGTCTGAGGCTGTGGTCCTGCTGCAGAGTCTATGGCCTGTGTTACCACCAAAGGCCATGGGGATATCTGTTGTCTGTGCTGATGGGGGGCAGGGGGCATGGTCCTGAGGCCATGCTGGTATTTGTGGAGCTGGGAGGCAGGGGGGCATGTAAGTAGAGCCTCATCAGTGTCTCTAAATGGTAAAGCGATACTGCAGATGAATACTGTTAGATGTTGGTAGAGCTCAGGACACTCTCCTTGCTTTCATCCCTTCCTCCACCTTTCCTAAAACCACCTACAATCTTCTCACCTTTCTAAGGGCTTAACCCTGTGCAAAGACGACTTTGGCTTTCCTCACTTCCATCACTGAAATGATCTCTCTCTCCTTTTCTCTCTCTATGCGTGTGTGTAGAGCAAAGGTCAATGCAGATTTTTTTTTTTACGGTAAACATTGGATATCTGAGTTGCTCTCCATCTTAACTTTTGAGACAGGATCTCAGCTGAACCTGGAGTTTGCTGATGCATCTAGACTGGCCAGCAATCCTCAAGGATCCTCCTGCCTCCACACTTTCCTCCTGAGTGCTGACTGCAGGTGTCCATCACCACACCTGCTTTATGAGGTGCTGGGGAGTGGGCCCAGGCTTCACCCCTGCTAGGTAAAGCACTCTATCAACAGAGCCACACCCTGGTTTCCGTTTAAATTATCGTACGTGGAGAAATTTAGTCCATATTCCTTCACATTTAAACCCAAGGGGTAACAAGAAGGAATGGAAGCACAATGTTCACACTGAGTGCAGTTAGAGCTGATCTTCCACGGTCATCACTCGGGAAAGCTTTGGGATTTTCAAAATGTTATCCCACCCTTTAGTTTTAGTTAACCCCTATTGCTTTAAAATCTACTGGCTTTGAACTGGGATTTTCTAGTTGTTATCCTAATGAATTTAGGGAAAGGGCTCTTGTCTTGAGTACTCGAGACCCGATAAGCTAGAGTCAGATGGAAGGGGAGGAGGACCTCCCCTATCAGTGGACTTGGAAAGGGGCAGGGAGGAGATGAGGGAGGGATGGGGGAAATAGGGAGGGAATGCGCAAGGGGGCTACAGCTGGGATACAAAGTACATAACCTGTGATTAATATAAAATAAAAATAAAAAAGACCATTATGTAAAGAAAAAAAAAGCTAATACCATTGTGTCCCATAAGTTTGGGTATGTTGTGTCTTCATTTTCATCAAGGTCATCTGCTCAACCATGTTTGTAGCAGCTTTATTTGTAATAGCCAGAATCTGGAAACAGCCTAGATGCCCCTCAGTTGAGGAATGGATACAAAAATTGTGATACATCTATACAATGGAATATTATTCAACAATAAAAAAACAAGGAAATCATGAAATTTGCAGGTAAATGGTGGGAACTGGAAAGGATCATCCTGAGTGAGGTATCCCAGAAGCAGAAAGACACACAGGGTATATACTCAATCATAAGTGGATACTAAACATATAATATAGGATAAACATACTAAAATCTGCACACCTAAGGAGCTAATCAGAAAGGAGGACTCTGGCTAAGATGCTCAATCCCCATTCAGAAAGGCAAAGAGGATGGACATCAGAGGAGGGAGAAAACAGGGAATAGGACAAGAGCCTGCCACAGAGGGCCTCTGAGAGGCTCTACCTTGCAGGATATTGAGGCAGATGTTGAGACTCATAGCCAAACTTTGGGCAGAGTGCAGGGAGTCTTATAAAAGAAGTGGGAGATAGTAAGACCTGGAGAGGACAGGAGCTCCACAAGGAGAGCAACAGATCCTAAAAGTCTGTGCACAAGGGTCTTTCTGAAACTGATATTCCAGCCAAGGACCACTCACGGAGATGGCCTGGAACCCCTGCACAGAGGAAGCCTATGGCAGTTCAGTATCCAAGTGGCCTCCATAGTAAAGGGGACAGGGACTGTCTCTGACATGAACTGATTGGCCTGTTCTTTGATCACCTTCCCCTGAGGGGGGAGCAGCCTTACCAGGACACAGAGGAAGACAATGCAGCCACTCCTGATGAGACCTGATAGACTAGGATCAGAGGGAAGGGGAGGAGGACCTCCCTTTTCAGTGGACTAGGGGAGGGACATGGGTAAGGAAGAGACAGGGTGGGATGGGGTGGGGGGAAGGGGAGGAAGGTCCAGGGGGGATACAAAGTAAATAAACTGTAATTCATAACAATAAAAATATTTTTTTAAAAAGCTAATACCAGCTTGACAACACAACTGGATACAAGCTGGATCTTGTACTTCCTTTGTGGTTTTTAAAATGACTAATTTGTAAGAAAAGAAAAACCATTTAAATATAAATACATTGCAAAGAGCTAGAAAAAGACACATGCTTAATTAATATCCCAGACGCGATTGCTTCACTTGTGGAATTTCTTGTCATATGCTAGTCTATGTGGTTTCTTCAGTACCTTGGAAGGTCCCTTTGACCATCAAATCCAATTCCAGGAAATGTAACATGATCCGGAAGAAGATGATATGGGGTATGTAGTGTTAAGTCTAGTGTCCCTCTTATTTCACGGAGTAAAAACTTACTGACTGTCCTCCAATTCATTCTCAAGAATACCTGAACAAAGAAGAGAGGTGGTGATTTCTCCACCTTGTTAGTGATTGTGAAGTTGTGCTCCAATAGCTTTGTTCTTTTAAAGATTTTTGTCTTCACTTTGGCCAGGGAAGCAGATAAGCTAACTACAGATCTTCAGTTCTCCCTCTGTCCCTCCTAATCTAATGTCCTTGTCTCATCCACAGCTCTTTAGCACAACACCCACTGTTCCCTGCCACCACCACTCCAATTTCTAGTGGATCACAGATCTTCCCTCCTAACCTCCCTCTACCAATTCACTGCTTTCTTCCTGGGCCCCAGCCAGCAGGCAGTCCCTGGGCACTACAAGCCACTCTGACCAGGAAGCAGGTAAATCTTGACCTCTCCCTCTTCCTTCAAATCCAACCCATTTTCATCCCCAGCTTTCTAACAGACCTTCTGCCCTGGCCTCTCCACACCCTCTGTTCTCATTCCCAGAGAACTAAGCAAATCTTGGTTGAATGCCCTCCATTCTTTCCTCCTGAGCAAATCCCCTTTAGTTCCTCCCCATTCCTAAGCGTCAGCTCCCAAAACCTAGAAACACATTTTACCTGGAACCCCCAGGGGACACATCTGTCAGTATCCTAGAAGGATTTCCTGCCAGGCAACACAGAAGTGGACACAGCAGCAGAAATCTAGGAACAATACATCCACCCAACAAAGACAAGACTAGATTTTAGCACCTAGAATTACAATCTTCCCCAACCCAGCTGCCTAGACAGCAGTGTAGAGACACAATAATAACAACCAGGATAAATGTCTCACTACAGCCCAGCAATCCTACCACAGCACACCCTAAATATTGCAACATAGCTGAAGCACAAGAAAAAGACCTTAAAATAGCTTTTATGAATATATTAGAGGTCTTTAAAGAAGAAAAAACAAACATAGGAAAATCTGGAAATAAAAAAAATATATCTGGAGTTTATGAACTCAAACCTCAGAGGCAAGCCTCACCAACAGAATACAAGAGATGAAAGAGACTATTATGGGCACTGGAGATGATAGAAGAAATAGATACATCAGTGAAAGAAAATATTAAATCTAAAAAAAACCTTCTGGCACAAAACATCAAGGAAATCTGAGCCACTGGAAAGACCAAACCTAAGAATAATAAGATATTAAGAGAACAAACACAGGTCAAAGGCACAGAAAATATTTTCAACAAAATCATAGAAGAAAATTTCCCCAACTAAAAAAAGTGGGGGAGAGGGCGGGGGATGCCTATCAAAGTACAAGCACACAGAACACCGAATAAACTGGACCAGAAAAGAAAGTTCCCTTCATATAAAATAATCAAACGTTAAATGTACAGAACCAAATAAAAATATTAAAAGCTGCCAGAGAAAAAGACCAAGTAACATACAAGGGCAGACCTATTAGAATTACACCTGACTTCTCAATGGAGACTCTAAAGGCCAGAAGGGCATAGACAGATGTTCTACAGACTCTATGAGGCCACAGATGCCAGCCCAGACAAAATTTTCATTCACACTAGATGAAGAAAACAAGACATTACATGACAAAACCAAATGTAAGCAATATCTGTCTGCAAATCCAACACTATAGAAGGTACTAGGAGGAAAACTCCAGCGTATGGTGGTTGACCACAGCCAAGACAACATAGGAAATAAATAATCCCAGACCTGCAAATCAAAAAAAAACACACACACAACACATACATACACACACACACCACCACCACCACTGCCACCATCACACTATAATAACAACTACAGCAGAATAACAAAAATCAACAATCATTGGTCATTGATATCTCTCAACGTCTATCCCCAACAAGAAGACAGAGACTAATCGAATGGATATGGAAACAGGATTCATTCTTCTGTTGCATCCAAGAAACAAACCTTAACATCAAGCATACACATCACCTAAGGGTGAAAGGATGAAAAATGTTTCAAGCAAACAGACCTAAGAAGCAAACTGGTGTAGCCATTTTATATCTGACAAAATAGACCTCAAACCAAAACAGGTCAAAAGAGATAAGGACAGGACACTATATAGTCATATAAGGAAAAACCCACCAAGAAAACATTGCATACTTTTTTAAAAATTAAAATTAATTTTTAAATTTTTATTTATTTGTTCTTCACTTTACATCCCCAAAGTAGGCCCTCCTCTCTTCCCAGTCCCACCCTCTTTGCCTCATCCCCCTTTGCTCCCTCCCCTACTCCTCAGAAAATGGGAGGTTCCATCACCACAAATCCCCCCCAGGCACATCAAGTTGCAACAAAACTGAGCTCACCCTCTTCCTCTGTGGCCCGGCAAGGCAGCCCTGACAGGGGGAAATAACCAAAAAGCAGGCAATAGAGTCCATAACAGAGACAGCCCTCATTCCCCTTACTAAGTCACCCACCTGAAGCCCAAGCTTCCCTTCGGCTACATCTGTATAGGGGCCCTAGGTCCAGTCCATGCATGGTCCTTGGTTGATGCTCCAGACTCCAGAAGCCCCCCTGGCCCTGGCTAGTTGGCTCTGTTGGTTTTCTTGCGGGGCTCCTGTCACCTCCAGGTCCTTCTATCCTTCTCCCCACTTCTCCACAAGACAAACAATTGCCTAATATTTGGCTGTGAGTCTCAGCATCTGTTTCTATTCACCACTGAGAGAAGCCTCTTAGAGGACAGCTATGCTAGGCTCCTGTCTGCAAGCATAGCAGAGTATTCTTAATAGTGTCAGGGGCTGGCACTCTCCCATGGGGTGGGTCTCAGGTTGGGCCACGAATTGGTTGGACATTCCCTTAGTCTCTGCTCTATCTTTATCCCTGCACATCTTTTAGGCAGGATAAATTTTGAGTGGAAGTTTTGTGGGTGGGTTGGTGTTCCCTGCCCTTTACTAGAAGACTAGTCTAGTTAGTGGGTATTCTTTTTGATGTCCATGGCTCTAGAGTCATTCCCATATTCTCCCAGAAGGCTACCCTGTCTTTAGGTCACCAGCTTGTCACAGAAATGCCTCTGCCCACAGTTTCTCCTCTGCTTGTAGGCCCTCTGTTCTCCCGCCCCTGTTCTTACCAGGTCCGATCTCCACCCTCATTTCTCTATGAGCTCCCTCTCCTTCCTTGTTCCCTCTCTTCAGCTGCTTCCATTGTCTATTCTATTTCCTGTTCTGAGTGAGATTTAAGTTCTTGGGTTCTTCTTGTTACTTATCTTCTTTGGGTCTGTGAATTTGTAGTACGATTATCCTGTTCTATATGGCTAAAATCTTCTTATAAGTGAGTATATACCATGTGCGTATTTCTGGGTCTGGGTTACCTCACTCAAGACAATCTTTCCTAGTTTCATCCATTTGCTGGTAAATTTCATGATTCCCTTGTTTTTAAAAGCTAAGTAGTATTGCATTGTGTAAATGTACCACAATTTCCATATCCATTCTCCTGTTGAGAGACATCTAAGTTGTTCCCAGATTCTGGCTATTTACAAATAAAGCTGCTATGAACATAGTTGAGCAAGTGTCCTTGTTGTATGGCAGAGCGTCTTTGGGGCGATATAGCTAGGTCTTGAGGTAGAGCAATCCCCAATTTTCTGAGATCAGACCACATTGATTCCTAGAGTGATTGTATGAGTTTGCATACCTACCAGCAATAGATTAGTATTTCCCTCTCTCCACATCCTTGACAGCATGTGATATCACTTGAGTTTTTGGTCTTAGCCATTCTGATGGCGTAGGATGGAATTTCAGAGTTGTTTTGATATGCATTTCCCTGATGACTAAGGATGCTGAGAATTTCTTTAAATGCTTCTTGGCCATTGGAGATTCTGCTGTTGAGAATTCTCTTTTTAGCTCTGTACCCCATTTTTAATTGGATTATTTGGTTTGTTGGTGTTTAATTTCTTGTATTATTTATATATGTTGGATAGTAGACCTTTGTTAGATATAGGATTGGTGAAGATCTTTTGCCAATCTGTAGACTGCCATTCATTCTATTCTATTGACAGTGTCCTGTGCCTTACAGAAGCTTTTCAGTTTCAAGAGGTCTCATTTATTAATTGTTGATCTTAGAGCCTAAGCTGTTGGTGTGTTTTGTTCAAGAAGTTGTCTTCTGTGCACAAGGCTCTTCCCCAGTTTTTCTTCTAATCTGGTTTTATGTTGACATCTTTGACCCACTTGGACTTTAGTTTTGTGTAGGGTGACAAATATGGATCTATTTGCATTTTTTGTACATGTAGACATCCAGTTAAACCAGCACTATTTGTTAAAGATGCTTTCTTTTTTCCATTGTATGGTTTTGGCTTCCTTGTCAAAAATCAAGTGTCCATAGGTGTGTGGATTTATTTCTTGGTTTTTAATTCAATTCCATTGATCAACCACTCTATTTCTATGCCAGTACCATGCAGTTTTTAATACTATTGCTCTGTAGTATAGATTGTTGTATAGGGTTGTACAGGGTTTTATTATATAGGGTTGTTTTAACTACTCTGGGTTTTTTGTTTTTCTTTATGAAGTATAGAATTCTACTCCTCTTGGGTGTGTCTGCTTATTTTTTTCCTTAATGCTTTCAGGTGAGCTGTTAAATTGCTAGTATGAGATCTCTCCAATTTCTTAATGAAGACACTTAGTGCTATGAACTTTCCTCTTAACACTGCTTTCATTGTGTCCCAAAGATGGTATGTTGTATCTTCATTTTCCTGAATTAGACATCGTTTTAAATTTCTTTCTTTATTTCTTCCTTGACCCAGTGTTTGTTGAGTATTGAGTTGTTCAGTTTCCATGAGTGTGTAGTCCTTTTGTTATTTCTGTTGTTGTTGAATTCCAGCTTTAATCCATAGCAATCTGATAAAGTACAATGAGTTAATTCAATTTTCTTCTGTGGGTTGAGGTTTGCTTTGTGATGACTGTGTAGTTAATTTTGGAGAAGGTACTGTGCAGTGTTGGGAACATATAGTCTTTTGTGTTTGGGTGAAAAGTTCTGTAGATATCTATTAGGCCATGACATCTGTTAGTTTCATTATTTCCATATTTAATTTCTGTCTCAATGATTTGTTCATTGGTGAGAATAGTGTCTTGTTTATGTATCTGTTCTATTAGCTTGTGTCTTTTTATTGGAGAATTGAGTCTTCATAAGCATAAAATGATGAGAGTTTATTGAATGCTGAACAAGGACTGACTGGTCAGGGGCACAGAGTGGACTTGGGGGCCAAACTATGATGCTGAGCCATTTTCAGAGTGAATTTTTAAAGGGAAATAAGCATAACCGAGCAGGAAGAATTAATTCTACTCTAGGCATATAGTGTCTAACCAAGCAAGAAGAATCAATTCTTGTTTCAAGTTTATTTTATCTAGGTGGCTAGACAAAGCATTTTAATTGATTGGCTGGAACTTCTGGAGGATTTCCAGCTTTCCAGAAGAAATGATCATAGCAAGGTGTTGCAGTTTAACTCTAACAGAACATACATTTATCTTTAATTCAAGCAGAACATGCATTTTTCATCTATTGTTTTATTCTAAACAACAAGTACTGAATTAATGGATTGTAGGTAAAGTCTATTCTTGCTTCAGGAAGATTTAGCCTGAGAACTTGAACTCAACTTCATTTTATGATCAAAATATAGACTTATGATCAAAATATAGACTAAAGATCAAAATGGCTTCAGTTATGCTAAAAAAGAAAGAAGGTGTTAACAGACAAGCTACTGTTAGGCTAAAAACTAAAGTAGGTCTCAACAGAGGGGCTATAGTTATGCAAAAAGTTTAAGATGTCTACAACCCTGACCACCACAGATTAAAATGGTGTCAACAACAACAAAAACAACAGAAAGCTTACAAAATCATTGAAACTGAAAAACTTTCTATTGAGTGAAAAATGAGACAAGAAAGAAATTAAAGATTTTCTAGAATTCAGTGAAAATGAATACATAATATACTCAAACTTATGAGACACAAGGTGGTTCTAAGAGGCAAGTTCATTGCATTAAGTGCCTATACTAAAAAAAAAAAAAAAAAAAGAGGAGAGATGCCAAACTATCAACTTAATAGAATGACTGAAAGCTCTAGAGCAAAATCTAAAAATCACACCCAAAAGGAGGAGATGGCAATAAATAATCAAATGCAGGGCTGGAATTTAAAAAGGGAACAAATAAAAACCAATAGAAATAACTGATGAAACAAAGAGTTAGTTCTTAGAGAAAATGAGGAAGATTGACAAACCCTTACCCAAATTAACTAAAAGGTGGAGAAAACAAAACTAGTTGTGGAAAAAGAGATTTACCGACAGACACCGACGAAGTCCCAAGAATTATAGCAACATGTTTTAAAAACCTGTACTCCACCAAATTGTAAAGTGTAAAATAAAAGGATCATTTTCTCAATAAATATCACTTACCAAAGTTAAATCAAAACCAACCAGATCAAGAATTTAAAAAGATCTATAACTAGTAGGGCATAGTGCAATAATAGTAATAATAATAATAATAACCCAGTGCCAGATGATTTTAATACAGAATTCAACCAAAATTTCAAAGAAGAGTTAATGCTAAAATGCATCAAACTATTCTGCAAAATAGAAACAAAAGAAACAGTATCCACTTAGTTTTTAAGAGGCCATGGTTACCCTAATAGCCAAATTACATAAAGACCCAACAAAGAAAGAAAATTACAGACCAATTTCCCTTAGAAACATAGATACAAAAATTCTCAATAAAATACTTGCAAAATAAATACAAAAACACATAAAAAAATTATTCACCGTGATCAAGCAGGCTTCATCCCAGAGATGCAGAGGTAGTTTTACCTACATAAATCAATAAATGCAACCTACAAACTGAAAGACAAAAACCACATGATCATCCCATTAGATGCAGAAAAGCTTTTACAAAATCTAACACCCTTTTTATGATTAAAAAAAAAGTAGAGAGATTAGAGATACAAGAAACATATCTCAAATTAAGAAAAGCAGTTTACAGCAATCCCATAGCCAACATCAACTTAAATGAAGAGAAACTCAAAGCAATTCTGCTAAAATCATGAGAAACACAGGGTTGTCCACTCTTTCCATACCTGTTCAATACAGTGCTTGAAGTCTCAGCTAGAGCAATAAGACAACTGAAGGAAATCAAGGGGTACAATCGGGGAAGGAAGAAGTCAAAGTATCTTGATTTGCAGATGATATGATGGAATACATAAGTGAGCCTAAAAATTCCACTCGGAAACTCCTACAGCTGATAAACACTTTCAGCAATGTAACAGGGTACAAAATAAACAAAAAATCAGAAGCTTTCGTATATACAAAGGATAAATGGACTGAGAAAGAAATTATTAAAGCAATACCTTTTACAATAACTCCAAATAATATAATATAATATCTTGAGGTAACTAAACTTGTAGGTTACAAACTTTAGAAATATAAAGAAGGTATCAGAAGATGGAAATACCTCCCATGCTTATGGATGCATAGATTAATACAGTGAAAATGGCTGTGATGGCTGTTTTTGGTTGTCAACTTGACTACATTCTTAATTAAGTAAAACTCAAAAATGGCTGGACACACTTAAAGAGGATTTTTTTTTCTTTCTCTTTTTTTCTTAATTAAATCATTTGAAGTAGAATGATCCACCCACTTCTAATCCTGATCTTTGAAGTGGAAAGTCACATCTTTAATCCAAACCCTTTGAGGAAGGAAGACCCGTCTCTAATCTGGGCCTCACCTTCTTCTAGAATTGTCTATAAAGAACATGGAAGAGAGAAGCTCTCTCTTTTTGTCTACTTCCTCCATTCTTACCAGCATGTCCATTCCTTTACTGGCATTGGAGCATGCTTCTTCAAGATTCTGGTGTTTACTGAAGACCAGTTGAGACTGGACCTTCTCTAAATAGGCAGCCATTGTTGAATTAACTGGACCACAGCCTCTAAATTGTTCTAATAAATCCCCTTTTTTCATACATAGAAATTGATTCATTCTATAAGTTCTGTTATTCTGAGAACCCTGACTGTTACAAAAGGCCATCCTACTAAAAGCATTCTACAGATTCAAAGCAATTCCCATAAAAAATTCCATCACAATTTTTCACAGATCTCAAAAGGATAATTTTTAGCTTCATATGGAAACATACACATAAACAAGATAGCTGAAACCATACCGAATAATAAAAGAACTTTAGCGGAATCACTATCCCTAATTTCAAGTTATACTACAAAACTTTAGTAATAAAATCAGCACGGCATTGCCACAAAACAGGACACATTTGTCAATCTAATCTAACTGAAGACCTAGACATAAAACTACACATCTATGGACACCTGAATTTTTTAAATAAAGAAGTCAGAAATACAAATTTGGAAAAAAAAGTCAGCATCTTCACTAATGGTGCTGGTCAAACTGGATGGCTGCATGTAGAAGATTCCAAACAGATCCATACTTATCAGCCTGCACAAAATTCAACTCCAAATGGATCAAAGACCTCAAAATAAAACTAGAAACACTGAACCTGACAGAAGAGAAAATGGGCTATAACCTTGAACTCATTGGCCCAGAAAAAGACTTTCTGAAAGGAAGACTGTTAGCCCAGGAACTAACAATTAATAAATAGGACTTCATGAAACTGAAACGCTTCTGTATAGCAAAGGATACCATCATTTAGACAAACTGGTAGCCTACAAAATGGAAAAATATTGTTAGCAATTACACATCCTATAGAGCAATAATATCCAAAATATATAAAGAACCAAAAAATGAACAAAAACAAAAAATTGAGAAAATAAATAACCCAGTTAAAAAATGGGGTACAAATATAACCAGAGAATTCTCAAAAGAGGAAACTCAAATGGCTGAGAAATGCTTGAATAAATGTTCAACATCCTTAACCATCAGAAAATACAAACTAAAACTACTTTGAGATTTCATCTTACATTTGTCAGAATGTCTAAGATCAATGAAACAACTGACAGCACATGCTGGCGAGGACGTGAAGGAAGGGGAACCCTCCTCCATTGCTGGTGGGAGTGCAAACTTGTACGGCCACTGTGAAAATCAAATACGATGATTCCTCTTGGGAACTGATCTACCTCAAGATCCAGCTATACTATTCTTGGGTACCTAGCCAAAGGACACTTCACCTACTATAGAGGCATTTGTTCAATCATGTACATTAATGCTCTACTCATAACAGCAATAAATTGGAAACAACCTAGATGCCCCTCAACGGAAGAATGGATAAAGAAAATGTGGTACATTTAGATAATGGGGAAAAAAACTGTTAAAAAAAGTTTCAAAAAACTGAAATTATGAAATTCACAGTTAAGTGGATGAAACTATGAAAAATCATCCTGAGTGAGGTATCCCAGACCCAGAAAAACAACTATGATATGTATTCACTTATATGTAGTGTGCTGGGTAGTTTTATGCCGACTTGACACAAACTAAAGACATTTAAGAGGAGGGAACCTCAGCTTTTAAAATGTCTCCATAAAATTGAGCTGTAAGGGCTTTAGAGATGGCTCCATTGGCTAAGAGCACTGGCTGCTCTTCCAAAGGACCTGGGTTCAATTCCCAGCACCACATGGCAAATTACAACCATCTACAGCTGCAGTTTCAAGGGATCTGATACCCTTATGCGGACATACTGGCAGGCAAAAACATCAATGCACAGGAAATAAAAGTAAATAAATCATTAAAAAATACAAAAAGATTAGACTGTCAGCAAGCCTGGGAGGCAGTTTTTAAATTTTTGATTGATGAGGGAGTGCCCAGACATTGAGGTATGGGTTACTGGTGGTCCTGGGTTCTGTAAGAAAGCAGGCTTAGCAAGCCATGATGAGCAAGCCAGTAAGCAGCACCTCATCAGCCTCTGCATCAGCTCCTGCCTCCAGGTTCCTGCCCTGTTTGAGTTTGAGGGTTTTTTGTTTTGTTATTTTGTTTGCTTGTTTGCTTGTTTGCTTAAAAGCTCATCCTGGAAAAGGCTCAGGGCTATGCTCGGATCCCAAGCACCGGAGGAGTTACCGGCCAGCTGCTAAGAATTTTCTACTGTCTTGAATCCATGTCTGAGCAGTTTTCTCTAGTGAATACCCTACAACACTGAGATCCCAGAGCAAGACCTTGAGACACCAGAGGTTTCAGTGAGGAAGAGTGCAGAGGTCAAGCAGCATCTAGGGCATGTTCAACCTCGTAAGTTCCAGGTCCCTAGGACTCCCTTTGATGGATTTCTGCTCAACTTCAGAGAAATCTGACACCTCCACCTCAAAGGAAGCAAATTAGAGAGACTTGGAGGCAAGTCTGGCTAAGGCTTACCTTTGGACACACAGGAGAGGTGAGACACGGCTGGGCTGCTGATCAAGTGCCCAGGATCATGTGAGAGTGGGCTCCTGGGCCCGTGTCTGTTCAGGTGTATGAATGTGTGATGGCCACCCCTGGTTGTTCTCTCTCTCTCTCTCTCTCTCTCTCTCTCTCTCTCTCTCTCTCTCTCTCTCTCTCTCTCTCTCTCTCTCTCTGTGTGTGTGTGTGTGTGTGTGTTTGTCATATGTTTTTGTCAGTTTTGCTTCCCTGTATTGATCAATGGCTTTCTCTAGTATGAGAACCTTCTGCCAACCTGACCTAAGACCTACGCTTTTGCCTGTTGTGAATCCAAATCTGTTAGGCTGCTAGGTCACCCAGAGAAACCTAAAAAACCCTCCACCTGCTCCACTCCAGGAGCAATACCACTGCTTGTTTTGTTGCCTGACTCCTGCTCATGGTCAGGCTTGGTACCTATTTGAAGGTGAGGAGAGATCAGGCCTCTCATTCAGGCCTCCTGACTTCTATGCAGAATGTACACAGGGAGAGAGAAATAGTTCCCCCAGGTAAGCACCCCTCTGCTCCACTCCTTGCCTGCTTTAAGCAGCCTCGGGGAAGAGGAAAAGAGTCCCTAAGCTGAACAGGGGCAGGGGGTTAGAGTTCTTTCTCTTTTGTGGTCTATGTCTCCCTTTCAACCAGTGACCCTTAAAACCTACTGTTCTCTGAGAAATGCCCCTGGGCTGGGCAGAGGGATGGATGCCAGACAATGCAGCCTGGACAGAATGGGTTCCCCTTCTGCCCCACACTGAACGAGGAGACTTTGAATAACTTTTGCTAGGTCCTTTTTAAAAAACAGCTGCACTAAAAATATTGTCTGTCATACCAAATATTAGAAAAATGTTATAAAAGTTAAAAAATTGAAGGCATAAATAGATCCCAGCTGTTGGAAGCAGCTTATAGTGGGGTTAACAACAGAGAACTGATTGGGACAACAGCTTTTGCAGAAATGTAAAGCCACCTTCACCTTTTCTGATGATGAAACACTGTTAGATTTACAGATACCCAGAAAAATTTTGGTGTTTCACCCTCTGTCAGAAGAAACCAATGCCCAGCACTGGCCCAATACCAACCCTCTATAATTGTTCAACTAACCAGCTCAGCTACCTCCGTGTAGATTCTTATGAGTTTGGCACTTCCAGAGAAGCAGATATGCACTGTTTGGACCTAAGAGATGCATTCTTCAGCCTCACACTGGCAGATGTGAGACAACCATCTTTGCTTTCAAATAGACAGACCCAGTAAGAGGTTTCAGCAGGCAACATACCTGGGCCAGGCTACCTCAGTATTTAAAGACACCAAATGCTGACTCCTGCCCTTCTGTCAGAGGTTTCCTGGGAAAATAGATTATAAAGGGGCCACTGAAGGACCGTTGGCAGGAGCTACAGACCCTGAGCCACAGACTGTTGGCTAAGAAGTACAACTTTGTAGAAGGCTACCTATCTTGGCTACCAGCTGAAGGGAGTCAAAAGGAGCCTGTCTCAGAGTAGGATTGCTACCATCTTTCAGATCCCAACTCCAAAGTCTAAAAGACAGGTTCAAGAGTTCCTAGGTGCAGCTAGATACTGCTGTCACTGGATACGAGTTTGTGGAAAAAGCAAGGCCTAGATATACCAGCGCTAGATATACCCCAGTCTGGACTGAGAACAAACAAAAGACATTACAAAAGGGATTTCAACCTAAATTTGGGGGCCATGAAAATGCTCTGTAACATACCTATTCAAATCATTGGACCCTGTAGCTGTAGGATAGCCTACTTGACTGAGAGTTGTGGTAATTAATGCTCGCCTGATAACACCCTGGATCAGGATCTTATAACTCACAGCACCCTATGTGGCTGAGACCCTCCCCCAAGGAATAGCAAACCACTGGCTGTCTAAGGACTGCGTGTGTGATCCAGCACCAGACCCTACTCCTGGCCCACTTGCAAGTCCAGTTTGAGAAACACGCTGCCATCAATCTTGTTACCCTCTTGCCTGAGGATGCAAGTGTTCATCCATCACTGACAGGAGATGAACCCTGAAACCAGGTACATGGGAGCTGCAGCAGTTACTTTGACACAAACAATTTGGGCCCAAGCCAGGTACCTGAACCAGAGAGCAGGACTGATCAATCTGACCCAGGCTCCTAGATGGGGAAAAAGAAATTCCACCACCACTTACACAGACCATCAGATGGTCTGCTCTTACTACAGGGCATGGGCACAGGTTGGTGGAGGACGTCAGAGGGAAAGATCATTCTCCCAGAAACAACCGGCAGGACTTTGGTAACTGACCTTCACCAGGCTACCCATGTGGGGTTCACAAAACTTTTTGAATGGCTCAAAGCAAGGTGCATTAGTATGATAGCTTAGAGCAGGACATCTCAGCCACGTGCCAGATTTGTGCTCAAGTGAATCCAAAGCAGAGACTTCTTACCCAGAAAAAGGTCCAAATGAGAGACCAATATTCTGGAGAACTCTGAAAAAACTGATTTCACCAGGATCTGGCTGGCTGGGGAGGATGAAAATGCTAGTTTTTAAAGATACCTTTTCCAGGAGAATAGAAACGTCCCCGTCCCCACCCCCGGACTGAGACTGCTCAAATAGTAGCTTAAAAAGCTCCTCCAGAAACTGGTACCCTGATTTGGCCTCCCTCCTAGCAATATGGCCTGGCAATGGCCCAGCTTTCGTAGCCAAAACCTCTCAATTAATAGCTAAATCTTTAAAACTTCACTGTGCATATAGACCTCAGAGTTCTGGCCAGGTGAAAAGAATAAAGAGGAAATTTAAAAAAAATAATAAATAAACAAATAAAGATAAAAAGCTTGAACAAAAATCTCATTAGAGTTTACCAAAGAATAAATGGATTCTTTCCTTTGCTTTGCTTCAGTTCTCTGCACCCCATATAGCGAGGGCTTTATCTGCCCCCCCCTCCCATGAGATTATGTTTGGAAGATCTCACGCCCTGCTTCCCAGGCTCAGAGACCAGCAGTTGGCAGAACTCTTTAAACATTCCTTCCTAAGTCACTACAAGCCCTCTAGTTCTCCCTACAGGCTATTTATTGAACTATCTGAGAGACCCAGCCCACCTCTCAGTCCACCACCAGTTTCTCCTTGTTTGAGTCCAGTGATACTGTCTAGGTCAAGCGAATATCTAAAGGGACACTGAAACTAACTTGGAAAGAATCATACGAGCTGATTCTCTCCACTCCTATGAGGCAAAGGTAGCTGGCATTACAACATGGATTCACCGCCCCCAGGTCAAGAAAGCAGAATCTACAGACACTGCTGCCAAATGGACTGTCTATGGACTATGGATCTATTGAAATTGAAGCTTCATTGGATCCAGGGCCCTTCCATTCCCTGCCCTCTATCTCCTCGTAATCTTGAGTTTTGCACTATGGGTATGAATACCAGGTCATGGTTTAACTCCCACCACCCTCAGGCCTGGACTGGAAACTGAGGAAGACAGATACAGAGCAGGTATTAGCTAGTGTGACTACAGATAGTCAATTCATATTTCATCTTTACCTTTACTTGCTGATGCCTACTTTAAGTGTCTGATTGTATGGAAAGAAAAAAAAAAAGAAGATATGGAAATGTATCTTTTGAGATAGGGATACTGACAATTCTATGCATGCCCTACAGGTGGGACCCTAGTTGCCAGAGAAATGGAGGGCTTAAATTGCAATAATTGGGATTACAAAACTGAGGCTTCCTGGAAAATTCCAGCCTTTGGGAAACAGAAAGAAAACAAAACAAAACTGGGGAACCAGACATTATGCCACAGGATGGGTCCCTGAGGATAGAGGTAATCATTCCCAGCCAAAAATCAGCCAGGACTGTTCATTACACTTAGACCCCTGGTCCCTATACTGCATAGGGATAGGAACTAACCAGACTATCACCCCATTGACTGACAAAACTCACTGTGACTGGGGGCAGCCCCAAACAGAGGACTTGAGAGACTGAAACTTCCCTAATATCTGAAACTTTTAACTTAAGCACGTCCCCCGTGCCTGCAATTCTGACTTATGGGTTAATTCATTTGGATAACAGCCATATCACTGTTGCCTCTGACACTACTTGGTGGACATGTACTAATGGTTTGACTAAATGTGCCTCTTCTGATGCTTTCCAAATTAACTAGACAGATTAATCAGGATCTAGAGTTATTAAAGACAACAGTTAGATTCCCTTGCAGAAACGGCCTTACAAAACTGGAGAGGCTTAGACTTTTCATGGATAAAGGGAACAATGTATGGCTTTGGGAGAAACTGTTTCTATGCTAATTGATCAGGAGTTATTAGAAAAAAAATCTTGCCATGGTTCAGGAAATAGTTGGTACCAGTCTTTGTCCTCTTGGGCCTCCTGGTTAGCTACTCTGCTATGAACACTGGCTGGGCCTTTAATTCTCATTCCGATTGGATATAGGGTCCTGCATCTTAAATAAAACAGGATGAGCTCATGATTTGGCTCATTCGGGGGATGTACGAGGGCCCCAGACTTAGGAGGCCCCCAGACCTTAGCACAACCGCTCCATAATGGAAGTTCCATTCATGCTGTAAAGCCCAGCAGACAGACGGCCTCAGCCGCCAAAAATGAAAACAAAGAACTAACCCATCAAAGTCCATAGTTTTAGGACAGTCTCTGAATGTACTAACCTTGCTTTTTGGTTTCTGGAGTTCTGCTTCTGCTAACTGTTCTTGTTAACCGAAGTATGTCAACACAAAGCATGGCTTTTTGTTTGTTTGTTTGTTTGTTTGTTTGTATTTTGGGTTTGTGTGTGTGCTTAAAAGCTCATCCTGAGAAAGGCTCAGTGTTCCACCGGGATCCTGAACATTCAGTGTAGTCACTGGCCAACTACTGAAGACTTCCTATTGGCTTAAACCCACATCCAAGCAGTCTTCTCTGATGAATACCCCAGAACACTACTTTCAAAACAAACAAACACCCTAGAAATAAAATGTCTCCTAATGACATCCTGCTAGTCTTGTAGATCAGTGCCTCAGAGAAGCTTCCTCCTGCAGCAGATGGGAAAAAATACAGAGCTCTGTACAGCCAGACGTTATGCACAGAGTGAGAGACCTTGCAACACACAGCCCTAATGGCATGGACATCAAACCCCTCTCCTCAGGGACCAGGTAACCCTGTGGAAGTGCAGACATAAAAAGTGTAAGAGCCAAAGGGGATGGAGGACACCAAGAGAAGAAGGCCATCTAAATCAACATAGTCAGTGCTGGCATAAGCTCACTGAGACTGGGAAACCACGCACAGAGCCTGCACAGGTCTGCATGTGTATATGATAGCTTCTTGTCTTATGTTTTCATAGGACTCCTGAGAGTGCTAACAAGTGGGTCTCTGGTTATTGTGCCTTCTGTTGGACCTGTTTCCTTCTGGGGTTTTTTTGGTCCATGTCTAGTGTATAAGTTTTTGTCTTATCATATTATATTTTGTTGTGCTGTGTACATGGTAGGGGAGAGGATGAAGAATGGTCACTGGGCATCATAGTACATCTGAATAGCATGTGTGCCTTCTAATGTTCTAGAGCACAGCAGGGCAGCTGTGGCTGAGAGCATCAATTAATTGAACATTTTAAGTGGTCAATAAAGAATAGTTTAAATGTTTCCATCACAAAGAAATAATAGATGTTAAAGATGATAGATATGTCAATTATCTCACTCTACTATCTATGTGAATATAATTATTATACTGCACCTAAATACATACAATCAGTGCCTATCAAAACTTTTAAAAACTATGCAGAAAAGTCTTATAATCTAATACCACTGGGAAATATAAGATGGCACACAGAGGCCTAGTGCTAGAGCATGTGCACACCTACACACACCAGTGAGAGAACTTAAGAAAAAACATAGGAGCTTCAGTGTGGAAATTATGGCCACAGTTGATAGTCAAGCTGAATGCATGGGGTAAGAGACACTACAAGTCATGGCAAATGCATGCCATCCCACAAAAGACTGAAAGGGGACACACGAAAAGAGAGCTTGGTTATTTCCTTTGTTCTAATGCATTCAGAAAGTTGAAATGTAAAGACCAACAAGCTTCAGACAATATCATTGTTCACATGAGGACCAAAGCAGGCCATATAACCTTCTTTACGTGCACGTTGAAGAGTACAAAATTCTTTATCAGCCCATTTCATATTGTCTCATGAGAAGACTGTAACCTACTCCTCTCCATCCCAGATGGCTGCAACTGCCAGGCTTTTCAAGTCAAAGCTGGGCACACCCAGGATAGAGACAAGTTTGCTTCAGAGAGATCATGTGTAAGTGAGTCACTTCTGCTCCTAGAATGCATGTCCCAAGAGGACAAGAAGACAGCAGGGACAAAACAGAACTGAAGTAGGGGAGGAGGTCTAAATACTTTTAGGTATCCAGATGTCCATGTGCTGACCTTCACAACACATTATTATAGTCAAACTCCTTTCTGGGTCCCACTCAGGAGACCTGAGCTGAAGGTATATGCTGGGAGAGGATCACCCACATTAGAAAAACACACTTAGAGGCAAGTAGTTGGTTCCATAAGAGTCAATTATTTTCTTCACATCATGACTTACCCACCTAGACCTAGGTCATGATTACAGTTCCATTGCCTTTGAGATGTTCTTTAAACAGTAAGATCACAAATTTTCCCTTTCTTTAGCGTCTTTTTTATTATTTCATTGCCTTCCTTCCTTTTTTTTCATTGATATTTATAAGTAGTCCTTCTTCCTATGTAACTCACACTGGCCTTGAATTCTCAATTCTTCTGTATTACTGTCCTGAATATCAGGTTATTTCTTTTCATCCTCTCTAGCACTGTTGAACGCCTTTCCAACTTTCATGTATTTTCCAAAAAGGGTTCTTAAAACAATGTGGTCACCAAGTCCCATTTCTGTAAATGGGGACTTGGTAGATACTGAAGGCACACTGACTCTGGTTCTCAGCTTTTTTTGAAGTTGTTTCACAACTGCTTGATTGTTGCTTTATGATCTCTTCAGATTATATCTTCTTTTATCTCCTCTATTAAGATTACAAGTCTTTAAGATAAAGAAATGGATCTTTTCAATCTTCAATCTTCCTCATGTGTCTACATCATTGACCCAAAGTAGACCAAAGCACTTCCTTTGTGCCACCCAGCATTTGACTGGAAATAACCACCCAGATAATAAATATTTAGTCAATGGCTGATTAATATTTACCCATCTGCAATCCCAGTACTGAGTATGTGGAAAGAGAAAAATGGCTTGAAGTCCCAGGCCATCCTCGTCTGCATAGTAAGTAGTAAGCCAGTCTGGTCCTCATAACAAAACTGTATCAAAAATATGTACATAAATATGTGTACTGTTTTCTAGTTTGAAAAATACTAGGTATCTCAAGTCATACTAAAAAACAAAAGTATAGAATCTTAAAATCTCATAATAATGGGAACAGGGACTGTCTCTGATATGAACTGATTGGCCTGCTCTTTAATCACCTCACCGTGAGGGGGGAGCAGCCTCACCAGGCCACAGAGGAAGACAATGCAGCCATTCCTGATGAGACCTGATAGACTAGGGAAGAAGAGGAAGACCTCCCCTATTAGTGGACTTGGGGAGGGGCATGCGTGGAGAAAGGGGAGGAAGTGAGGGGTTGGGAGGGAGCTACAGGGGGGATACAAAGTGAATAAATTGTAATTAATAAAAATTTAAAAATAAATAAAGAAAAAAGAATCTTAAGATCTTGTTTTGTAGGAGGTTTCGCTTATTTATTTATTTGTTTATTGATTGTAGCCTAGGCTGATGACCTTGAAATGACCTGTTGTTTGTTTGTCAGCCTCCCAAGTGCTGTTGTTACAGGAGAGCACCACCACACCACAGGGCATTATGCACACTAGTCAAGAACTAGACCAGCTGATCTATATCCCAAACCCGATTGAAGCGATCCACAATCACATCGTTTTACTTAGAATATTATGAAAGGCCAAAATATTGTTTCATATTTATCTGTATGTAAGATAAACATGTGGCTTTCCTGTATTTGTGGTTTGCTTTAAAAAATTCAGGTTAATTGTGAGTGAACACAAACACACGCAGGAGGATAGAGCCAGCCAGCAGTCTAGGCACTGTTTTGGAGCGGGGAGAAGGCCCGACAAAGTCCTTCTTGAACAGTTATGTCATCCTCTTCTGAAAAGCTAAGAAAAAGTCCAGTTGGTTTGTGGAATGTGAGTCAGATTTCTCAATGAGGATTAGAAACGTCCTCCCAGCCTGAACCTTGCACACACTTCCTTCTCAAGCTAAACTTCGCAATGTGGCCAGCTGCCCCTCTATCCTACAATTCTCCCCTAGCTGTCAATCACCCCCTTTTAGTGCCTCAAAGCAGTCAAGCTGTTGTTTCTGCAGTTAGTATCACCATCAGGCCCATCTCTTGCAACTCTGCTTTAACATTTAAATCTCATTTCAAGTGCAGCTTTGTCTCAGAAGCCTACCTGGGCATCCAGGTTTATCATCAAGGCCTGGCCTCCTATTTGTATTATAATTTCCTATGCTCTATATTCCTCACCAATATTGTAAGCTCCGTGTGTAGCAGAGAAATGAAAGCTTTATTCATGCGTGCATGCGTGTACATGTGTGTATGAGTTTACATATGCACATAGACACATATAAACACACCAAGCAGGAGAAGACTGCAGAGACTTGTCTCCCTTCTCATGAGCTGGTGCCCTGGACTTTGGTGCAGTTAAGTATCAGGCCCAGAAAAAGCCCAGGTTACCAAACAATGGAGTTCATGGAGGACAAGAAAGCGCCAGTCACATTGGATAAGGACAAGGATGTCCAGACTGAGCCTTTCATTCTAGTGTGTGGCATAAAAAAACCCATCTTTTCCCCTGTCATACCGTAATATTTTCCAACATATGCTGCCCAGTAGAGGGAATGACAGTTCTGGAGAAGAATGCATGGGCTCAGTGGACCTGTGAGCAGCGGTGAGGCTGAGAGTGTTGCTGTGTCTATGTGGAGGGTGGGAGGGTCCAGAGAGAAAGGTGTTGCCTTTGATTTAAAGGTGTTCTTAAACCACACAGTGAGGATACTTATATTGCTCTCCAAGTACATGCCTTTTCTTTGTGCTCTCTTGGGGATGTGCCTAGAACTAACTAGAAATATTTGGGGTGACTTCTGTGTGGAAGCCTCTCTGGGCACTGAAGGCTGAGCAGAAGAGACATGGTGGCTTCATGCTCATCAAGTGACTTTTCTCCTTTGCTTACTCCACCCTCCAGGCTGCTAAGAGTGGCTTCTGGGTTGGTTTTAAAGAAGCCACTTAAGTAACTATTCTTACCACCACCTAAAATACACCAGTTATGAAAAATCTGTGAGAATGGAGGTTAAATCATTCTGAGTCTTCTGCAAAAGAGGAAGAGAAAATAAGAAGTAGCCTAACCTCAGAGCATGACTTAGACTCTTTCAGATTATTTGGGAAGGTGTGGGCAGCTTATTTAGCTGTAAATTTATTGTGGTTTCAGCCATACATACTGTGTCTGGGAATGATTTCATTTCCTTTTTGATGGTCAGTAATGGTCACATTAAAGTCAAGACAGTGAAGAAAATAAACTGCCTACCTGCAGACAACAAATCAGCTCTTCATTGCACAACAGCCTGGGACTAATTTAGTGACTAGTTTTGTATAATTAGCACAAATATTGTATTCTTCATGCATCAACTGCCCCCAGATATGGTACTGACCTACCTTTCTTTCTTTCTTTCTTTCTTTCTTTCTTTCTTTCTTTCTTTCTTTCTTTCTTTCTTTCTTTCTTTCTTTCTTTCTTTCTTTCTTTCTCTTTAGCTCTGCAGTCTGGTCACATAGTCGGGTCCTTACATTGATATTAGGTATAAATCAAGCGCTGGAGATATAGCCCTGTTGTAAAACACTTGCCTAAGATGTGTGAGGTCTGAGGTCCAATGCACAATACCACCCAAAGACAAAGCAAAGTGAACCAGTAAGTTGATTCCACTGGCTTCTTAATGACTTTCCATCGCCGGATACGACAACATTGGATCATTGGATTTCCCATAATTCAAAGAATTATGGGTCCCAATTCCCTGTACCTCATCTTACAAAATGTGATCTGAGTTGGTTCTGGCCTTGAAGAAAGAAGGCAGACGCTCTGGGGAGAGGTGCAGAAAATCTCTACTTGTGCAATGGCTGGTGTTAGGAGAGCATCAGATGAAATAAGCAGATTTTCTTATTGATGAAAAATAGGAACTGGGTTCTTTCCTAGAGACACCTCTTAATAAAAATAAATCCCTTTAATAACCAAAGGTTAGGGAAACCACAAAAACTTTTTTAAAGTTCCCGAATAAAATCACTACCTAAACAAAATAGCTTAGTTGTAGTTACAAGGGCACCTGCACTCATCCACTGAGTCCATGATCTACACGTTTCAGTCTGTACATGATATATCAAAAAAAATTTACCTAAAATCAGTTCAGTTCTGAGAACTCACTGAGCTTCAAGTTCCTCATACACAAAATGGAGACAATACCAGCATCCCAGCTTGATTAGGATTAAATCAGATGTGTGTGAAAGTGTCCATGCCAGGGTTTGCCACTCTGAAGGTGCATCTCCATGCTAGGGCCCTGGCTTCCCTGCAGCCCTGTTCCTCATCTCCATATGCTTTTATAGGCTTGAGATTCCCAAAGTCAAAGGAAGATTTACTGGACTAACTTGCTGAAGGAGGAAAAGCGAGACAAGCTGTAAAGCCATCTGTTCCAGCATGAAGAGCCAAGGCCAGCAGGGCCCGGGTGTTCCTGGGGAACAGGGAGAATCCCTGTCATAACTGAAAACAGCCAAACCTGCAGCTGAGGTGCCAATGATAACAAAAAGGCTTGCAGCTGAAATCACAGATGTTCACCACGGACGTTCTTCCCATAGGAAAACGAGCGTCAAGTAAAACCACCAGAAATATGAAATATCAAAACAGTGGGATTTCCCATGGACGGTCAGAACAGGGAATTCAAGTTTCCTTTTCTGTACCAGTCTTACAGGAATGTTTGGTTGACTCATTAAAACCCGATCAATGGCTCCTTTCATATGTTCCAGTACCCAATTTTGAAAAATGGAGATATTCCCAAGGGAGCAGCAACTAGCACTGGTCTGTCCTGCCTAAATTACTTTCCCTGGACTTTCCCATTCTCCACTGCTTGGCAGCCAAGGCAATATGGCCAGATTCACATAGCAATAATATTTTCATGATCAATATCTCTACAGTTGTATAAAGTTTCCCCCTCTCCTGGCCTGAGCATCCAACCATAGCTTGGGCATCTTTGCTTTTCTGTTCCCTAGCAGGAGGCTGCCTCTTATGGTATTTATGTAACTACCTTAGAGATCCTTCCTTGTCACACACAGTCAGTTCGGTGTTCCCCCAAAATACTGGACTGCATTGGGCAGGCTGTGGTCTTGGTTGTACTGTATCATTTTAAACCCCGAGGACCGTGTTTTGTTCTTCTTAGGGTTTTTAACATGCAAGTGTGTTAAATCCCACCTGCCCATCGCTTGAAGACGACATTCATCATTTAAAGTAATGTATTGCTTAACCTCGAAAAATTCTTGCCTCAAGTGATCTTACATGATCTTGAGCCTTGCTTCAGCAGAGCACCTGACTTATCTGCCCGGATTCCTTGTAGTCTGGAGCCAGCCTTGAACCTTTAGGATACAGAAGGAAAGGGAAAACAGATGCAAGAAAGGCCTGCCCCCTGACTTCAGTATCTTGAGTTTGTTTTCCTATCCTTGCCATGGAATAGTGGCTGGTGCTCAAAAACGCATCCGGATTCTCACCTGTCAGTGTGTTGATGTGGTGCCATGTCTTTGTTTATTGTTTGTTTGCTTTGAGTCAGGATTTCTTGTAGCTTGTGCCAGCTTTGAGCATCTGATCCTCCCACTTCATCTCCCAAGTGGCAGAGTGACAGGCATACGCTGCCAAACCCTATAGAATGCTCTTCCTACCCTGAGAAAGTGGGAGCGGGGGCGGGGGGAGCATGGAAGCCGATCTTGGCTGCAGACCGGACTTGATTTCTGTCTTTGTATTCATCATTGGCCTCACAAACAAGTATGAAATGTGTAGTGAAGGAACCAGAGAAATGTATGTAAAAGAATTCTTTTCTACAAAGCAAAGGATGAGAGACCTCCTTCCCCATTACGTGTGCACACACAATGGCATGATTATGTGTGTAAACACAGGATAAAATTCTGATTATAATTAGATGGAGATGAAACAGAGAGCAGAAGATAATGAGTTTTTCAGTGAGTGGAAAGAAAGAGAGAGTAGGTGTGTACAAAACTAGAACAAACAACAGAAGGACCTAGTCTGTTGAAAATGGAAGGTGTTTTTTGTAAGAATCACACAGACGATGTGAACGTATGCCCATGAAAGAGTGATATGTGCATGTGCGTAATGGAAGTCATGGGATATGATGAGTCCAATGGTGAAATAGCAACTGCATTTGGTTCTTTCCCTTCTTTTTGTAGTTCAAATATTTTATGGATGCCATGCGTTGTTTAAGTAATCAGTGAAAATATTTAAAATCACGTAATGAGCAAAAGAAAAAAAAATCTCATAATGAGATAAAGACAAATATCTCATCTTCAGTTCAGGTGGCATTTCACATTCTCCATATCCTCAGAAAAGACATGGGATTCATAAGCTGCAGACTCTGTCATTTGTCCTAATTGTATGGACTCAGTGAGGGCATAGCGTACACCAGGTAGAAGCTTAAAGGAGAGACTCCAGGGAACTGTGTGAGGGAAGCAAGAAGGTCAGTGCTTAGGGTCACAGGTGCTAAGGCAAGGAGCACAGACTGCTAGCTGCCTGGATGAGGCCTGAAGATGGAAGTAGGTCATGAGGTGAGTTTTCATGGGAGTTATCATGCTTGGGACCCTGGAGCACAGGCTGTACTTGGGCTGATGGAAGACAGGATTATCCTTTCCAGAAGCAGAGGAGAACGTGACTGCAGACATGAAATCCCTCGTGAATTTCCTTGAATTATGTCTAGGAAGGTTCTTGGACCTTGTTGTCACTCACTGTGGGATAGTTTGCATTTATAGATGGACTCTAAGTGTGACTCACTCTTCTCTGAAGAGCTCATTAATCACCTTACCGACTTGGTGTTATGAAGAAGGAAGTTTCTGATTCTCTCCTCACAGTGACTTCTAGAGCTGACTTGGGTTGGAAAATCCCAAATGATTTGCTGTTCCTCATGAAACTAAGATCTGAAACCCAGGCTCATGAAAAGGCTTGGTGCTAAGTAGGAAAGGGCCTCTGTTTTATCGGTATTTTGTCTGAGGTGAGTGAGGTAAACAATGAAGGCAGAGAGAATTCACTCCGGAGGTTTCCTTCTTTCCCCATTTGTGTTCCCCTTCTTTCTTTCCTCTCTCCTCTTCTTTGAACCCATGACCCCCACCCTCTCTTTCTTAGCATAGGCCTGTGGGCTTCTTCTCTTCTTCTTTTCTGCTCTTCCTCCTCCTCCTGCACCTTCTCCTTCTGTGGGACCTGTCTAGTTCTGCTCAAGACAGTAGCAAAGACAGACAAGTTGAGACAACAGACCATTTCCAGTAAAAGATGTTTCCTTCTCAACGATTCACAATGTTCCTGGATCTTCCAAGAGTCTGAGAGTGTCCAGGTTTTTCGGTAAAAAGAGACACCTCACTACACTGAAGTTTTGTTTTTTAGGCTTCACTATGCTGTGAATGTGCTCACAGCCCACAGAACTCAAGCCATTGATGAGACCTTTAAGGAGGATTTGTTCAAGGGCAGCTGAATATAGCAGAGGGTTCAGAGGTTTTTCCTGAAAGCCCAACTTTGCTTGGGAAAGAATGGCTCAAGGGTTGGACTGAACAGTGAACATTTTATAACTTTACCTGAGGTCCCTCATGTACCTGGTTTGAATATGTGCATGGAAAAAGGACCCATGGTCCTGATGTATGAACACATGCCTGTACTGTTTCATTGATGTCACATCTATGGCTTGGTTTGGTTTGGTTTTAGTTCATTTAAAGTCAAACATCCACTTGTTAACTGCCTAGTGGTACTACTCCTGAAGACTAAAGGATGATATACCATCATATAAACAAATCACAGTCACAGAAATGGAAGAAACCTATACTTCCTTCAAAAAGGATGAAGCTCAGTCACTGTGGTGTCTGGCCTCTTCTGGCCCTTCCTCCAGCCTGCCTTTCTGGCCATGCTTTGCTTCCAAATGTTGGCTGCACTGGCACCCTGAGCCTCACGGTCTTGCTGCCCTCTCCTGTCATTCCTCTGTGGGGTCCCCATATCAGGTGCTGCGATGGGAGGTGTTCCCTCAGTTCCTTCTGGTGCAGAGCCCACAGCCTCTCCTGCTGCCTTCAGTACTGGTTAAGTTTCGCAGGAATCCCTGCCTCTCGCCTTCCCTCTCTCTGTCTGTCTCTCCCTCCTTCATCCTCTCTCTGCCCTTCTTACTTCCCTCCCTCTCTCCGCCCTCCTTGCCTGCCTCTTTCCCTTTTCTCCTTCCTTCTTTCATTCTCTCTTCTTTCTTTCGCCACACTGGCGGTTGAACCCAAGGCCTTATGCATGTTAGGTAAGTGCTCTACCACTGAGTTGTACCACAGTCCCTAAAAATGTCCTTTTATCTTAAAATGTAGATTGAATGGTACTGGATTTTGGCTCCTAAGAAGAAGTCAGACTACAAATGTGCTCGTACTCACAGGGCTAAGTATGACGTAAGGAGCCGCTAGCTGCTTGAGCGGGGCTTAAAGGGAAGGAGAAACAAGGAGAATGAAAACCATCACTTGTTAATTTAAAACCTCCTTGGCTTGTTCTTGTGGAGAAGTGCTCAGACGAGTTCTGACTCAGCCTCTTCTCTCTAGCCATTGGCTTGTCGTTTTCTGAGTTCGTCTGAGCAGCGGTTATAGTTGGTCAGTCCCTCCCGAGAAGAATATTCTTTAATGACATAACCCAGATATTTTTATTATCCCCTAGAGAGATTCCACTTAAGACTAGTGGTTTTACCTGCCCAGTAGCATCGAGTCAGGATCCTCAAAAAGACCATGTCGTCTCCAATTGGGTGCAACCTGGCCAGAAACCAAACAGAGAGAGTGCACATACAACCAACAAACAGATACATGGCACATCTCTCGGGCCAAGCGGTACTGTAGCGAAGATGTTTAAAAGGCCATCTATGAGAAGTATTAATAGAAGAACTGTTGAGAAACACTGCTCCAGGTGTAACAAGAGGAAGAAATGTGCCAGACAGGACACAACACAACGCTGACGCGCGCCCTGTATTCTCTCATCTAATCCTCACAGTAGTCATGTATAGACAGGGAAATTGACCTTGAATAACTTGAGAGAAACCACACAGCTGATAGGTAATGTAGCTGAGGTTTGAAGCCAGGTCTGTTTCCAGTAAACCCAGCTCCAAAGTCAAAGTCAGGTCACACATTTGAGTCACAAATCATTGCCCTCAGGTGACCTTGTTACTGGAGAAGAATAAAGTGCTTGCACGCACAGACACACACTGACACACACACATACAGCATGTACACACTACATAAACACACACAAGTGTGCGCACACACACACACACATTTTCTTTATGGTATTAGAATTGAATTTAGGGTCTTATACAGGTTCTATCCCTGAGTTACAACCCCAGTCCTAGAATAGGAAAAAATAAATAAAAATCTTCTCCCACAGTAGATATACTCATGTATCACCATGTCTTTGGGTTCTTTTGATTCTGCTGTATGTTGTTTCTTAGCTTACTTTTTTAGTTTTATTTTTGCAAGGAGCCATTTGTTAAGGAAGAGGACACATGGTGCTTTTTGTATCTTTCCGCTTCTTCCCTCTACTTCACTTCTCTGGGCTACCACCGTGTGATAGCTCTCATTCCTAAACTCTACACAATCTGGATTTTGCCACGACTCTGTAACTTCCTACATGGAAGACTGACTTCACACTAGAGAGCCGCGCGGTACAGTCTTGGGAACAGATCTTGTGCAGAAGGCAGCAGAATGCGCCTTTGAAACCCCAGTTTTGCTCCAGTTCTCTGACCTACAAAGACAGACTGAGTGACAGGTCCAGTCCAGTCTGTTCCTTCAGGAGGACACCAGGAGTCACACCAGCTCTAGCAGCTGCTGTTCCCGGGGGTGGGGGTGGAGGGTTCCCTTGTTGGTGGTAGATTGTTCCCTTGTTGGTTGGTGATTGTTTTTGAGACAGGACAACAGAGGAACACGGCAAGAATTTGGTTTTCCTAAACATTCCTCAAAACCTCTCTGTTATAAAGGTTTAAAATAATTGTATTTAACTTGTTATTTTGATGAACCTTTCTCCATTACAGAAAAATAAAAATGACAAACAAAGGTGGAGTAGCAACAAGCAGGAGATCGTGAAGAGCTCCCAAAATGTCTCCTGGAGCAACTCACTTCCTTTCCCAAGACTCCTATTTCTTCATCCATTAAAGAGGAGAAGCTTAAGCAACTGAAGCTTTCTTCCTGCATGAATAAAGGACAGCAAAGAGATTTGTCTGTGTATTTGGGGAGCACAGCTCCTTCCTGATCCTTCCTGGATATCGCGCTTCAGTTTGCCTCTGGATTCCTGAGGAATGGCACCACCAGTGGCTACAGGTGTCACTGATATCCTCAAGTGTCCTGATATCCATCTAAGGATGAAGCAATGACTAGAGGCCCATGAGCTTTTGGAAACCTTATGCTATAAAACATACCGTCCACTTAAGGAAACTCTGATGAACGCCGGTCATTCTGTGCATGAAGGACATAGGCAGCAGCGATTCTCTGCATTTCCGTAAACATGCTCTTTGTGTTGGGCTTCACCGACAGAAAATTCACTCTCACTCCCTGTGGTGGCTCTCCTGGGACCCTCAGCATTGCAAATGGACCTGGGTCTGGAGGTGAGAAGTACTCAATTTTCCTCTTTGTCTTCATTACTAACTTTCTTGAAAATGTCTTACATGGGGGTGCAGTAAGAAAGCATGAAGGAACATTGCAATTATGGAATCTGTGTTTGTGTGTGTGTGTGTGTGTGTGTGTGAGAGAGAGAGAGAGAGAGAGAGAGAGAGAGAGAGAGAGTTCCTACTGATACTATTTAGTATTTAGTTTGCATGCACACACACACATTTTAAGTCTGACCTTAAATTAGGATTGGATAAGGTAGCAGGTGGCTCATCCCCAAAGAAAACTGACTCTGCCTCTCTCAACAACCATTAGCTAGCCGCCTGTAGCTTTTCACCTAGGAGCCTTGAGATATCCCGCTCCCCATCTGTGTTGACATGCCACTGATGTTGCTGTTAGACAGGTCTTGCTTAGATGACCATATTTTTGAGATTTCATGGCTGCAGCTTCACAGTAATATATAGAAGACGCTATCTCAGAGCAGGGATCCTGGACCTCTAGTTCTTACAATCTTTTCATTCCCTCTTTTGTGATGTTCCCTGAGCCTTAGGTGTAGGGGTTGCATTGTAGGTAGTCTTTGAAATGCTCCAGGCTGTTGGTTGACTTTTTTATTATTTAATGCAATATTTATAATCATTCTTGATGTAGAAACAAGGTGTACTCCAACTTTACAAATGAAAAACTCATCTTGAAGAGATTAAAGTGACAGCTTGAGGTCATAAAACAACAGAGTAAGATGTGGAAGCAGATCAGCTTGACTCTCAGAATTAGGTTGACAACCTCTGCCCATGTAGCCTTTTTCTCCTTATACTTGACCAATTTGGAGCAAGTGGTGAGTTGAGACACAGGGGGACCAAAATGTGGGTGTGGTCATCTCTCATTTCTGTTCAGGGCATTATCTCAGTTCTTAGTATCTGTGTTACCTCTTGCATCTTGTATCCCATATGCATGAGACATTTCCTTCAAATCTTCCAAGAACTGAATTCTGTCTTGCGGTGGGTGAGACAAGTTCTTGCTTTCAGTGAATCAGGAACATACCCTCTTTGCAGGCCAATTGTTCCTACCTCGGAGGTTCATTTCCAAGATCCTTAATGTTTTCTAACTAGATTCAGTGATAGATTTTAACTGAGCATCTACTATCCTCAAGGTAGTTTTCAACACTGGAAATAGTTCCAAAAACCCTGTATTTTACCACTCTCTAGCCCAACACAGTTATATTTCTCTTATGATCCTTGGGCTGAACTAAGTATTTGAAAGGATTGCCTTATAATGATCACCACATGACCCTTCTCTATGACTCCTTAAGTTTCACCTTCTTAAAAACGTGTTGCTTTTGCTAAGGACAAAGGAAAGGATTGAATAATAGTGGGCAGCTTTTCTGCCACTTGCGTGTAAACTCACGGTCTCATTTAACTGTCACAAGAGCATAAGGAGGTTTGTTGTTATAAAAAAAATGAAAATCTCAAATCGTTTGAGTTTACCAATGAAGACTCGGGAACCAGATTTTGGGGTGAAAACTTACCAGCTCAGAGTTGCAGACCAAGCACCCAGCTGACCTTCCTACTCAGCTGGCATCCCAGAAGGAAAAGCCAAAAGCCAAAAGCCAAAGCCCAAAAGCCCAAGGCCAAAAGCTTGCTAGCTCAGCTGATAGGCCAGGAGGAAAATCCTGCTAGCTTCCCCAGTAGGGGAAAGCCAAAGAGCCAAAGAGCTACACAGCTCCTTATCTTCTCCTTGCCATCTTAAAAACCCTTCAACTCAATACCCCTCCTTTTCACTTAATCCCTGTTAGCCTGTTTCTTGCTCCTCCTCTTGACCTAGGGTTAACTTTGTTAAATCCTGTGTACAGAAACCTCTTGGATTAAAGGTGTATGCTAATACGAAGCCACACCATAATCACCTTTTTACAATAAACAGAAAGTTAGTGCTGAACCACACCAAACAATAAATCGGATTTTACAGTTCACAATCTCTGGGTTCACAATGGTATCAAATCCCCTGCAACAGAGAGGTTAAAGAGTATTGTTCTCTTTTCAAATGGAACACCAGGAAATCAAGCCACCCAACATGAAAGAGGCAGGGTTTGATAAGGATCCAGGGATAGTGCAAGGAGGGGGGGTACTCCTTGTCTTCCTATCTGAGAAGAGTCCAAACCT
The DNA here is from genome assembly GCA_028658305.1 of Pachyuromys duprasi. Lineage (NCBI taxonomy): Eukaryota > Metazoa > Chordata > Mammalia > Rodentia > Muridae > Pachyuromys > Pachyuromys duprasi. The sequence goes on from CM053747.1 coordinate 6,006,955, forward strand.
CTAAAAACTTTAGGAAAGAGGAACAAATGAGAACAAAGCACATGACACATATAAACTGTACTGGATCTCTTGTTTTGCATGGTAACCTATAAATAAGTATCTGTTTGTTTTCTGCCTCTGTGTGTGCGTGCATGACATAGTAGACCTTCTCAGCTTTCACCATGTGGGTTCCTAGAGATTAAACTCAGCTCATCAGGTTTGGGAGGAAGGGTCTTTGCCTGCTGAGTCATCTCACAGGCCCCTAAAAATTAATTAAAATTAACATTAGGAAGTAAGTAGCATGTCCTAGTCTGGGGAAATTGGAGGAAGTGGGTCTAAATCATAACCCACTTGAACAGCCATGCTCTGGACTCTTCAGAGAGAAGCTGCCTATGGTGGGATTTAAGGGGTGTTAAACAGAACCTCTGCCTACATAGCAGCCTCATTCCATAATTCTTTGAGATTTTTATTCCTTGATTTTTTTTTAATGTTTCCACTGTTTAAATACTTCATGCACTGAGAGGAGTTGAGGAAATGGGACGGCTGGGTGGGGGTAGGGAAGGAGATGGAGAGACTGAGCGTCTTCCCACCACACAGCTGCAAGTGCTGAGCTCAGGATGCCTACCCCAGGCAGCATGGGAGATGATGAAGTGAGCTCCAAAAGCTGTCCAAACTTTCAGCTGGGACTGAGTTTCAGCTCCAGTGTCTGAAGATCTCAATCCATGAAATCCACCTAAGCCATGGAGCAAGCATCAAAGCATGTTGATGTTATGAACTTCCTCTTGCATTTATACAAATATTTAAAGATGTAAACAAATAAAGGTATCATGTATTCTAGCAGAAAATAGTTACTTCACACATTCTTTTAATATTTACTTTAAAGCACTTCATCTATAACAGGTATAAGGAAAGTATTATAAAAGGAATTGGCAATACCAAGTTTTCCAAAACTCCACTAATGGAGCTATCTTTATGTTTTTGGTACATGTTCAGTTGTTGCTTTCTCTTATCTTTGCTTATGTTATGAGTAGGTAGAAATTTAGGCTCACTGGTCGTTTGGAAGAGCTACACTAAACAGGCTCAGGTGAGTGATGAGTGAGGTGATGGTTTGACCCTGTTAGTTCACATGATTCTGAAGTAAAGCAAGGGATGATATCAACTGTGAGTCACTTCAAGCAGTTCATGTTCACAGATCCTGGCTAAAGGGTTATATAAAGCGGGGCTTTAAGGGAACTTGCCACGAGAGGGAGCAGACTGAAGAGCTGGGCTCTGCTGAAAGGAGCTGGACACAATGAAGTTTCTCATGCTGATTGTGGCCTTGCAGGTTTCTGCCTCTAGGGTTGCTGCCGTGAATGAGACAGAATTTGCTAAAGTAAGTATTGACAGGGTTGCGCTGGTCCACCCGGACTGGGTCTTTAATAGCTACTGAATTTGCGAATTTTATTTTGACAAGGACAGTTTCATTTGAAAATTAGCACAGGTAGGACTTTTCTTCTCTATGTTTTGTTTTCCATACAGGATTATAAAAATATGAGATTTTGAAAGAATGTCATTAAATTGGTGAATAATTGTGCCATCTACAAAAAGCTTTGGTTAAGTCATTTTAGCTCAGTATAATTGGGTTACATTTCTGATCAGGTGTTGTGTGTTGATCTCCCACCTCATTTGTCTTTTATTTGTAGTAGTAATTTAATGTACATTAATGACGTGGGATTTAGACATTGCTTAAGGCATGTAGCCACTTTAGGTTTATGTAATAGTTTCAGCATGCTGCCTCTATGCTCATTTATTTCAGATATTATTCACGAGTATTCTTAAATAAGATTGAAAAAATCTTACCTTTTTTAATTAAAAAAAATTTGAGGCCCTATTTTCTAAAGTTATCTATACATTCCATTTTGAGACAGTGTCCTGCTCTGTTCTCTAGACTGGCCTTGAACTTGCGGACTCAGGTGACCTTTCTGCATCAGCCTCTTCAGCCGCAGCTGGCTCTATTTTCTAACATTATTTTTACTTTGAATTTACCCAAGTTTTCCACTGGCTAATTTCAATATTTTCCCGAGTTCTGAGGATCAACCCCAAAACCTGCTGGCGTGCTAGGCAAGTGCTCTACCACTGAACTACCTCCCCCAATCAAGTAAGGTTTTGATGCCAACCTAAATGGTTGAGCACCCTGACAATAAAGTTTTGCCAGCTACAATGCTAGATGCTAACTAAGATGGCTTCTAAAAACCTAGAAGCAAGTCCGAAGAAGCAGAATAATAAAGTGTTTTTTTTTTTTCTTTCTGAAATTCTGGCAATCTGACTAATCACTTATGATATGTTCTAACTAGCATAGGAAAATTTTCCTCCCTGTAATTGTTTCTGTAAACAACAACAATAGTGTACCTGTGATTAAAATACCTGGTTTATGCTGCTGACCATGTTTGCATGGCTCCCAATAGAAACCTAGCTGCCCACAACTGTGTCCAATACTTGTGCTTTGTCTAGAGGTACTTGACAAGCTTTTATGACTTTGAAGATGACATAATTCCAATGACAAAAACAAAAACCAATAGAAACTTCCTAGAAGAAAAAATCAAGGAAATGCAGCAGTACTTTGGGCTTGAAGCGACTGGGCAACTGGACACCCCAACTCTGAAGATAATGCACACACCTCGGTGTGGAGTGCCTGACGTAGAGCATCTTAGAGCAGCGCCCTGGAGGTCACGATGGATGAAGCGTTACCTCACCTACAGGTAACATCAGTGTGTGCACACGTGTCCATGGGCATGGCTTCTAGAAACCTGAAACATATAGCTACAGCAAAGTTTCCAAATCTAAGAGTGGCCTCTATGAACTGTTAATATTAACGCACTCGTTATCTCCAGGCTGGAGTGATGGCGCACTGTAGAAGGTGCCGTACAACCATGGGGATGAGAGTTCAGACGCCAAGAATCCATGTAAAAACCAGGCAGGCACGGTCGGTGCCTGTCATACTGACACATGGGAGACAGAGCTAGGGGATACCCAGGGCGAACTGGCTAGCCAGACTAGTAGAATCAGTTTGCTGTGGGTTGAGAGACCGTGCCTCAATAAATAGAATGGAGCATGACGGGGGAAGCCACTTAAGTCGGCTTCAGGCTCTACATGACTGCGCACGCACATGACTACAGCCCCACACAATTTCTTATCTCCATGAGGAGAGGTGCTCACTGAATGAAGACTTACAGTCATTGGTCTCGTCATTCAGTCCAGAGCAGATCGGAGCATAAAAGCAGCAAGCAAACAGAATAAACCTGAATTAATACAAACGAAACACAAAAGTCTGTAGAATATTAAGGGTGGATAAATGTGGGATTTTTAGCACAGTGGCTATTAATATCCATAAAAGTAAATGTTTCACAATAGTTACTAGTAAGTTACAAGTAAGAGGAAATTAAATTACATTTTGATTGATAAGAAAGTTTTTCAAGAAAAAATGGTTTTGAACTTTAACAGAATTTTCCTCCCTAGACTGTTGGTTTCTGAGGAAGTTTCTTTCTACAGGCGTGGGTGCAGAACTGAGAGACAAGAAAAGACAGAATTAGCCAATGGTGTCATGTTTGTTTCCCTCTTTCTCTAACACAGGATCTATAATTACACTCCTGACATGAAGCGCGCAGATGTTGACTACATATTTCAGAAAGCTTTTCAAGTCTGGAGTGATGTGACTCCTCTGAGATTCCAGAAGATTTACAAAGGCGAGGCTGACATTATGATACTTTTTGCATTTGGAGGTACATAACTTGAACTTCACCTGTGTCGTGTGTCACACTCTGTGACATCATCATTCACCCTGTGTACTTCCCTCTGACCTTGTCACTTGCCATGCCTCCTGACAAATGTGGCTAACAAATGCCTTTCTTTTATTTTGAAAAGCTCATGGAGATATCAGTTCTTTTGATGGTAGAGGTGGTATCTTAGCCCACGCTTTTTACCCTGGATCTGGTATTCAAGGAGATGCACATTTTGATGAGGCAGAAACCTGGACTAAAAGTTCTCGAGGTAGGAGAGAGAACAAAGTGAGAACTAACCATAACAAAATTTAAGCTAAGTCCTGATCTCAACAGAACACATTCTGACAAAAGATTATGTTATTTATACTCTGAAATAACAAATTCTGATCATATTTGTCTTTAAATCAAATTTGAGTTTTTATATGTTTAATCTAATTTTCCTTGTTGTAAATCAGAGGTATTAGATGTGATTGTGATAGAGATCATCTCTAAGGATCACTTAGATTCTATCAGCAAATTGTGTACTGTAAATTCTTGGAAAGGAAAAAAAACTGCTAGCTGGGTTTTGACAAGTAAAATCTATAAACTTAAAAGCAAACACCAATTCTGTGTAATTCATTGTATGTTGACAATTTCTTAGATTCGCAGTGACCACGAAAGATAATTATAGAAAATTTAGAGATCTCTCATAGGTAGGCATGGAGTCTTGCATTCTCTTGGGATACCATTTTCAGAATGTCCAATCAATCAGTTGGGACTGTAACTCACTATCCCACTCAAATAATGGGGAATGAAGTTGCCTTATTATTCATTATTATGATTGTTATTATTGGAGGCAACCCATTGCATAAGAAAGTTTAAATCATCATCTCAATAGCTTTTCTAATATCTCTTGGAAATCCTCAGTTATACAGTTCATTCATATGGAAAACATAAGGAGAAATTAAAGAAATTCTCTCCATTCTGAATCCCCCTTCTCTGGCTGATTTTTCATGTGACATATAGATATATTTTTACATACCCCATGTCTACCAAAATGGTAGACACATAGCCTAAAGCTTATCAGATTTTTGATAAGGACATTTTTGAAGGCTTAGAGACATATAATGTATAATTTAGTACTTGCTGAACTACAAATTCTCAGCCAAACATGTTCCATGTATCTGAGTTTTTCCAGAGTTATTTGAGGACCAGTTGTAAGCTCTTCATCAAGTGAGAATGCTTTGGAATTCTAAAATAAGTTAGAAATGTAAATCAGTGTAGCTGCTCTCACGTGAGCAGCAGACCAAGCAAAAGTTGGTGACAAGTGTGTACAAAAGTAGGAACTAGAACATGTACCATTTGCTCTTCTCCTTATCGTTAAAATTAATTTGACTCTATCTTTAAAAAAAAAGTGGTTTTGAAAATTCTGTGTGATCTAGTTTGGCCTTGAACTCATGGTTCCCCATAAGTCATCTTCCAGAATTAATTAATTAGTTAAATCTTTTCCAATTCCCAGTACTCTTTTTGTTTTTGTTTTTGTTTTTTACTGTTTATCAGGCTTACGATAATATAGAAAGTGTTTAGGAAGCATCTTTTACTAAATCCAGGGACCATAAACTCTGAGAAATGTCACACCCACTGAGCTCATCACTCACAAAGGAGAATCACAATAGGACAGGCAAGGTGAACCAAACAGATTAAGTGCTTGCACCAATATTCACATCCCAGCTGCTTGGCTCTAAAGTTCATTCATTTTTTTTCTTTTTTTAAACATTTTTATACTAATCATAAGTTATGTACTTTGTATCCCAGCCATAGCCCCCTCCAGAATTCCCTCCCTATCCCCCCCATCCCTCTCTCCCTCATCTCCTCCCTGCCCCTTTCCAAGTCCATTGATAGGGGAGGACCTCCTTCCCTTCCATCTAACTCTAGCTTATCAGGTCTCTTCAGGCTGCAATGTCCTCTTCTGTGGCCTAGCAAGTCTGCTCCTCCCTTGGGGGTGGGGGAGGGGTGTCAAAGAGCCAGCCATTGAATTCATGTCCAAAATAGTCCCTGTTCCCCTTACTAGGGTACCCACTTGGATATTGAGCTACCATTTGCTACATTCAAGCAGGGGTTCTAGGTTATAGCCATACATGTTCCTTGGTTGGAGAAACAGTCTCATAAAAGACCCCTGTGCCCTGATATATTTGGTCCTTGCAGAACTCCTATCCTCTCCAGGTCATACTAACTACCCTTTCTTTCATTTGATTCCCTGCACTCTGCCAAAGGGTTGGTTATATGTCTTAATATTTGCTTTGATACACTGCTAGGTAGAGTCTTTCCGAGGCCCTCTGTGGTAGGCTCTTGTCCTGCTACTTGTTTTCTCCTACATCCAATGTCCATCCCATTTGTCTTTCTAAGTGATGATTGATCATCTTACCCCAGGTCCTCTTTCTTGTTTATCTTCTTTAGGTGTATAGATTTCAGTATGTTTATCCTATCTTATAGGCCTATATAAGTGAGTATATACCATGTGTGTCTTTCTGCTTTTGGGATACCTCATCAAGATGATCGTTCTCAGGTCCCACCATTTATTTGCCTGCAAATTTCATGATTTCTTCCTTTTTAGTTGCTGAGTAGTATTCCATTGTGTAAACGTACCACAATTTCTGTATCCATTCCTCAACTGAGGGACATCTGGGTTGTTTCCAGGTTCTGGCTATTACGAATAAAGTTGTTATGAACATAGTTGAGCAAATGTCCTTGTTGTGTACTTGAGCATCTTTTGGATATATGCCTA
>CM053747.1:6013955-6041889 GCA_028658305.1 Pachyuromys duprasi
TTTGTTGCTTTTTAATTTCTTGAGTTCTTTATATATACTGGATATTAGCCCTCTGTCAGATATAGGGTTGGTGAAGATCCTTTCCCAGTCTGTAGGCTGTCTTTGGTTTTGATGACAGTGTCTTTTGCTTTACAGAAGCTTTTCAGTTTCATGAGGTCCCATTTATTGATTGTTGCTCTTAGAGCCTGTGCTGTTGGTGTTCTGTTCAGGAAGTAGTCTCTTGTGCCGATGAGTTCTAGGGTCTTTCCCACTTTTTCTTCTAACCAATTTAATGTGACTGGTGTTATGTTGAGGTCTTTGATCCACTTGGACTTTAGTTTTGTGTGGGGTGATAAATATGGATCTATTTTCATTTTTCTGCATATAAACATCCAGTTGGACCAGCACCATTTGTTGAAGATGCTGTCTTTTTTCCATTAAATGGATTTGGCTTCTTTATCAAAAATCAAGTTTCCATAGGTGTGTGGGTTTATTTCTGGGTCTTCTATTCGGTTCCATTGACCCACCATTCTGTTTCTGTGTCAATACCATGCAGTTTTTATAACTATTGCTCTGTAGTACAGCTTGAGATCAGGGATGGAGATACCTCCAGACGATCTGTTGTTGTACAGGATTGTTTTGGAAATTCTGGGGGTTTTGTTTCTCCATATGAAGTTGAGAATTTTTCTTTCAAGGTCTGTAAAGAATTGTGTTGTATTCTGATTGGGAATTGCATTGAATCTGTAGATTGCTTTTTGCAGAATAGCCATTTTTTTACTATGTTAATCCTACCAATTCATGAGCATGGGAGATTTTTCCATCTTCTGATATCTTCTTCGATTTCTTTTTTCAGAGACTTGAAGTTTTTCTCAAACAGATCTTTAATTTGCTTGATTAGAGTCACCCCAAGGTATTTTATGTTATTAGTGGCTATTGTGAAAGGTGTTGTTTCTCTAATTTCTTTCTCGGCCCTTTCGTCTTGAGTGTACAGGAGGGTTCTGATTTTTTTTTTTGAGTTGATTTTGTATCCAGCCACTTTGCTGAAGATGTTTATCAGTTGAAGGAGTTCTCTGGTTGAATTTTTGGGGTCACTCATGTATACTATCATATCATTTGCAAATAGAGATACTTTGACCTCTTCTTTTCTGATTTGTATCCCCTTGATCTCCTTTAGTTGTCTTATTGCTCTAGCTAGGACTTCAAGTACTATGTTGAAGAGATATGGAGACAATGGGCAGCCTTGCCTTGTCCCTGATTTCAGTGGGATTGATTTAAGTTTCTCTCCATTGAGTTTGATGTTGGCTATAGACTTGCTGTATATTGCCTTTACTATGTTTAGGTATGTGCTTGTATCTCTGATCTCTCCAAGACTTTAAACATGAATGGGTGTTGGAAGTTCATTCATTTTAACTCCACATTATTAAAAGTAAAGTGGTACCTTTAATTTTATTTAGAATCAGGCATAGCAACGTTCATGCCAGAATATATTTCATTTGTCTGCCAATGAAGTGGTCCATAACTGTAGATGATTTTCACTCCAAAGGGACATTTTCAGAATTTTTAGTTGAAAACAGAAGTGGGGATTGGTCTTCCAAAGAGTGGTTCGACTAGAGATCTCTGAATATCCATAACAGAGGATTGATCTGACAGTACTTACCTAGCCACTAACATCAACAATACTGAGCCTGAGAAATGCTATCTGAAAGAGTAAGGAATAATTAAAAGATTATCAAATGCTCCCTTTAAATGTGTTAGATGTTGTATTGACTTCTTCCAAATGACAAGGCAATGGGTTGGAGATGGCTCAAAGGCTAAGAGAGTGCACTGGTCTTGTAGAGGACTGAGCTTGGTTGGGGCACGGGTTGGGGCAGCTCACAATTGCCTGTAACTCTAGCTCCAGGCAGAGGTAATGACTCTGGCCCAGGCAGGCACCTGCATTGCTGTGTCATAGTGTAGTCACAGAGCTGTGATCCTCCCCCACTAACGGATGGATTCCTATCACAGGGGTGGAACTGTGTTATGTGTGAAAAAGTCAGGCATCGGAAGATGAGTACCCCATTATCCCATCCATATTCAGACGCAATTTTCTCATGAATGTTGAGAACAGAATAGTGGCTGAGGAAAAATAGGAGGTGGGGGTGGGTAATGGTTGATCCAGTGGCACTAAGTTACAGTCAGGTGCATGGAGTTCTGTTCTTGGCACTACGAAGCAGCAATGCAACTGTAGATAACAGCAGTGCACCATTTACTTCAAAAGGCTGGCAAAAGGTATTTTGAGTGGTTTGCCACAAATAAATGGTACAAAGTTGAAGAGATCGATACATTTATGCTGTCTTGAACATTTTCCAATGAGTGTAGGCATCAAAATATTACATGGTACCCCATGCCCACGTACGATTTCATGTGTGAGTTAAACAAAAGGTGACAGTCTATCTCACAGGTTTATTCTTTTACTTTGTTACCTCTTAGGCACGAACTTGTTCCTTGTTGCTGTTCATGAGCTTGGCCATTCCTTGGGGCTGCAGCACTCTAATCATCCGAAGTCAATAATGTACCCCTCCTACAATTATGTTGACCCCAGCACATTTCGCCTCTCAGCTCATGACATACGTAGCATTCAGGCCCTGTATGGTAAGCTGAACCTCATCACTTTCTGTACAATGCCATGTGCTCTTATGAATTGTCTCATGTCTATATTTGGGAAACTTTACTCTCTTGTTCTGAGCCCTCTGTGTACCCTGTGAAACAGGCTTCGCAGACTTCATTATCATTTGGAGTGTTTTCTAACAGTGGCCCGACTGCCCCATTGACACGGGCATGCAGAAAAAGGAAATTCAATCATTCTACTGTGTGATGCTGCAGCTAAATGAGACAAAGTCCGCAGGGAACGTTTGCCACTGATTCCATAGGAAACATGATTTATTTGTATTTTTCATCAAGAAACAGAATATTTTAAAACAAACAGCTCTTCCTTTTACAAAATTCCCCAAAATGAACATCAAAGTGTATTTTTAGGAACTCCAGTGAAAAACCCACCGTTGGCAAATTCTGAGAGTCCACCAACAACTGCCTGTCACCAAAGCTTGAGCTTTGATGCTGTCACAACAGTGGGAGAGAAAATCTTTTTCTTTAAAGACAGGTAGGATTATTTTCATATCGAACAAATGTTATGGGCTATGTGGTTAAATTTGCATTTTGTTTTTTTTTTTGTCAGAAGATATTTGAAATAACATAGACAAAATATATAGGGCAGAGACTTGGGCTTGACTCCCAAGTTTGGGAGAAATCTTAGATTTCCGAAGCAGGGGACTCTGTGATGTTGCTTGTGTTGTCTAGAAAGCTAGTGTGTGAAAAATAATTGGCACACAGTGGGAATCTGCTTGGGGAATTAAAAGACAGGAAGTGGAGATGCCTGGCTGTGATGAGGTCATAGGAGCTGGTGAAATGGTTCTTTTGGCAAAGTTCTCAGTGTTCAAACACAGGGACCTGAGTTTAATCCTCAGCCCCACATAGAAATATCCAGGGCAGCTGCAAGGACTGGAAACCCCAATGAAGGGAAGGAGAGCATGGCCGCTGGAGCTTGTGGAGTCTAAGCCGGTCTAACCGAATCAGAAAGCTGCAGGCTCGAGAAGATATGTCTCAAAAGATAAGGGGAGGAAATGACTGAGGAAGAAACCTGTAGCCTCCACACACGTGTGCACAAACACACATACCATACATATACATGAACACCTACACACACACACACACACACACACACACACACACACACACACACGTGTCTGGAATTAAGGCTTTGAAAAGCTCCTGTGTAGACTTCCTTGAGTACATGGAGAATTCCAGAATGACTCCCAGTTTCTGACCTGGAGCAGAAATGGAGACGAGGGTTGGGTTGAGGGAAAGCAGGGAGGAAGGCTAATGTGTGGGACGAAGGGCAGATGCTCCCATTTTGAGATTATAAACCAGTAACTTCTTCCATTTACAAACCAGCTAACAGTTTGTGAGACCAGACTCTAACCTTAGATCCATGAGGTTCAAATTCTGGGTATTTCTTTTTTCCAGTTTCCCGTTTAACTCATTAAAGTTATCAGACTTGATTAAGGTTCTCTTTCATGGTGTTCTCACACAGAAATTTGTAGACTAGAGCGTGAAAATAAAGAAATAGTAAACCATTTTGTAATTTCTTTTCATTTGCATTTTGAAGAATGTAAATCTACAACATTTTTTTTTCACATAATAATGGACGTATTTCCACCAGGTTCTTGTGGTGGAAGCTGCCTGGGAGTCCAGACGTCAACTTTACTTCAATTTTTTCCATATGGCCAACCATCCCATCTGGTATTCAAGCTGCCTATGAAATTGAAGGCAGAAACCAACTTTTTCTTTTTAAAGGTAACTCTAATGCTTGGTTCTGCCACTGAGAACACTCTAAACGAAAGAATAAGTAAAGGAAGTAGTACCACTCTGTAGAAAGAAACTGAACACAGCACTTTTGTAATAGTGGCTCTGAACTGTAATTAATTGTATAAGCCCAACTATACAAGAATTGAACACCTTTAGGAAAGGTGTGTGAAATACAAGAGAATGGCACTTAAAAACAATCCAACCAAACCAGAGAGCCACAGAAAGTAAACCAATGATAGAGGACAAAAACAGAGTAGGGTGACATTTCTGAGTAACAGAGATGACACTACTTACCATAAATAAAGCTTCAGGTTTGCCCCGCCGCCAAGAACAAACAAAATAAAATCAATTTTAGGATGCTATACAAGACAGATGTTTTATATTAAGTCAGTATTTTCATTATCAATTTGGTGAGATTCTGTTGTGCCTTTCGTGTTTGTTCTTATAGACGACAAGTACTGGTTAATCAACGACTTAGTGCCACAGCCGCACTATCCCAGAAGCATACATTCTCTGGGCTTCCCTGAGTCTGTGAAGAAGATCGACGCAGCTGTCTTTGACCCGTTTCGCCAGAAGGTCTATTTCTTTGTAGATAAACAATATTGGAGGTAAGGTCTAATGGCTGGTACCTTGTTCGTTAAGATTTTTAAAACAGCACAGAATGGAGTTTTCCAGAAGGCGGTTTTTCAGATACCTTTGTCTTTCTTAGGAGAAGCAGCAGGGGAATATGGTCTGAACTAGTCACTGTTAACCTGGTTCTTTACTCTGGGCCTTTGGTTTCTGATTTAATTTCATTTCGGAGAGTGTCTGGACCCCAGGACTCCTTTAAGTAATGGTGTACCCAAAAGACAAAATGAGGAACCCATTTTTGAGTGGCAGAGAGCCAGAGGGAGGCCAGCACTCATCAAAGTGGCTGTCTGGTTCTGTCCTACTCATCTGGTGTTGAAGGGAAAAGGATCACCCCTATCCTTTCCTGAGGACGACAGCCATGAGCCTCACTGTTTCCGTTTTCAACACAGACATTGCAGAATATACTAAGATAGTGAAGCCTCTATGTTTTCTTGAATATTTAGAGTTAAACATGTAATTTCAACTGAATGTCACATATTTGTGATATAAATTGGTCTGCCAACTTTTGCTTTACACTTCCAACCCACCAGGAATTTCCTTTTTCTAGATACTAGAGGTCTAGTGTCAGGCAAGCAATGGTTGGAGAACTAAATTGACTGAAAAAATAAGAAAATATGCAAGTTCAATTGTCACTTGGAAGTCTGGAGAAAACTGACTCTTTACACTCACTGGTAAAAGAAGATTTTTTGGAAATCAAAGGACCTCACTCTCCAGTGTGGACATGATGTGTTTTACTTCTCGTTTCTCTCTAACATGGATGTTCAAAACCCTTTGATCCTGTGTCTCTTAAGTCCTTCTTCTTTTCACCATGGAAGAAAATCACTGATTTGTGTCTTGCTAGGAGAGATTTGCAAAAATGGCGGTAGGCAATTAAGTCATCAGGGCAGCGAGAGCTGTCACATACCAATCCTCTTCAACGCCAGGCTGCATGGGAAGGGGGTGAGCCGTGGTGAAGCGCTGCGCTGTGAGGGCTGGAAGGTTGGAGTCCTGAAGCTTAAGTTCTGATTCCTGTGGTGACTCCGGGAAAATCAACCGACTGCTTAGGTCTTTGAATTTTTCATCAGTCCGTTTAAAATGCTTTCAGGAAAGATGAGCGTGTGCTTCATGTCAGGCGGCCCATTTTCTCATTGTGCTCCTGCGGGCTGTTTTCTCCCACAGGTATGATGTGAGGCAACAGCTCATGGACCCCACTTATCCCAAACTGATTTCCAGACACTTCCCAGGAATTGAGCCTAAAATTGATGCAATCTTCTATTTCAGAAGTAAGTAGACTGGGGAAGCATCAGAAATCCCGTTTTAAAGTACGGCAGCGCAGACTGGGATTGGCGGTGGGGTGGAAGCGGGAAGCCCCATCTTGTCCCTTCTCCTCTCCTACTGACTGGACCAAGGTTCAAAAACAAATTTGACTTCTCCTAGCCGATTCCTCTTTCATGACCCCTCTGTGCCTGACCTAGACCCTAGGTCTTCTCTTGAGACTTCCACCCGGAGAGTGACTGGCTCTGGTTGGAATGTCAGGGCAGGAAATACCGCCAAGGGTCTCCAACACTGACATTTCAAATCAGACCTTTTGTAGTCTAATCTAATCTTTGAAAACAGCTCTAGGTTTTAAAGAAACACGAGGTAACAACTAAAGGATGAATTTGTTTTCATTTCAGGGTACTACTACATCTTCCAAGGAACCTACCAATTAGAATATGACCCCCTGTTGCTCCGTGTCACCAAAAAGCTGAAAAGCACGAGCTGGTTTGGTTGTTAGGAACGATTCAGTGAAGGGTGCTTGCCAGCTCTTCCCTTTCCTAAGTGTGTGTTACATATCCACTGTATGCCCAGGGTCTAACTACATGACAATGATGTAACATGAAATAAGGGCAGGTGTACAGACCACAGGTAAATATTTACACAGAAAAATACCTTTATAAAATTTAACCTGCTTCGGTAAACCTTTTCACTTGATTCAATGCTTAATTTTGAAAGCAGATGCCTTCAGAGGCCAACAGGTTTCTCTGAAACTTGTTTTCTAACAATCTTTACGTGGGAAAATTCCCTGTCTTCACTGAAATTTAACATGTATTCTTTTCTCAAATAAATTTAAAGAAAGTATTTTGTCATGGAAGTTTTGGTTTCTCTAAAAACTCAGTTATGTTATGCAAATATGTGTCTGTTTTAATCTCAAGAGTGGGATTTTAGTTTGGCCTTTAGTTTGTCCTCAGCTAATAACTGACTCCTGCAGCACCACTTGGTAAAGGTCTGCCTACTGCAGCATGGAGAGGGGCGTGGTCTAGTACTCTAAGGGTGATAATCAGGGAGCCCAGGAAGAGAGAGTGTGGCAGTTTGGAGAAACCAGAGACTGACAGTGTGGCGGCTTGTAAAGACTCAGAAGAGACGTTCAGAGGAGCAGCATTTGGAGGAGAAAGACAGAGGACACATTTGCTGTTGACAGAGATTGGTACTGACCGGAAAGACCTCATCGATTCTAAACAGCCGGGAAAAGTACAGTGGTTTATGCCTCCTCTCCCTTAACCTTCTCTCTCACTTACCTAGGGTTAAGGAGTTGGCAGAAGGGAGGTAGAGGCTTAAATATCCCAAACAAAATAGCCTTAAAAATGAGCATCAACAGTATTGGTCTTTAATTTTTTTTCTTTAAAAAACGTTGTGTGTGTGTGTGTGTGTTACCTGCATGAATATTTGTGCATCACATGCATGCAGTGATGGGAGAAGCCAGAGAGGGTGTCAGATCTCTAGAAGCTAGAGTTACAGCTGGTTGTGTGCAGCCCTGTGGCTGCTGGGATTGAACCTGGGTCCTCTGGGAAAGTAGCTCCTGCTCTTAACCTCTGTGTCGTTGCTCTACTCCTGGTTTTCAATATTTCTCTTGCAAAACAGAATGAATGTTGAAAATAACTCTAGACTTTCATACAAAGTTTTCTGTGACTGTACCGAGGAGTCAATAGAGATATAACAGCTAAAAAAGTTGGAGCTTGGAGTCCTTTTGACCAATTGTGTAAGAACACCTGCGTAATCCCAAGAGGAGAGCGCATTCTCTAGCATGTGATGCCAAGAGTAACTGAGAGGGGGGCACGATGAAGTGGGATTTCTGTTCTCGTTGGATGAGTTTGTGGTTCATTTCACACCAGAAAATGGGGTGTACTGTTGCCATGTGACCTTACAGGAAATTAAATATAAGCCTCCTTGGACTTAGGAGGAATTGTGGGTAACACATATTTTGTTTGTTGTGCAGAAAAAGAACATGATGGGCTCCTCAAGCCTGTGTCCTGGCCTGCCTTCTATCTGTTTTATTTATTGTCCTGACATCTTGGCTTCCTATCTTCTGCACTGAATATGCTGTAGAGCTCTCACTTAAAGCTTATGGGTTTGTGAAATATGTCCAATATTAAGACCAGCTGGTGTAAACTGGGCATGCCGGTGCATGCCTTTAATCTCAATACTCAGGAGGCAGAGACAGTCAGATCTCTGTGACTTCAAGGCCATCCTGGTCTACAAAAAGAGTTCCAGGACTACCAGGGCTGTTACACAAACAAACAAAAAGACTGACATACTGACCAAGATACAGAGAGGCCTTCACAGGAGACAATCATTTGATCATTTTTTTTGAAGAGTAAAATTAAGCAGGAGGGATGGGGGAAAGGGTTTCTTAGCCTGCCTGCATGTCTCAGATGTGAGGGGTAATCTTCATCATCAACTTGATGGAAACTGGGCTCATGTTGGAAACACATGAGGACTGTTTCACAGAAGACCAGTGTTTGTGAGAGTTCCTGCCCTCAGAGTGGGTGTCCTTTCCCTTTATGGAAAGGACAACGATTTATCTTTCATAAGACAGGAACTTTGCATCCTGTACATGATGCTTCTGCCCTAACTGTCACCGATGGACTTTCAGAACACCTTACCACCATCACAATGCTCCACAGAGCTTTGTTTCTGTCCAGGGAGCTTATTTCACAGCCAAAGTAAAGCAGCAGTAAGCTCATGCCCGTGTCTGTGGAATCCACTGGTCTAATCATGGTCTACACAGTCCTGACACAGACATTTAGGTAGATTACTTGCTTTCTGGGCTGCTGTCAGCCTTTACTTAATTTCTAGAATCTTTTTTTTTTTTCTTTTCAGTGTTAGAGACTGAAGCCAAGGCCCTGTGTGTCCTAACAAAGCACTTTACCTTTAAACTACACCTAGCTGTTCAGATTCTGAAAGGTTGATTTTGCCAGTTTTGTGCTGGTGTTTTTGTTTTTGTTGCTCTTATAAAAAGGGAGTATTTTGATTGCCCTTATTGAATAACCCCAGGTGACATGTCCCTTAAAATTATTAATTTTAATGTTGAAAGAAAGGAAATACTAAAAATTTTAAATTGGTGTTACTATTATCATAATAGTTCTGTCAAAAAAGCTTTTTCAGAAAGTATATTATTTTTATTTAAATGTGATTTAACTAACTCAATAGATAAAATATTTCCTTAAGTCCAACAATAAATAAAAACACTTCAAAGTCTTGATGGCTTTTAAGGATAGAGAGGTGACCACGGAGCAAACATTTGAGAACTTTCTATTAATATTTTTGGTGGATTCTATCAATTTAGAAATTCTAAGGTGATCTTTATTTAAAGGTATTTCTACCTCTCACTGTCTAAGACCATCATTTCTGGCTGCATATTCTTGGTTATCATGAATATCTTAATGTTTTTGAAGACATTATACACTGTCTTCAAGCTCCTTTTAAAAAAACTTTTAATAAGCCTTAAACATTTTAAAATGAGCTATTTTGTGTTGTTTTGGGAAAATAGACACTTAAAAATTGTTCCCTGTTTTTGTTAATTATCTTCTGAAATTGTTAATTGTATTCTAACAAGTTCAGTAATTCTCTTTTATAGTGTTTTTCTTAATCATTTGATTGTCTTCTTCTGAGATTCAAATAAAAACTTATTTATTCTTCATCATAGCCACTTATTCTTTCAGCCCCTCTTTTGATTCTTCATTTTATCTTACTCTGATGCTCTCTAGGCCAGCTTCCACATTTGTCTCCAAGCTTAGTAACAGTCTCTTCACTAACCTGTAAGTGACCATGTCTTTAAGAAATATGTCTTTTGGACTCAGTGGCTCTTTGATCACCTCCCTCTGAGGTGAGGGGGGAGCAGCCTTACCAGGCCACAGAGGAAGACAACGCAGACAGTCCTGATGAGACCTGATAGGCTAGGATCAGATGGAAGGAGAAGACAACATCCCCCATCAGCGGACTAGGGGAGGAGTATGGAAGGAGAGGAGAGAGGGAGGGTGGGATTGGGAGAGAACTAGGGAGGGGGCCACAGCTCAGATACAAAGTTAATAAACTATAATAAATGATAATAAAAATTAAAAAGAAATATGTCTTTATTTGTTTTTTTTTTCATTTTATGTGAACATGTATGAACCTCAGTGTCCATACATGTACATGCAGTTCCTGCAGAGGCCAGAAGAGGGAGTCAGATCTCCTGAAACTGGAGTTACAGAGGTTGTGAACTAACATTGGTGCTGGGAATTGAACTTAGATACTATATAAGAGCAACCAGTGTTCTTAACACTGAGGTATCGCCCCAGCTCTGCAGCTGACTGTTTAACCCATTCATTCTGACTTTACATTTCAGCAAAAAAGTGTCGCTTTTTCCTAAAGTTTTCACTTGATTTGTTTTCATAACAGAGTGGTCATAACTTACTTGGTTGTTTGTTCATCTTTGTGATTTTTCTATTTTACATTTTCATGTCTTAAATTCTTCATTATCTGGTAAGGATTTAATAATTTGAATATTCAAAGGACTTGTAGATTGGGTTCACTGTTTTTTGTTTTGTTTTTCTATTGACTTTCACTGGTACAGTCTTGTTCCTTTGTACTTTGGGGAAGGTTTGTGAGTTCATTAAAATTTTTTTAATTAAATTTTAAAATTTATTACAGTTCATTCACTTTGTATCCCAGCTGTAGCCCCCTCTTTCTTCTGCTTCCAATCCTGCCTTCCCTCCCTCTTCTCCTCCCATGCCCCTCTCCCAGTCCACTGTTAGGGGAGGTTCTTCTCCCCTTCCCTCTGACCTTACTCTATCAGGTCTCATCAGGACTGGCTGCATTGTCTTCCTCTGTCACCTGGTAAGGCTGCCCGCCACTCGGGGAGGTGATCAAAGAACCAGCCACTGAGTTCATGTCAGAGACAGCTCCTGTTCTCCTTACTAGGGAATCCACTTGAACACTGAGCTGCCATGGACTACCTCTGTGCAGGGATTCTAGGTTATCCCCATGCATGGTCCTTGGTTGGAGTATCAGTTCTCAGAAAAGACCCCTATGCCCAGATTTTTTGGTTCTGTTATTCTCCTTGTGGAGCTCCTGTCCCCTCCAGGTCTTCCTATCTCCCCCTTCTTTCATAAGATTCCCTGCATTCTGCCCAAATGTTGGCTGAGTCTCAGCATCTGCTTTAATACCTTGCTGGGTAGAGTCTAGTTGGGTCATTTCAGAGGCGTGGGGAAAGGAAGTGGCATACAGAGCTATGAGCATCAGTCCAGCTATTTCTGCACCATCTAACAAAGTGATCACTATAATCTGATGGGTGTTTCCTGCTACCTTAACCTGATGCTATTAAATTCCCTGTTCTCTCAATGCTTGTATGTTATTTCCATATCTACCATATAGTCTTCTAATATCTTACAAGTTTATCTCTTCATGAAAAAAGTGCTAAGAATGTACTTGTTATTTTTTCCTTGATTTTCTTAGAGAATAAAAAACTTTTCTTTTTTTATTTACTTTATATCCCAAGGGTGCCCCTCCCTCCTCTTCTCCCAGTCCTCTGCTTCCTGCTTCTCCATTCCCCTTTCCTTCTCCCCAAAGAAGAGAGGAGTCTCATCTCCCCATATCAACCTTACCCAGCACATCAAGTTACATCAGGACTGTGCATATCTTCATATCTTGCCTGAGGCCAGGCAAGACAGCCCTGACAGGGGGAAGTCATCCAAAAGCAGGCAATAGAGTCCATCTTAGAATCAACTTCCCTCCAGCTCAACAGGCACTCCATGTGAAGACCATGCCACCCATCGGTTACATGTGTGCCGGGAGCCCAGGCCCAGATGATGATGTCTCAGTCTCTGAAAGTCCCCATGGGTCTGGGTTAGTTGTCTCTTTTGGTCTTCTTGTGGGGTTCCTGTCCCATGCAGGTCCTTCTATCTTTTTCCCCAACACTTCCATAGGACCCCAAGCTCTGTCCCGTGCTTGGCTGCAAGTCCCAGCATCTGTCTGGATCAGCTGCTGGGCAGAGCCTCCCAGAGGACAGTCAAGTTAGGTTCCTCTCTGCAAGCAGAGCAGAGCATCATTATTAGTGTCAGGGCTGGCTCTCTACCATGGAGTGGGTCTCACGTTGGGCGAGTTATTGGTTAGACATTCCCTCAATCTTTGTTCCCTCATTATACCTGCACTTCTTGTAGACAGGGTAATTTTTGGATCAAAGGTTTTGTCAGTGGATTCTTGTTCCCCTCCTTCCACTAGCCCTGCCTGGCTAGGAGGCGGTCACTTCAGTCTTCATGACCCCCTGTCAGGAGTCTCAGCTAGAGTCACACCCATGTCCTCCCAGGAGCCTGTCACAGGCCTCCAGCTTCACAAAGAGATGTTCCCCTCTCCAAGTTTCCCTTCTTGTTCCCAGACATCTCCCCTCCCACCTCTGTTCTCCCCCCCATATGATCTGCACCCTTGTTTCCTCCCCATTCCATCTCCTGCCCAGTTCCCTCTCATCATCCACTTTTGCTATCTATTCTATATCCCCTTCTGAGTGACATTCTGACCACCCTCCCTTAAGCCCTCCTTGTTACTTAGCTTCTTTGGGTCTGTGGATTATAGTAGTATTGTTTTGTATTATAGGTCTACTATCCACTAATAAGTGAGTACGTACCATGTGCTTTTTTATGAGTCTGGGTTACCCCACTTAGGCTGATCTTTTCTAGTTCCACCCATTTGCCTGCAAATTTCTTTGTTTTTAATAGCTGAGTATTCCACTGTGTAAACGTACCACAATTTCTGTATCCATTCTTCAGTTGAGAGACATCTAGATTGTTTCCAGTTTCTGGCTATTACGAATGAAGCTGCTATAAACAAAGTTGAGCAAATGTCCTTGTTGTATGGTGGAGCATCTTTTGGGTATATGTCCAGGAGTGGTATTGCTGGGTCTTGGGGTAGAACTATTCCCAATTTTCTGAAAAAGCACCAGGGTGATTTCCAGAAAGGTTCTACAAGTTTGCACACCTACCAGCAATGGAGGAGGGTTCCCCTTTCTCCACATCCTCTCTAGCATGTGTTGTCACTTGCATTTTTGATCTTAGCCATTCTGACTGGCGTAAGATGGAGTCTTAGAGTCATTTTGATTCTCATTTCTCTGATGGCTAAGGACACTGAGCAAGCGCAACCATTAACTTCATATGGAAAAATAAAAGAGCAAGGACAGCAAAAACAATTCTTTACAATAAAAGAACTTCTGGTGGCATCAAGATCCCTGATCTCAGACTATACTATAAAGCAATAGTTTAAAAAAAAAACTGCATGGTATTGGCATAGAAATAGACAGGTTGATCAATGCAACCGAACTGAAGACCCCAAAATAAACAGGCATTTGATTTGAAGAAGCCAAAATTATACAATGGGAAAAAGAAAGTATTTTCAACAATTGGTGCTGGTCTAACTGGATGTCTGCATATAGAAAAATACAAATAGAGCCATGTTTATCACCCTGCACAAAACTCAAGTCTAAGTAGATCAAAGACCTGACATAAAACTAGAGACCCTAAACCTATTAGAAGACAAAATGGGGAAGAGCCTTGAACTCATTGGCACAGGAGACAACTTCCTGAACAGAACACCAACAGCACAGACTCTGAGATCAACCATTAAGAAATGGGACCTCATGAAACTGAAAAGCTTCTGTAAGTCAAATAACACTGTCAACAGAACAAAATGGAAGCCTACAGATTGGGAAAAGAGCTTCACCAACCCTACATCCGACCTAGGACTAATATCCAAAATATACAAAGAACTTAAGAAATTAAACATCAACAAATCAAATAGTCCAATTAAAAAATGAGGTACAGAGCTAAACAGAGAAGTCCCAACAGAGGAATCTCAAATGGCAGAGAAGCACTTAAAGAAATGCTCAATGTTCTTGGCAACATTAAAAAATCTTAAGCAGTGTTTTTTGAGACAAGCTCACTCCTTGTAGTTCAGACTAGCCTTATGCAATCCACCTGCCTCATTCTTATGAGAGCTAAGATTACAGATACATGCCATCATGTCCAGCTGTGATTTTATTTATTATGTTCACACTGTTTCTGATGGGCATCAGGGATTTTTTTTTTCACTAGAGAATGCCAGGCCTCATTTTAAAATGTGTGGTAAAAATCTTTGCTACAATTATTTGCTCCTGTGCAGAAACTTGCAGTGCCATGGCCAAGCCGCAGCCAGTCTTGAGGTTGTGGAGCTCAGCTCTGTTCTAGCTCAGCCATTCAGAGAACAGAATGAAACTTAAAATTGTAAGCAAAACTGCTTTGGGTTTTCTTGTCTTAGATGAAGAAAAAGGAATGTTAGAGAGGTCTTAACTCTGGGTGAAGGTGATTGGTGGGCTAGCTCCCTAATCTTCTAGTCAGAGCCTGCTAGTGCAAAAGAGACAGAAGTCCTATGTGCAGCTTTGAGCTCTTTGTATTTCCAAACAGTTGGGGTCCTAGCCCCTGCTTGCATGTGTGTGGTGAGCATGGGAGATAGAATAGGGTAGTGGTAGAGCCTGTGTGCTGGGGATGACTTGTTTTGGGGGAAATGCCCACATTTTAACTATTCAAGTTTTGAATAAACTGTGAAAACAGGAGTAGAAAAAAACTTAGCTACAAATCCTTCCCTAACTTGCTGTTTGCTCAAGTTCAGTGTACCCAAAGTCTTCTGCTACAAGCTTCACCCATGGGAAACTTTCATTTCTCCATGGCTGGAGAGTCATTTGTGCTTAATTCAGTTTCAGTTCATTTTGTGTGCAGACATGTGTGCCTGCAGGTGTATGTGCGTGTCTGTACCAGGAAAGCCCCTGAGAATTCACTATCAAGCCCAGCAGTGCGCTGAGGGGGTTTTCTTAAGACTGTGGTGTCCTGTAGGAGGGACCTCAGAGTGTACCACATAGTACATTGAACTGAAGGTGTTGTTTGTCTTTTGTTACTGCAAATAAGTTGAAAGGTAAAGTCAGTGACAGGTGGCACAGATGTCCATGACACGAATAAATTAGAAGATCCCTTTACGTGACTCACTGTGAAGCCGTAGGCACATTAGTTGAGCTCACGTAATATAATTCTGGTCTGAAGACAGCCACAGGTGAAGTGGCAATTTTGAAGAAAACTTGGAAAGTACTCGACTGGACCTTTACTCTTCCCATCCAAACTTCTCCTTGATCTAAAATGTTTTGTTCTCCCCTCCTACCTCAGTTAGCATTAACTGTCAGCTTGATACAGCTTAGAGTCGAATAGGGGGGAAAGTTTCTATTCAATAACTGTTTTTACCAGCTTAGTCTGTGGGTGTGCCTTCATTGTTAATTGAAAATGGGCATCACCATTTTCCAGACAGGTAGCCCTGTACTACACAGGGACTGTACATGCCCCTAAGCAATCCTGAGAGGAAGCCAGCAAGCAGTACCCTCCTTGGTTACCGCTGAAGGTCAAAGCATCCTCTGTGGTTACCACTGCAGGTAGAAGCATCCTCCATGGTTACCACTAAGGTTACAGCATCCTCCTTGGTTACCACTGCAAGTAGAAGCATCCTCCTTGGTTACCACTGAAGGTCAAAGCATCCTCTGTGGTTACCACTAAGGTTATAGCATCCTCCGTGGTTACCACTGAGGTTACAATATCCTCTGTGATTACCACCGAAGGTCATAGCATCCTCTATAGTTAGCACTGCTGGCCTCAGCCTGAGCTCTTGCCTTAGTCCTTCAGTGGTGGATTTTGGCCTGGGAGTATAGGCCATATAAGGCCTTTCCTCCCCAAGTTGCTTAAGGCTATAAGCAAGAGAATGAAACGAGAACATTCCTCTGCAGGTACCTTTCTCATCTTAGGAATCCCTTTCACTTGTGGGAAAGGCAAAGGGTCAAGTGTTTCCTCCATCATGGTCCAATATTTTCCTCATAACATGCCACTTCAGGTCACCCAGTTAGAGATTGGGTTTTTATACTTCTGGATATCTAATTTTGAATAATAATGAACTATATTCTAGGGGAGTATATTTAACTTCTGTTATACACACTGAGATAATAGGGTTGGCATTTTATCACCACTTTTACAATGAACAAAAGGAGCTGGATCTGGGCCTGATGGTAGCTGGTCACCCTCAGCCTCTGTCGAGTCAGAGGGCTTGCCCGGCCACTTCCTGCTCCAGTGGACTTAGGGGGTTTTGTCCTTTCTTCTTCCCCCCTTTTTTTCCTAAGGGGGAAGGTCACAAGAACAGACAGGGGTGGTGGGCATGGGAGGACTGGGAAGTGGATGTGATGGGGTGCATAATGTAAAATTCACAAATAGTCAATAAAAAATACTGTACTGGAAAAAAATGAAGAAATAGAAAGAGCAAATAAGCAAGTCATTTACTGATGGAGCTAGGAAGTCTAGAAACTAGGATTCTGACTGGAGAGGAACCCTCAGTCTATGTTCTTTCTCTGATGCCTCTCTGATGGCTTGGGCTGATAGTCACTGACAGGGAGCATGCTCAGTGGTTAGGCACACCATGGAATGGCTCACAAATGATTCACCCCGAGGGGCCTATTCTTCCCCTGCACTTTTTGGAGTAGTTGCACTACCATAAACATTCTCACAGTACGGTGTGCATAAGTGAGGCCCGAGAGAACATGCCGAGGGCTCTGCATACGTAAATGAAGCCAAAGGAAAAGTTTCACTCAGGCTCTTAACTTATGTCTTTGAACAGGTTCCCATCTTTGTAACTGAACAAAATATGACTTTTAAAAAGTGCAAACATGCACACACATACACGCAAGACCCCCAGAACCTGCAAAGTGCATGCTATATTCCAAAGGTGTAGAATTCTGTGTCTAGTTCGATACTTAATGTGGCTTTTGCTGGAAAGCACCGAGAAGTTCATGAACAGAGAGATTTCAAATCTCTGTCTAGAATTTGGAGTTCTGACTGACCCTGGAGAGGCAGGAGTCTCAGTGTGCTTATGAATCTTTCATAGTATGTGTCTTAACTGGGTCACATCTGGGCACCGTGAGTGAGGCGATAGGAGAACAAACAGGCTTAGAAACAGGACAGGAAAGTCTGAAACTCACAAAGACCGTGAAAGGTGCCCTCAGACGGAGTACCATGAAACACTAAGCCTAGAGATGGAGCTAGCGGTCAGGATTTTCTCTCAAACTCCACCTCTCTCTGCGTGTACCATGGCACCCACTGGAGGTCAGAAGACAGCGTTAAGTTGATTTCACCTTGTTTCAGACAGTCTCTTATTATGCCAGTCTAACTGGACTGCAAGCTCCTGGGGATTCTCTTGTCTCTGCTTTCCCTGTCAACAGGAGAGTTCTGGGCTTACAGACATGCACTTTATCGCTTGCCTTCAGTGCTACTTCTGCAGCTTCGCATTCCTCACACCCATATGACATGCATATTATCCATTACATCATCACTCTAGCCCCAGAGTTCAGTTTCTAAGACTATGAACATCTGGCCGATAAAATGTGTGAGGTAGGTTATATTTGGGTTTAAAAAATGTTATTTATTAACAGAGTGAATGAGGAGTTGGGACTCACTTAAAAAGCAGCCAACTCTTTTTGTTTGTTCTGGGGTTGACTGTAAAATATCGTGCTAATCGATTTGAACAAACATTTTAGCATTTTCTGATCTTTAGTGTCTTAGTCTGTAAAGTGGGTGTGTAACGTTACCTTGCAATTGATATTACAAGATCATAATGATCTGTGCTGTATGTGACACATAGTAAATGACTGGAACCTGACTGCTTTCCTTCCCTCCTTCTTTCTTTCCGTCCTTCCTTCTGTCATTCCTTCCTCCCTTCTCTTTCTTTCCTTTCTTCTTTCTTCCCTACTTTTCTTCCTTTATTTTTTGAGACAAGTTGTCCTGTCGCCCAAGCTAACCTCAAAATAGCTAGGGACCTGAGGATGATCTTGAACTTGCGATTCTTCTGTTCCACCTACCAAGCAGTGAGATTACAAGCGTGACTCACCGTGCCTGGTTCATGCACTGCTGGGGGCAGAACACAGGGTGTCATTGAACCTAGGCAAGCACCCAACCAGTTGGGTTACATCGGCAACACTTTCCCCCCCTTTCTTAAAGAACAAGTATGTTCTACGTGTGTTTTACGGGCACGTTACACACTCTTAGAAGACCCAGAGTCATCTGTCACCTAAAATGTTAATGTATGATGAATGTTCTGTCCCCTGTGCCCTTCTTCCCACAGTGTGGGTTTAATGAGGAACAGGCTGGCACACAACATCAGCTTCTTGGAGGTTTTTGAAAGTGAGCTTTGCCTTGGGATACATCCAAGCCGTAATTTTGGATGTTCCTCCAACTCCAAGTTCCATCCTGTCATTCTTATATAATGTGATCCATCCAAAGGCTGTGTCCCCATTAACAAAGCCATGACTCAAAAGAAAATGAGGTTCCTTAGAGCAGTGACAAAGAAATACGTAAGTTCATGGTCACACATTCGCTAAGCAATGAACAGTACTGATTACAGATGCTTGAGAAAGAAAATAAAAACTGGAAGAAAACTTATTCCTATAAGAAGACAATTATGAACTACATTTAGCAATTTAATGTTATCACTCAGCCAAGGGAATATTCCAGACTTTCATGTAGAACAGAGGTGAAAAGGCTATGGAGTTAATATACATCTTTGCCAGTGAGAAACTGAATGTACACATGGACAGTGTTCAGGTGGTATGTAGAAGTTCGATCTCCAGCCTATAGCAATTCACAGGAAAGCAATCTCTTCATCTACAACAAAAGCCATCAGCTATATGTTCAGGCTTGCAGGAAGATGGACTGTTAACTATTTAGCACCTCAGGACTGTAAACAGCAATTACTTCTATCATTTGCCTGCAAATGGCCAAAATTTTATTAATAGTTGGCAGGGCTACATTGTTTGCCCCACCTTCCAACTTTGGAACAATAAATAAAAAACAGTTAATATGCCCACCAAACCCCTAGTAAAGGATTCTACATGTTCACAAAATCTGCCTACAACTTTCCCTGCCAAGCCTCCTATTGGGGAGAGTCTGGTGTCTGACCTCTTCTTGGCTATGAGGAGTTCCTCTCTTTACACCCACCTTGGCTCTGTCAGAGCGCAAGTGGCTGTGGCTGGCATATCCGTCATGGCAAGCTGTGATGATGTAGGCTTTATTTTTCTACTTGCGACAGCTTTGCTTATTTCCACACCAGGAGAAGCTCTCCAAAGTCGTGAAGAAAGGAACTCAACATGACTTTTTTTAAAAATTGTTTTAAAATTTGTTTTATGTGGATCTGTGGGGCACATGCATAGGGAGGTCAGAGGGCAGTTTGTGAGAGTCAGTTCTCTCCTTCCACCATGCAGATGCTGGGAACCAAACTCAGGCCATTAGTTGTAAAAGCAGGTGTCTTTCCTCACTAGGCTATCTCACTGGCCCCAAGGAGTCCAGCCTTCATTGTGGATGGCTACTTTGATTCTGCCCAATGTACAGGAAGTCATACCATGTGTTACCTGTCTCGCCTTGCCTTTCTTCTCTTTGTGTTGTTCCCTTTCTTTATCAGTTCTTTTAATTTATATCCCCCAGATTGTGTGTATATGTATAATATATACCTATATACCCGCAAATTATATACACCATGAAAAATACAATTTTTGGAATGCATCTTGCTATGTAGCCAAGACTGGCCTTGAACACAAAATCCTCCCTCCTCAGCCTCCTAAGTGCTGTGATAAGTGTGTAGAACTGTTATACAGAACCTTCGTATAGACACGGTCGTTATGTTACTACTTATCTGACCAAAACAGCAAACAGGAAATGTTTCAGTTTGAAAGAAACTTCTTAGTAGTCAGGGGAGGAGAAATCCCCTACTTTACAGAGCATGTGAAATAGAGATAAAATAACCATAGAATTGAAAACAGGGCTGTGTGCTTTTTAGAATGAACGTTACTGTTAGCCAAGGGAACAAGGAAGTTCTGTTGGATAGAAGGTTCGGGGGCCTGCTTGTGTTTGCTGTAATGAGGCAAAAGCTCAGACACCATTGGTTCCAGATGTAGATGGATGCTTTATTCCTTACAGGAGATGAGAACCACTGTTCTCCACCAATCAGAAAGCAGCAAGTCGGTGTCTCCATGGAAAGACCATTGCTCACAGAAGAAATATGGTTGCTCTAGATTTTCTTACTCGCTCATGGTATCTCTCTCACATCGGAGAGGTTGACAAAACCCATGATCAAACAAACCGTGGTTCTCAACTACAGTCAACCGAGGCAGAACACATTGGTCAGGCTACAAAGAGTTTCCTGGAATCTCCTTTACTCAGTTTGCTTGACAGAGTCAACTTTCCCACTGAAACACAGCTTGTCAGGTGAGCTTTGCACCCCAGAGCTAAGCTTGGTTCCTAATGTTCCTCCTGATCATTCCCTCTCCTTCCATACAGAGACACAGATGAACAAACAAAACTTCTCAAGCAGCATTCTCTCACTGCGCAATCAAATGAGATGTGCCACTTTTTAAGTACCACTATAATAATTTATATTATTCAACTTTGCACAATTGAAATATTTGCTCCAAGAATGTTACAAAATTTCCTTCTTCCTTTATTAGAGTCAGTTGTCTGAAACCACATGAAAGCCATTTCCTGTGCCAAGGACGTTGAATGACGGGTTTCAATACTGTTTACTACTTGCAGGAGTGATCTGAATCATTACGCATTTTAAAGCAGAATAATGATATATTTTCATCTTCCATCATCCTGAAAAAAATTACTAAAATGTAACTGTTTCTCTAGCCTCTCTTCACACTTCATCTTGAAGTTTTATGGCAGAGGTCACTATCCATTCTAAATATCCTGCTCCATTCTTCAATGTGGATACATGCCCTTTATACACTTCAAGAAAATAGAATTTCCCCCTCACGTAGATGACACAATACCAAAAGGTAAAGGGTGGATCGCAGCTCCTCCCTAATCTTTATCTCTTAAGTCATTTCAGAAACTGAAAGATGACCTGCCTTTTTCATCGAACAGAAATCAACAAATAAAGCTGATTTATGTGATTCTCATGTGTTTGTGTTTTCACAATTTATAAACAGTCTGGGGACTATGGAAAACCTCACTCCTAAGGGGATTTTCAATATGTCTGCTTTGAAATTCTGTTCTGAAAAGATCTTCAGAGAGGTAATGAATGAGAAGCACACTTTCCTAACTTGAAGATCACCACAAAATACTGAGGATGCTACACCAGTCAGGTCAATTGCAAGCTTCTTTCCAAATCCTGTCTTCTAGACTTGACTGTTAGATTTAAGGACGTTTCAGTTAGAGCAGTGGCAGTGGGCTTCAGAACCCTCCAAGAATGTTCAAGAGGAGAGGACAGTGCCCAAGGCTGAGGCTTCATTAGTAGAGTGTCCAGCAAGCCCCAAACCCTGGGCTCAGTACTCAGTACTATACCTATATCTGTGTGCAAGTAGATATTGCACACAGCACAAGCCTGCAATCTTATCACTGAATGGTAGAGGCAAAAGGATCAGAAGGTCGAGAGGATTGTTGGTGACACATCGACTTCTAGGCCAGCCCAGGGTACTTGAGACACTTTCTCAAAAAGAACTGTTTCAAAAGGGTAAAGGATAGCTTTCCAGACTCCTCTTAATCCAAGAAACCAACCTGTGAAGCACAGTTAACCTGAACCAGTGACTACCTCACCTCATCAGTACTTTCCTGTGGTCCCTAAGCTCAGCTTAATGGGCGTTACACTGTTGTTGAAGAAGAGAGATGCATCCGTGCTGCTTCCTATTTGTTGTTTGCTTGCTCGCTTGTCAGCTTGACACAAGATAGGGTCATTTGAGAAAAGGAAACAGGAAAAGTCTGTGGGCATCTTCTTGATTAGAAACTGTTGTGGAGGGCCCAGCCCACTGTGGGTGGCGCCAGACCTGGGCAGGTTGCTCAATGGCTTGCAGAGCAAGCCAGGAAGCAGTGTTCCTTCCCAGGCATCTGCATCAGCTCCTGCATCCAGGATCCTGTCTTGAGTCCCTGCCCCAACTCCTCTCAGTGATGGACTCAGATCCTGGATCATGTTAGCCTAATAAACCCTTTCCTCCCCCTCGTTTTCATTTTAATATCTACACATCAATAGCAGGACACTAGGACACCTCCTCATGCTCTAATATTTGAAAGGAAATTCTCGCACAGGGAAGGTTACACTGGCCACTCAGTTGATACTCTGTTAGCAAACTAGAGACTCCAGTTGGCTGAGAAGTACAGGAGGCTTCTTACATCACAAGTCAGGGAGCTGAGCTGTGGAGACACAGAATACTTACCCAGGAGAGAATTCTCACAGGAGCTATTTGCCAGAGAGACCATGTGTCACCATCTCACATCAGAACCAGTTATAAAGAATTCTCCAGGAGAGGAGGGCAGAGGTGATCAACAGCTGCAATAAGGCCCGGCTCACAATCTCCTCTCAAAATCTGACTATTCAACTTATATGTCAGGAGAGTATTCAACAAGGATGTACCTGAGGCAAAGGACTTCAGAAAGCAAACATGTGATTTCTCCTATTACAGGATTCAAGTTCAGTGAACAGCAATCTGAGAAAGAAGGTGCTGATGTCAGCCAGGAACTCCAAACACCTCAGCTGGAGACTTAGGATTTTCCATGATCAGGTTCAAGCTTGCCTTCACACAATTTTATTCTCATATCTCACTATTGGTCTTTACATTTCAATGAAAAGTAACTGCTGTGTGGTTTTCAGAGAAGATCTAGCTTTTTACCATCTTTTCTTTTTCTCTCTTTCTTTTTTGTTTTGTTTCTGGTACTGGGAATCACACCCAAAGCCACCTGCACACTAAGCAAGTTCTGTGCATCTGTTACTTCTTTACATAATTTGTTGACTCTTGAACTTTCTCCATGGCCATATAATCATATAACTCACTTCAGTAGCAGCATTTGCCTGTTTTTATTGATTTTAAACATGTTCTTTTTGATTCCTACTTCTTCCCTTATTTCTTACAGAGCTATTGCATAAGGAGCAACCTCTGGATTACAGCCCATTTTTATCGTTCTTTCGTTTCTTTCTTCATTCTTTATCTTCCATTAAAAAATTAAGTTATTAGAGGTGGCCCCTCACCTGGCCAGGACATTGCTGGAGAGCTAGCCTTGCCCCTTGCCTGGGCAAATCCAGAGAGCTGCCCCTGGTGGTGTTGGCGAAGGAGAGCTGGCGGGCTGAACAGCACAGCGACCACGTAGTCCAGATCCAGGGCTTTGAGTTGTCCCCAACATCTACCCTGTCTATGAACTGCTGGAGCATGTAAAGGGGCTGTTCCTACAAAACTAAAGCAGGGCCCCATGACAGAGGCCAACAACAGGATGTCCGAGAAGAGTCCTGGTGAGGAGGAGCCAGGACTGATGGTGTAGCAGAAGCCAGAGGCCTCGAACCAGACTCCATGACTCACTGCAAGGAACATTTGCAAGTGAGGCTGTTTGGGCAAAAGGGACACACTGTGACATCCTGCAGCTTTTACTGTGAAATGTTTTGGTTTTTATAATATGTATTTGTTTGTTTTTTTGTTTTTTGTTTTTTGTTTTTGTCTGGGAGTGAAGGGTGCAAGGGCAGGGAAAAGATGGAAGGTTAGGAAGAGCAGTGGGATTAGGGTGCATGATGCAAATTTCAGAAATAATCAATAAAAAGTTTTAAAAGCTTACATTATTTTGTTTCTCCTCTTCCCCTAAATTTCTTTTAAATTTTTTTATCAACTAATGTGAACTCTTAGTCTGGGTATTCTGAAGCACTTCAGATTCAGATACTTGATAAACTAGCTAAGTGATTTTATCTGCAGCCCAGAGCAAGGCTTATGCACTCTCATACCTGATTAGTCCAGAAGGAGTCTGACCAACAGGAAGAGGAACTGAAGATTTATTAGATTACGTGTTGTTTGGTCCAGGTGCAACCTCTGCAGAGAAGTTTGGACAAAATTTAGCTCTAGATCTCTGACCACTCAGAGACTAGAATTATAAAACTAGTCACTATCAGATCCTTGAGCATGTTAAACTGTGTAATAAGTGGTTGTTCTGTGGGGCCATCACCCCCATTTCTGCATTAGAAATACATATTTTCTGTTGTGTTCCTCTACATGTAAAATACTGATTCCCTTCTCTCTTTCCATTCTTCCTCTGTCTCTTCTGTTCACTCTCTTTTCCTCACTTTCCTCCCTCCCTGCCTGACTTCCTGTCCACCTCCTTCCCCCTTTCACTAACTTTCTTTATTTTATCTCTTCCTTTTCAATAATGAAACACACTTTTAAATTTAATCAGTAGAGTAAAATCTGACTGTCTATTTCATTGTAAGAAAACTGGTTGGTTCTATTTTAGTTTGAGTAGTCAGAAGGCACTCAGGCATATACATTCAATTTGTTCTTTTAATAGAAGAACTTGGGGTGAAACCTTAAACTTTTTCTGAGGGTCAGTGAGATGACTTAGTGAATAAAGATGTTTAGAGCTAAGCCCCCTGGCTTGAGTTTGATCCCTGGGATCCACATGGTGTAAGGACACATATGCCATGATGCAAACCTCCAAGGGAACATAAGAAGGGCACACAATAAATAAAATAAGTAATCTGTAGAAAAATTTAAAAATTGGTTGCCAGAGTATTTATAGAATCCAAGAATTAATAAATATCTGCACGAATTATAAATTTTTGCATTGCTATGTGTCTTTCACTTCTGAGTAATACATTAATGCAATAGTTTAAGTGTGTACTTTATTCCAAGTGCTATGCTAAGTATTGAATACCAAATCAAATGATTAAAGAAACTTGGTGTAAATTATGGGCTGTACATACATAAACCATTGCACCACAGTTGGCTTAAAATGCACTAACAGAAGCGGATGCAGGTGAAATTGAGAAGCGAGAAATGATAGCCTGGTAGAACACTGATTTTGAGTGCCCTTTAAAGAGAACTCGGAGGGGAATGGATGCCTTCGTGGGAGGCGATGTGTGGTCTCTTGCCAGTTGCCTCTGTCAGGTGTCTATTTTGTATCTCCAGTACTGGAGATCTAATTCACAGAAGAGCAACCCCATCTGATCTTTAGACATCTTCCCTACTGAAAAATTAAATCACACAAAAAGGAAGCGTGAAAGAAGTGCAAAAGGAGGGAGGCTGTGAAGCCTGCACTGGCAGACACCCATAAAGGCACAGTATGTGGTTTACCATGATCTGATTCTCATCTCCATCACAGTGTGCTCTTTAGCAAGCAGGTGATCCACTGACGAGAAATTGAACCAAGTAGTGTGTGGTGATGGGGAAGACTGGGGAGGGGGGCAGGAAAGGGGACAAGAGTAAGTAAGCTGAACAAAAGCTTCAATAAAAATGTCTAAGATCTTCACTGAAGTCATTCAATATACACCAATAATCTGCATGATGCTTTTTGAAAAGAAAAGGCAAAGAAGGGAGAAGATGGGAGGGGAGAGAGAGGAGAGAGGAAAAAAGGTAAGACAAATGGAGGGAAGGAGGAAATGGACTAGGGGGAGAAGAGATTTTTTAATTTGCAAATTAAAGAAAAGCATGAGCTAAGAATCTCGGGTAATTTCTTTCAACTTCAGTTCATCTACTAATTTGATTCTAAAGACAAGAGAAAAATACCGACAAAAAGAAAAGCATATAAGATGAAACCAGTACATTTTAGTTCAGTAAATCATTTCAATTCTGACTCTTTCTTGGAAAGTTATTATGGTTCCACCATCTTTGAATAAATGGGATACAGAATATGGGCTGTGGTGACATATAGTATGGGCTGTAGCTAGAGAGGCACACCGTTTCCTTATCCACATCTTACTGTATTTAGCTTTGGCTTCAAGAAGTTCTCTGCACAACTTGGGTTTTTTTTTCTTTTTTCATTTTTCTTTTTTAACCAAGTTAGTCCACTTGAATCCAAGATACAAACATTACAAGTTCTGATGTATAGTTAAGTTTTCCAAAGTGGAAAAAAAAAAAAGGCTCCAGTTTTCTTTCTTGCCAAGGCAGGAAGTATTTCCTGGAGATTAATCACCATTTGCCTTGCAAAATTAAGAAGGTTCAGAGAACATAATAAAGAAGATTGTATCACCCTACTTTGAATTTTGGCTTTTGGAAATGGTCCCGTTTGGATGGAAGCAATTATGAGTCAGTTTGCGGGTGATCTCTACAAACACTGTCACTCTATAAAAGTTGGGCTCAGGAAGGCTGACCTAGAAGGAGGCAGAGCACACAGTGAAGGCAGCACAGAGCTGAAGAAAGCCAGTGGAAATGGAGAGTATCCTGGTCCTGCTGTGGCTGTGTGTAGCGGTGTGCTCATCTTCTCCCTTGCGTGGAAGTGCAAGGGATGAAGACAATGGCATGGAGCTTCTTCAGGTAAAGTAGTAAAATGGCCTCCAGGCTCATTGGCAGGGTACAGCTTTGCATTCCATAGACAGGTTCTGACTGCCTGTGTAGGAGTGGTTCTGGAATGGAGGACAGTTAGAAGTTACTAAGTCTCAATATCACATGATTCTTCCTTTGTGTAAGAAGAAACAAAGGCCATAAATATTGGGTGATTATTTTTCAAGGTCACACAGCAGTAGAGCAACAGTGGTGTTAGAAGTACATGAGCCACAAGGGAAGGGCACATGAACTGTGCCTTGCTTTGGGCCGTCCTTCAGAATTTGAGTCTGGTGTAATTTAATAAAATATTCATACTGTTTGTACATGAGAGGCTTGCATAGCTTTTTCTCTAATAAGCCAAATCCTTGCAAAAAGTAGAAAATTAGGGTAATTAAATAAAATTACCCCACAACAGGCACAATATTCATACAAATGTTTATTTCTTCATTTTGTTTTTCTCTGCACTAAATACTTGTGAATTTCTTCCTTGCTTTCATTGCTTTATTGGCAAACCAAACTGTGAACTCATTGTGTTTCAAAAATAGAGCCTGGGAGGGGTCTATAACTGACAATGAAGTATTATTTCACCAAACTAGAGAAAGAGGTCAAAGAGACTAAGAAAAGTAAGTTGCTGTCAGGTTTGGTGGTTTGAGCCTGAAATCCCAGTGCTCAGAAAGCAGACACAGACAGGTCATGAGTTCAAGGAGTTTCTTGGCTGGATAATGAGATCCTGTCTGAATGAATGAACAAATGAATGAATGAAGGTGTATGACTATAGAAGTTTACTATAAACAACAATAGCTTAAAATCATAATTGTGACTCAAAAGTTGTATTTATTCCATTAGAAATACCTACAAAACTACTATGGCCTTGAAAAAGATGTGAAGCAGTTTATTAAGAGAAAAGACAGTAGTCCTGTTGTCAAAAAAATCCAAGAAATGCAGAAGTTCCTTGGGCTGAAGATGACGGGGAAGCTGGACCCCGACACTATGGATATGATGAGTAGGCCCAGGTGTGGCGTTCCTGACGTTGGTGGCTTCAGTACCTTTCCAGGCTCACCAAAGTGGAGGAAAAACCACATCACCTACAGGTAATGGGTCCAAAGTTTTCATACGGTGCTGAAAGCGTGTCAGCAGCATCACGGAAGCAAACGGTTCCTTCTTGGGTTTCTCCCACCCAGGATTGTGAATTACACAAAGGATTTACCAAAAGAGAGTGTGGACTCTGCCATTGAGAAAGCCTTGAAAGTCTGGGAAGGGGTGAGCCCGCTCACGTTCTCCAGGATCTCTGAAGGAGAGGCTGACATAATGATCTCCTTC
>CM053747.1:6042389-6070889 GCA_028658305.1 Pachyuromys duprasi
CAACTAGCAATGTTTTGCAGAGGACCCTTATTGCAGATACTAAAATGAGAAAACCCTCAGGTCCACACCATTCACACTTAATAATTGCAAATTTCATGCCAAGCATAGTCACCCATACCTCCCATTTCAGCCCTGAGAGGTTTGTTTCCCATAATTATAAAAAGAAAGATCTGAAAACAGTCAGTGTACAAGGTCTCATTTGTGACAGGCATGTTATGTTTTAAACTAAGTTTACAAACCCTATGACATCTTCCTCATTAGTCATTTTTTTGGACTTGGTATGCAATAGGATGACAAGGCTGGAAAATAGTGTAGGCAAAAGCCAAGAGGAAGTACAGAATTGTGGTGATTTAACGGGTTTAGAATTGAGATGAATGCCCTGTGATTAGTTGACTGATCCTGAAATTGTCAAATGCTTGCTACACGCTGGAGCAGTATTTAGCTTTTCATAGGAAAGGGAAAAAAAAGAGCTCTGATATGGTAAACAGTAATTAATAATCTTTATTCCGTTTTTGAGAATAATAAGTGAGAGCTGGGGTTCAGACACTCTTGAAGCCAGAGAAGAACAGTTGGCTGTGTCTGGATGCTTTAGACTGACCTCAAAGATGAGTTGTAAAATAGACTTGTTTTTCTGCTGTGTGTGTGATCAGTCTGTTGTTCAATGAAGATAACTAAAAGCTTCTGTGTTTCCAGGAAGTAAATAAATGCAATACCCAGCTGGTTTGTATTATTTATAGATAGGTAGGTAGATAGATAGATATAGAGTTAAGGAATAAGAAACTATTATTTATGATTTCAATAGGTACCAACCTATTCCTGGTTGCTGCTCATGAACTTGGCCACTCCCTGGGTCTGTTTCATTCAGCCAAGGCTGAAGCTTTGATGTACCCAGTCTACAAGTCCTCCACAGACCTGGCTGGCTTTCGTCTCTCTCAGGATGATGTGGATGGGATTCAGTCCCTCTACGGTGAGTGAAACTGAAGAGTCCTTCTGACTTTGCCCACATAGGTATTCATCATTAAACTCAGAGTTCTTGAGGGTGTTTGAGAAGCATGGAACTGACAGGCAGGCCGTGTTTCTCCTAATGTTGCCTTCTCTAATTCTTTAGGACCTCCCCCAGGATACCCTGATGTCCCTGTGGTACCCACCGAATCTAACTCTCTGGAACCTGAGACAACTCTGATGTGCAGTCCTGCTTTGTCCTTTGATGCAGTCAGCACCTTGCGGGGAGAAGTCTTGTTTTTTAAAGACAGGTCAGACCAAAGAGTCCTAAATCACTATCTATTTTTGATGAAAAAAAATGTTCTTTCTAAGAAAAGCAGGAAATTGATATATACATATATATACATATATATACAAACATTAAAAAAGAAAACTCTGAATCTTGGAATCTTTTGGATGTCTCATTGACCTTTCCATATGTTCCTAAAATTGTCATGTTCCTTTCTGAGGGCCAGATGATGTGATTCTTGTCACTAGGGTTTTGTTTTCAAATGTTCTTTCTGGTCAGAATTACTTCTTAGAGGGTAGATGTGGTCTTTATACTCAGAATGTTCTCTTTACAGTCTTTCAAAGTTATACTTGGATAAGCACCACACTTCACTAGTTAGCTCATTTACTGCAGGATAAGTATGTCCATGAGAAAATATTCATTCCACATGAAAGAAGCTGAGAAGTTTTCATTCCCAGATCTCTCTATACATAAACAGTAGATATTCTGAAAGGCAAGGTCTTTCTAAGATGCCCAGAATGGCTTGGAAATTGTCATACTTTTTTTTCCAAGTACCAGGATTACAGGCGTGTGCCAACCACACCCTACTTCAAGACCTTCTGTGCATCCTTCTAGATTTTTCTGTTACTGTATAAATATAAATATCAATATATATATATATATATATTCTTTTACACACACATTCACTCACTTTTTTTTAGAAAGTATGGGTGGTACTTTGATTACATACTATTTCACGTGTATTCCATGCACTTACAGCTTATGCTGAAGTAATTAATTGACACAATGAAAAACTTTGCTTTCACAAATATTGCTCTGGAAATCTATGCCAGGAGGTCGGTTGCAGTCTTTTGGAGAGGGGGCTGGAGACAAACAGACACACATATCCACATAGAGACACATACAGAGAGAAAGAGAGAGCTATTTTCCCAGTAACAATATTCCTATATTTGCACATTCAATCAAGAGGATGAGAGAATGAGGAAATTATGGGTGAATTGGGGTGGGAGAGATAGCACACTAAAGATGAAAGGCCGTTTCACAATTGTCACTTTTTAAAACATCTATTTTTAGGCACTTTTGGCGCAAATCTCTCAGGACCCCTGAGCCTGGCTTTTACTTGATCTCTTCGTTTTGGCCATCCCTTCCTTCCAATGTGGATGCTGCCTACGAAGTTACTAACAGAGACACTGTTTTCATTTTTAAAGGTAATTATTCTACAATATTGCTGTAACTCAGTGAAACAAGCCTTCTAACAGGAAAAATGAACAGGGCTTTACTCTTCTCCATTATGTCAAATTCTCTGTAAATAAAAAATAGACAAAGATAATACCTAAAAAACCAGTATGTTGTTCATAATTTACAGATAAAACATGAGCTCAGGGAGAGACATTGTCTGGGTTGAAGATTCCCTCATTTGATCTTTGCTCATTCAATCCATCTGATTATTTTGCTGCATGCCCACCATAGAGCTAAGGCCTAAATCTAAAACTCTGATTTGCTTTCCACCACGAAGAGTGGCGCTAAGAATGTGTTTCCAGAATTGCAAGGTATGCTGGGCTTTTAACATGACCGGTGCTTCCGTTGTTGTCTTGCTTCCGTGTAGGAAGTCAGTTCTGGGCTATCCGAGGGCATGAGGAGCAAGCTGGTTATCCTAAAAGCATCCACACTCTGGGTTTCCCTGCGAGCGTCAGGAAGATCGACGCCGCCATTTCTAATAAGGAGAAAAAGAAGACGTACTTTTTCGTAGAGGACAGATACTGGAGGTGAGACTAGAGAACTGCCTTCTTCCTCTAACGAAACCCTTCCACCTCACTCTTCTCCTTAGCCCTCTCTCCGGGTGAGGTCAGGGTCTCTCTGAACAACTCACCCTTCTTCTCACCCGTCTCTGGGTAAGTCAGGAGCTTTGGGCAACTGTGGGAAGGGTTTTGAAACACAGCAGCATCTTCCAACGGGCATTTCTTAAATGTTTCTGTTTAGGGTTCCCATGCTTCCCCCACCCCACCCCCCGGCCATCCTCCCCACCCCCACCTCCTACCTCCTGTCTATCTCCATCCCTTCCACCACCCCCACCCCAGCAGTAGGGTAGTGTTTCCTTCCCCAAACCTGCTCAGAGGCCCTCTTCTCTCCTCTACTTGTTCAATCCTGCACATCCACCTCAAGCCCAGCTTAAGTGCCTTCACTTTCACCAAGTCTTTTCTTTCTGAACTGGCCTTTACTTCCTCATTGAGAACGCAAGTCTCAAGTGCCCAAGACGTCCCATGGTCTCCCGTGTGTGGCTCTTGTCTTCTAAAGGACGTCAGCTGAGCTCAGACTCTGCTGACCGCTGCCTGGTTAGAGGTGACACACCACAGCAGACCTGTTTAATAGTTCCCACTCAGGACCCCTCACAGGCTTACTGATTCCTAGGCCATCAGTCGGATGCTGAGATGTCAGGGCAGACCATGCAGCCCGTGGGTCGAACCACACCTTCTGTACTTTGCTTGTCATCCAGTCCCTTTTCTAGGGAGTTTTTTGTTTTGTTTTGTTTTAATAAAAAACGTCAATGTACAGGTTAGGGAAAGAAGATATAGACAGCCTACTTAAGGTGACGAAATGGAAAGTATATAGTTTTTTTCGTATTTAAAATTTGTTTTATTTTGTGTGTATAAGCAGTGGGTGTATGTGTCTCTGTGTATACATGCGTGCGTGTGTGTGTGTGTGTGTGTGCATCAAATGCTTACATGCTTACAGTGCCCGTCGAGGAAGAAGTCCGAATAGAATTCCTCTGGAGGGTTTAGGAGCCACAGTGTGGGTGCTGAGGAGCTAACCTGGGGCCTTTGTAAAAGCAGATAGTGTTCTAATCAACTGGGCCCTCGCTCCAGCCCCAGTGGTCCATTTCTATTTGTGAGGCTATTTCTGTGTGAGAGTATGTGTGCACATGCAGGTGCCCACGGAGGCTGGAAGAGGGGACCCAGCAGGTCCTGACACTGGAGTGACAGGCAGCCATAAGCCACCTAAGTTTGTATGAGTTTGTATGCGGAGATGAACTCCAGTCACGGGAAAGGACAGTAAACGTGCTCTTTAGCCACTAAGGCATCTCTAGCCATAGAAATTGTACTTCTGATCTGTGACTCAGTCCACATGTGTGTGTGTGTGTGTGTGTGTGTGTGTGATTGCATACATATGTATACAGGGCTGTATATTCACAGGATCATGCCCCTGTGGTTGAAAGGAGATAAAGATTCTCTTGTCCAGGCTTAAGAAAAACAGTAACAAACAGTATCGTCATCCCTGTTCCCTGGAGCAGCTATGGTTTTAAGAGCTAAGTTTTACCTTATTAGAAACACATGGTGCTAAATAAGCTTGACATTTATATGCAGAGCTTGGGAAAGCTACTAGAATTCCACACGGCTCACAGTTCAGGGAGCATGCCCTCTGTGTACTGCTGAGCTGCACTTCTTTCCCTTTGTGCAGATTTGATGAAAAGAAACAGTCCATGGAGCCAGGATTCCCCAGGAAGATAGCTGAGGACTTTCCGGGCGTAGACTCAAAGGTGGATGCCGTCTTTGAAGCATTTGGTAAGAGGACGCTTACTCTGTCGGCAAAGGGGCCCCTGCAATGCTCTGTTGTATGAGAGGGCAGAAGAGAATAACTTTTAATACCAGTTAAAAAAAAATCACTACTCCCTCCCGAGAACGTCAACTCTTGCTTTTGTGGCAATGATGGTTTTCCTTCAGGTGAGCTGTTCTGACTCCTGAAGGGGATTAACAAACACTCTCCCACCTTATGCACACGCAGAAGACCAAAGTGCTGGCACATCACTTTCTTACACTGTGAGCCTCTCTCCATCTGCATTGTTACAAAACTTCCCATTTAATCCCAGCACTCAGGAGGCAGAGGCAGGCAGCTCTCTGTAAGTTCAAGGCCAGCCTGGCCTACAAATTGAGTCCGGGAAAGCCAGGCCTGTTACACAGAGAAACTCTGTCTAAAAAACCAAAACCACCAACAACAAAAATACAAAAAAACAAAACCACCACAACAAAAATAACCTCCCCTCAGCAACGGGGCTGCCGGCCTGGCCTTTTTCATCCCATCTGTTTCCACTATTCAGTCTCAGACATTCCTGACTCAGTTAATGGCTGCCAACATTGGTTCCTTGTAAATACTCACCTTTTCCTGCACTAAAGCTTAAAGATTTTTTTTTCCTATAAAAGAGCAAGCGAATAAAAACTAGACCTTTACTGCCACTGAGGGCCACATCTGCAGAGCAAGAGATGAGACAGTGTGGTGATTAACAGTCACTGTGTCTCCCGAGGGCTAGAAATAGCCCTTGGGCTAGAAGATGGCAAAGGGGAGGAAGAGGTTTGGGAAGAAAGGAAATAAATCATAGTTTCAGACAGGAGGGCTTTTTTTTTTCTGATTGAAATCAGAAATGCAGAGCTGTCTCCTTTCCTCCCTGCCGAGTGCACTAAGGCAAATATTTTCATCTGCCTAAACTTCAACTCACTTATTGGAAAGATGTAATTAAACTTACTTAACAGGGCTCTTGCCCAACCTAAGTTTTTGAAATAGTAGTTTTGTTAAATGCTTGACCTTGTCCCTGGCATAGAGTAAATGGACAGAGACACTTGTTTTTTTGTTGCTGCTGCTGTTTTCTTAGGTAAGCAAGGGTTTGAACCCAGGACTTGGAACACTCTAGGCAAATGTCCTACCACCCAGTCATATCCCTGATTCTTTCTGCTTTCTACTTAACTCTTGCTAAGTGTTTTATCTTTCCAACTTTCTACTTGAAGAAAGCAGCTCATATTTCCTCTTGTCTTTCCATGCAGGCTTTTTCTATTTCTTCAGTGGATCTTCACAGTTGGAGTTTGACCCAAATGCGAAGAAAGTGACCCATGTATTGAAGAGCAACAGCTGGTTTAATTGTTAGAGGAGGTTCAAGGAAGGCACAGCGTGTTTCAGCTAACA
Source organism: Pachyuromys duprasi (assembly GCA_028658305.1). Taxonomy (NCBI): domain Eukaryota; kingdom Metazoa; phylum Chordata; class Mammalia; order Rodentia; family Muridae; genus Pachyuromys; species Pachyuromys duprasi. The sequence continues at coordinate 6,048,571 of CM053747.1, forward strand.
GTGGCCGCTCTTCTTCTGAGTCTTTGTGAATGGGAATGGTTTGTCTTCCCAGCATGTGTGCTGTGGCAGGAACAAATGGGAGCTGTGAGTCTCACCAAGTCGACCTCAAGTTGTCACAGGGCATTCGGAAGCACTGCTAAGCTTGTACTTTGTCACAAGGAGAGGAGGGAAGGCACTCCTTGAGCAACAGACAAGTGGCTGTTTATGGAGATGATTTGCTTTTATTTAATAAAGATAACGTATCATTTATTTAATCACGGTATTTTGCTTGTTGACTTCCAGAACAAGTACTCAGCATCTTGGGCTGATGAACTCAGCAGTAGATCGAGATACTGGGTAACTGGAGGTAGCGTGTTTGCTGTCTTCATGGTAAGCTTATTTATAAAGGGAATGTTCCACTTGCTCACCTGGGAAAATACAAAATGTGTATCTTCCCACCTAGACTTCTTATTTCTTCTCTCATACCCAGGGGAAAAAGCTAGGGTTGAGTCTTATATTACAAGGCTGGCCTTCCATAACTGCAATGAATCCTTTACCTGTAGCCAGCAATCATGCCTCATTTTACAGATGAGGAAATCAAGCCTATACCTTTACCATACATGGTCCCATATTACAGGAAGTACTGTCTCTTCCTGCCTCAGTCATCAACTTGTATACACGTGAAAATGCCATCTTGTACTGGGCATTGTGATAAACACCTCTACTCCCAGCACTTGGGAGGCAGATAGATCTCTGTGAGTTTGAGACCAGCCTGATTTACGTAGTGAGTTCCAGAACAGCCAGAGCTACATAGTGGGACCTTGTTTCAGATAGATAGATAGATAGATAGATAGATAGATAGATAGATAGATAGATAGATAAGGAAATATCATCGTATCAACTTGTATTCATTATTATCTGTATATGCCTCAATGTCAATGTCCATTTGCCAAGGAAAATTCCAAAACAGGTTTCTCATCCCTCAGTAGTTCAATGCTTAGTGTGCAGTGGACACTCACCTTTAGACTCTCCACTGGACAATAACTTATTAATCATATTCCATGCTAGACTGGAGGCACAGAAACCTGAAAATATGCACACAATTCCTGGTTTCTTTGAGGTTGTTATAATTATCATTAAAATCCAACAAAAGATGTACAAATTATGACAAATCTGAAGAAGGGCTTATAATATTAATTGGTTATAAAAGAAAACACACTTTTGCATACACTTGTAGGAGGCTCTTCTTGGAAGTGTGTGTTTTGGGGGTACTATTTGAGGGCTTGTGGAAGCACAGAACAGATTCTGGCTGTGGTGGAAGGTTGGTGAGCGACAAGGCCTTGATTTATGCAGCTTTGTGCAGAGGATAATCAGCGCCACAGAGAAAGGCTACAGAATATGCTGTGACCTGGCTTCTGGCCCCTTCACTCTGCTATCTTGATTCTGTTCTGTAAATTTTACCTAAAGGCTTCAGAATGGCTTAGCATCTTTTGCCTTGGGAAGGTTTGGCCCTACAAGGGTATAGTACTCTGTGTTTACGGGAAGTGAGGAGTGTCTGAGCCTGAGGGTAGGAGGAAGGAAAACAGATGCTGGAGATCTGGTGAGGAGCTAGCAATAAACCAGCAGAAGAGTAGATTTGACACAGGTGAGACGTTGAAAGCCCAGCATCTCAACAATCAGTGAAATTATAATATATACATATATATATATATATATATTAATCCCAGCACCTTCTGAGTGCTGGGATTAACGGTGTGAACCACCATGCCCAGTACAACATGATATTTTCATAATGTGTACAGGGTAGATTTGAGGAAAGTTGATGGCTGAGACAGAGAGAAATAGCACTTAGGGAATATTTAAGTTAAAAAGATAGGCGTCAGAGACTGAACCAACAATGCAAGAGCTTGCATGCGCCTGACCTAGACCTCCACACGTGCAGATGTGCAGCGTGGTCATCATGTGGGTCCCCAAACAACAGGAGTAGGGCCTGTCTCTGACTCTGTTGCCTGCCTCTGGATCCCTGTCGCCTAGCTGGGCTGCCTTGTCTTGCCTCAGTGGCTTAGTCCTGCTGTGACTTAATGTGCCAGGGAGCCTCCCCTTCTCTGAGAAGAGGAGAAAATGGGGGAAGGAGCAGGATGTAAAGTCATTAAATAAATAAAATTTAGAAAAAGAAAAGAGTTCCAAGAGAAGGCACAAGGAAAAAAAGGGGGCGGGGGGTAAGCTTTATCTCCTCACCTGTAAAATGATGCAGTCAAACTAGATTGTTTGCTATGAGTATAGGATTCATTGAAGTTATTAAAACCAGCCCTAAAATATCAGTCTACATTATAAGTTATATATATGTAACATATATATATAACTTATGTATTAATCAATGAAAGTTTAATAAAAAGCAGTGCAAAATATGGTACTTATTTTTGTGCAAATATGCCATTTAAGAAGCAGAATGATATGGCTAAAGATGAATGTCGAATGTCTTATTTTTGAGACAAGGTCTCACTGTGTACCCCTTGTGGCCTGTGGACCAGGCTGACCATGCACTTGAGACAATCCTCTTGTTTTTGCCTTCCAGACAGTGCTGAGATGAAAATGTGCACCATCATACCTGACCAAACTTAAATTTTTGAGAAAGCCCCAGTGATAACTTGATTATAATTACAATACTTGATAATCCTACCAAGAAGTATGTGAAAAGAAAGCCCCATGGACATGAGAAAATCCAAACAAATCACTGGCATACAGACTGTTTCTCTTTTAACACAGAAAGTAAGTGGAGATAAAGATAAATATAGATATAGATATAATTTATATGTTACACAGTTCTCATCCATGAAACAGGCATCTTAAAAGTCATCCTATAGTAAAGCCAGCCATTCTGCAGGTAGGTTGCAGGTATAAGCAGAGACTAATCCATCTTGTCTGACCCTGAGCTTGCTTCACGCCCTCTGATGCCTACCTCAGCTGACATTAACTGATCTGGAAAAGCGATTAACAGCAAAGTTGGTGGAATAAGGAGAGACTGACAGAGGTGAGCCTGAGCTGGAGAAGAAGATAGAGGAGGTGGTTGGTTGTCCGAGGCAGGTTGAGTTAAGAGGTGGGCTGAGTGGCCCTGGAGGGTGTTCAAACCATGAAACTGGGTTACACCTCAGATTCAAACCCTAAGAATCTAAGAGGCTAGTGTGACTAAGAGCAGAGGTCTAAAAAGTTGTATACTCAGATTCTACACCCTAAGCAGCGCACAGAATTGGACTGTTCACACCAGAATGCCATTGCTAGCTCTGCAGTCTCCTTTTGTATATACAACTAGGACACAAAGGACTTCAACCAGAGGAAATACATAGAATTTTGACATATGTCCAGTTTGGGGGTTCTAGAAATCATTCTTTTAATAGCTCAAGAAAAGGCTAACTATAAACAGAGACTATGGATTTAAGACTGTCAGTCCCTCTCTGCATCTTCTGTTTTCTAGTATCACATTGTGGGAATACCGTAAAGGTTACAAAACTTTACTGTATAGCCATTTTGATTACATCAGAAATAACTTGGCTAAGACAAGTTGTAGGCAATCTCCAGGATTTGCACATGGTATCTATTGAGTTGGCAAGCCCACAGTCATGATAATTCCAATCACTTGATCTTAGAAGAGTAAAACAAACAAACAAACAAACAAAAAACTAACCACATGCATAAGGGCCTTTTTCAGACGATCAAGGCTAATGGGAATTATCTCTTTTATTTAAGTATTCCTTAAGTATCTACTTCATTGCTTATTTATGAATTAATTTATTCGATGCACATTTGTAAAACTGTAGAAAGCTGATGTGTACAGGTGGCAATTTGAGGATCTTTTGCAAGGAAATAAGGGAGATTAAATCATAGCTTGCAGGAGAGTATGGAGGATTCTTCAGGCCAGAGGGATAAGGCAGTGACATGGAGACCTGAGGAGTTAATAAAATTGCCCTACTGTCATAAAAAGCTATTGCTCTGTTTGAGAATTTCTCTGTCCAGAATGTGCATATACTTGCTCTGCAGTCACAAAGACTTGTGTCCAAATGATTCTGCCTCTTACCTGCTGCGACCTTGGGTTTAGGGCTAGTGGGTCATTCACACCTAAAAGGAATCCTGAAGACTCAAGTAACCATGTGTGAGCAGAATCTGACACAGTGTTTACCATTAAAGCTACTGCATGGCCATATAGTTAGGTAGGTAGATAGATAGATAGATAGATAGATAGATAGATAGATAGATAGATAGATAGATAGATAGATAGATAGATAGATAGACAGACAGACAGACAGATAATAGGACCAACTTTACCTATAGAAAACTTTTCCTCCCCAGAAAACAGTATTAAATCATCATTATTTAAAAGTTCCTTGTTAAAGACCACTTCAACACATGTAGTTAAAAAAAAAGTAGAAGGACAAAGAGGAGAAAGAGATTTAATTGAACTAATAATGCTCAAAAGGATGGCTCTCTAGGCATAAAAAAATAAGACACAAGTTGACATTCAAAGACTGAATTTACTATGGAAAATACAAAAACTTTTGAGGCTTTCACAAATTACCCAGACTGAAACAACAAGAAAAATCAGAGCAGGTTGCCTGTGCAAAAAGAACTGGGAGTTAGTTGCCCTCAGGAAAATCTTTTAGGCATGTCGTTCGCCCATTGAAGAAAAGGTAAAGGGGATAATGTCCTTAAAATTATATCCAAAAATGGGTGGGGGAAATAGGAGAAGAAGAGTCTCTTAAAAGAACAAAAAACCAAACCAAAACAAAACAAAAAAAAAAACTCACGCTGACATAAAGAGCAAATATGGTTTAAATTATTTTTATCTTCCTATAACCATGTCAATTCTAGGCATTGCTAAATTTTATTGAATATCTGGCATTTTAATTGTTATTATTTTCAAATAATTACACACCAGCCTACAACTTACCTGTGGATATTAGAAGTTCTGCCTTGAGAAGCTAGCTGAACATATCAATATTTAAGACTCAGTGGCTATGAGATTGGCTACCTCAGCAAAATTTAATTTACAGTTGAAATTGAATAAAACGTTACTTTAAGTTTTGAGTTTCCAACACATATCTGCTGCCAGACACATGACATTTATGTTAATGGTTCTGGAATAGACCCGGAAACAACTGATGACCTTGCTGACAGAGGGGGGTCATGGGTCTGAAGGTGAAAGGTTAGCGGAAATGTCCTTCTTTCTTTTCAGCTGTCTGCTGTCTGCTTCTTGTCAAATGGGCAAATTCATGAAATCCAGGAAAGTGGTGCTGGTCGTGGCTGGATGCTACTCTGGACGCAAAGTCGTCATCATGAAGAATATTGATGATAAGGAGGTCCTCTTCCTCTACTATCTGACACTGGCCTATCAGGTCTCATCAGGACTGGCTGCATCCTCTTCCTCTGTGGCCTGGCAAGGCTGCCCTCCCTCAGGGGGAGGTGATCAAAGAGCTAGTCACTGAGTTCATGTGGGGTAAGGGGGAGAAAAGGAAGAGAGGATGGGACTGGGAGGGAATGAGGGAAGAAGCTACAGCCAGAAACAAGGTGAATAAATTGTAATACGTAATAAATCAATAAAAAAGAAAAACATAAAATATTGATGATGGCACCTCAGACAGCCCTCACAGCCATGCCCTCATGATTGGAATTGACCGCTATCCCTGAAAAGCGACAGCTGCCATGGGCAAGAAGAAAATCACCACGAGATCAAAGATCAAGTCCTTAGTGAAATTGTATAACAACAGTCACCTCATGCCCACAAGGCACTCTGTGGACAAGACTGTTGTCAATAACAGTGTCTTTAGAGACCCAGCTCTGAAACACAAGGCCAGGCAGAAGGCCTAGGTCAAGTCTGAGGAATGATACAAGACAGAGAAGAACAAATGGTTTTTCCAGAAGCTTAGCTTTTAGGTATATTTTTGTTTATATCATTAAAAATGAAAAAAAGAAGGTGGGTCATAAGTAGCATGGACAAAGCCCATTAGAGAGCTTCCATTTCTGTCGCAAGACAGGGAGATGGCTTAGTGGGCAAAGGCACTTACTGATTGAGCCTTAGTTTGATCCCCAAGAATCCATGAAAAGATAGAAGGGGAGAACATACTCTACAAGGAGTCCTCTGACCTCATACGAGCTGTGCCTCACAATATCTTGTCATTGTCATCATCATCATCATCATCGTCTCCTCCTTCTTCTCCTCCTCCTCCTTCTCCTCCTCCTTCTCTTCCTCATCCTTCTTTGGTTTTTTTTGAAACAGTATTTCCCTGTGTAAAAGCCCTGGCTGTCCTGGAACTTGCTTTATATACCAGGCCACCCTTGAACTCAGAGATACATCTGCCTCCACCTTCAAAGTGCTGGAATTTAAAAGGTATGCAATACCACACCTGGACCAAGTAAGTACATTTTCTAGAATTGGCGCCCAGAATTTTGTTCAAATAAAGGATAGTGTTTATGAAAGTTTGAATGCCGCTAGACTGTAGAATGCATATATTTCTTCAAGATCTGATAATTTTCGGAGCCTCTTTGAAGGTTATTCTGTAAGTGGTTGTTTCCTCTCACATTCCAGATGGTCACATTATCCTTGCTCTTAGGTGAGATTAGTAGCCCTCATTTTCTAGGGCCCAGGAAACCAGAAGAGGCATTTTTTCAAAACTTCATAGTTACCTCAAGATCTAGCTATACCACTTTTGTGCATATACCCAAAAAACGTATTCTACACACTACTAGAGAGATACTTGCTCAACCATGTTGATTGTTGTTCTGTTCATAATAGCCAGAAATTAAAAATAGCCTAGATGCCCATCAACAGAAGACTGGATCAGGAAAATATAGCACATTTACACAAGGGATATTATTCAACTGTTTAAAAAATATGATATTCAAAGGTAAATGGATATAATTAGAAAAAAAATCATTCCAAGTGAGATAACCCAGACCCCAAAAGACAAATATGGGATGTGTTCACTTATGTGTGGACACTCTCTTTTAAGCTATTTGAATAACCATAGAGGTTAGATCTAGAGTAAAGAACTGGTGGGGAAGGAAGGATATCCCAATGAAGGTGGAAATAGAATATATACTCAGAGAGAAACAGGCGGGATACTGGAACAGGAGGATTAAACCAGGAGGGGGAGGAAAGAGGAGGGTAAGAGAGGAAATGTGAGGATGAAGTGCTAAGAATATGGGACATTTGAGGAGTCATACTAAAACATACATTAGAAGCCTCTTAAAATACATATATGAAAGAAATCTAAATGGAATCACCAAATAGTAAGGAAATCAAAGCCCCAACTAGACATCACTCTCGACCAAGTGAAACCTCCAGTGAGTACCAGACTGGGTTGCATCTTATTGAGTTGTTGTCAAAGGGACCCCACAGAAACCGTCAAACAACTCAGGGATTTACCTAAGCTGGTGGTTATGCTCCACAAACTGGTGTTAAGACCCTGTTGCTGAAGACAACATCTACATAACTCACTGGGCACAGAAAAGTTGAGCTGGTACCTTCCTGGGGCTTTCACTCCTACTGACTAATGTTCATGGTGCTAGAAGGTATTCTGCACAGCACCAAAGGAGAAATCTGAACACCAACCCAGCTCCAAATCATTTGATTTTCAGTGGTGACTTGTCTGCATGATGTGCTACTGTGTAATGGTGGAGCAAGCAACCACTGTTGATTAGATTTGATGTCCACTTCATGAAATGGAACCCAGGCCTGGCACTGCTCATGTGGCCATGAACCTCAGACTAGACAGGCCATGGATCTAGCTTGAAGCCAAACACTACCATTCTGCTAAAGGAATATAGTAATAAAATGATTCCTAATGACATTCGGCTGTACCCATAGATCGGCGTCTCACTCAGCCCTCATCAGGGAAGCTTCCTCCTTCAGTAGATGGAAACTCATACAGAGTCCTACAACTGGACAATGCAGACAGTGAGAGACCTTGAAACACTTAGATGGCACTGGGAAATCCTCAGGAGAAACACTGGCATGTCTCCATCAAATCCCTCAGGGCTCAGGGAGCTATGAGGAAGAGGAAGCAGAAAGGTTGGGAAAGCCAGAGGGGATGGATGACACCGAGGAAACGGTGCCTTCCAGACACACAGGACTGACGCACATGTGAACTCACAGAGACTGTGATCAAATTCACAGGGCCTGCACAGGTCCAAACCAGATGCGGTCCCAGTGCTGAGATGCAGAAGGAGACACAAGCTCTCATCACAAACCAAAAAACTACCCCGAATTGATAATTGTTTCTCCAGGGAGGGATGCTCACTGGATATGCAAATCACACTTAAAGACAGGCCCCACGCCCTGCAGTATATAAATAATACAAAATGAACACTATGGTAATTTTAGAGTTTTGGGGGGCTTGTACATGTTTTCATGGTGTGTGTGTGATATGCTTCTTTTCTCCTTCTCTTTCTTTTTGCTTATTAGTTTGCTCATTTCATTTTATCCTTGTTTGTCTTTTCTATTTGTCTGGCTGTTTTCTTAACAGAAAGACAGTATGGAGTTGGAAGGGTGGAGGAGGGGAGGGTATGAGGGGAAAGAATTTAGAATTCAGAAGATATTCTACAAAAATAACTATTTTAAACACAAAATGAACTAAGAAGAGTATTCGGCAAGCCCCGCCTGCCCGTTCGCCCCTGAGGCATAGCCTGTGACTTTGCCCCTGCTGTCAGTGCCCGTCACTGTTGTCCTTGCCTGAGCTGTGGTCACTCCTCGGCCCACCCACCCTCCAGCTGATACCCAGGAAGAGAGGTTCTTTCCTTTGTGAAACCTTCTGCCAGTTTCCCCCTACACCATTTGACTCACACATTATGCCTCTTAGATGAGGAAGCTTTGGTTAAATGATGAGAGCAATTGAGTGCTTTCAAATCAAGCCAAGCATTAAAGCATTATTCTCAATTAAAGCATTATTTATGAATAACCCATTGCAGTGAGAGCAGACATCCACAAGGTGAAAACGGATCTGGAAACACCGACCTTGTTACCATGGCACAATGGGTGGCATCCTGAGGGATGAAGTGGGGAAATGGAGGTCAGTGATTCTCGGTGTTGTATATTGTTGGAGAGAGGGAACAGGAGCAGAGGAAACTACAGGGACAGACACCTTGTCTCACTAATGGGGATACAGATGGCATGAGTCAGCACTCACTTCAGTGTGAAACGTGAGTCCTTGAGTGCTCGTCTTTCAGTACACAGTGATCCGTGTATTTCACTCTGCCAGAGAGGCTCCAAAAGGCCTTCGGAATGAATGAACATGTAAATAATGCACGAGTGTGATGTGCGTGTGTGCATGAGTGTGTGTGTGCCTGTGTAGTATTAACATGTCACCCACCCTCGGTGAACAAAGATGTGCTCATATCAAGAGATCAAGGACAACTAATATGTAAGACCCTAGAATCACACTTGGTCTCTCGCCAGCCCATTTTGCCTGCTATGTTTAGACAGGTTTCCAGAAATGGCTCTTCTTTGTACTGATGGACAGGGGCTATTTAACTCTGCATATCTCTTCTCCCAGCTTAGATGAGAGTCCTTCTTGGGAAAGGACTTCCCATAGCCTAAACCTGGATAAAGACAAAGAGAAGCCAACAGTGCTATTGCAGTCTCATGGCAGATAGTCTATCTGAGGCAGAAAGGGACCTCAGCAAATCCTGGATGGCCTAGAGTTCAAGTGGTGCGGTGCCGGACATCCTCTGTCACTCAGGGTCAGTGATCCCACCCTCTTTCTAGGAAGCAAGGTGTGTGCAGACAGCAGGAGAATGGATTGGGAAAATATGCTTATTATGAGGGCCACAGAGGACTGTACGGCTGGCTCAAATTGGAAAGGGCTTCCTTGCTGTGTAAGGGAAGAGGAGGTTCGGTTTACTTCAAGAACCCATATGAAATAGTAAGACATGTGGATATGTGTTTGTAATCCCAGCACCAGGGATGTATGACATGCTTGGTGAGCTCAGAAAAACAGGAGACCCTTTCCAAAAACTAAAATGAAAGCTCCTGAGGAAGAGCAACCAAGGCTGGCCTCAAGTGTGCAAACACACACAGGCATGTTAGTGTACACACATAGACACCCCACATGGCCTTGGAGTATGCTGTGTATTTAATAGGGCCGACCCTTTTTCAAATTAGATGGCTTTAAGCTGGGGAAGACAACAGTTGAAATGCTGAAGAACATATCCTTCACATATGTGCTGTCTGAGATAATCCTGGGATTGCTGCACCAAACTAGCCTAAATAATCTGCTAGGGGTCACAGTCTCCGATTTCTCAGACTCTTGACTGCTAATGAAGAGGATGTTGTGAAGCATGAGTCAGATCGCCTCTGGCATTCTAGAAGTGGAAGCAGTCATATATAAAGATTTAGCTTCCAGGATGGGATATTGGAGCAGACAAGAGGGACCATTGGTGGTCTTCCCCATAGAAAAAGGACAGGATGCTTGCCTTTCCTTTGCTGTTGCTTCTCTGGGGCACCAGTTCTTACACTTTCCCCGTGTTTCAAGACGGACAACGGAAAGACGTGGAGACAGTCTGGGTAAATGAATGCTACATTACGCTTGAGAGTCTTTACTTTGCATCCTTCTATTATAGCACGATGGCATTTATGGATGGATTCCCAGCTAAGAGAAATGGTGTTTGTCAGAAACGGAAACTTCTCAAAATGTATCTTTGCTGGTTGGAGGGGAAGGGGACAGAGTGTAAACCTCACTTACAAATCTGTTCTACCACAAACTTCACAGTTCTCAGCAGTTCTGAAATAAGGGTACCGAGGGTGGTAAAGCCTAATCAAAGCTTTCGGGATAATTCTCTATTTTGGCCACAACAACGGGATATATATATTTTTTAAGTGAGAACCATTATCCACTTAGTATTTTAATAACTTTAAATATTTATGTGTTTTTAAATATGTGTATGAGTGTGTGTACAATGTGTGCACCCACTGCAGGTAAAGGCCAATAGTACCTGAGCCTGGGGTTCTCTGCAAGCACAGAGTGCTTTTAACTGCTGAACCAACTCTGCAGACCCTAGTGGTTCATTAATTTTATATTTTATCAGAAATACCTGGAAAACTACTACAACTTGGGCAAGGACACAGCAGTTAAAAATGTAAGTGGCAAGGAGTTGATGGCTGAAAAGCTGAAGCAAATGCAGCAATTATTTGGGCTGAAAGTGACGGGAAAGTCAGATCCAGAAACGCTGCAAGTGATGAGGAAGCCCAGATGTGGGGTGTCTGATGTGGGCCCATATGCCATCAATCACAACAATCGTTGGACAAAAACACATCTGACTTACAGGTAACTTGTTTGGACATCAAAATGGGGACGTAATTCCCCCGTTAGAACAGAAGGAAACAGATCCATTGTGTCTTCACCTTATCTTTTTTTTCTTAGCATTTTAAACTACCCACCATACCTGTCGAAAGCAGTTGTGGAAGATTCCTTCGAGCGAGCCTTTAGACTCTGGAGTGATGTGACGCCACTAACATTCTCACGGGTCTTTGAGGAGGAAGGAGATATTGTGCTAGCCTTCTACAGGGGAGGTAAGCCCTTCAACTTCCCCTTGCCCTTAAATATCTGCTTTGTAGGGTAAGTTCCTTGTTGAAGAATATTGTTGATTTTGTGTGATTGAGGAGAAAAAGAATATCACATTGGACAGAAGTATATTGACCACTCAGCAAAGCCCTGAGATAACCAACACGAGAACCAAATGAGTCTTGTTGAATTTTGTCTCTTGCAGACCATGGTGACAATAACCCTTTTGATGGACCTGACTATGGCCTTGCTCACACTTTTCCACCAGGCCCGGGGATTGGGGGCGATGTTCATTTTGATCTTGATGATAGGTGGACTGACACCAATGAGAGTAAGTTGACTGACGCTGCTTCTCTTAATTCACCTGGACCTTCCTAGCCCATTTGCAGTGTTGGCTGATATAATGGACAGCATGCATTAGTAGAAGTAGGTTATCTGTTACTATGCAAAGAATTAGCAGTAAGCACTTTGGGAAGCATGAAACAGGAGTAAATTCTGGTTGCTTATCATCTCCCTGGTAACAAATAGATCACTCTAAAAACGTCTCTTATCCTTTCTAGGTCCTTTGCATATGGGTGTTTAGCTTGAGATGTTTGGGGGACTCCTAACAGTGGGAATGGGGGTTTCCCTGACTCTTGTCTGTGCTCAGGACCCTTTTCTTCCTACAGGGTTGCCTCATCCAGCCTTAATATGACACTTTGTGTCTAATCTTATTGCATCTTGTTATGCTTTGTTCGGTTGATATCATTGGGAAGTCTGACCTTTTCTGAAGGGAAAAAGGAGAAGATCTCAGGGAGAGGGGAGGTGTGTGGAGGGCCTTTGAGGAGTAGAAAAAAGAAAAAAGAAAATTCTGAGAGCCGGTAAGATGCTGCTCCTGAAATCCTCATATTTTAAATTTATCCTGATTGTAGCCTCCTCCCTTATCTCTTCCCAGTCCCACACTCTCTTCTTCCTCCCTTTTATTCCCTTCCCTTATTTCTCAGAAATGGGGAGCCCTTCTCTCCTACCATCTCACCCTAGCCTATCAAGTCTCATTCCAACAGAACCAACAAATCTGGGCCCATGGGGGCTTGCAGAGACTGATATACCAACCAGGGATCATGCATGGAGAGGACCTAAACCCCATGGGTCAGATGTAGCTGATAGGTAGCTCAGTCTCCATGTGGGTTCCTGAGTAAGGGGAGCATAAGTTATCTCTGACATGGACTCTGCTGCCTGCTCTTTGATCACTTCCCCCTGGTGGGGGTTTTTGCCAGGTCACAGAGGAAGAGGATGCAGAATTCCTCATTTTGATTCCTGGAGCCCATTTAGTGGAAGAAAACTGATCCCTCTAATTTGCTCTCTACCTTCCACACAGAACACTTTGTGCTTACATGCACAACTCTCACATATACACACAAACACATATACGCACACAAGCATACACACACACACTCGCATGTACACATGCCCACAAGCACATGAGCACATATGTACACACACTAAACAAATAAGTGTAACAAATGTTCTTTTAAAAAGAAAATGAAAAAAAAAGTGCTGAAAGTTTCAATGTGTTGCTTATGGTCCTGGAATTTTCTTTTCAAGAAATATGCAATAAAACTTAAGAATTTTCTTATTAAACTTGGAAAAACTAAATAAGAAAAAAAGTGGATTTGTACTTTGCAGGTTTTACAGCACTGAGCAGTTATCAGCTTTGTAAGTAAGAAAAAGTATGAACTGTTCACAGCACTTCATTGCTCCATTGCTCAAGAAGGAACTCATCCCAGCTCAGGGCTAACATGGACTCCTCTGAGCTGGACCTTAAGTTACTGTGAGCTTTATGTACTAATGTGATCCTAGAGTGTAGGCTAGACTGTACCTCTTTATTAGTTTTTTTTAATTTTTATTACAATTTATTCACTTTGTATCCCAGCTGTGGCCCCCTCTCTTGTCCCCTCCCAATCCCACCCTCCCTCCCTCATCTCCTCCCATGCCCTCCCTAGTCCACTGATGGGGGAGGGGAGGTCCTTCTTCCCTTCCATATGACCCTATCCTATCAGGTCTCATCAGAACTGGGTGCATTGTCTTCCTCCGTGGCCTGGTAAGGCTGCCCCCCCCCACAGGGGAAGGTGATCAAAGAGCCAATCACTGAGTTCATGTCAGAGACATCCCCTGTTCCCATTACTAGGGTACCCACTTGGACACTGAGCTGCCATAGGCTACATCTGTGCAATGGTTCTAGGTTATCTCCATGCATGGTCCTTGTTTGGAGTATCAGTCTCAGAAAAGACCCCTGGCCCCAGATATTTTGGTTTTGTTATTATCAATACATGCATACTCCCACCATCAGAAAAAGATTGTATAGACATATGTGTATTTCAAAAAGTAATCAAGAATATGTGAGCATTCACCCTGGAAGATTATTTCCTTACTAAATACCTCCGAACAATACAAACTTTCCTAATCAGAAACAAATCTCTTTGTCCTTCCAGATTTCAACTTGTTTTACGTTACTGCTCATGAACTGGGTCACTCCCTTGGACTCACCCATTCTTATGATATAGGGGCACTAATGTTCCCCAGTTATACATGGTACACTGAGGACTTTGTGCTAAACCAGGATGATATTAATCGCATCCAGGCTTTATATGGTGAGTGAAAGAGCCATTAGCAGGACAGCCGAAGGCATTTTCATTCTTCAGGCGAGCTTTCAGAACCATGGAAACTAACTCCAGGTCTCTCACACTCTTTAGGGCCTTCCCCAAATCCCATCCAGCCAACAGGTGCAACAACCCCAACTCCATGTGATAGTCATCTGACCTTTGACGCTATAACTACATTTCGGGGAGAGGTGATGTTCTTTACAGGCAGGTAAGATATTTGTTTTATTGTGGGCTCTGGATTTCACTACTGTAGGCCACCAATATGGCTCATGTGTCAACCTTACACTATGTGGTAGCAATTGCTTGCTTTTCTTTTTCCTTTCTTCCTTCTTTCTTTTTTCTTTCTTTCCTTCCTTCTTTCTCCTTTTTTTACAACTTTAATGACTCTGATTTTCCACATGAATTATTCAAAGTATCACTGTAATGAAAACGTATATAGTGATATAGTATCATTTTTATGGATCTGTAAATTATGACAAGAAAAAAAAAAGAGTGTTCCTCTGGGGACACAGAGCTCATGGGTGGCAAAGCAGATATTATTCTCCTAGTCACCGATCAAAGCTTTTTGGGGTTGTCAATCGATGTGTTAATGATTATGATGGTACTTAAAATTACCTGTCAGTGTGTGGACCTGAAGACATGCTTGTCCCCTTCCACACAAGGACCACATGTGCTGTCCGCACCACAGTCCTTTGTAAAGGCCCAGGCCACACAATAGCATGGCCGGATGCTCCCTTCTGAAAAGCCCTCAGAGGCACTTTCAAAGTCCAGATTCCTCGGTCAGTCTTCTCGGAGCGCAGTTGGTGCCCTCCAGCTATGTTGGGGCTGTATCAACACCCAAACTCAGCTACTGGCTCCAAATGCCTTCTAGTATCTTCCTTACCACTTTTTGAGAATAGAAGATAAGGATGGATCCTGCATGACGAAAAGTATGCATTGAAACATAGCCTTAAAGGAAATCTCAAGGGCTGGGAATCTGCTTCATTAAGGAGGCCCAAGCACAGAGTCCTGGGTTGGGTCTGAAGCATCAGACCTATAATGAAAGGTCAAGGTAGGAGCTTCAGAAGTTCAAGGTTGGGCTGGACAGATACTAAACAGTGAAGAGCACTTGTTGCTCTTACGGAGGACCTGGATTCTGTCTCCAGCACCCACATGGTGGCTCCCAACCTCTGTGGGCATTAGGCAAGCACATGGTCCACAAACATACATGAAGGCAAGACAATTGTATACATAAAAGAAAGTGGACAAATTTAAAAAAAAACATTTAAAGAAAGTTCAAGGTAATTATTCTGAAAGCTAGCCAGGGTTACTTTGTCTTGAAAAGGCCAAAAAAGAAAGCACGATGTTGGTAAGCCTGCCCAGTTGTGGGTCGAGTCGGTATTCTGTATTTGTTCCATATCCATGCATTTGATTAATCACAGATCTATGAAGCTAACCAATGCTTTTAAAATCACCACTGCACTGAGTTTTCTTGCTGTTATACCAAAATAATATTGTATGGCAACTATTTAAATAGCGTTATAAATATTCTTTTAATATTTAAAGCAGAGCCAAGCGTTCATAGTTATATATATATTATGTTTTATATTTGAGATTACAGTATAATTACATCATTCCCTTTCCTTCCTCAAATCCCTCCCATACACCCCTCCTTACTCTCTTTCAAATTCATCCCTCTTTTATTTCATTGTTTTACATACATCTATGTATAGACACATGTAAATCTCTAAATCTAAACTGCTCACTCTGTATCCTGTTGCTTGTATGTGTATTTTTAGGGCTGACAATTTGGTATTCGATGACCAGTTGGTGTGCTCTTCCTTGGAGAAGATATTTCTCTTGCTCTCAGCGTTTCTTAGTTGCCTGTCATTTTTTTGTGTAGGGCCGAGGCTTTGTGGGCCTTACCAGTCCACTTTGGCAAGTCTGTTGTCCTTGTTTGGCTCATGTTTAGGTAGTCATATTGGTGACTACAGGTGCAGCTTCTGACATTCTTGTGAGACACAACCTCACAGCAAACTTCCTGGTCCTCTGACCCTTGTAATCTCTCCACATCCTCAGTGTTCCCTGAGCCTTAGATATGGGAGTGTTTTGAAGAAATAGCCAATGGAACTGAGCTCCATAATGTGGTGTTTTGATCAGTTGTGGATTTCTGTAGTGTTCTCTGAATGTTACAATGAGAAGTTTCCTTGTTGGTGGTGAAGACTACATTTATCTGAGGTTATAAATACAAATATTTAGAATGTAGTCAGGAATTATACTTAGTTTAGTCAAATAGATTCATGACACAATGAGCCCTGGCATAGTGTATCTCTTAGTGAGCAGGTCAAAAGTACAGTTAGAGAGCTGTTGGTTGCCTTCCAGGTGTGAATGCCACTACTTCAGCCTTAGGGTTATAGTACCATGCTGGTGATTGTGTTCATAACAACCAGAGCTGGAGAGGGCTGTTGCTTCCTCCCTCCTTTGGAAGTTGCATGGCACCTTCTGGTATTACCATAGCTAGTCCTTAGGGATGAAGCTTTTGAGTTAGTTTTAGCTCGAGAGCCTCTAAGCCCGATATCTAAGCGCGTGCTGCCTTCAGCAACAGGGTTTTATCTCTCATCTCTTGGGAGCAACCGAGGACATTCACAATAGTGTATAATGTTTCAGAAGTCTCTTGGACAACCCTGACCAAGAACTCAAAAGAGGCTTCTTGTGCCCTCTGATGGGGTTTTTGTTGGGTAGTCTTTGGCTCTTGGAGAGAGCATTGTCAGCACAGACGAGAAACTCTTACTTAAGTTTTTATACACAGACTCGTGAATTACAGGCTTTTTCTTAGGAAGATAGAAGGTAATGTGACTTCTTATTATATCTTTAGACATCCCTGCTGTGATTCATCTTCCTTCCTCCTTCTTCTGTATTTATTTCCTCCCTTTCCCTAACTATAGCTACCCCTTTCCAATTTTTCTGATCAAATCACTTGTACCCTACTATTCTCCTCCCTCCCTCCTGACAGGGTAATGGCTGCATTTTGCTTTCCTGGTTCCTGCAGTTACTCCAGGATACGCACTCACATCCGAACACTTGGAGCCAGAGCCCCCAATGAGAAGACATGTGTTGTTTGTCTTTCTGGGTTACCTCACTCAGTGTGATCTTTTCTAGTTCCATCCATGTATCTGCAAAGTTCATAGTTTCATTTTTTTCTTTACAGCTGAATATTATTTCATAGTGCACATGTACCACATTTTCAATATCCATTCATCAGTGGGAGGACATTTAGGTTACTTCCATTTCTTAGCTACTGTGAATACAGCAGGAATAAACATGGCTGAGCACGTATCTATGGGCATATGCCAAGGAAGGATACAGCTGGGTCGTGTGGCAGATTCATTATTTGTTTTAGAATCTTCACACTGATTTCCATAGTGCCTGCACCAGTTTGCATTTCCTGCCAGCAGTGGATGAAGGTTCCCTGTGTTCCCTTCTCCTTAGCACCCGCACGGCATTTGCTGTGCATTATGTGGTCAATCTCTGCTGTTCTGCCTGGGTTCAGATGAAATCGCAAAGGTATGTTTATCTGAATTTCTCTAATTGCTAGAAACAGACTTTTTTGAGTCATTTCTTAGCCATCATTTTTGCATCTTTTGAGACTCTCTGTTCAGGTCCCAGGCCCATGTGTGTCATTTTGGGTTTTGCTGTTGTTTCTTTTTTTAATTTTTATTTATTCCGTATATTAGTCCTCTAACATATGTGTAGCTGGTAAATATTCTCTCCCATTTGGCCGGGCTTCTTTTTCACCCAGTTGATCATTTCTTTAGCTGTGTAGAAGGTGTTTAATCTTAGGAAGCCTTGCTTTTTAGTTGTTGGCTTTAATTCTTGAGCAAATGGAGTATTACTCAGGAAGCCCTTACCTACACCTTTACCACGTAACGGTACTGTCTGTGTTTTCTTCTAGCACCTTCAGTGTTTCGGGACTCATGTTTAGGTCTTCAATCTATTTGTACTTACTTTTGTGCAAGGTGATAAATATGGGACTCTGTATTGTTGTAGACTTTCAGCTTTCCCAGAAACATTTGTCGAGGAAACCTTTTCTTCAGCATGGCAGCTTTGCCAAATATTACGTGTCTGAAATTACTCCTGTCTGATCCTTCAGTTCTGTTCCAATGGTCTGCATGTCTGTCTCTACACCCAGTACAGCATTGTTTTTTGTCATTATGGCTCTGTAATATGCCTTAAGACCTGGAATATTTACCTTACCAGCATTGTGTTTTTTCTTCAGAATTGTTTTGGCTCTCTGGGGTCTTTTGTGGTTTCGTATACATTTTAGGGTCTTTTCTTTTTCTGTGAAGAATGAGATGGGGATTTTGATTGGGATTGCATTGAATCTGTAAGTAGCTCTTGATATAACTGGCATTTTTGTAATGCTATTTCTACTAATCCATGAGCATGGGATGTCTTTCCATTTTCTAATATCTTTCTCTACCTCTCTCTTCAGAGGTTTAAAGTTTTCTTTGTTTTTTACAGTTTAACAAATGCTGTTTGTTAAACAAGACTGCTCTTCGCTTCATCCCCTGAGGCCAGGCCAGACAGCCCTGGCAGGGGGAAGTGATCCAAAAACAGACAATAGAGTCTATGTTAGAAACAGCACCCTGCCCCACCCCAACTCGCCAGGTGCCCCATATGAAGACCAAGCCGCCCGTCTGCTGCTTTTATACTCCTTAAGTCATATCAGGTATTGTTTGGTTGCTCTCACAAGCTTTGTGCCAACATTGCACTAACATATCTTACAGGCAGGAGGACACCATCATAGTTCAAAGGATTTGGGGCTGGGTTGGCATTTACATTTCTTTTTTGGTAGCTTGAATAGTACCTTCCTGTACCAAAGATATTAGTGGTGAAGTCTCTGTGTAGGCACCATCTCGATTTCTCCACGTTCAATGAGTTGAGTAGGTGTTTTCTTCAGCAATGGAAACTTGCTGTGGCAAGTAGAGAGGTTTAAAGTTTTCGTTGTAGAGATGCTTCGCTTCTTTGGTTAGGTTTATTCCTAGGCACTTTATTTTCTTTAAGGCTATTGTGGCTGTGTGTCCATGACCTCCTTCTTTGTATGTTTCTTGTTAGTGGATAGATAAGCTATTGATTTGTACAAGTTGACTCAGTATCCTGACATGTTCTGAATTTGTTTTTGTGTTTTGGTCTTTCCCTCTAGTCCTACATTCTCTAGGACATTTATCATGAAGTCATGTTGAATTTTGTCAAAGGTTTCTTGTGCGTCTGTTGAGATGATCATGTGATTTTTGTTGTTAGACCCACTTTCTGTGGTTTGCTGAACTTATTTACTTGCATGTATTGAATCATTCCTGCGTTTCAGGGATAAAGTCAATTTGGTTATATAATCTTTTTAATGTATGTCTGCATTCTGCTTGCAAGTATTTCATTAAGTGCTTTTGAGTCTATATTCATCAATAGTATTGGTCTGTAATTTCCGTCTGTGCATGTGTGTCTTACCTGGTTTTGGTATTAGACTGATACTGGCTTCATAGAAGGAAGTTAGGAATGGTTCTTCTGTTTTATTTTTATTTCTTGAATAGTTTAAGAAGTGGCTGTAAACCTTTGATGTATGGTAGAATTCTGATGTGAATCTATCTGGTCCTAGACTTTTTTGTTTTAAACTTGGAGCCTTTTTTGTTATTATTTTATCTCTATTATTTACTATTATTTACTAATATTAATATTAGTAATACTAATTAACAGTAGTTAGTATTAATACTAATTAATACCATTATTTGTTACTATTTTATTTGTTGTTAGTCTGTTTAGGTAGTTGACTTCCTGATTTAATTTTGGTGATTTGACTGAATCTAGAAATTCATCCCTTTCTTTTAGGTTTATCAGCTTAATGGAGTACAGGTCTATTTAAATATTCCCTTATAAAATTCTGAATTTCTTTGGTGTCTATTGGAATGTTTCCTGTTCTATTCTGATTTTATTAATTTGGGTTCTCTTTTTCTTTCGGTTGATTGATCCAAGGGACTGTCACTCTTGTCTATATCTTCTCAAAGAATCGGCTTTTAGAATCAACCAATTCTTTGTATTGTTTTTGTTTGTTTGTTTCTACTTTATTGATTTCTGCTCTGAATTTTATTATTTTTTATTTGGTTTGCTCATGTTTTTCCAAATTTTTGAATTGCATCATTAAGTAATTTTTCTGCCCTCTTTCTGATATTTTTAATGTAGGCACTTTTGATCTATAAATTCCCCTATAGACTGCTTTCAATGTGTCACAGAGGCTTTATTGTGTTGTGGTTTTGTTTTCATTTAGTTCCAGGATTTTTAAAATTTATCTTAATTTCTTCTCTGAACCATTCATCCTCATTCAGTAATGAGTTATTTAGTCTCCATGAGTTTGTGTATTTCCTAGAGATTTGTTTGCCCTCAGTTTTAAATTTTATTGCACTGTGGTCAGATATGATGCAAGGAGTTATTTAAATCTTTTTGAACTTATAAATATTTGTTTTGTGCCCCAGGATGTGGTCGATTTTAGAAAAGCTCTCATGTGCTGTTGAGTCTGATGTATATTCTTTGGTCTTTCGGTGGAATATTTTGTAGATGTCTGTTAAGTCCATTTGATGTATAACAATTAGTTCTGATTTTTGGTCCGAATGGACTGCCTATTGGAGAAATAGCATATTGAAATCATATTCTATTAATGGATTGATTTTAATCTCTATCTTTAAATCCAGTAGTGCATTTTTTGAAAGACAATATTGGTGCGCCAGAGTTTGGTGCATATATGCTTAGGATAGCACTATCTTCTTGGTTAGCTGTTCCCATGATTAGAATAAAGTGTCCCTCTTTATCTCTTATGATTAGTTTTAGTTGAAGTCTATTTTGTCAGATATTAGGATACTCACACCTTCTTGCTTTCTTGTCCCACTTGATTATAATTTTTGCCTATCCTTTTACTCTAGGAAGATGCTTATGTTTAAAGCTAAGATACATTTCTTGTAGACACCAGGTGGAGTGATTGAGTTTTTTGATCCATTCAGCCCATGACTTTTGATTAGGAAACTGGGGTCATTGTTGTTTAAAGTTATTATTGAAATGTGTTTGTTAATTGTGGTCATGCTGGTGATTTTTGTGGTTGTTTGTGTTCTCAATGATACTGTGTATTTTAATAATTATGGCTTCATATTTTTTCAGTCTCTCTTCAGCCCTAAATATTGTTTCCTGTATTTTCTTTAGATTTTGCTTTTTGGATAGAATTTTTTTTAGGTTTTTAATATCATGGAAAGATTTTCTTTCCCCTTCAATTATGGCAGATAGTTTTGCTGGGTATATTAACCTCAGCTAGCTGCCCTAGTTTTTTAGAACTTGAATTATATTGCTCCAGGCTCTTCTGGATTTCAAAGTTTCCATTGAAAAATCTGTTATCTAATGGGTTTTTCTTTATATGTGGCTTGTGCTTTTTCTCTTGCAACTTTCAGTACACTTTCTTTGATATGTATATTTAGCATTTTAACTATGATATACTGTGGGGATTTTCTTTTTCTGGTTTTGCCTACTTGGTGGTCTGTGTGCTTCTTTTATCTTGCATGGGAGAGCCTTTCCTTAGTCTAGTAAAGTTTTCTTCTATTATCTTGTTGAAGATCTTGGGTCTTTTTCCTCTCTATGCCTACAATTCAAAGATTTGAGTTTTTTCATGATGTTCCACATTTCCTATACATTCATCCTGTGTAATTTTTTTTATAATTTGTCATATTCCTTGCTTATTTGTTCTAGATTTCCTTTGTCTTTGAGTCCTGATATCCTGCCTTTTGTTTGATTCATTCTTATTAAAAGGGTTTCCTTTGCATTTTCTAGTTGAATTCTTGGGTGTTTTTGTTTGTTTTTGATTTGTTTTGTTCCATCTTCATTTCAGTTTGAGTTCTTTTCAACATTTCTGTCACTTAACTGAATCTCATTCTCAAGTTTTGGTTGGCGCTTTCTTAGACAATTAGGAATAGTGATTCCTCAAGACCCAGCTATACCACTCTTAGGCATATATCCAAAAGATGTTCAAGTACACAACAAGGACATTTGCTCAACCATGTTCGTGGCTGCTTTATTTGTAATAGCCAGAACCTGGAAACAACCCAGATATCCCTCAGTTGAGGAATGGATACAGAAATTGTGG
>CM053747.1:6071389-6087207 GCA_028658305.1 Pachyuromys duprasi
TGAGGGAGGGGGCTACGCCTGGGATTCAAAGTACCTAACCTGTGATTGAGATAAAAATAAATAAATTAAAAAAAAAGATTTCCATCAGCTTTATGTTTGTATTTTCTTGGGCATCACTCAGACATTCATTCTCTTTACACTCTTTCTTTTTTTATTAAATTGAGCTGTTGCTTTGTATCTTCTTTAAACTCTTTTTATTCTTTGATGAAGTTTATGATTGTTCTTTTAAATTCTGTGTCTTGGGATCATTTAGGAAATTCTCACTAGCAAAATTTTCTATAAGACTGGTGAGTTTTGAAGAGGAGATAATAATTAGAGCTTTAATTTTCTATTGTTGGTATATTTTCAATAAGATCTGGGCATGTGGATATCTTTTGATAGTTCTAAATCTGATATGAGCAGAGCAGGTTGGGGTAGAAGAGAGGATGTGTGAGTGGATTGAGCCTAAAGGTTTGAAATGGTTTGGGTGGAATGTACAGAGGATAGTGGGTTGATGTACAGGACGTGCCTCCTGGCCCAAGCCTGGAGTATGGAAGTTGGTCTGGTTGAGTGAAAAGGTTGGATGTAGTGTGTGTGAATGGAGCCCATGGGTAGGAGGGTAAGTAGGTAAGGTTGTGGCAGAAGCCTATGAGTTTGTGGTTTAGGCAGGGGTGACACCTTAGGCTGGGGTGTGGGATGTGGCACTCAGGCTAGATCCTCCCTGGGCAGAGTCAGTGAAACTCACCAGGTAGACCCTGATAAAGAATGTGGCATAGAAGGGCCAGTAGGTAATAGCCTCATAGATTCTATTTTTTAAATTATTACCCTATGTGTATAGGATATAATCTTTCATGGGTTTGGGTATCCACAGGAGTATATATGCACTCGCCCTCAGATACTTAGGGATGGTGGCCTTCACTAAATATAGGGCATGCATTGCATTTGGCCACATGTTACATCCAGCTGCTCATGGTTCACTAAAGCTGGCTATTTTGAAGGCATATGTAAATTGGTTGTGAAACACAGCCAATATTTAAAAATTAAACTAAATTATACTAGAACCAGCAATAACAGAAATGTTGTTTTGTCATCATCTTCACTGAAGTATGTTGATAGTACCAAGGCTCAAACCCAGGGCCTCACACATGCCAGGCCAGCACTTTACCCCTGAGCTATAGCCCCAGTCCTAGTTCACTGCATCTTACTCCTTATGTTCTTGAGTTTGTTTATGCCATTTGTCTTCAAGGGATCCTGTTAATGTGTTCTTGTCACTCCTAAAATTTGCCACAGCACGAGTATTTCCATTAAGAAACACGCACACCAAAACAGAACCCTTTGCTCCCAGCTGCTCCAGTGGGAGACAATGGACCTTTGCTAACACCAGCTCTCCAGTGAGAAGAGGCTGGAGATTACTGGGATACCCACTGACAACCGCATTTTCTCTTCCTTTCAAACCAGGTTCTACATTCGTGTAAATAGATTCATGCGGGAGCCTGAGCTCAATTTGATAGGTATTCTCTGGCCAAATGTGCCCAGTAAACTTGATGCTGCCTATGAAGCTAGCATGATGGATGAAGTCCGCTTTTTCAAAGGTAATGTTTCTGCTTGTTTCTCTTTGTTTTTATAAAAGAAATTTTCATTCAATTTTGGAATGAGATAAAAGGGTATTATTAGCTCCATTCACTGCACGTACTTCTGAGCACCTAAGTTTCACCAAGTTAATGGGAGCCCATCAGCTTAGTTAAAAGTTATATTGTATATTCAGCATAATTTTTATTAAAAAGTAGATAACTAAAGATATAGCTCTTTAGGCTTATTTAAGAACTTGCAAACAATGAACTGTGCTTTGAACTTCCTTCATAGCACTAGGAGTGCTCAGAAATAAAATTGAGAGACACGGGCAATTCTACAAAAGATGGCACAGAAAGATTTTTTTGTATGCAGTTTCCTAGACCCCATTTTAATGTGAAGCATCCTCTTTAGAGAGAGAAGTCATCACCAGGGAGCAGACAAGGCACTGCTGATTCTCTCAGTGTAGTGGTAGAATGTTCCCATGGGAACATGTTCCTCTGACTTTCATTCCATTGCTTTTTTCTTGATGTCATTCTATATGGTAGTGAACATATAATTACCGCTTTGCTAGGAGAAGTCAGTCATGTTCCCAGTTCCTTTGTGTTGCCGATGTCCTGCCCTAGAAAACAAAACACACTCTCAAGTCTTACTGTGAAACTTCCTTGAGAGAATCTAAATCTTAGTAAGTTTTCCAAACAACTCATTCACAGATTAATGTATGAGAAAATCTAAGTCACTGTTGACAGAATTCAATGAGTCTGTGGGATTCAGTGAGATCAAAGAGTCTAGCACATCTGACTTTGAAGACCATGTCAGACACACATGTTTTCACCAACGCATTTGGTACAGTGCAGACAAAGCACTAGGATGCTTTATGCAGTTACACACTCAAAATGAAGACGTGAGTGTAGTTCAGACTAGCACAACCCATTGCAACAGTATCTCTGTCCTTCAATATATGGAATTAAATAGAAGTTTACATTTACAGCGTTTCAGGGCACCATTCCGTGTGACCTAAAAATAAGCATGTTTGTGAACTAGAGTGGTCTTGGCTTCAAAACAGATCAATTTCCTTTGCTGCATAGCTTGGGGGCTGTAAACAGACAGGCTCTTGAAGCTGCATAACTTTACATATCTACTTCATAAGATGCTGTTGTATTTTGATAGTACCATGGCAGCGTAGATATTCTAGTTGTTTGAGTATCTGGCTTTGGAAAGCAGCTTCAACTGTAATAATGGCAAAAAAAAAGGAGAGATAATTTTCAAAGTGTGTTGCAGATTGGAAAGGCCTAGTGAGTGCAAAAAGTCTGCTATAACCCGGGCTAGGTGGCTCACGCCTTTAAATCCCAGCATTTAAGCGTCTAAGGCAAGGATGATTGATGGAGGCCAAGCCTGGTTATATAGCAAGCTGTAGACCAAACTAAGTTCTTGTCTCAAAAAAAATCAAACAGACAAACAAAAACAAATGCTTAATCGGTTTGAGACTGGATCCCCAGATATCAGCGTTTAACAGAGAACAAGGCACCCAGCACTTCCTCCCC
The DNA here is from genome assembly GCA_028658305.1 of Pachyuromys duprasi. Lineage (NCBI taxonomy): Eukaryota > Metazoa > Chordata > Mammalia > Rodentia > Muridae > Pachyuromys > Pachyuromys duprasi. The sequence goes on from CM053747.1 coordinate 6,074,482, forward strand.
CGCAGGAGCTGCACGGTTGCTAGGGGCTGCAATGTAGCTAGGACGCTGCTCCCTCCTGCGGAGTTTAGCTGGACAAGGAGTTCATCTGTGGCTTTTGATTGGCAGGCAATAAGGTCTGGGCTGTTCGCACACAGAGTGTCCTGAGAGGATTCCCCATCGACATCCACAGCTACTTTGGCTTCCCTAGCTACGTGACCCAAATCGATGCCGCCGTTTGTGAGGAGGAAACTGGGAAAACGTACTTCTTTGTTGACAGCATGTGCTGGAGGTAAAGGCTGAGAGCTGAGTAGGGTTAGAGCCACACTTGTTTCTATACAGAAAGATCTTTAAGTGAGTTTCAAATGACCGCGGCCAACTGACTTCTACGCGAATAGCTGTAGCCACTGAGCATCCGTTAGTCCACAGACTCGCAGGCATTGCTCAGAGCTTGTAGGGTGCACACAGTGAACCCGCGGTGCTGTTCTGTGCTGGGAAAGGCTGGGAAAGTAAGGACATCCAACTTCTTGAGCTACACTGGCCTAAACGTAACCATTCACATAGCATTTTACCTTAAGAGAACATCTGTGCAGTTTGTTGGATTTTAGAGGGACCTTATGCATATTTTGATATACCCAACTTTTCCTCACCGAATTCATTCTTTTCTAATCTCAAGAATTAAGAATTTTTTTTTGCAATCCATGCTGTTGTGTTTTCTGCAAATATTTTAAGAAATCTGCATGTTTGTTCAAAGGTCCTAACACTTTTAACCACTTTTTGATCAGGTATGATGAATACAGACGGTCCATGGATCCAGGTTATCCCAAAGCAATAGCTGAGGACTTCCCTGGAATTGGAGATAAAGTTGACGATGTTTTTGAGAAAGATGGTAAGAGTATAAACATATTTTCTCTTTTAATATTGTTACAATATTGTTACAATATTAAAAGTAACAGTGTTGCTTTTAAACAGAAAATGTAAAAACTAAATATGTATATTGATGGCATGAAGCACTCAGAATTGAGTCACAGGCCAGAAATACATGTATAATATAATAAATATCTTTTGTTTTATTTCTAGGAAATTTCTACTTCTTTCACCAAAATATTCAACACAGATTTAACCTCCGAATGAGAAGAGTCGATGCTACCCGTGACTCTCACACCTGGTTCAACTGCTAAATAGATTGGCAACCTGTTACCAAGTTAATGAAAAAGATTTATCTCTTGTTTATGTCTTAAACAAGATATTCTTTTGAAGAGCCAAATATTTTGGCAACCTGTTATCAAGCTAATGGAAATACATGTCCCGTGATGTTGAAGAAGATAGTTTTCTGAAGAGCCAAATATTTTTATGTTTTATATACCTTCCAGAATCTCTAAGTACAAATTAATTTATATTTTATTTTGTGTATTTTCACAATTTATAGTATAATTTTTTGAACTAAAACTGCTTAGTTCCACAATTGACAGCCTCAGAAAGTTGAGTTTGTGGTTGACAAGTCACTGAAGAAGGCCATTTGTACAGTGTGTGACTCTGATGTTGATCCTAGGCAGCTCCTTTCGAGAAAGGAGGCTCAACAGAGAAGCTCTTCCCAGAGCAAAAGTGGCTCTCGAGCCCAGGAACAGGTATATAAGAGGAAACTCGTTGCTGCTTTGGTTTTGGCGGTTTAAGACAGGATCTTACAACCCAGCGGACTCTCAACTTTTATACCTCTGACTCCTGCATGCTGGGATTCTGCACCGCCCACCATGCCCAGCTAAAAGACATTGGTTTTGTACAAAAGTATTTAATACTTAAATAAAGCCATTCCTGTCTCTAATGCCTTATACATTATCTGTTTCGTTATGTTATTGCCTGATTGTCAAACCTCACTTATATAAGTGCTGTTTTCTAATTTAAAATGGAAAACAAACAATATGAAAAATAGTCATGAGAAAACTAGTCTATCCAAAAATTTCAATTTTCAGCATTCTTGTAGAGTTTGTGCTATGCACAAGTGAGTTGATTCTCTATTCCCTTTATCTCGGACAAGAAATCTAAGCATGGCTTAAAGGTAAAGTAAGTGAAAGCAGGAAAAATTTATCTACATAAATGCCATTTCATCGCTTAAGTAAATGGGAGACTCACATTTTCCCAAAGTCGGGATTTGAGGGCGGTGAGCAGCCAGCAGGCTGTGTGAAGAAGTGACAGCACCGAATCCCCAGATCTAAACACCATGAAAGCTGGCAGACGGCTGCTATCAGAAATCAGTTCAAGATATAACTAACTGCAAAGTTCGACTGCGGAGGAAGGGGAGGAAGTATCAGAGGAACAGAAGGGTCTGGGACACCCTGAAAACACTGCTCACAGAATCAACTAACTCATGGGGACTTGCAGAAATCAGGGAGCCTTGTAGGGGTCTGACGTAGGTCCCCTACACATGCTATGGCCGAATGTCTTATTCCAGATGGACTAGCGTGTGGACAATCCTGAAGTCCACTAAGGCAGCACCAGAGGAGGGCAGCCTGCTCTGACCCTGAGTGACCTCATCTGAGACTACACTTCCCAGAAAAATGCTTGACCACTTCTTACTGAAAATAAATAGGTCATTCCTGGAGATAGTTTAAATCATCTCAAGTGGGATATGCTTCATAAAGCAAAAGAATCAGGGCACTTGATCCTTATTAATTATCATCAAGAGTCAAGGCAACATGCTCAGGGTGGATCTTAAAAGCACTGGATAATTATATGTGTCAAGGCTACAAGGCTAAACAGGAAAGAAATTACTGAAATGGGTACCTATAAGTTGGGATTGGTATTTCAGAAAGGAATCCAGGAGGTTTTCGGATGTTCAGTTTAACATGCTAGTGCAAACATCGTAGATCCAACAGTGTTCCATGGTACATGATGGAGAAATCAAAACTTCTGTCTCACAGCGTGGAGTGGGCAGCCGGAAGGTGTAGGAAGCCTGGAACCACCACTGAATTTGTTACATGGAAATGAAGCACCCTGCACCAGACTCCAGTCTTTGGGAAGGTCCAGATGGCAGCTTTTACTAAGACTATAAGGTATACCTTAGAAAGGAGAAACACTGGTGTCTGAGATGCTTACACTTGTGTGTCCATGCACACATGCCTGTGGAGATCAGACAGCAGCCTCAGTATTCATTCTTCATACGCCATCCACTTTCCCCTCTTTCTTGAGACAGCACCTCTCAGTGGCCTGGAACTCACTGGGTTGCCTGGGCTGGCTGACCAGTGAAGCCCAGACATTCTCCCCAGCTTCCCCAGTGCTGGAATTACAATCACAAACTACCCTGCTTTTGCACTGCAACTGATGTTTGCAAGTGCTTAGACTGAGCTATCGCCGCAGCCCCGGTTACTCTGTTTCTATTTTCATTCTTCTCTCATACATTGCATTGCAACGAGTTTCCTCTCTCTACCCTGCCCCCAAGACTACCCCCACACCTTCCCTCTCCCTCAGATTCACTCCCTGCCTCCCCCCAGAAAGAGCAGGCCTCCCAGGGAAATCAAAGACCAGGCACATACCATTACATCAAGATTGGGTCAGGCAACCTTGATTTCTGCAAGTCCCCATGAGTGAGTTTATTCTGTGAGCAGTGTCCCTGACCCTGCTGTTCTTCTGATCCTTCCTCCCCCTCCTCCACAGGACTCTTCAGCATCACCTAATGTTTGGCTGTGGGACTCTGCATCTGTTCCCATCAGTTGCTGGATGAAGTCCGGCTGGTGCTAGACTCCAGTTCCCCTAGGACACTGCAGGCAGGACAAACTGTGGCTTACAGGTTTTGTGGGGTCCCAATGCCTCCTCTTGAAGCTTTGCCTGGTTACAGAAGGTGGCCAGTTCAGGCTCTATGTTCCCCATTACAGGTAGCCTTTGCTCTTTGAATATTCAGAAAATTCAATAAATAATAACTTACTTAAAAGCAAACAGGACATCATAGCCCCAAGTTATTAATCTTCTCCAGGTGTGGCAAATCACTCCTGGGAGGCACATCCTTTCATGGTTGATCAACTTCAGTCACAACCATAATTCTCTGATACATAAAGAACCATCAGCAAGATGTGCCACACAAAGGGCATCTCAGAAAAAGTCAGCACCTCAGGGCACACTTAGGAACCCGCCCAGCCAGCAAGCTCTATCTTTTAAAGACACATGAATAAAATGTAAAGGAGCTTGTATCTATCATGACCTATGCATAAACACTAAGAGTGGAGTTATCCACACCGTAGGAAATGTGATCATGTGATTTATGCATTTGCTCAAGCCTAGCTGTCTCTGAGTCTGCTTGTAGTCAGCTTCCTTGCCTCTGATTTTCAGGTTGGTTTATTCTCTGCAGAGTACACTAAGACACACTAAGACTTGACTGGCCCAGTGCACACACACACCCTGACCCGAGCTGCGTCTCAGAGGCCTATGAGTGGGTTTACAGAGGTCTCTCCTGCCATGGTTACCTCTAGGAGAGCAGTAGACAGTACTGAAAAGGTCACTCCTTTACTTTTGTTGCTATCTGAATAATTTGAGATTTCATACTTCAGCTGTTGCAGGTTTACTTTCTTTTCACTGGAAGAAAAATGTACTTCGAACATTTTGGTGCCTTCTAACCTCTCTATATTAAGAAGCTAGCTTGTGGTGCTGGATAGATGGCTTGGTAACTAAGAGCACTTTCTGCCCCTCCAGAGGATCTGTTCAGGTACTTAGCACCCTCATGACAGCTCAGAGCCACCTCTAATTCCAGCTCCAAAGGGTGGGGTTCTAGCTTCCAGCCTCTGAGGGCACCTGCACACATGTGGCACATGCACACAGAAACATGTATACATATACATGAATAAAATACGTTATGTATTTAAAATAAGATAATTTTGATTTAACTGTAGGCTCTCTGTGTTTGAAGAGCACACTGCTGGCCAAGGGGGATAATAAAAATGTTTTCTATGAGCAAGGATCCCTGCAGAGAAAGGACTGGAAATTCCATTGTAAAGCCCACTCTAGTTCATTTGTACTTTCTGAGAACGGAAAAGATTAAAAAATTAAAAAGCAAAGAAGAGGAAGGGGTGTAAGGAGCATTTTCATTTAATATGCAATTGGCTGGTTTCCATTTGGCAGGTCCATGGAGCCTGTATAGGATGATACAAATCATCTGGAAACAGTGATAACATAGACACCCAAGCTCCTCACCTCTGAACCTTGCCTCCTCCATGCCAACTGCCTTCCCCAGGACTCTCACCCCAGGCCCATAAATCCACCTGAAAATTGGTAGTACCTGTCACACAAGGACTCAAAAAATGGAGTTTCTGTCGTTATAGCTTCCTAGCTAGAAGTCCTCACAATTACATTTTGAATCTCTTTCCATTAACATTTACTCCTTGCCTGTATGTATGTGAGCCTAACATGTGTTGTTCAGGAAAAAAAATACACTGCTTTCAAGATATCTCAGTGTTCTACAAACACGAATTATCCAGCCATTTCCTTTTCCTCTTTATAAACACAGAAGCCACATCCTTGAGATGACGCATTCCTTCACGTTTAGTAGTTAGAGGGATTCGCTGATGTAAGCCGTTCTGTCTTCGTGCTGAGTTTTGTGAATGCACTTGCAGTCATTCAGATTAAAAATAACACACGCAAGAGTCATACTGCTAGAGACCTAAACACTGACTCCCTATAAAAGGGTGGCCACTAAAGCAAAGATGTGCACATCGGGAGCTAGAGGAGGATTGTTTTCCTAAGTAACGGCTGTCCAGCTGTCCATATGGAGCCACTGCTCATCCTGATGTTGTTGTGCCTGTCGGTCTGCTCAGCGCGTCCTCTGAACGGGGCAATAAGGCAAGACCACCCAGGCATGGATCCTGCTCAGGTAATCAGTGAGGTGGTCCGATTCAACCCTGTGGAGGGGCAAGGGTACCCCTTCGTGTTCCAACAGGAGTAGGTGACTTCATTAGAAGCTGTGTTGGAAAATATCAAAGTGTAAGAGGTAGAAACTCCATCTTCACAGAAAAGGAAAGACACGAGAGGAAGAAGGAGAATCACTCAGGGCTGGATAATGACAGCACCACAGTGGGAAGAGACAATGGGAAACGGATGAAATATCTTTTGCTTTAGAACTGATACTTAAAATACTTGTGAAGGAAGGATGGCGCAATATTTACCTAATATAACTTCAAAAATAATCCATACTCTAACTTTTCATTTATAAAAATAAATTTATCTAACATCACTCAACATGAACAGGTTTATGTTACTAATGGAAATGGAAAGAACTTAGATACATTCATTTAACACACTCACACACTTAGGACAATTTCCTTACTTTCGTAGAATATTAAATGGCAATGAAATAATAAAATGAAGCATCTTAGTGGGAAAAAATCAAATTAAGCATCAGTTTTGTTTCACTAAACTGGGAATAATTAAACTAGATTTTGAGATTTGTCTAACTGGTTTCAAATGTATAGCAGTGTTTTTAAAGCTGTACTTCTTGTACTGCACTAGCAATATCTAGAAAAATACTACAACTTCAAGAAAAATGTGAAACAAGTTTTCAGAAGAAAGGACATTAGTCCTGTTGTCAAAAAAATCCAAGAAATGCAGAAGTTCCTCGGGCTGAAGGTGACTGGGAAGCTGGACCCCGACACTATGGATGTGATGAGTAGGCCCAGGTGTGGTGTTCCTGACGTTGGTGGCTTCAGTACCTTTCCAGGCTCACCAAAGTGGAGGAAAAACCACATCACCTACAGGTAATGGGTCCAAAGTTTTCATACGGTGCTGAAAACATGTCAGCTGCATCGCAGAAGCAAACAGTTCCTTCTTCAATTTCTCACATCCAGGATTGTGAATTACACACTGGATTTACCGAGAGAGAGTGTGGACTCTGCCATTGCGAAAGCCTTGAAAATCTGGGAGGAGGTGACCCCGCTCACGTTCTCCAGGATCTCTGAAGGAGAGGCTGACATAATGATCTCCTTTGAGGTTGGAGGTAACAAAGTTGACGTTGGGGTTAAGGCTACTAAAGAAAATGCTGGGGAATTTGTAAACAACAGAAAGATATTGGTCAGAGTTCCGGACGCTGAGAAATACGAAATAACTAGGTGCGCAGCCAGGTGTGGCAACAGCGGCCATGAGGCTCCTCCCGCATCTTTCATCTGGGTACTAACCACCCACAGAGTGCTCACCCGTGCATCTTCTAGAGGTGCTGCCTCAGAATGCCAACACTTCGGAGATCACATCTCCACCTCTGGGTTTTGAGAGAAACCAGCGTTCAGACCACTCAGACCCTATGCTGTCTTTACTAGAAAGGGGCTAGAAGAAATTCCTAACACTCATATTTCCATACATTTGTTTTCCATCAGAACACGGAGACTTCTACCGTTTTTATGGTCCAGGAGAGAGTCTGGCTCACGCCTACCCGCCTGGGCCTGGGTTTTATGGAGATGTTCACTTCGATGACGATGAGAAATGGACACTGGGACCCTCAGGTAGGATGAGCTCAGGTATGAGTCGTCAGAGGGTAACTTGATTGTCTAGCTCAAATCTCAAATGACATATTCTGCTAGCTGCAATTTCTGATTGGCTACTCATCTAATCGTTACTAATGAATAAGTAAAGTGATCCTTTCTTGGCTCCCACCAAGCACAACACAGTAAGTGCCATTCCATATTATTCCCACAATTCACTCTCCTGTGTGAGGTTTAAGTGTGTCGTAATTAACAGTTTACCACTCCAATAATAAGTGCATAGTGTTCAATGAATGCTCTTGACTAAGCTGAGACCCTAAAAGTTGTCCTTGGCTTTGAATTCTCATTTACCTCTTTTTCTTTTAAATACAAAGACTGGGAGAAAATGTCCAAAACTAAAGTTTGGAAACAGACTGTTGAAACAATCAGCGTTTCTAAGTGTGGGTGGGACCATTGATAGGAAGTGAGTCTTTACTTACTGGGCAGGCCCGCAGCATGTGCCATGTGATGTGATCTGATTGTGTTTGAACAATCAAAAGTTGATGGTGGTGATGAAATTCTCCATAGTTCTGTTGCCTTAGAGGTCGAGGAGCATATAAACAGCCTGTGATTGATTTAAACTGTGGTTAAAACCAGTTTGTTACTAATCTTAACAATGGTTTCTAAGTTCTAGACAATAAATATTTATGTTTATTGGCACATGGGTTCATCTTGATCCAGCCAAAGAAATCTCTTTCGGAAACAGGACTTAGCACTGTTGAGACAGGGAGCATGACCCAGCTCTCGTGACCAAGAACACGAGAAAGCAGCTAGTGAAAAACTGTCTTACACACTGACTTCACGTCAACCATGGAACACACATGGCGAGTAAGGGGTGTGCCAACCAGTGAGCCCACAAATAAGGAAAAAGCAGTGTGTGATGCCAAGGATGCCCTGTGTGGGTGACCTAAATAACACGTGAGTGTTCGTGGAATGCTAACTGCTGGACTCTGAACATTCGTGATTTCTCAAACAGGGACCAACTTATTCCTGGTTGCTGCTCATGAACTTGGCCACTCCCTGGGTCTCTTTCACTCAGACAAGAAAGATTCCCTGATGTACCCAGTCTACATGTTCTCCACAAGCACAGCCCAGGTCCACCTTTCTCAAGATGATATAGAGGGCATCCAGTCCCTCTACGGTGAGCATGAAGAGAAAAGGCCTGGGGTGGTTTTTGTTTGCTTGCTTTTGTCAAAAGCCTTTAAGAGTGCTACACAGTGAGTCTTCAAGAAAGCTTTTTATTATTATTATTACAGTGTGTGTGTGTGTATGTGTGTGTGTGTGTGTGTGCATGCACCAGTGAATGCCTGGTATGGCATACATGTGAAGGTCAGGGGCCAACCTGTGGGAATGGGTTCTCTCTTTCCATCATGTGGGTCTTGGGTGGCAATGAAATGACATTTTGGATGACATGACCATAGCCCAAGTCATCAAATTTGACAGCAAATTTCTTTACCAGGTTAGCTTCCTCCCTGGCCTCAGGATTTAATGTCTGTATACAATTTCATCTCAAAACACTGTGAAAAAGTTGGGCAGTGTGTAAATTGCTAGGTGCATCCCTGACCTACTAACATTTGTTTCCCCCAAACTGTTCCCTTCAGGACCCCGTCCCTCCTCTGATGTCACAGTGGTACCTATATCCTCTGTCTCTCCAAGACCTGTGATCCCAGCCAAATGTGACCCTGCTTTATCCTTTGATGCAGTCAGCTCCCTGCGAGGAGAGCTCCTATTCTTTAAAGACAGGTGAGACCACAACATTATATTTTTCTCTATACTCTTTTGTTGTTCGTGCTCAGAAAGAAAAATAAACTTGGGATTATATGTAATGTATGTACATAATAAATGTAATATGATATAATAAATAATACATTTCTGGCATGTTTTAAAAATCATTAAGGTCTGGTGTATATTGTATAGAGAACTCCTTGAAATTGTCCAGAATACTTTTTTCTAGATACCCAGAAGATGATTTTTGTCCAGTAGAATATCAGATTCAGAAAATCACGAAAGTTTATTTTTCACTTTTACATGTCATAACTTGCGGAACTTCTAGAAGTACCAGCTGTCTTCAGAACCAGACAAGTGTATTTATCCTTGATAGAAACTGCTATTGTTTCAATTAATTCATTTTAGAAAAAGTACAGTACTCATGTACAGTACTCAAATAGTACCAAAAGATACAAGGCAGGTCCCGTCCATTTTGTACTGCCCAAGATGCCTGCCTATGGGTACCTTCTGCCCCTACTTTTTGCCCTCCTTTAACAAGGTGCTCACATTTTAAAAGGTACATGGCATTTTAAAACTATTACTGTATGCTTAAACTATATAACATGTCACATACTTTTGAATGGAATACGGCTGAGTAAGCTCATTGGCAAAGGGTGAACATCCCCTCACCGGTGCTGTGTCCATTGCCTGGAATCACACGTGGGAAATCCAGCACACACTGCAGGAAGGTGACCGAGCATCGGCCAGGACACTGTGCTCCTTCTGTGCCTGCTATTTTAAAGAGAAGCACTACTGTGGCTTTCATATGTTACAGGTATTTTTGGCGCAGATCCCGCTGGAATCCCGAGCCAGAATTTCATTTGATTTCAGCCTTTTGGCCCTCTCTTCCTTCAAATGTAGATGCTGCCTATGAAGCTCAAAACAAGGATAGAGTTTTGATTTTTAAAGGTAGGAACTGTACAGATTTTTAACTTTGCTGAAATAAAGCTTGCCGCACTTCACGGTTTGAGTTCTCTTAGTTGTGTTGAATCTTAGATGCATCGATGGGAGAAGAATGGGTCAGAATTGGTGACGGTGAACCAGCATTTCAAACAAATCTGACCAAGGGGAGTCTTCTGAGGGAAGACTAAGCTAGAAGTGTAGACTAAACGGTCATTATAAGAAATGCTGAGAGCTGGTTTCTATAACTCATAGAAAATAAATAAAAGACATTAATACAGAATAGATGCATAAAATGCATTTAAAAGGGCAGTAAATCTGCTGGTCTCTTTATTCACTTACTGCTTATTCACTCATTCAGAAAGTATTATTTTTGAGACAAGGTCTCACGATGTAGCCCTGGCTGGTCTCAAACTCATGGTGTAGGCTAAGTTGGTCTCAAACTCTGCCTGCCTCTGCCTCCCCAGGATTAAAGGTATGTACCAATACACTCAGCCAGAAAAAATATATTTTCAAATATAAGTTATGGACTAAGCAAAGCATTAGTGATTGAAAAGAAGGACTGAGACTTTATCTTTCACCTTTATCACAACAATTCACTCTTCTCATTTCTAAAACCAACTAGCTTCACTCAAATAAAATTTCTTGGGTGTGGTTTTTCCACAGGAAGTCAGTTCTGGGCAGTCCGTGGAAATGATGTCCAAGCAGGCTACCCGAAAGGGATCCACAGTCTCGGCTTTCCTTCCACCGTGAAGAAAATTGATGCAGCTGTTTTTGACAAGGAGAAAAAGAAGACATACTTCTTCACAGAAGGCAAATACTGGAGGTGAGCCACATCGGGGAAACTTTGCTTGGAGAAAGAGAAGTGAGTTTTCCTGTTTTAAAGATGCCTGCATACCCTCTAGTGTTTTCCAAACCTCAAATTTTCTGAGTAAGCAAAAGACAGTGTGGTGGTTCCACTTGACAAATACAAAGGGCTTTCCCAGTGTTCATCACTGACCATGTATGTAGATGTCAATGGCCATGATGAATGGTGAAGCTGAGGGCGCATTCCCTTCTCACGCCACTGTTAGGCGTCACGTGCTGCTGTGTGAAACTGGCTGTGGCCGACTGGAGAGTCTTCTTGGGTCATAGTTTGTAAAGAGCAAGAATCTATTTTTAGTCTATTTTAACTTAGCTTTCATCTTCTCTTTATATAGATTTTATGTATTTATGACAAGTAGATGCTTGGGTTCTGTGTGTCCAGGCCTAGAAAACTGAGCTTAGGTACATATATGGAAGTTCTAGACTGTAGCATGATGTCCCTATTTCAGGACATCATTGTTCTATGACAGGTGCTTGCAAGTCCAGGAAAGCTCACATGTTACCACGCCCCCTCCCACACAAAAAGTATTTAGCATTGCACAATTTGAAAAGTTGTCCTAGGACCCTGCCCTGTACTGTTAGCACCAAATCGTACTATGTGTGTGATGACATTTGTGGATCTGAATTTATTCCACTTGCTGTAGATTTGATGAGACAAGAAATCTAATGGAGAAAGGCTTCCCAAGGCTGATAACAGATGACTTCCCAGGAATTGAGCCACAAGTTGATGCTGTGCTGCAGGCATTTGGTAAGAAGCTTTTCATGTCATCCACAGTGAGGGCATTTTGGGTATTTTATGGTATCACAGTTAAGTGTATGCTGGGTTGTTGAACTCTCTATTAGACTGCCATAAAAATGTTACAGTAAACATTTGCCCACAAAATTTCAGATAATATTCACTGAAACTTACCAAAGTACACATGAAATTGGTTGACTTTAGGTGGTGTCAAAATTTGGTGAGTTTGTTAAGATGTCAAAAGTAAAGTGAGAAATTGAAACACTTTCATATCGTTTTATTGCCTTGTGGCCTTTTTACTCAAATCCTGAAAGCGTTAACTTTGTAATTGTTGCAAAGTAGGCCCAAAACTCTCTTTTTCTCTAACAATTTTCAAGATTCTGTTCCATAACACTGTGATGTCCTCACAGCGCAGCCATTGTCTTTCAGACCACAGCGTCAGCGTAAGATATGGCTGTGAGGCTGGAGGCTGGCTGATTCTATCCTCCACCAGCCCTTCCTAGCCCATCTCCTGTGCCTGGGCTCCTGTGCCTGGGCTCCTGTTGCCATCTGAAAATACTCGAATTGCTCACTAGGAAATAGATAATGTCATCCTTTCACATGCTCAAAAGACAAAATGGGATTGCTGGTGATGAGTTTCTGGGAGAATCATTGGCTCCTTCAGAGGGCATGCCTGGAGATCTGCCTGGCCTGGGTCAGTGGCCTCCCACACCACGATTTAGGACCTACCTTGGGGAAGAGAGGTTGGAAAGAAAGGAGAGGATGCTTAAATATTAAAATCCCTAGGAATTAATCTGTTTAGAAGTAGTATATTTTGGTGTTAAAGCACACTGGTTTCATAGCCAGAGAAATGAAACAGAATCCTCACTCGGCCGCTCATTAGGGCTATTACCTTGAGAAAATGTTAAAACTTTCCTAATTTTCAGTTTGTCCTCACTTGGTTTTGGCAGACATTTTTGGCAAGAAATAGTCAATGTGAGAGAGGGGGCTACG
>CM053747.1:6087707-6117940 GCA_028658305.1 Pachyuromys duprasi
CCTCTACAGACAGCTAAGAAGTAGTTTTTAAAAAATGTTCAACAGTCTTAGTTATCAGAAAACAAATTGAGGTTACACGGAGATTCCCCCTCCTGGGGTCAGCATGGCTGTCATCAACAAAAAGGCTGAGAACAAACGCTGGCCAAGATGTGGGGAGAGAAGAACTCAGGGTACAAACAAGAGTGCAACTTACACGGAGATGTGTGTGGAGGCTCCTCAAGCAAACACTGAACAGAAGACCCAGTTACACCGTACTGGGGATCTACCGTATGGCACCCCTGTGTTCGCGGCTGCACTGTGTCTCCCTGGATGACCATCACAGACAAGTGAGGAAGGAAAGGGCAGCCTCTGAGGACCAGTGACACTCTTGGGAGAACAGGTGCAATTGGAAACAGGAATAGGAAGCGATGCAGAAGGTCAGGGACATGTTAGGAAACCTCCTTCAGAATGCAGTCAATGATTTGGAACAGACTTGTACCTGTGGGGGAAAATCACACTGGGTTCTCTTCCCTATTCACCACACTCTGACACTAGATAGGTGTGGGCTTTCTACCACACTAACCAACTCTCCAGGTGTGCAATACCAACTGGGTATCCTACAGTCTAAGGACAATACTACCTATGTTGAGTTAGTGCAGACCCACAGCTAAGTAGCTCAGTCACATAAACGCTGTCCTTCACTTCAGATCCCAAGTGCACAGCTCAGCCTCCTGAGCCTCTAGCAGAGCTATCTGCTCACCAGGAATTCCTCTCACCCCTCTTTGTGTGGCATAATTTTCAAGACTGGTTCACAAAACTCAGGGAAATACTAGCATTCTGAAAAGACGTCACAAAGCGTGCAAACACAGAGGCTTTCTGGGCGTATGGGAAGCACAAAGCATGGTGCTCTCCCCAGACACAGCCCGCTCAGCATGTCAGAGCATTTTGCTCACAGGAATCTCTCCAAGCCTGAGGGATGTTGACAATGGCTTCCTCACATAGGCACAGTCAATTGCTAGTACAGTCTCCCCACCACAGAGGATGGTACTGCAAGCTTCTAACCACAGTTTGGTCTTTCTGGCGACCAACCCTGCTGAAGTGCCCACAAAAAGTCACCACATAAAACAAAACAAGCTCCTATCATGTAGGAAATTCCAAGGGTGTGGCAGCTGCATGTCAGAAAACAAAACCAAAGGCTACAACATTCCTTTACCACTGGTGTCCAAGCAGGTATTAAGATATTACAGCAGAAAATAGGCCAGAGGCTAGATATTAGGACAGAAGTTCTTCCTAGTACCCAAGATATTCAAAATAAAGTTGGGACATTGAAGACTAATTTTTCCTAATTCAAAATTTTGTCTTAATCACCACCTGGGCCCCAATCACATACCAAGAATGTCATGGCCAAGTAATGTACAAAAATTGATGTTCTGCCTCCGGACCTTCAAGAGAACTGGATTAGAGTTTGAATTATGTGGAAAATTGTTCTCTGTGATTCTATTTAAGAAGATCACTGCTCACCTTAAATATCCATTGCTAAGTAAAAATGACCAGATTCAGTTTATCAAACATGGCGCTCTTGTGTCTTAGCTTCTGTGGTCAGAGTGAAGCTCAACCAAAGCCTCTGCAGAAGTTCTCAACTCAGGCTTTCCTCTAAGGTTGCATTCTCATTTGGAGGTTTAACCTGAGGAGATTAACTTCCAAATTCACTCAGGATGGACATATGTTTGCTTTCCTTTCTTTATCACCTTCTGTGGCAGTGTTGGCAACCCCCAGCCTGGTCTCAGCAGTCCCCTCCTTCACTAAAGCTCAAGCCACTGGTGCCCCTCCTGCAGGTGCAGGCATGCCTCCAAATCCCTGAGTTGGAACCCAGCAGAAGTAGAAGCAAGGAAACAGCCACCTTGCCTCCATCAAAGAATCCTCATCAATTTGTCATGAAAAGTGGTCTAGTCCCGACATGGAGTTCTGTGAAATAGTAAGAAATGCACAAGCTGTACTAAGCAGTATTGAGAATTCACACAGAGCCATGGGCACTCCCATAAAGCGCTCAAGCACATCCTCATGAACTCATATCAGCAAGTCACAAGAATTCTCCAAGGAAGGCAGACATAAGTGGAGAAGCAAAGGGCAATCACCCAGTGAAAGAATATAAGAACATAGTATTCCTAGGCATGGTTGAGGAAGTTTTTATTGTAGATATGAGGAAAGGAACAGTCATAGGCATCTGGAAGAGTCCACACTGAACATGGCCAGCAGAATGAACTGGGCCAGGGGAGGGGGTTCAAGAGAGGAAGGAAAGAACGAGGAGAGAGAGGGGGTAAAAGACCGAGAGAACAGAGAGAGCAGAGAGAGAGAGAGCGAGAGAGAGAGAGAGAGAGAGAGAGAGAGCAAGTGTCCAAACAAATAGCTGAGGTTTTATGGGAATCAGAAGCTAGCAGAGGGGGAGGGAGTCCAGCCTTGGGTTGGAGAGGTTTAGGGCAGGGAGTGGGGTGCTGGGACCTGACACTTAGGAGGGGAAAGAAAGGAAGGTGGAGCCCTAAGCAGCAAGAGTAGTGGAGAGTGTTCAGGTCTTCTGTCTGAAGCACTTCTCAGGCCATCTTTGGTGAAGCACTACAATCTTTATATTTCCAAACCTCACAAAATAATAAAGATGAGAAATCGGTAGTAAAATGAAAATACAAAAATATTTAAAATGTCACATATATTTTGTTTTGCATAGAGTTTCACGTACTCCACGCTGTCCTTGAACTCACTATGTGGCTGAGGATGACTTGAAGTTTTGATTCTTCTACTTCTGTCGCCTGAGTACTGGGATTACAGGTGTGTGCCATTACACCTGGCTTAGGTGTTACTGGAGATAGATCCTAGGATTTTGTGCACGCTAAGAAAGTACTCTACCAACTGAGCTAGGTCCCTACCCCTCTTCTAAATAATTATATTCGGTAGACATACATCACCTTGCCACACTACTCTAAGTACTTACTTTTAAGTACTTGTTCTCTAATTATATAAAATTATATAGAATAATTATAGAATAATAGCAAGCAATTCATGGGCCAACAAAGACCATATTTTGCATAATATTAGTCTACAATCCGTAAATAAAGATATGCATTCCCGACAGGAAAGGTATTGGAGCCTTCTACTTCCAGAAGCTCAGTCTGCATGCACCTGCTACTCAGGTCTAGAAGGCAATCACACCCTTAGGTACAGCAGAACCTGCACATGCTTGTTACTAGGATATATGGAATTTCGATAGGGACAGTGGGCTTTCAGCAACTGGGACCAGGAGAGCTGGGAGAGCTGGGTGAGGAACTGGGGTAGGGCGCTGACTTTTCTTCCTCGCATTTTTATCTCTAAAAATCTTCTGACATGCAAGAACCCCTCTTCCCTCAACTGCAACAACCCCACAGTCACTGAGATTTCCCCAAGAGATTCCTGGCTTTGGGGAACCTCTTGCCCATGCGCTTCCCAAATATTCATATGTTTCACTGTAACCACTGTCTTCAATTCATTTCTCCATCATACTGCTACTCCTCTAAGTTACTCACTGTGCTCAGGCAAGAGGTCCATGATGTGTGTGCTCAGTGCTTGTTGCAATATATGTTAACCTACAGAAGATCACAGAGGAAGGGATATTTAACATGAAGAGTGGATGGGGGTTGTCAGACCATAGTCTGGAGTGGAAGAATGTCCCAAGATCCTATATGAGCCATGGCTGGAAAATACTGGATGACAGGAAGTGTCTGGGAAATTCCAGGGAGATGTTTGGTAGAGTCTAGAAAAGGGGGAAATTTTTTTGCATATGCTTTTGAAAAAAATATGAAGCAGTGAGCTTTTTAATTAATAGCCAACAGTATGAAATTTTATCTAATACTCAAAACAATTGCTTTGAAGGTTTCCACTTTAAGTGCTCAGTTATTTCTTTAACATTCAGTCAGCAATCATTTGATCAGTACCACACCTCTTCTGAAGCTAGTGAGTTACAAGTTAAAAATAAAGGGTCGGGTCTGGTAGAGCATGCCTGTGATCCCAGTACTCAGGTGAGGAAGGAGCTCAAGGTCAGTGTCTCATACAGAGCAGTTCTCACACTCAAAAGAACAACAGACAGTGTCTGGGGAAGAGGCTCTGCCATAGACTGCTTCCTGCCCGACAGTCAAGTCTCAAGAATCCATGTAAACCTGGGTCCATAATCCCAAGGCTTCTAAGACAAGATGGGAAGCAAACAGGAGAATCCTTGGAAGCTTGGGGACCAGCCAGTCTGATGTTTGCAGAGGTGAACAAGCAACTTTGTCTCAAAGAGGGAAGATGGTGGCCCTCCACGTGCATCATACACTGTACAACATACACACCAAGATTAGGAAAGAAAAAAATAAAAGTATTTTAAAAATGAAAATAACGTCTTTGCTCACCAGCTGTGATATGCCCAAACCACCTGTACTATGAGCATCCTGCATCCCCTCCATCCCTCAGTAGGTAAGCAGGGCTGCGCTGAGTGGGCAGTGGAGGGCATGACCGAATGCCTGAATCAGGAAAACCTTCTGGCTCTTACTACCTAACAAAACTAATAACAAAATGCCCCTCCAAACTTCATGGCTGCAAACTCATCAGCTTTGTTTATGTGGTTTCCAGCTGTTGGGTTCTGGCTCATGAGGTCACAGTTAGCAGGAATAGGCTCATCTCTGGCTTCTTCACTCAACCTGTCTGTTGCCCAGCTAGAAAGGCTGCAGCTGTCACAGCTGGATTTCCTAATGGTGTATGTCTTCAACAAAGCCCGCCTTCTCCCAAAGACAAGAAGCAGAATTCCAAGGCTGATCTACATGAAGGCTGTCGGCCTCTTAGACACTACCTTGCTTTGCTTGTTCTTGTAGTCAAAGTAATTACAGATTTCACCAAAATTCAAGAGAAAAGGACAGAGACCTAATCTCCCAAATGAGAGAAAATAGAATGCCCATGATTTGAGTCCATTGTAAAGAGTTTTTGCTATAGCTATCTAAGGATTCATGCAGACTTAACTCCCAAGAAGTGAGTAGGAAGCCAATCTGTATGGCACACCCTCCCTCAGCCTCGGGCACACAGAGCATCCAGAGGCTCATCTGAGGTTATTAGATTGTGCAGCTTTCTCAGTAAAAACGATGGGGTGCTACAGAATTATTACAAGCTTACCCAATGCTCCGCTGCAGATGTTTGGGACCCAGGGATGGGTGGCATTTGACTTGGAACCATGACATTTCAACAATCATTTTAGACTCAAGCCTCAGCTCATGGCAATGATGATGGTGTGGGGATTTCTAGTCATGTGGCTCTCTCCCTAAACAAGGCTCCAGGTTTACAGAGGAGATGATGTACTATGTGGTTCATAATGTGGATTCAGCTAAAAAAATATTTCCATTTAAATTCATGACACCCTCAAGAAACTGTTTCCTCAGGAAATTTGCCTTAAGAGGTTGAAATCCACTTCAAATGACCACATCCAGTTTCTCATTTCTTTCTGTCTACTTTTCTAAGAAATGAAGCAACTTAAGTTTTTTGAGTTTCATTTTTACTATCTCATACATGAGAAAATTTAGTTGATTGTTTTTTAAAAGATATTTTTCTGGTAGAAAAAAATGTTTGTCCACTCTAGGATGAATCAGCACTCACTGAATAATGTTTTTGAATGTGCCAACATAATTCACTCTGCTTCATCTAACCCTCCAAAAAAATTATTTTGAAAGTTGTTATTTTTTCTAGACAAGAAAACCAAATCATAGGTAGGTTGGGAGATTTGACTGTAAAGTGGGAAATAAAAAGAAAATGAGTTTACAATTCCCTCTTCCTCTCACAGAACTAAGATTACTTCAAAGTAGCATGTTTTATTGAGAGCCCACTAGCCTGTGGCTACAAAGTTATTCAGCAATTGCTGTCAATCACGTGGATCATGCATCCCTTCATCCCGTCAATCACGTGGAGCTTGTTTTGTGGTCTTGCTTGCTTGCTAAGACTTCCTTCTCAGGTAATTCTAAGCTGTACTGTCTTGATAGTTAATGCCGACTGGGACAGAATGATATCTCTCTCTGTCTTTCTCTCTCTCTCATTCTCTTTCTCTCTCTCTCATTTTTGGTGTCCTTGAATCACCTAAACTTTTTTCTCTAATGATTGGTAGCATAGACCTTTCAGAGACTATTGGGTAGGTGTATGGTCACTATCATGTCCATTTGTCCATGTTTTTGAAGTATTTATTTCATACATTCTCATTTAATCATGTAGTTTTATAAGACTGTGTCTCAATTATAAAGTGCATTGTCCTAAAACATGCACATTGTCATCCTTCTGTTCTGAGTAAATTCTGCACCAAAATTCCAACTTTACACTGAATAGGTGTGTTCAAAATGAGATTTGGTCTTGCAAGTGGAGAGGAACAAAAAATTTTTTAAAAAGGTCCATTCTCAAGGCGAGGAGGTCCTCCCCTATCAGTAGACTTGGAAAGGGGCAGGGAAGAGATGAAGGAGGGAGGGTGGGATTGGGGGGGATGAGGGAGGGGGCTATGGCTGGGATGCAAAATAAATAACTTGTGATTAATATAAAAAAATAAAATTATAAAAATAAAAAAATGGTCCATCCTCAATACTGGCACTATACCACAAGCTCACTTCTACATCTGTACCAGTAACCATAAAGAGTAGGGTCCTTCACTTGCTCTGGCCACATGCAAACCAATGTCTAATGAAGGCTTATCAACTTTCTCTCAAGGACTGAGCCAAAGTCTAAGATGCTCCATGTTCACTGATTTGTATTCTGGAATTGGCTGATTGTTTTGGGACTCAAAAGGGTCCAGATTTTCTTCCACTTGTTGTGTGATGTGAAATCTCTGAACATTCACTTAATTACTGTAAGGGGCTATTCTACATCTCAATAGAAACTGATAAAACCTGCCCTTTGCAAAGACAAACTACAATCAAGTTTGCAAAAGGTGTCCCTCACTGAACATCTTGAGTGTTACCTTTTTTTATTCAGTGCAGATTTTAAGTAGAGCTGACAAATAAGCTAAAAACAACAAATCAGGTCAATTACTTTCCCAACAGCTTAGAGGCTGTAGCATGAGTAACCTATAAAAGGAAGCTTAGAATGTATAAAAAGTAACAGACTTTATATCATGTATGTTTTTCTTTGTTAACAACAGCTTGAGATCAGGGCTGGAGATACTTCCAGAAGATCTTTTATTATAAAGGATTGTCTTAGGTTTTCTTTTCTTACTCCATATGATGTTGAGAACTGTTCTTTCAAGGGCTGTAAAGAATTGTATTGGTATTTTGATGGAGATTGCATTGAATCTATAGATTGCTTTTTGGTGAGATAACCATTTTAACTATGTTAATTCTACTGATCAATGAGCACGGGAGATCTTTCCATCTGTTCATATTTTCTTTAGTTTCTTTCTTCGGAGACTTGAAGCTTTTGCACACAAGTCTTTGACTTGCTTGGTTAGAGTCACACCAAGATGCTTTTAAGTCTTTTGCGGCTATTGTGAAGTATGTTGTTTCTCTAATTTCTTTCTCAGCCCATTTGTCTTTTGTGTATAGGAAGGCTACTGATTTTTTTTAGTTAATTTCATTTCCAGCCACTTTGCTGAAGGTGTTTATCAGCTTTAGAAAGTCCCTGTTAGAATTTTGGGGGTCACTTATGTATAATATCATATCATCTGCAAATAGTGATACCTTGACTTCTTCTTTTCCAATTTGTATTTCCTTTATCTCCTTTAGTTGTCTTATTGCTCTAGCTTGGACTTCAAGTACTATATTAAAGAGATATGAAGAGAGTGGGCAGCCTTGCTTTGTCTGTGATTTCAGTGGAATTTTATTTAAGTTTCTCTGTTTAGTTTGATGTTGGCTCTAGGCTTACTATATATTGCCTTTACTATATTTGGGTATGTACCTTGTATCCCTGTTTACAGACCATGAAAGAACAATTATCAATTTAATATGGGAAAAAAACAGAATAACTAAAACAATATTGTACAATAAAGGATCTTCTGAAGGTATCTCCATCCCCAATCTCAAGCTGTACTATAGAGCAATACAAAATAAAATAAAAATTGCATGGTACTGGTGAATTAGACTGGTGGATCAATGGAATCAGCTCAAAGACCCAGAAATAAACCCACACATCTATAGAGACTTGATTTTTTACAAAGGACCCAAAACCACACAATGCAACAAAGATAGCATATTCAACAAATGGTGCTAGTCTTACTGGATGTCTACATGTAGAAAAATGCAAATAGATCCATATTTATCACCTTGCACAAAACCAAAGTCCAAGTGGATCAAATACTTCACCATAAAAATCAGACACACTGAATCTGAAAAAAATTGGGAAGAGCATTGAACTCATTGGCACAGAAGACAACTTCCTAAACAGAACACCAACAGCACAGGCTCTAAGATCAACAATCAATAAATAGGACCTCATGAAACTGAAAAGCTTCTGTAAAGCAAAAGACACTCTCCTCAGACCAAAACAACAGCCTACAGCCTGGGAAAGGATCTTTACCAACCTTATATCTGAGAGAGGGCTAATGTCCAGAATATATATAGAACTCAAGAAGTTAAACACCAACAAATCAAGTAATCCAATTAAAAATGCAATACAGAGGGCTGGAGAGATGGCTCTGGGGTTAAGAATACCTTCCAGAGTCCTGAGGTCAATTCCCAGCAACCACATGTAATGTAGTCATACATGCAAATAGAATGCTCGTGTGTATAAATAAAATAAATAAATCTTTTTAAAAACTGGGGTACGAGAATTCTCAACAGAGGAATATCAAATGATAGAGAAACAGTTAAATAAATGCTCAGTGTCCTTAGTCATCAGGAACATGCATATCAAAATGATTCAGAGATTCCATCTTATACCTATCAAAATGGCAAAGATCAAAAACTCAAGTACAGCACATGCTGATGAGGTTGTGGAAAGGGGGGAACCCTCCTCCAGTGCTGGTGGGAATGTAAACTTGTACAACCACTTTGGAAATCAATCTGGAGTTTCCTCAGAAAATTGGAACTATCTCTATCTCAAGATCCAGCTGGGCATATATTCGAAAGATGCTCCACCAAACAACAAGGGCGTGTGCTCAGCTATGTTCATAGCAACTTTATTTGTAATAGCAGAAACTGGAAGCAACCCAGATGTCCCTCAACCAAAGAATGGATAAAGAGACTGTGGTATATCTACATACTAGAATACTATTCTGCTATTAAAAACAAAGGCATCATGAAATTTGCTGTCAAATGGATGGATCTGGAAAAGATCATCCTGAGTGAGGCAACCTAGACCCAGAAAGACATCCATGATATATAGTCACTTATAAATTAGGAATTAGGCATACAACACAGGATAATCATACTACAATCCAAAATCCCAAAGAGGACCCTAGGGAGGATGCTTAATTCTCATTCAGAAAGGCAAATAGAGTAGACACTGGATGTGGTTGAAGAGAGGAACCAGGAGGGAAGCCTTCCATAGACGTCCTCAGAAAAACTCCACCCAGCAGATAAAAGCAGATGCTGACACAGCCAAACTTTGTGCAGAGCACAGGCAGTCTTATGGAAGAGTGGGAGAACAGAAGGACCTGGAAGGGACAGAAACTCTACAAGAAGACCAACAGAGGTCAAAAATTAGGGCTTAGGGGGACCTGCATAGACTGATGCATCAACCAAGGACCATGCATGAAGAGGACCTAGACCTCCTGCTCAGATGTAGCCCATAGGCAGCTCAGTCTCCATGTAGGTCACCTAGTAAGGGAACCAAGGGCTGTCTCTGACATAAACTCTGTTGCCTGCTATTCAACCACTTCCCCTGTGTGAGGCACAGAAGAAGAGGATCCAGGCAGTCCTGAAGAGACCTGATAGTCTGGGTTCAGTTGGTAAGGGAAAGGTTTCCTCCTTTCTGAGGACCAGGGGACCATGATGGAAGGAAGAGGGATGGTGGGACCAGGAGGAGATGAGGGAGGGGACCAACAATCGGGATCTAAAATGAATAAATTAAATTTTAAAAGACAAAAAAATTTTAAAAATCAGTCAAATTCAATTAACAGGACATAATGTGATATGTCATGTAAACCTGATTCCCAGAGAAATGTTCTCAGACAAAAGTATACATGAGAAATACATTAAAAAAACAGCTTATGCTCTATGAATTGTGGACAAGATCTTGCAGACACTTCCTGGGCTGTTCAGGCTTTATCAAACCCATCTGCTCAGAGCTAGAAGCTAGGAAAGGTAGGTCCTGACTGATCTTATCTGCATGATATCACAAGCCCCTCTGGTTTAGACTTCTCAGAAAGAAATGTGCTTCAAGAATGTAGTAGTTTGAATCAGAATGGCCTCCATAGGCTCATATGTTTGAATACTTGGTCACCAGTTGATGGAACTGTTTGGGAAGGATTAGGAGGTGTGGCCTTATTGGGAAAGATGTATCACTGGGGGCAGGCCTGGGAGTTACAAAAGACCACACTTTTCCCAGTTAGTTCTCTCTCTTTCTCTCTCTCTCTCTCTCTCTCTCTCTCTCTCTCTCTCTCTCTCTCTCTCTCTCTCTCTCTCTCTTCTCCGACTCTTGTCTCAAGATGTGAGTCTCAGCTCCTGCCCAAGCACCATGCCTCCATCATAATGATCTTGGACTGACTGTCTGAGACTGGTCAACCTCCAAGCAGTGTGCTATTAGAAGTTTCATCAATTATGCAAGGAAGGACATGTTATTGGTGTGCAAATTAAATAGAACAAAGTTAAAGCAAAATTATTTTTTAACAGGTCGACCTAAATTATCCTTAACTCAAGATGCTTCACCCAAAACTTTCACTCACATTTTACCACATTCTCAACTATCATTAATTTAAGAAGTTCCTCACTCAAAGTGAGAACTGATCACACCATATTAGAGCAAGCAGCTGAACATCAGATTCTTGTCTCTTTGTCTGCTCCTTCACTTTGTGATAAGTTATGAGATACCTTTTAAGTGCTATGTGGAAGATGGAAGCGATAGTATAAATTCTTCCTAAAACACACAAAGATGGAAAGTATCAAGCTAGAACTCAAACGCCTATGATCTTCTAAAGTGTCTTTCAGAATTAAAGGAGACAAGAATGTGCTATTGTAAGCACTGTCCATGTAATTCTGGTTCTGAAGATATGAAAGATCAAAACCTTACCTTCTCAAATTAAACTAAGGGCAGAAGGGCAAAGATGGCTAAATAGTGTATACTTCTTAAGATCCTCACCGCGTAAGAGACAGTTCTCATTTCTCCATGGATGTAGCTCATTTAGTTTATAAAGAAACTTAGGATGTATGGTTTTCTTCTAATGCATTGCCCTACAAACCCGGTAAGCAGTGCTTCCATGGAGAAATAGGAAGGAGTCTCAGAAATGTCTGCCTATCACTGTGCTAAACGACAGCTACGAAAGGAAACTTAACAGAGCCTTGAGTAATCTCTGTCTAAGTGTCTGTGTGTCACTTCAGCTAGTACTGAAATAAAATATAGTGTATCTATATACTTTTACCCATATCTACAGAAATATGCTTCTAATTTTATACTAAATTGGGGTCTCCAGGAGAGAGCTGTTGTTTCCAAGGCTAGCAGAAAGGGCCTTGTTTTGCTTTGTTTTGTTAATTCAGAGAGACACACTTGAAGATGTGTGTGTGTGTGTGTGTGTGTGCATTCACAGTTACTGGCTCATTTCTGTCCAAGGCAGTTTATGGAAACTAGAATTCTCTTCCCCAAGATAAGTAGGTCATGAAAACTCTACTTTTCTCCTGCTTTTCATCTTGGAGCTGGCCATAGAGAAATTCTCTGGTAAGACTGTCTTATTCCAGAGAAGCCGTGCCCCATTGATCCGTTAACATGTACGACATGGGGAGGCAAGGGGACTCTAGATAGAAGGGCTTGCTGGGTTTCCCCACACAATCTGTGAGCAATCCTGCCTATGCAAAGAAGTGGCCATTAGTAAGAAGTAAGCATAAGAGAGCCATGTCCCTTCCCCTCCTCTCTATGTGTGTCCCTTTTTCTGTATCCTTTGTAATACCCTTCACAAAAACCCAGTAAAGGAGCGAGAGATGGGGGGCAGGGGAAAAAGGAATGGGGGTACAAGGGAAGAGAACACAAGAGAAACTGAGGAATGACAGGGAAAAAGGAGGGGTAATGATATTCCCTGTGGCCAGCAGGGGTCACCCAACAGCCAAAAAATAAATAAGATGCTTAAAGGACTCATAGAAATAAAGGTGCTCATAAATGAGTATACACTGTGTGTGTCTTTCTGCTTCTGGGTTACCTCACTTAGGATGATCTTTTCTAGTTCCATCCATTTGCCTGCAAATTTCATTATTTCTTTGTTTTTAATTGCTGAGTAGTATTCTGTTTTGTAAATGTACCATAATTTCTGTATTCGTTTCTCAGTTGAGGGACATCTGGGTTGTTTCCAGATTCTAGCTATTACGAATAAAGCTGCTACGAACCTGGTTGAGCAAATGTCCTTGTTGTATGGTGGAACATCTTTCGGGCATATATCCAGGAATGGTGCAGCTGGATCTTGAGGTAGCACTATTACCAATTTCCTGAGAAAGTGCCAGATTGATTTCTAACATGGTTGTACAGGTTTGCAGTCTCACCAGCAATGGAGCAATGGATTCTCCACATACTCTCTATCATGTGTTGTCACTTGAGTATTTGATCTTAGCCATTTTAATGGGTGTAAGATGGAATCTCAGAGTCGTTTTGATTTGCGTTTCCTTAACGAAGACATATTCTCAACTATGTTCATAGCAGCTTTATTCATAACAAGCAGAATCTGGAAAACAACCTAGATGTCCCTCAATGGAAAAAAAATGGATACAGAAATTGTGGTGCATTTACACTACTCGGCTATTAAAAGCAAGGAAATCATAAAATTTGGATGCAAATGTATGGAACTAGAAAAGATCATCCTGAGTGAAATGAACAAGAACCAGAAAGACACACATGGTATAAGCTTACTTATAAGAGGATATTATCCATAAAATGTAGGATAACTATACTAAAATCTACAGACCTAAATAAGCTAACTAACAAGGAGGATCCTAGGGAGGATGCTTAAATCTCATTCAGAATGGCAAACAGGACAGACACCAGAAGCAGTGGAAGAGAGGGAACAGGACCAGAGCCTAACATAGATGTCCTTTGAAAGTCTCCACCCAACAGGGAATAGAAGCAGAGATTCGCAGCAAATTTTGGGAAGATGGTGGGAAGTCTTATGGAAGAAGGGAGAGATAGAAGGACCCAGAGGGGACAGAACCTCTACAAGGAGAACAACAAAGCCAAAATATCTGGGCCCAGAAGGGCCTGCAGAGACTGATGCAGCAACCAAGGTCCGTGCATGAATAGGACCTAGACCCCCTGCTCAGATGTAGCCCATAGGCAGCTTGGTCTCTAGGTGGGTTCCTGAGTAAGGGGAGCAGGGGTTGTCTCTGACATGAACTCGGTTGCCTGCTCTTTGATCACTTTCCCCTGATGGTGCAGCCTTGCCAGGTCACACACGAAGAGGACCCAGGCAGTCCTGACGAGACTTGATAGGCTGGGGTCAGATGGCAAGGGAGGACTCCCCCTATCTGTGAACTAGGGAGCTGGGAAGAAATGAGGGAGGGGGCTACAACTGGGACCCAAAGTGAATAAATTATAAAACATAAAACTTTTTAAAAATTGTAAAAGAAGAAAGACGCCCCCCCGGGAGAGACTTAGGTGCCCTGTGGAGACACTCAGGTTTTGAACTCGGGCCCCACTCTGGAATTTTGCCGTGTCTGGAGAAATAAGGAAAACAATGGAGTCCGTTCTGACTGGACCAGAAGACAGTAGAAGAACCACGTAAGCTGACGCTGCCCTTCCACCTCCACACGGAGCCTCTGGTTCTCCATTGCTACGTTCATTCAACCAATGTTAGTCCTTATCATAAATATCCCTATATTTGTCCTTTCTCTGGAAAACCCCACCTTACAGGTTGTGGATGTTTTAGTACATCTATGACAAAGTAGTGTCCTACAAAAGCCACTGTTTACACACACACACACACACACACACACACACGGCCCGGCCCTGGAATTACGCTCGTGTACCACTATGCCCAACTTTTTGCTTGCACACTGGGAGTCAAACTCAGTTCTTCATGTTTGTGTGGCGAGCGCTGTCATAACGGAGCCATCTCTAGACGCTGCGTTTGGTCCCTACACAAAGCCTGCTCTGTGGCGACGCCCAGGAGTTGGCTCTCCATTCTTTTTATCTCAGACTGCCAGGAAGACGGCGGACATTCAGACTGGGCGTGCCTACCAAGAGCAGCCTACAATCTTTCAAGACAAGAAGAGTGTTTTGCTGGGAGAAACCGGCAAGGAAAAACTCCCTCAGTACTACAAATACATCGGTCTAGCCTTCAAGACGCCTCAGGAGGCCATCCTAGACAAGAAATGCCCCTTCACTGGCGATGTCTCCATCCGAGGCTGGATCCTGGCTGGTGTGGTGACCATGATGAAGATGCAGAGGAGCATTGTCATCTGCCGGGACTATCTCCCTTACATCCGGAAGTACAATCGCTTGTGCCACAAGAACATGTCTGTGTACCTTGTCCCCCTGCTTCAGGGATGTACAGAGAGGCGACATTGTCACCGTGGGAGAATGCAGATCTTTAAGCAAGACCGTGCAGTTTGACATGCTCAAGGTCACCAAGGCTGCTGGCACCAAGAAGCAGTTTCAGAAGTGCCAAGGAGACTCTGGCCTACTCCTTAAAACAAATTACGTTATTTTCCATCTTTATAAAAAAGTCTGCTTGTGACAAGCTACTTTGGCACACACTCTCAGGCAGCAGGGGTGGAGATTAGAAACATAGGCCCCTTAGAGGTGTGCAATTTGTTCTCAAGATGATCTCCGGAAACATTTAAAATGTTTCCCTGATTAAACCAGTACAGCCTCCACTTTACACACAGCCAGAAGTCGGAAGCCTGTAACATCCATGTCAGCGCGGCCTCCTGGCAGTTTGCCAGAGTAGCAAGCCATACTCCTGTTGAAGGACTCCCCCCACTCCTAGCTTCCAAATCACACTCTGACATTGCGGAACTGTCAGAGTGTGGTTAACCTGTTGCTTCAGACTGCCAAGGCAGTAGTTGCTCAAGATTCAGGTTTATAAGGTACCAGATGAGAGCAGTGATTGGCAAGGGATGCTGTGAGCTTCAGGGCACTTGCCGGAGGGGCAGCAGAAGGCTGGAGACATTGTCTTGGAAGATAAGACCATGCTTTATCTGAGGGCACTTCCATTTCTGTTCTTACTCCACACACTGCCTGCCAAGGCCTCTCCAGTACCTCATGAATACCCGGAAGAGAAAAACTTAAAAATTGCAGAGGTAAATGAACTGTCAGTTATGGGTAACTGGTTGATGACTGCAGGATTCAGAGCGTGGCTGTCCCTTCTGAGCGTAAATGCCAGGAAGAGATTCTCTGGCTGGATTTGCTGAGGCTCAGCATCCCTTCTGGGACTTGGATGACCCCAAGCGGTCAAGGCCTGGCCCTGGGAAATCTAGACAAGCTGGGTGCCGTAAAGCCTGGGGAGCACTGCTATAGGGCTTGCTGACGCTGGGCCTTTCAGAGAGAAGATTTCTGTTTATAAAATGAACTGAATTTCTTACTTCACATTTTTTCTCTTCCGGTAAACATGTAATGCAGTTTTGTTTTGTTTTGTTTTGTTTTTCTATGCTCTATATGTCAATGCTAGACTGGTAAAATGCTTACTAGTATCCCAACCCTAGAAAATGATGGAGAGTTGGGGGAGGTCCAATTGTGACCTGCCTACTGCTTCCTGTATGAATGTTTCTTTGTAGCCAAAAATGCTGTCATGTGTAGAAGATAGAATGGAAGTGGGGATTATAATTAATTAAAATTAGCACGCTGTATAATCAGATTTTCTAGCCCTGCTTATTAAACTTTGGAAACATTATAAAGGCAAAGCTAAAAGCACAACCCTTGTTTTATAGTATAGAAGCGAGGCCAGGATTTTGTTTTTATTTTTAATGCAAGGGAATGTGAACATCAATTTGTTGTGCATAATTTTTTTATCATTGAAATTTTTAGAAAGCTTTTTTTTTCCCTCTCGGTTATTTTTGTGACTGACACAAAAGCCAGTTTATACTGAGTGTGGACTGAGTTTACCCTCCAGACCCCTTCCTGCTAAGCGTCACAATAACCCTGCAATGGAAAGCTTAATTTTTTTTTCATGTCAGAAACAAAAGACAGCACTGGGATTTGCCTGAACCTCTCAGATCCCAAAGTGCAAACTCTGCCTTCTATCACCTCCAAAGTACCGGGTAGTCACAAACAATGCGTAGTGTGTACGCATGGATACATGCAGCAAGGTAAAGAAACCTTACCATTGACTGGCATGTTAACACTTCCAAATGAGAGATGCCCTTCTAGGACATTATCCTGTTGAATGAAATGCTGTTGTTATCCCAAACACCTTTTGAAATGAGCAGCTCTCTTATGAGAGGCACTGCGGTAAGCCAGGACCTGAATTGTCACTTGATTCTTGGTACCTTCATTGCTCTGTGGGAGTGATTAAACCCTCTCTCCATTAAGTGAAAGAGGACTTCTTTAATAATAATAATAAGTCCTCGTTGTTACAACTAACACCCCAACAGATGTAAAAAGAAAAATAACAAAAATTCGGTATTAATTTTAAACTATAAATAAATACTGCAGGCTGCTGAATGCACAGTAGCCGTTTGTGTGAGAGTCATATTCATTCCTCCTCCCATTGGAAGACTTTTACTTTTATGCAAAGAAATTAGTTAGATCACTGAATGCAGAGAGTGTTCTACAGGCATTGTTCTTTCAAAGTAAATCTAGACATTTCTTTATTTTAATTAGATGCACTTGTTTTTATGTGTTCAGGGGTATTGCATGCCGCAATGCCTATGTGGTAGTTGGAGCACAACCTGTAATAGTCAGCTCTCTCCTTTTATCGTGTAGGTGGTTAGAATCAGTCTTGGCTAGTCAGGCTTGAACCACTGAGCCAACACGCTGTCCCATGTCTGTCAGGTCCTGGTTTACACTCTGTCATGACTTAAAAAGAATTGCAAAATGTCCAGATCACTAAAGGCAGTTTCACAGCAAAAACTCAGATGTGTTTCTTTTGATCAGAATTACCTGAAAAAATTCTACCATTTGCCAAGCAATCAATATCGGTCCTTAAAGAGGAATGAGACAATGATTGCAGAGAAGCTCAAGGAAATGCAGCGCTTCTTCGGCTTGGCCGAGACAGGGAAGCCAGACGCAGTTACTATGGAGATGATGGGGAAACCTCGCTGCGGAGTACCTGACTCTGGTGACTTCATGCTAACCCCTGGAAGCCCCAAGTGGACACACACCAACCTGACCTACAGGTGACATTCCTAGAGTCTGCGGGTTCATCTGCCCAGCTAGTGACTGAGAGCCTGTGAAACCTCAGACATTGTTCCAGAACAGGCGAGCCACTAGAGATGAATGGACAAACACCCCTGCCCTTGCAGAGTATGAAAGAGTGTGAATAGTGGATGAGTAGAGTATGAACTGGAAGTAGGCACGAGGTTGAGAAAGCAGAGCGTCCTGGGTTCTTTCAACTCTAAAACTTACAACATTGTTTGTCCTCAGCAGTCTCAAAGGGGCAGCATCTGTCCCTTTAAGTCCAAAAGAGGCTTAACCATTGCTGGAGAGAATCTAGCTCTCTTCTATATGTCTTGGTAACCGCAATAATAATAGCCAGTATTTGTAAGTACAATTTTCAAGCCACTAAGGGCTTCCTGTGTATTTAATTCCTTCAGTGACCTATGAGAGGGGTCTTATGTATCATCTTCATCTTATGAATGGGGACATTGAGGCTTAAAGACAGGTAGTTATTGTCCACACTCTGGTCTGTCTTCAGCCCTGAGACATGCACCCCTCTTGATGTTCTGTCCAAGTGGTAGCACACTGCATAAGCGACTCACTCCAAAATGGAATAACTAACTGTGTAGTTCCAAGGTGCTGCTCATAATAGCAAACTGTTCTTGCTCCTTCTCTCTTTCAAGGATTTTGAAATATCCCCCAAGGTTGTCAGGGACCACAGTGAAAGCAGAAATTGAGAGAGCCTTCCAACTCTGGAGTGTGGCATCACCCCTGACCTTCACCGAGACCTCACAGGAAGAAGCAGACATCAACATTGCTTTTGTCCTGAAAGGTAGGCTCAAAGCAGTTTTGAGCTAACTCAGGTTACCTCTAGTTAACCTGAGACTCTAAGCTAAGGCTTGACCACAAACCATCTCATTTCAGACCATGGCGACAACTCTCCATTTGATGGACCCAATGGGGTCCTTGCCCATGCCTTTCAGCCAGGCCAAGGTATTGGGGGAGATGCTCATTTTGATTCAGAAGAAACATGGACTCGAGATTCCAAAAGTGAGTGGGGGTCATTGTTAGCCTCACATGAACCTTTTAAATTTACCTTTCCCACCTTAGGATCAAGATGTGTATTCACAAATACACATCCACTCACATTAATATAGAATTTCAAACGCGCAAATCAATCAATCAATCAATCAATCACATTTTTAGTACTTAAAGATAAATCAGCTTAATTACTTTTAATCGAAGGCTGATTATTGACCTTATTTCCCACAGCAGTGCCTTCATCCAAGTGTTCCACTGTCATGGGATAAATGAAACTAAGTAACTTGTGAACAAAAGAAACCTACTTCCCAGCTGTGTAAGGGACTAGAAAGACCAGGGTGAAAGTTCTTCCTAATGCAACCTCACATGGTAGGAGGATGAGGGAGACCAAAAGAAATGAGCCTGAAACCCTGGCCCTTCCCACAGCAGCATCCATCCAGCCCATTCCCGTCAGGACCACATCCTAACCGTTTTTCACTCACTTTCTGACACGCGATTTCTGAGAGGAGCTTGCAGGGAGCTGAATGTGGCAAACCACAGCCAAACCCTTCCTGGACCCTGGCTGAACAAACAAGGCTGGGCTGAGGGAGGCCACAGTCATGTAACTACACATATTCCTCACCATGCTCTCTGCCATGGCTAAGCTGAGTGGTTGAGACAGAAGGAGGCCACTTAGCTCCCAAAGCATAACGTTTTCTGGTTCCCCTGCTGTAGTTTCTCTGTCTCTTTTCTCTTTCATCTCTATCTTTCTGTGTTTAATGTCTGGGAAGGCCTATTCTTCACGTCTTTGGAAATGCCGAAGTACTAGGGTTCATTTGAAAAGAGCAGCCGCATTCTTCCTTGACTTCCACGGGCCTCCTTCTCAGCAGTGTGTCCGTGCAACAAAACACTCTTTTTGGGAGCCTCCTAATGAGACGTTCTGGGCTTCCTAAAGAGCGGAGCCAAGGTGAGGGCCATGTGTGTAGGCCCTGTGGTCAGTCAGCCCTGCATCTGACCTACTGCTCTGAGAGGCGGGCTCTTTCCTGTGTCTTCTTTGGAGACTCCATTAAAGAGCCTGAGGGCCAAAGCATGCGTGAGTATAAAGAAACAGGATTCTTCCCATCCTGAGATCTGTAGCTCTTCCACCATTTCACCGACCTTCCACACCTATAAAATGTGGGAGTTGAGATAAAGACAGATTTTGTCAGCTCTGAGATTTGATAACAGCTTCATGGTTCCTACCTTGATGTCTCCTCATTGCTGCTCTTTATGTACCTGACGAGAAAAGGAAAAAGATAAATATATAACAGTCTCCTTCCTGGGCAGTTTTGGCCTCAAAGTCACATTCTTTGAGATCCTATTTTCACCACGTGTGGAGCCATCAAAGCATCCACCACATATTCTTGCATTTCAGATTACAACCTGTTTCTTGTGGCTGCTCATGAGTTTGGACATTCCCTGGGACTCTCTCACTCCACTGATCCTGGTGCCTTGATGTACCCAAACTATGCTTACAGGGACCCCAGCACCTACTCACTACCTCAAGATGATATCAATGGCATTCAGACACTCTACGGTAAGGTCGTGTGGACAACATGGTAGAACAAAGGAAGGTGAGATCGATCTGGTCTCAACACGTCCAGCACGCGAGCTTCTCTCCTTTGGAGTCTCTGCATTCTTTCCACCAAGGAAGCTCAAATTAATCTCTGAAGGTCACCAGTAATAAGTATAGTGTTGGCAACAGAGGCCTGGAGCTCTGGTGTGACTTCAGTACCTCTTGGTTTTTAGTTATTAGATGTCTATCACTACCTTAAAGAAAAGGCTGAAAGGCAGACCTGTTGACACGTATCTGTAATATTAACAGTCAGGAGGCTGAGACAAGAGAACCATGAACAGGAGGGCAGCTTAGACTACACGGTGAGAGTTGGTCTCAAGAAAAAAAAAAAGGAAAAGAAGGAAGGAGATATGGGGAGAAGGAAGGAAGGAAGAAGGAAATTAAGGGAGGAAAGAAAGACACTCTGCCTTCCTAAGTATTTGAAGTGCACCACAGCAGCATGGGGCTTACACTTATTAAAGGTTTTTATTTCCCAGGACCTTCAAACAACCCTATCCAACCTACCGGGCCCAGCACCCCCACAGCCTGTGACCCTCACCTGAGATTCGATGCCATCACCACACTCCGTGGGGAGATTTACTTCTTCAAAGACAAGTATAAATTTGAGCTGCCCCTTCATTGGACATCTCTGTTTGTCAGACCTTAAAACTGGAGGCTAATGAAACATGTCACTCAGCTTTCCTCTTGACCCAACACATAGGAATCTCTTTGGAATTTTTAGTGGTTTCTAGATGTCATGAAACAGCCAGAGCTTGGGGGAACTAAAGCATCAAACATCCACAAGCATGTCTGATGTCATTAGAGATTGTCAGTGTTCGGCCTGTTAAAGACTGAAAGATCCTACGCATGTTAGATTTGTTATGCTAAGAAGAGGCCATGATGCCACCCAAGACTAAATAAGACGGGGCCTGTGACCTCCAACACTGTCCAGGGACCACCAGATGGGCATCACTACCATAAACTAGGGTCCTGCATGAATCATGCATGTTATACATTCATATACTAAAGAAACCAGACAAGGTCATTTGTAGCCAAGAATCATAAGCCAACAGCTCGCTTGTTCTCTCTCTCTCTCTCTCTCTCTCTCTCTCTGTCTCTCTCTCTCTGTGTGTGTGTGTGTCCTTATGCTCTTTTAGGTACTTCTGGAGACGGCATCCCCAGCTGAGACAAGTTGACCTTAATTTCATCTCTCTGTTCTGGCCCTTCCTGCCCAATGGCCTTCAGGCTGCTTATGAGGATTTTGATAGAGACCAAGTTTTCTTATTTAAAGGTAACATCCTACCGTCTTCTCCCTCTGTTCTTCCTGCAGGGTGGGGCAGGAGTTCTCTTTACCCCATAGCATTTTCAGAAAGGACAGGAAAAGCATGCTTCTAGCCAGGCTCTTGCCAGGAGTCCAGGCTTAGGCCCCACATGATCACAAATGGCTGCGTGAACTTGCCCAGGCTGGACCCTCATTAGGTCTTAGTATTGTCCTCAACAAATACAACTTCATGAGACCATCTTCAGTATTTCTCTGCCCTCATCGTAGATATGGCTTTCTAAGTTATCTCAAGGCTGTGATTTAGTTCCTACACAGGAGTCACAGGCAAGATGTTCATGGTTTGGGAACCATGTTTGGTGTTTTACAGGTGCAGGGAGCAACCATTTAGGGCTACCATTGCACTCGGGAGCTCCACTTTGACGCTTTCATTTTCCTCAGACTATCTGCTCCGTCTTCACTACTGCGGGGATCACAAAGGGCTGTGCGTTATGTTGTAGAAAGGCAGAGCTTTGTTAAGGGTGTTTCCTGAATTGTTGGCAGGCAGACAGTACTGGGTTCTAAGTGGCTATGACCTTCAGCAAGGTTACCCCAAGGATATATCCAACTTTGGATTCCCGAGCAGTGTCCAAGCCATTGATGCAGCTGTTTCCTACAGAGGGAAGACGTATTTCTTCATAAACAAGCAGTGTTGGAGGTAAGGTGAATGAGTCTTTCCATTAAAGTTAAAAGCTGTGCTTCTCTGCCCTGTGTGCAAACCGTTAGCACGGACATCTGAAGACTTTTAAATCTACATGGTCTTTGACAGCCTAATGAGGTCATAGTCTTTATCACAGGATGATGTTACTACACGTCTTTAATTTTTCCCTTTTATCACAGAAGATGCCTACACAGGTATGTGGAGCATTCTGTATCATGAGATGTTTCACATCCTCACAAAGCTGCAGGGTGGCATATAGGGAAAGAAGAGAGTCAGATCTTCCTGCGAGTTGAGTTCTGACATTCTCAAATGAATGTTTCCCACATATTTGCAGATTTTGGTGCGCAAGAGGAGGTTATTAAAGCATGAAAGCCAAAGATGGATTGTCTGTAGGGAGGAAGAGGAGAGATGCATGGGGCTAGAAGAAAGGCCAGTGGAGGCTTGAACACGAATAAACAATGATACATGTGCAAACATGTCATAGTGAAGCTCATTAGTTTACACGCTAATAAAGATACTAATAAAACAATGCATTCATTTACATTATGTACACATGTACACACATACATATACTTATGCCTAATTTACCAACTAAATAAAATACTTCTAAAATAAAGGCTCTGCTTTTGAGAAATAACTGCTAATCACTAATCAGCATGCTGGTTTAAAATCAATGGCACCTCTGTGCTTTGTAAACAAAATAGCATTAGGTAGAGAAGTTAAACATCCCTAATCTCAGCCAATGGGACACAGATGTAGTGTAAGCATGTCTAAGAGAGTACTTTGTAACATATACAAATAAGAAGCAGGATATCATAATGTATACTGTTTTTTAAATCATGTGATACTTTGTCCTCATTAGATATGACAATCAAAGAGGATCCATGGACCCAGGTTATCCCAAAAGCATAGGAAGCACTTTCCCAGGAATAAACTGTAGAGTTGATGCAGTTTTCCTGCAGGATTGTAAGTAGAAAAAAAGGTTAACAAAAAAAGTTTACCTTTTTATTTTTTATTTGTTATTAATTTATTATTTATTACAATTTATTTACTTTGTATCCTGGCTGTAGCCCCTCCCTCATCTCCTCCCAGTCCCACCCTTCCTCCCTCTTCTCCTTCTATGCCCCTCCCCTGGTCCACTGATAGGGGGAGGTCCTCCTCCCCTACTATCTGACCCTAGCCTATCAGATCTCATCAGGACTGGCTGCATCCTCTTCCTGGCAAGGCTGTGGCCTGGCAAGGCTGTTTCCTGAGAGTAGGTTATCAAAGAGCCAGTCACTGAGTCCATGTCAGAGACAGCCTCTGCTCCCCTTTACTAGGGAACGCACAAGAAGACTAAGCTGCCTATGGGATACATCTGAGCAAGGGGTCATGGTCTTGGTTGGAAATTGGTCTCTGCATGTACCCCTGGGTCCAGATTTTTTGGCTCTGTTGGTCTCCTGGTGGAGCTCCTGTCCCATCCATGACTTTCTATCTCCCCATTCTTCCATAAGATTCCCTGTACTCTGCTCGAGGTTTGGCTATGAGGCCCCAATATCTCCTTCGATACCTCGCAGGGTAGATTCTTTCAGAAGCACTCTGTGGTAGGCTCTTATCCTGTTCCCTGTCTTCTCCCTCTTCTGATGTCTATACTGTTTGTCCTTCTAAATGAGGATTAAGCATCTTCCCTAGGGTCCTCCGTGTTGTTTAAGACTATATATTTTAGTATATTTATCCTATATTTTATGTCTAATATCCACTTATAAGTGAGTATATACCATGTTGGTCTTTCTGCTTCTGGTTTACCTTACTCAGGATGATCTTTTCTAGTTCCATCCATTTGCCTGCAAATTTCATGATTTCCTTGTTTTTAATTGTTGAGTAGTATTCCATTGTGTAAATGTACCACAATTTCTGCATCCATTCCTCAGTTGAGGGACATCTAGGTTGTTCAGTTTCTGGCTATTACGAATAAAGCTGCTATGAACAGAGTTGAGCAAATGTTCTTGTTGTATGGTTCAACATCTTTCAGATATATGCCCAGGACTGGCACAGCTGGATCTTGAGGGAGCGCTATTCCTAATTTTCTGAGAAAGGACCAGATGGATTTCCAAAGCGGTTATACAAGTTTGCATTCCCACCAGCAATGGGGTTCCCTTTCTCCACATCCCCTCCAGCATATGTTGTCACTTAAGTTTTTTTTTTATTTTAACCATTCTGATGGGTACAAGGTGAAATCTCAGAGTCCTTTTGATTTGCAATTCCAGGACGATTAAGGACATTGAGCATTTATTTGTTTCTCTGCCATTCAATATTCTTCTGTTGATAATTCTGTTTAGCTCTGTCGCCCATTTTTAAAATTAGATTACTTGGTTTGTCGGTGTTTAACTTCTTTAGTTCTTCATATATTCTGGATATTAGCCCTCTGTCAGACATGGAGTTGGTGAAAATCTTTTCCCAATCTCTAGGCTGTCATTTTGTTCTGACAGCAGTGTCCTTTGCTTTACAGAAGATTTTCAGTTTCACGAGGTCCCATTTATTGATTGTTGATCTTAGAGCCTGAGGTGTTAGTATTCTGTTCAGGAAGTTTTATTCTGTGCCAATGAGTTCAAGGCTCTTCTGTAACTTTTCTTCTAAAAGATTTGGTGCATTTGGTTTTGTTTTGAGGTCTTTGATCCATTTGGACTTTAATTTTGGGCAGGGTGATAAATATGGATCTATTTGCATTTATTTATCTATTTACATGCAGACATCTGGCTAGACCAGCACCATTTCTTGAAAATGCTATCTTTTTTCCATTGTATGGCTTTGGCTTCTTTGTCAAAAATCAAGTAGGTGTTTGGGTGTATTTCTGAGTCTTTGATTCAATCCCATTGATCCACTAGTCTGTTTCCATGCCAATGCCACACAGCTTTTATTACTGTCGCTCTATAGTACAGCTTGAGATCAAGGATAGAGATACCTCCAGAAGATCTTTTATTGTGCAGGGTTGTTTTAGAAATTCTGGGGATATTTTTTCCATATGAAATTGAGGATTGTGCTTTCAAGGTCTCTAAAGACTTGTATTGGTAATTTGATGGGAATTGCATTGAATCTGTAGATTGTTTTTGGTAGGATGGCCATTTTCACTGTGTTAATCCTACCAATCCATGAGCACGGGAGGTCTTTCCATCTTCTGATATCTTCTTCAATTTCTTTCTTCAGAGACTTGAAGTTTTTTTCATTCAGGTCTTTCACTTGCTTGGTTAGAGTTACACCAAGGTACTTTATGTTATTAGTGGCTATTGTCAAGGGAGTTGTTTCCTTGATTTCTTTCTCAGCCCATTTGTCTTTGATATGAAGGAGGGCTTCAGATTTTTAGTTAATTTTGTATCTAGCCACTTTGCTGAGGGTGTTTATCAGCTGTAGGAGTTCTCTGGCAGAATTTGGGGGGTCATTCATGTATACTATCATATCATCTGCTACTAGTGATACTTTGATTTCTGTCTTTCTAATTTGTATCCCCTTGATCTCCTTTAGTTGTCTTATTGCTCTAGCTGGGGCTTCAAGTACTATGTTGAAGACATATAGGGAAAGTGGGCAGCCTTGCCTTGTCTGTGATTTCAGTGGAATTGATTTAAGTTTCTCTCCATTTAGTTTGATGTTGGCTATAGGCTTGCTGTATATTGCCTTTTCTGTGTTTAGGTATGTGCCTTGAATCCCTGATCGCTCCAAAACTTTAAACATGAATGGGTGTTGGATTTTGTCAAATCCTTTTTGGCATCTAAGGAGATGATCAGGTGTGTTTTTTCCTTCAGTTTGTTTATATGGTGGATTTCTTTGATGGATTTCTATATATTGAACCACCCTTGCATGCCTGGGATGAAGCCTACTTGGTCGTGGTGGATGATATCTTTAATGTTTTCTTGGATTTAGTTTGTGAGGATTTTATTGAGTATTTTTGTGTCAATGTTCATAAGAGAGAGATGTCTGAAGTTCTCAGTCTCTGTTGGGTCTTTGTGTGGTTTAGGTATCAAGGTGACTGTGGCTTCATAGAATGAGTTTGGTAATGTTCCTTCTGTTTCTATTTTGTGGAATAGTTTGAAGAGTATTAGAGTTAGCCCTTCTTTGAAGGACTGGTAGAATTCTGCACTGAAATCATCTGGCCTTGGGTTTTTTTTTTTTTTTTGAAGGGAGACTTTTCATGATTGCTTCTATTTCCTTAGGGGATATAGGACTGTTTAATTTATTTACTTGATCTTGATTCAATATTGGTAAGTGGGATCTATCAAGAAAATATTCCATTTCAATTAGATTTTCAAATTTTGTGGCATACAGGCTTTTAAAGTAAAACCTAGTGATTCTTTGGATTTCCTCAGTGTCTCCTTTTATGTCCTCCTTTTCATTTCTGATTGTGCTGATTTGGATAGTGTCTCTCTTGCCTTTTAGTTAGTTTAGCTAAGGATTTGTCTATCTTGTTGGTTTTCTCAAAGAACCAACTCTTGGTTTTGTTGATTATTTGAATTATTTCCTTTGTTTCTAATTTATTGATTTCAACCCTGAATTTGATTATTTCCAGCTGTCTGTTCCTCTTGGGTGTGTCTGCTTCTTTTTTTTTCCTAGAGTTTGTTTACCTTTTTTAAACAGCAAAGTTGCATTTTGTATGTTCTGTTTAATCTATTTGGTGGGAACTCACTCAGATATCTGAGATCTACAAGCTAACCTGGATACTTGTCTCTTTCTTACAGCCTTCTTCCTCTTCTTCAGTGGACCACAATATTTTGCATTTAATCTTAACAGTCACAGAGTCACGAGAGTGGCAAGAAGCAATTTATGGCTTAACTGCACATAGAGTTGAGCGAAGTCTATGTTTTTGCATCCCCTCTATGAATGCAAAAGGGAAGCACAATCCGTATACTCCTCCCATGTGTCCTGCTCAGACTTTCCTCGGCCGTAACTAACGCCACAGCCATCCTCAAAGAACAGGTGTTTGTAATCTTCCATTCTTGGGATTGGATGATTCTTTCTGCACATTCTGACACATCAGAATGAACACATCCCAAAGAGAAAGCAAGCCCGTTCATCACCTTAACCTTAGCCAGCTCACTATCTGCTCTTCTGCCTTCTAAACCTTATGTTATATTACCTGCTTATCTGACTTCAAATCCTTCTAAATCTTTTCAAATATGGAATTTAGCACTGGAATTTCATTACACATAAGGATTATAAACACAGAGAGATGACTCCCCTGTCTTTACAGAATAAATGCTGTTATTTCATGCCTTGGAAATAAATATGGAAAATATATATTGTGGGTTAAATCCTGCCCTTCTTCATGCCAGAAAATAAAAATAGATTGAAGTCATAACCCCATATGTTTTTCTAGAACCAGAGTCTTTACAGATATAATTAATTATGTGTAAGTGACAAATGGTGTTAGACAGGGTTAGGGTGAGCCCTAAGCCTATATGTGCGTTCTTAGAGAAAGGGAAGAGGGGTGGGACATAACTCAGAGATAAAACATTTGCCTGACACGTTTGATTCTGAGGCGATTAAGGGAGAGTCAGCAGAGGCATAGCTCATGGCAGAATGATGCAGCTATTTGCCAATAATTCCCCAGGCACTGGCAGATAGGAAGGCGCCAAGAAGATTCCATTCCTTCCAGCAAGCAGATTCCAGAACGGAGACACTTGCTGATGTTTTCTGGCTTTTGTGGAAAATAAATAAAGAAAGAAATTTGTTTTTTGTACTCTACAGGATATGTGTTCTTTGTTAGAAAAGTGCAAGAAAGGGGCTGGAGAGATGGCTCAGAGGTTAAGAACACTTGCTGTTCTTCCAAAGGTCCTGAGTTCAATTCCCAGCAACCACATGGTGGCTCACAACCATCTATAGTAAGATCTGGTGTGCAGACAGAATGTTACTGTATGAATAATAAAATAAATATTTAAAAAAAAAAAGAAAAGTGCAAGAAAGCCAACACAGTGAGTCAGCCCTTAAGACTACCGGGGAGGGTTGCTGCCTGGGCAGGATTTTAAAAAACAAAAACAAAACACAATAACAAAAAAGAAATGCCACCATCAAGTTCAGGGTACACTGACACCCACACTTCAGAAAAGAAAGCAACACAAAGTCAAGTCAGCCGCCTGCAGGGGATCATGGGGCATCTTCCCTTGCTCTCTACTATAAGAGGCGAGCCAGTAAGAGCAGAGCCCATTACCCACCTATCCCACTGTCAAGCACAGCCAATTTCAGATGCCCTATTTCTAAAACACCCTGGTCTGACAGTTTTTAAAGATATAAAAGCAAGGGGTACCTTTTGCATGATATCTGCTGTTTCTGTGAGCCTAACATCATCTTTACACTTTAAGATGAGAACTCGGTTCCTGCCATTTTATTTGCCACATTTCAGAATCACAGGCATTTTCCAGCTGTCACACTTAGGTGAGCACAAGAGATGCAAAAAAACTAAGCTTTGATTTTAAAAAATGAGATTCCCCTGTGTTTACTTTTAATTTATCCAGAAATAAAGGTACAGTTATTTTTGGAGAGAGGCATGATTCCAGTAATAAAAGGGGGCAGCCTGTGCAACGATATGGAAAAGGAGGAAAAATTGATTCAGTACAGTATGTGTCATAAATGCTTCTGCCACAGGGATTGGTCTTTGTTGCCACCAGGACCTACTGAGAATCCCGCAGAATACTATATACCAGAGGCAGGAAAATTCCTCAC
Organism: Pachyuromys duprasi; assembly: GCA_028658305.1. Lineage (NCBI taxonomy): Eukaryota > Metazoa > Chordata > Mammalia > Rodentia > Muridae > Pachyuromys > Pachyuromys duprasi. The sequence continues at coordinate 6,116,370 of CM053747.1, forward strand.
CATTTCTCAGGCCCTATAGAGAAAGGATTATTTTTAGGGGGTTGAATTCCTACACTTCTGAGATATGTTTCAAACTGATCTGGCAACTTTGTGTCTTCCCAAGGGCAGAAAAACTCATAGGTTCTCACAAGAAGGAGAGTGGCACAAACCAGCGCTCAGCTGGGGCAGTGACGCAGGGCATCAAAGATGTCGTCCACAGATCTGCGTCTAGGAGATGGCGATATGGGAACCTGGGGAGATGTGCTCTGTGGAAACACAGCAGTCTGGGGAAAGCAGATCCACAGATGCTGGCCCTGGGAGGCCTCAGTGTGGCTACCCTGGCATTCTCCACTCCTTTTGCAACCCAGTTTCAGGTTATCATTGCACACAGCCAAGACTTTACAGCCTTTCCTACAGATGGGTGTGGCATGTCCTTAATTCCTACCCCAAATTTGTAAGCCAAATATTGTGTGGAATTTCCCAAAGGAAATTAAGAATTGCCCTTTTCTAACTGGTTGGTGGTGGCTCATGACTTTAATCCCAGCACTCAGGAGACAGATGCAGGCAAATCTCTGAGTATGAAGCCAGCCTAGTCTACAGAGAGAGTTCCAGAACAGCTATGGCTACAAAGAGAAACCCTGCTTCAACCTCCCCAACACAGAAACTAGTAATTGCCTTTTCCTCCTTCCTCATTTTGTGCCACCTGCAATGAAGGTGCAATGTCCGTATCTTGAGAAACCACACAGCCCCCGACGATGTAAAGTGAATCATCCTAAAAGCCACAGACTACTGAACCAAGGCTGCTCTTTCATGAGCAAAACACAAACATTAGTTTTATTAACCATCTGCTATTGTTCATTTTTCTGTTGTGTTGAACAAAATTTCATCCCAGCCGGTAGAGGCCTGAGACCCACCCTGCCTCCTACAAGTGAGGTCTTCAGCTCCCCAGAACCATCATTGCATATATGAACTTTCAGGTTCCTTTGTTTCTCCAAAGTTCCAAGTAGATGGCACAACCCAGAATCTCCAAGCATTCAGAAGTTTGCAATGTGAAAAACGGAAACCAAACAAAAAGTTTGAGAAACCAGAATCCTTGTTTTAAAAAAACAAAAAGTCAAAATAAGAATGTTTCACATATCAGGGGAAGAGGAGAAGTAGGTAGAAGAGACTGGGAGGGTGGAGGGGAAACTGAGATCAGGATGTAAAAAAAAATAATTAAAAAAAAGAATGTTTAGCATCATTGACAAAAGGAAGACATATTATATAAAACACTAAAATACAAAACTACGATATATGATAATAAATAAACACTTGCTCCAGATTTAACTAGACAGCCCTCCTCACAAATAAAGATACAGAGGCAGGGAGATAGCTCGGTGGTAGAGCAGTTGCTGTGAAGTGTGGGAACCGAGTTAGGTGCCCCAGAACTCACATAGAAGCCAGTCACTGTAACACACGATGCAGTAGTTAACTCAACTGGTTCCTGACTCAACCATTTTTTCACATCACACTATCAAAATACGCTAGCGTTTCCTGCCAGAGAAAATTATTTCAAGATCCGTAACAACTTATCTGTTGAAAACTATCAGCCT